>JAPDPM010000012.1:8830000-9557500 GCA_032173925.1 Heritiera fomes | reverse complement strand
AAATAATTTATTGTATTTGTGTTTTAATTATTATGTTTATTTTACAACGTTCTTTATTTTGTATATATTATTCTTAATAAATTGTTCGGTCATGTAGGATAAAGGTTATAATGCGATGAATGTTTAATGTGTTCCCCTATACACACACTTGCACATGCATTTCACAACATGAGCCCTATACCCAGGTTCCATCCTTCTTCAGAGGGAGTAGAGTACCTTTACTCTTGTGAGCTAATAACATCCGTAATGGCAAGCGAAATACTCTCACTCAAATTAAATCTTATTAGTCTAGTGTGGATGACAGTGAGGTATAATTTGAGAACCTTTAGATCTTTATAAATCCCAACCAAGCATGTAAAGGGCCATAAGAAACCAACCTTAGATAGAGTTATGTTCGAATCCTATAGAGATCATCCCAAAATTAGGACACGTGAAGGAATATGTTTGACCCCTTTTCTCATATTTATAATAAAGATACTATCAATTTTGGTTTGAATTGTGTATAATTTAAGTCTTTAATTTTTTTTAAAAGTATTTTTTGTAAAATAAAAATAAAAATATATATTTTCTTTGGAAAAGATCTTATCAAAATAGAAATCCACTTATTTTTTGAAAAAATAAAGATGTGTGATAAAAATAATAGAACAAATATGTAACTTTTCTTTTAAAAATGCAAATAATTCTTCATTCTTTTTTTAAAGGGGGAATTTTTTTTTTGAAAATAGGTTCATAAAAATATGAATTAATAAAAATACGTTTTCAAAGCAAGAGGAAGAAAGGGAGGTTTATGTATATTTGGATACAAAATGTTTTTATATCTGCAAAAGCAAATGGAAGGCTTTAATTTCTTTCACTTTTTTTTCTTTAAAAGAAAAATATGAAATGATAAAAAAACACATAAACTTTTCTTTTTATAATAAAAAATAAAATAATTTGTTAAAAAAATGGTTGAGAAAAATATGATTTTTGTCTCTTTCATTAAAAATAAGAAGAAGAAATTCAATTAAGTTTTTTTAATTAAAAAATTTCTTTATTCTTCTTCGAAAAACTTCTTAAGATAAAGGCATAGAAAAGAAAAGTAAAAGGGATTGCGTAGGAAATGAATTAATCTTTCTTCGAAAGAGAGTTAGAATAAAATGAGAAAATGAATGAAAAAGAGTTTTTCTTTCTTTCAAAACAAATATTGAAGAAAAAAAGATGAATAATTTACAAAGAATAGTTTGACATGTAAAATATTTTTGATTGCGCAAGAAGTTTAATAAAAATGTAAAAATGCTTGTGAAAAATAATTTTAAAAAAGGTTTGAAATTAAAAACAAAAATTGTTTTTAATCTTCTTATTGCGAGAAAAAAAAATCTGAATAAAGGTAAACAAAAAATTCAATAAAAGTTTTCCTTGAATTTGTTTAGTGTATAATTTCAAGAATACTTCGATATGTAAAAAGAATGAAAAAGAAATAATTTTTTTTGGTACAATAAAAATCGAACACAAAATGTGAAAATGGTTAGGTAAAAAAAATTTTGAAAAAAAAACTTTTGGAAAAAAAATTTTTTAGGAGTTTCAGTTTTCTTCTTTTCCCTTGGCATATACATTTATGATAGAAATATTACCTAAGCATTGTACATACAAAACCCACTTCTTTTTCCAAACATCTTAATGTCTCATGTCATTCTTGCTTCTTATCATCCATTTCATCCATGCATTTGTAAACATGCCATATGCATTTTATCATCAAGCAAGTTAGGTAGTTATTTAAAAAAAATCAAGCTTCACCTTATTCGCATTGAGCGTACATTTCATTTCATGCAAGCATATTTTTTAATCCATCCCATTGTATCATGTCTAGTGCATTTTACATTGCATTTCAGGGTGAAAAAAATTCTTTTTGATTTTTATAATAAAAATAATTTGACAATTTTTGTGGGGCATAAAATGATTCTTTGATTTTCTAACTTGTTATTTTTATATGTTTCAGACTTGATTTTCCAAGTTGATGTGTGAAGTTGTCAAATAGGAGAGAATTTT
Source organism: Heritiera fomes (assembly GCA_032173925.1). Taxonomy (NCBI): domain Eukaryota; kingdom Viridiplantae; phylum Streptophyta; class Magnoliopsida; order Malvales; family Malvaceae; genus Heritiera; species Heritiera fomes. Next base: position 9,555,475 of record JAPDPM010000012.1, on the reverse strand, counting down.
CAACAAGAATTTTTGTATATTTTAGTTTGTTATGCCATTAATTGTTGTAAATAGATTTTTTGAAAAAATAGTAGAAGTCTATAAAGAACACACACATATGTTCCTTTCTTCTTTTACGATATGATTAGGATGATTGATTTTTCTTGTACATTTTTTGGTTTTGATGTCATGTACATTTTTATTATGGGGAAAAATTGTGTCTAATATATATAAATGGTATTGATTGATTCTTTTTATAAAGAAATTACATTTTAAAAAAAATTAATGATTCAAATAAAGCATCACATGACTAAACCAAATGATCAAAGAAGTTGAACAAAATGACAAAATAAAGAAACTTTGAAGAGAGTTTTGAAAAATTGGTGATCACTATCAGAAAAATTTATCCCATCAACTACCTTCTCCAATTATTTCCATGCCTTAAACCTCTTATAAGGCCTTCATGCATTTAAGGTAGATAATTTCAAAGTTCATGATCCATGTTCACCTTATCACAATATGCCATTAAAGTGTAATGACTTTTACCTAGGGCGATGAACGATGAAACAATCAATTTGATAAAATTCATTTTTGGATTCATTGAATAATCAAGCGTGACACTCTTTTAAATTTGAATTTTGGTAATTTGATGTGTCAAAACTATGCTAGAAATTCATATTTGTCAAAATTACCCGAATTTGTTTGAAGAACACAAACCATGAAATTCCTTGGGGCCTTTTCTTAATCTCTGATTCATTCTTGTGACACAAACCAAAATCGATGAGGATAAAGTATCACACCCTTAACTTGCCCAAATAATGGAATACCTTTCTTCCTCTCTCGGTAGAAACACCATGAGCAACCTACAGCTGAAAAAGCCAATTCCAATAGTTTTCACTAGCTTGTGGGCATTTACCAGATTAGAGAAGTCAAATGGAGCGTCATGCAACGATGTAAAAAAAAAAAGAAAAGCAAAAAAAAAAGAAAGAAAATATGAAATAAAAAAGAAAAATCGATTTGACATCATGCACTTAGGATATTCGAATGTTTCCAAACAACAAAAAGAGAGAGAGAGAGAGGAAGAAGAAGAAGAAGAAGAAGAAGATACCAAAATATGAAAATATCTAAGAAATTCAATCCAGAAAAACCAAAAAAAGGACAAAATGTTTGACCCTTTTGACTCAAAGAAATTTTCAATAATTTAAGTGACCATGTTTGAAATGACAAATGGCCATCTTTCATCATCCTTTCACAAATCTAAAATTTATCTATTTGCTACCCTCTTTGAGCCTTATAAATTCTTTCTAGATAAACCTTAACCAAGGATCACCCTCCACATTTGAGGGCATATATAGAAAAAGACCTTTTTCAAAAGTATGACTGAACAACCCCAATTCTAGGTCGAAAAGTTTTATTATGTTGAGGGGCAAATATGAGATGAATTCACTCCATAAAGTAAAAAAAATGCAAAAAAAAAAAGAAATTGCAAGAAAGAAAAGAAAAAAGAGAGAAGATGAAATGAAGGAATGGCAAAATAAGAAAAAACATGACAAATGAATTGAATAAGTCTTCACATCATATTAAATGATCATTGGTTGATCACCCTTAAACACATCTTTGAGCATTCTTATCCATTCTTTCAGAACCCCAAACCCTGGCCTACATTACTTACCTTGAAAAGTTCATTTCAATCAAACGTGGATACTTTAAATAAGAGAGATTTTCCCTTGATGAATTATCATACCCAATAAGGCACTTAGCTCATTCTCAACCAAGATTATCCTTCAAGAATCTTCACAGCCAATTTTGGATGAATTTTGAATTTTGAATTCTTAAGTGCATGATGGAACGATCATAAAAAAATGAAAAAAAATGAAGAATTAAGCTCTAGAGTGAATACCCCAAAAAGGAGTAGTCTAGAACAAAAGTGAAATCTTGTTGAGGTTATCCTTGATATTGTCAAAGTCACACAAGAAGTGACATTATGAAAACAATTTCAAAACCCAAGAGCTTCCAAGGCCCTTAAGATAATGTCTATTTTGATGATCCATTGAAGGCATTGACATAGAACTTTGAACCTACTCTTCATTCCCAAATAACCCATCAAAAGCTTTAGCCCATTACAGTTAGTTTTGAAAACTATTAAAATACTTAATTTCGAAATTAAGAGTCTTAAATTTCAACTTCATTTGAAGATAAACCTTCTTTTTTAAAAAACAACCATGATTTGTAGGGAATAAATTAATTTTTTTAAAAAAAAATCAAGTTTCATTTGTGAGCCTAGAGGAAGGAACATTCTCCATTCCCATCAACCTGTGAACCTTTTCTTAATAACAAAAACATTGATGTGTAAAACCACCTTATCCATTTGATGAGGATAAATTACTATTCCCTCCACATCCACTTAAATAGTGATCACCAATCTTCAAGAGACTCAAATGTCATAATTCTTGGTTATATTTGTGTTTAATTTTCTTTGATCATTGTTATATGGGAATTTTTTTCTAATTTTTTTATTGCTGATTAAATAGGGAAATTTGATAGTTATTGTGAGGCAAAGAATTTCTTGTGCCATTTTAGGGCAATTCTTGAAAATTTTGATTGTAAAATGAATTCTTATGGTGTTTCAAAATGTAATAGTAAATGAAAACGTGATAATTGTCTTGGGACAACCTTTGTTGCCCAAGCAAACAATGGCTTCAAGTGATGAGACAAATATTTTAGGGTAAGATAGATGAGAAATTGGAAATGAAAAGGTTTTAGTCAACAAGAAGAGAAAATCAAAAGAAAATTTTGGATAATTGCATTTGCATCTTTACAGTGCACATATGCATGAAACATTTGCATTTGCATCATGATAAAAGTTATCTGTATCTGCATCATAATAGTTGGCTATTCATTAACATCATTGATAAAGAAATTTGCATTGGCATTGTTGATATTGCATTTGCATTTGTATCAGTGATCATTGTGTCTGCCAAACATTGAAAAAAGGTGAATATAGGAGTTTTTGGATTGAAAAAAATTAATTAAAAAAGGGAGGAAGAAAAGAGTGGAAGAAATAAAAGGAAATTTCTTGTTGAAAATAATAAGGTGATGAAAATGTAGTTTAAAAAGAAAAGGAGAGATTTATTTTTAAATAGATAAAAGAAAAGGCAAGAAGAAGCTTTTGGAAAATGGGAAAGTCAAATAAAGAAGAAGAAACGAAAAAAATGAGAAAAGGTAAGTAGAATATTTGAGAAGATGAAAAATAATTAAGAGAGTTTCCACATTCAGAATATTTGGACAACACTTGAAATTGAGAGCTTTTAAGATAAATGATTCTTGAGTTTGAGTTTTTGAGGAAAAGAAAATTCCAAATAGAAAGGAATATTATTCTTTAAAAAAAAGTTTTTGTGAGCACGAGATGAGAATTCAAGCCTAATGTAACTGGCACTATTTTGATGTTTTAAGCCTAGTAAAGTTGGCACCAGATAATAGTTTAAGCCCAACGTAGCTGGCACCGTTGTATGGCCTTAAGCCCAATGAAATTGGCACTTTAGAAGATGAAATTTTTAAGCCCAACATGTCTACCACCATTGTGAGGCTTTAAGCCCAGCAAAGTTAGCGGTAGATAAGAGTTTAAGAGCTGGCATTGAGAAAAGAATTTAAGCCTAAAGTAGTTGGCATAGTTGTATGGTTGTAAGCCCAGTAAAATTGGCACATTAGGAAATGAGATTTTTAAGCCCAACATAGCTGGCACCGTTTTGTGGTCTTAAGCCCAGAGAAGTTGGCACTTTGAGTGGTTAGATTTTTCAAGCCCATTTTAACTGGCACCTAATTTATTGAACCTAATTGAGTGGATGCATAATTTCCAAAATAAAGAGAAAGTTCCAAAGTTAGAGAAATCTATAGGATTGAGTGTCATGCATACATGTGCATATACACACTATCAGGCAGCATCAGGATTGAAAATTTTGAAGCAAATTTTGAGATTAAAACATGTTTCTCAAGCAAAAGGCTCGAAACAATCTGATCAAGATTTTAACGGTTATACAACTTTTTCCAAAGAAGAAAGTCAAGTTTACTCATGATAAGAGAAATATGAAATCCAGTTTGATCAAATACCAAGTGTATGATTCCAATTAAGATTGACGAATGATTTTCAAAAGATAAGAAAATTTCAAGTCGTCAGGGCAGAATTATATGGTTTAAGAACGAGTTTTTTTTTTTAAGTTTCAAAGCCTACATGAAAAGGGAGCCTTTTTCAGATAAGAAATTCTAAGTCCTCCAGGCACAAATTTAAGACCTCCAGCATAAATTCTAAGTCCTCCGAGCAAAATTTTCAAGTCCTCCAGGCAAATCTCAAGACCTCCAAGCACAAAGTATAAGACCTCCAAGCATAAATGATAAGTCATATGGGCAAAATTTCCAAGTCCTCCAAGCACAATTTTAGGTCCTTTGACCAAATCTCAAGTCCTCCGAGCAAATGTCAAGACAGCTGGGTACAAAGTATAAGACCTCCGGGCACAAATTTAAGACCTCCGGGCACAAATTTAAGACCTCGGGCATAAATGATAAGTCCTTCGAGCATAAATTCTAAGTCATTCGTGCAAAATCTCAAGTCCTCAGGGCAAATGTCAAGACCTCTGGGCACAAAATATAGGACCTCTGGGCATAAATTCTAAGTCCTCCAAGCACAAATTTTAAATTCTCCAAGTAAATTCTCAAGTCTTTCGAGCACAAATCTAAGACCTTCAAGCATAAATTTCAAATCTTTCAAATCAATGCTAAGTGCTCTGGGCACAAATTTAAGGCCTCTAGCAATAAATGATAACTCCTCCGAGCAAAATGTCCAAGTCCTCCGAGCATAATTTCAAGTCCTTTGAGCAAATCTTAAGTCCTCCAGGCACAGTCTCAAGTCCTCCAAGCACAAATTTAAGACCTCCAGGCATAGATTATAAGACCTCTAAATATAAATGATAAGTCCTTCGGGCAAATCACAAGACCCCTGAGCGCAATTCAAAATTTCGAGTCCTTCGGGCACAATTTTAAAACCTCCAAGCACCAATGTTAAGTTCTCTAGACACAACCTGTATGTTCTTTGGGCATAGATTTCAAATTTTTTCAAGCCCCCCAGACATAATTTTCAAATCATACAAGTACAAGTCATTAACATATTCAATGTTAAAATTCATAAAAAGTGAAGAGCCTTTAGTAAAAGGAAAACTTTTCATAAAGGAATTTAAAGTTTCAATGCCTTTATTGCATGTGAAGCACTTTTCAAGAAAGAATTTAAAGTTCCAATGCCTCTATTGCAAGAGGAGCACTTTTCAAGAAAGGAATTTAAAAGTTTCAATGCGTCTATTGTAGGATAAGCACTTTTCAGGAAGGAATTTAAAGTTTCAATGCCTCTATTATAGGATAAGCACTTTTCAAGAAAGGAATTTAAAGTTTTAGTGCCTCTATTGTAGGAGGAGCACATTTCAAAAATAATTGTAAAGTTTCAATGCCTCTATTGTAAGAGGAACATTTTTCAAAAAAAATTTTTTTAAAGTCTCAATGCCTCTATTGTAGGAGGAGCACATTTCAAAAATAATTATAAAGTTTTAATGCCTCTATTGTAAGAGGAACATTTTTCAAGAAAGGAATTTAAAGTTTCAATGCCTCTATTGTAAGAGGAGCACTTTTTAGAAAGGAATTTAAAGTTCCAATGCCTCTATTGCAGGAGAAGCACTTTTCAGGAAGGATTCTAAAGTTTCAATGCCTCTATTATAGGAGGAGCACAATTCAAGAAGGAATTTTAAGTTTCAATACCTCTATTGTATGAGGAGCACTTTTCAAGAAGAAATTTAAAGTTTCAATGCCTTTATGGTTGGAGGAGCACTTTTCAGAAAGAATTTAAAGTTTTAATGCCTCTATTGTAAAGGAACACATTTCAGAAAGGATTTTAAAATTTCAATGCCTCTATTGTAAGAAGAGGACATTTAAAAAAAAGTAATTTAAAGTTTCAATGCCTCTATTGTATAGGGAGCACATTTCAAAAAAAAAGGGTAATTTAAAGTTTCAATGCCTCTATTGTACGAAAAGCACATTTTAGAATGATTTCAAAGTTCCAATGCCTCTAAGGTAGGAGGAGATTTTCCTTAAAAAAATTTTAAAGTTTCAAAGCCTTTTACAGAGGAAGGAACATTTTGCAAGAGAAAATTTTTCTTAAAGTTTGAAAGCCCTCCTAATTAAAAAAAAAAAAAGAAAAACATAAAAAAAAGCAAAAGAACAAAAAGAGATGTAAGCATGAGCTGGACAAAATTGTTGTCTATTGTCTTTTCCCTATTCCTAATTCTCAGCAATGGGCAAAGAGAGGTAGCTGTAGACACCTAATTTTATCCAGGTTTGATAAATTCGAAAATTTAAAGATCGAATCCTATGCATTGGAATTGCCTTAATTAAGTTTAGGTATATTTTCTTAATTCAAATTCTCAATAAATTCAAGTAAAATTTGGGTTTGTGGATCTAAAAGTCCAATTTAAGTTGAGTCATGTTATGGGTTTGAAGACCCAAATTTTTTTATTTCTATTTTTATTTGTATTTTTACCTTTATTTTCTAATTCTGTTTTTAGTTTAATTTTTGTAAATTTAATTAATATTCATTAAAAAAAAGTAAAGTAAAAAGAAAAAAGAAAAAAAAGGAAAGAACTGGTGCCGTCACCCACTGCTGCCAGCAACCTACTCTACCAATCTATCCCATCCCCGCTAGACCCCAGTCCAAGCACGCTTTTTAAAAACCCACCATTCGGTCATTACCAGAGAGGGGGGCTTATGACCATTTTCGACCACTATTCACCACCACCATGAACCACCTTCAGCCACCAACCATTGCCATTATCATCAAACAACCATCTCATCACCAACACGCACACCTCTACCCGAAAACCCAAACAGCCACGAACCACCACCACCACATAAGCAATGTCTAGCCCTCATTTAGCCAAAACACACACACACACACACACATAACAGGCAAACACTACGAAACAAAAAACAACAACAAAAAAATAACCACAATCAAATTAGTAGCAGCAAAAATAAAAAAAATCTTTGGAAAAACAAAAAAGAAAAGAGAGGTTTCGGTTTAAGGGTTTCAAAGGCCTTTAGGTTACGAAATTTAGAGAGGAAGTCACCAAGGAGGAGGGGAAGGTTGAACTGAAGTTTGGTGACGAAGACAGTGGCAAAAGAAGGTAGATTTAGGCTTGAAGGTCAAGGGTTTAAGACTAAATCTAGGCTTATTGAAGGAGATTCAATAAAATCCGAGTCGAAAAAGAGGAAGCAAAGATTGAGAGCTTTCAAAAAGTCGAAAGCTTTTCCCTTTTTGACCTCTAAAGCCGGCTACCGGCGGTGGCCTGAGGCGGCCCGCAGTAGCTTCGGCACCAGATTCTGGAAAGAGGGAGAGAGGGTTGAGAGAAGTTTTTTTAAAGAAAGTTAAGAAAATGAATTTAAAAAAAAAGGTTTGCTTTTATAGTGCAATAAAAAAAGGCTTCAGACCCGCACTCCAAGATCCGCTCGCCCAACCTGCAGCAGAGAAGAAGAACTCGTGCGCCCCAAGATGACCCAACCCAGATCTGCCAACAGCCTCTATAAGCACCAGCCCATTTACCTACTGGACCTGCACCTTTGGGCCCTTCAACTTGGGCTGTATTGCAAAGGCATCTTGGGTTTTAAAACCCAACACTTGGGTATACTCTAATTTTAATTAGTTAATTTATTTGGGTATTTGTTTAAATCATTGTGTTTGTGTGTGTGTGTGTGTGTGTGTGTGTGTGTGTGTCTTTTATCTTTAGATTTCTATGTTAAAAATAATAATATGTATATAAAAATTCAGAATGAATTTACAATAAATGATAATTTTAAGTTTAATTCATATGATTTCATGAATTTAGTTTTGAAATTAAAAAAAAGAAATTTTTTTTGTACTAATTATTCTGTTGAAAAAGCACATATTAGATAAAGTTAAATTAAAATTAAATGTAGATGTCCAATGATGAGATGTTATGGAAATCACAAGTAGTGATTCCTAACTGGTCTCTAGGTGAGAAGAGTCCACTAAATATTACCAGCGTATTAGAGTATTTAGTGCGGTTTTTCAATAATTTAAATTTTTGTTAAAAATGAAATAAATAATTTTTTAAAAAAATCAAAACAAAGAAAATTAATAATGAAATTTAAATTTGATTAAATGAATTTCCAAAGATGAGATGTTATGAAATTCACAAGTAGTGATTTCTAACTGATTTCTAGGTAAGAAGAATCTACTAAATGTTACCAAAGTATTGGAATACTTAGTGTGATTTTTCAATAACATATTTTGTTTTAATATAAATATATAATTTTTTTTAAAAAAAGGGGAAAATAATAATAATAATAATAATAATAATAATTACATATGCATCATGAATTCTCTATTTCTATTGTAAACATGCATGTTTAATTAGAAAAACAAATGTGAGCCTTTTTCAATGATGAGATTCTATAGAAATCGCAAACAGCGATTCTTAAGAAATCTCTAGGTGAGAATTTTATTTCAAATATTACCAAAAGTATTTTGAGTATTTGATTTAATTTTTCAATACAACAAGGCTCATATTCACTTAAAAAATTAGGTTTTTTTATAAAAAATTATTTTAAAAAATGAAATTAGTTACAATAAAAGGAAAATTATTTTTTTAAAATGTTAAATTAAGACCATTTTATTAAAATCAAAAGATAGTATGTGATTAAGATGATATCGTTTTTTAAATGGGCGTTGTGGGGTGCTAATCCTTCCTCACGCTTAACTGTACTCCCGAACCCGTTTTTGTTTTCGTAGACTATTAATTATCTTCTTAATAAAACTTAAATATTTTTAAGATTTAGTTGAAAGGATAAGATTTTTAGGTGGCAATCACATCCAATAAAAAAGATTTGTGGCGACTCTCTGTTTTTCATGTTTTTAAAATTGTCCAGCAATCACGTTTTTGGACGAAATCGTTACGACACCGGTGATATTGAAAATATTGGTAGCGGTAAAATTAATTATTGTAGTAGTGAAATTGGATAATGAAACAATAATTTGTGTTCGGAAGCAATTGTAAAACTAGCGATGAGATAATTGTATTGAAAAGAGCAAATAACCATTAAAGATATTAAATTAATATTTATAAATAATAAAATAGATAATATATTTTATATTTATAGAATTAATAAAATAATTTTAAAAAATAATAAATTTTTTATATCAAATAATACTTTTAGTATAAGATATTTTAAAAATATTTGCTATTTCAAAAACTAAATAATTTTTAAAAATTAATATAAACTAATAAATAACATTTAATAAAAAATAAAATAAAATATATTATTTAAAATAAAAAGGTGGTATAATCGTAGAAATGTAATTTTATCCTTCCACAAAAGGGTTGAGTACCTTCACTAGACCTTCCCTCTCCGATCCACACTAGAAAAGGGGAATAAGAAATCGCGCTATGAGGTACCATCCAAATGCGCCTTACATCGCATTTGGTTAATTTTGGCAAGGTACGGTAGCTTCCAAGCACTAAAGACAAACCCTCTTGGCCTTCCTTTTTTTATTATTATTATTTTATTAAAAACTATGTAATTTTAATATTTTTTTTTCATTTTCAATCTCCTCAAAATCAATTTTATCACCTATCCAAACTAAGCCTTTAAAGTTTTGGATTCCAACGAAAACTGATGGATTCAAAAAATTTTGTTATAAAAAAGGAACCCTTAAAACATCTGATAAACGCTAAAGAACCAAACATTTGGGCCCCAAAAGCTTCCGAATCACTCATTGCCAATTCAATAAAAGTAAGATTGGGCCTAAATAATCATACTTAAGGCCCAGAATAATATTTTTTTTACCCTCTCAAACCATTTTCAAGCCTTCTCTCTCCACAGCCAATCTGAAAGTCTAAGGAGCCAACTTCTTTCCATTATCAAATTCTTTCTTGTTCTATATCTAACTTTACAACCTTCCCGGCAAGCCAACTGGATTCTCCAACCAAAAGGTAAAAGAAAAGTTACTCTCTTTTACTCTATTCTTCATTTGTTTGACCCTTTTTGATCTTAATACTTTTTTTTTTTAATGTTCAATCTCATTTACTTTGCAAATGAAAAAATCCCAGATACTAAATTTGCTCATAAAATTTTATAGGCTCCTATTGCTTAGTCTAATTTGGTTTCTGGCATTTTTTTTTTCTGCCACTATCACTTTCCAGTCAGATGATAATAGGTCGTTATTCAATAGCTTTGTTTCTGGTGCTTTCATTTCTGGTTGGATTCTTGGATGCTAGTACTGGTGATTCTGATCCACGTTACAGGTTTCTCTTTTCTTCTTTTTTCCTCCATTACCAATAATTCTTTTTTTTTTTTTTTGTAACGTATGAATTTTCTACCGTTAGCTCATGCATCTTGTAAGTATGCTCATGGTTGCAAAAAAAATTCATTTTCCAACTATCATGTGGAAATTGGTATTAGTTATTTACTTATTATTCGTTTCAATGCAAACCATACTTGGTCATTGATTTTCGACAATGATGCTGGGGGACGTCAAGTCAGTATTGAGTCTTACAAAGTTTGGAACTTACAATGCCTACTGCATAATAGCATAGCTTTATTGGGTGACAGTTATGACAGTTATATCTATCATAACTGTAATACTAGCTAAAAGTTAGTTAGTAGTTAAAAGTTGTTAGGAAGGATAAAGTCAAAAGTAATTGATATAAATGAACAACTGTTATTCAGAATACGATACAAGAAATGAAGATTCATAATTCAGAATCCTATTTCTCTTCTTCTTCCTATTTGGTTCTTACTTCTTCATCTTGCTTTTGTTGTTAACTTTAGTATTTCAACATGGTACCAAAGCCAGCAAATGAGAATGATTCAACGAATGGCAAAGAATCCTCTTCTCTCTCGATGGTTAATCCTGGTTCGCAAACAATCACAGTAAAGTTGGAAGATCACAATTATCTGATATGGAAACAGCAGGTAAATGCAACTCTTCGAGGGTATGGCTTGAAAGGCTACATTGATGGTAAGCAACCTATTCCTCCTATTGGATCTTCTGAATTTGAGTTATATGATCTATGAGACCAGCTTCTTGTTTCTTGGATTCTTTCTTCGATCAGTACTGAAGTTTTACGAAGCCTGGTTGGTTGTGAAACAACCAAAGATCTATGGGATGCTATTGAAGAATATTTTGCATCACAAACAAATGCAAAAGTAATACAATACAAGAGGTAGTTTCAAAGAATTAAGAAAGGCTCTATGAGCATGAAAGATTATCTCGTCAAGATAAAGTCTCTTTGGGATACACTACAGTCATGTGGTGTAAAATGGGTGAAGATGAATTGGTGCATACAGCCCTGTCTGGTCTCGGTCAGGAGTTTGATGCTATTGTGGCTGCTATTTCCACACAGAAAGATCTACCAACTTGGAAGATAACCTCAGCCCTCTTGTTTGCCACAGAATCAAGAATTGTCCAGAATTCTTCCTTTGCAGAAGCATTCCTTGCCTCTGCAAATTTAGCTATGCATCATAAAAGATTTTAGGTTGATGGTTTTGGTCGTGGATCTAGAGGTGTTAATAATGATGGTGGCAGAGGAATTCGAGGCAAAGGAAGATTCAAAAGGAGAGGTGGTTTTGGCTCAAAACCACAATGTCAACTTTGTGGTAAAATAGGCCATACTGTTCACAAATGCTTTCACAGATTTGACTTGTCATTTAATCCTGACCCTGGTGAATCTTCATTTAATTCTTCTTTCCACTCAAGAAATGGTGGTTTTGGAGTTCAACACCAAGCCAACAATGCAGAAGCCATGATAGCCACTCCTAGCTCATTAACAAATTCTGCTTGGTATCCAGACTCAGGGGCAACAAATCATGTCACAAATGCCATGGAAAATCTCAATATTAGATTTGAGTATCATGGAGTTGGTAAACTTCACATGGGAAATGGAGTTGGTCTTAACATTGCAGATGTAAGTCACTCCTCTATTCTTAACAACTCTTTGTCTAAATCATTTAAACTTAGAAATATTCTTCATGTTCCAGAAATAAAAAAGAATCTCTTGTCTGTTTCTCAATTCTATAGAGATAATGGAGTCTTTTTTTAATTTCATTCTGATTTTTGCTTTGTCAAGGACCCTATCACCAAGCAGGTACTTCTCAAAGGGACTGTTGCCTAAGGCTTGTACAAGTTTAATCTGTCTATAGATACACCTGCTGCTGCTAATGCTCAAAGTCAAAAAGAAATACATGTTTCACAATTGTCTGCATCATCAGATTTTCAAGAAGGTTCTGAGTCACAAATAGATACTTTTAAACTCTGGCATAGAAGATTAGGACACCCTCATTCTCTTGTTGTTTCAAAAGTACTCTCATTTTGTAATATTCCTAGTAAAATCAATAAAAATTACATTTGTCTTCATTGTCAACAGGCTAAAAGCCATAAACTACGTTTTTCTTTATTAATGACATCCTATAACTCTCTATTTCATCTTGTTGAATCTAACTTATGGGGTCCTACCCCATATCTTTTGGGAAATGGTTTTAGATACTATATATCATTTGTTGATGCCTACTCTAGGCACACTTGGATTTATTTTCTTAAAACAAAAGATGAAGCTTTACATTCTTTCGTTCACTTTAAGAAACAGGTTGAAAATCAATTTTCTACTTCTATAAAAATCCTTCAAACAGATTGGGGAGGTGAATTTAGAAGTTTCACCTCTTTTCTCAACTCAGAAGGTATCATTTTCAGGCACTCTTGCCCTCACACATCCCAACAAAATGGGATTGTTGAGAGAAAACACAGGCATATAGTTGAAACAGGCCTAACTAGAGGTGGTAAAAGTTGACCCGACCTGAAAAATCCACCCAATTAACCCAAATCCAAACCTAATCGATCCGATTTAACTAAAAAAGGCAACAACCCAAATCAACCCGATCCGAATCCAAATTGATATGAAACCAAATTTATCCGAATTCACATTGATCCAAACTCGACCAGATCCAAACCCGAATTGATCCAAATCCAAATCCAAATTCATCCGAATTTAGATTAACCCGAACTTGAATTGATCCGAACCCAAATTGATCCGAACCTAAATTAACCCGAATCCAAATTAATCTGAATCCAAATTGACCCAAACCTAAAAAGATTTAAACTTAAATTTAATATTATCAATAAATATTTAAATGTTAAAATTAATTATCAAAGTATTTTAATATAGTAAAAATATAATTTTTTTCAATAATATGAGTGTTATATATTTTTTTAATCCAGTTAAACTTAAATATTCACTTTTATATTACATTCATTTGAACCTAATGTATAATTATTTAATGGCTACCTATAATAGAGTACAGAAGCTATATCACATACACTTAATGTCTTCAATTATTCTATAAAAAACCAAGATAAATTAAAGAGATGTATAGTATTATTTTATGATATTTAGTAGGGATTATTAAATCACTGTAATTTATAAAGTTATTAATTATTATAGATAACAAAAATAAAATAAAAAAATGTAATTAATTTATGAATATTGGTAAATATATTATAAAGAAAACTATCATATAGATGATTAAATATTTTGATTATTTCAATCGCAATTGTACTTACGTCATATAAGAAGAAAATTTTGTTGTCATGAGTTTTGTAATTCTTAGAAATATGGTTTCAATTGATTTTCATTCTAGATAAATCATATAGAGATGACCAAGGCTTAACCCAATAAACCTGTCTAATCGACCCTAATCCAAATCCGACCAACCCGAATTGACTAAAAAAGTCAACTACCAAAACCCGATCTAATCCAAACCCGAATTAATTCGAACCCAAATTAATCCGAATTCAAGTTGATCCAAACCCGACCATATTTGAATCCGAAATAATCTGAACTCGAAATAGACCGATTTTTCCTTGACCCAAACCTAACTTTATCCGAACCCAAAATGATCCGATCCAAAACGATCCGACCCAAACCCAATCTGACCCGCCTATTTGCCACCTATAGGCCTAACATTACCTTCTCAAGTTGCATTACCTTTTAAATTCTGGTCAGAAGCATTTTCTTCAGCAATGTATCTTATAAACAGGTTGCCTTCTACTACATTGGTGTCAAAGTCTCCTTTTAAGAGGCTTTACAAAGCAAAACCAGATTATTCATTTCTTAAAGTTTTTGGATGCCTTCGTTTTCCCTATCTTAGACCATTTCATACAAATAAACTAAGTTTTCGATCTTCTCCTTGTCTATTCTTGGGTTACAGTCCTAGTCATAAAGGCTATAGGTGTCTTGATCAAAATGGTCATCTCTTTATTTCGAGCCATGTTATATTTGATGAGAAAATATTTCCTTATTCTAGTCTCTTTCCTTCCTCCACTTCTGTTACTAAACCAGTTTCATTACCTTCACCTCCTTTAGTTGTTAGGACCTATAATAATAATTCATCAATTCCTGTTCATGATTCCTCTATTTCTCATTCTTCGAATCATGAACTTTCTCCATAATTGTCATCTATATCACCCTCTTTTGCACCTACATCTAATGCTACACCAGTGCCTTCTACTCAAATTGTTATTCCACAAATTCGTGATTCACCTTCACTGTTAGGACCACCTCCAACAGTTACTATAAACCAACATCCTATGACAATCGGATCTAAGAATGGGATTTTTCAACCAAAAGCATATATGGCTGATCTTGATTGTCATGAACCAAAATCTATTTCTCAAGCTCTTCAACACAGTGAGTGGACAGTAGCTATTCATGAAGAGTACAATGCATTAATAAAGAATGGCACTTGGTCCTTAGTTCCTTACCCTTCTCACAGATCTGTGGTTGATTGTAAATGGGTGTTTAAACTAAAAAGAAACTCAAATGGATCTATTGGGAGGTATAAGGCTCGTTTAGTTGCAAAAGGATACTTGCAACAGCCTAGTATTGATTTTTAGGAGACATTCAGTCTTGTTGTGAAGCCTACAACTATCAGAGTTATACTGACTCTGGCTTTATCTAGAGGTTAGTGCTTGAGGCAAGTTGATGTCAACAATGCATTTCTTAACGTGACTCTTAATGAAGAAGTGTATATGACTCAGCCACCAGGTTTTGAAGTACATAAGGGAGACCAGCAGCTAGTTTGCAAGCTACATAAGGAATTATATGGACTGAAATAGGCTCCTAGGGCCTGGTATGATAGACTCCAATCATTTCTCACACAGCAAGGTTTTATTTCTTCTCGGTCTGATCAATCTTTATTTGTTAAGAAGTCAAGTTCATCAAGCATCTATGTTTTAGTCTATGTGGATGACATCATAGTCACTGGTAGCTCAACTTCTGAGGTAAATGACTTAATTCACAAATTGAACACAACATTTTAACTCAAGGATCTTGGTTCCTTGAATTTTTTTTCGTTGGAGTGGAAGTTCAGTATCTACCTCATGGTATTTTGTTGACACAATCTAATTACATTAAAGATGTTTTGAGCAAGTTTAATATGCTAGAAGCCAAGTCTTTGCCTATTCCTATGGTGAGCTCTTTGAAGTTGTCTACTATTGGTGGGTCTCCAATTCAGGATGTACAACAGTATAGGAGTGCTGTTGGTGCTCTACAATACATCACCATCACTAGGCCTGAGTTAGCTTTCAATGTTAACAAGGTGTCTCAATTCATGCACAAGCCTATGGATGAGCATTAGAAAGCTGTTAAAAGGATATTCAGATATCTTTGTGGTACCTTACATTATGGTCTTTTGTTGAAACCTTCCTCGATTCTAACACTTATAGGTTACACAAATGCTGATTGGGCTACTGATCTTGCTGATAGAAGGTCTGTGTCTGGGTATTGTGTGTTTCTCGGGGGGTAATCTCATCTCTTGGAGCTCAAAAAAACAGGCCACTATGTCCAGGTCTAGTACTGGAGCAGAGTTCAGAAGCCTAGCCAACCTTACTGTTGAGATAACTTGGATTCAGTCCTTGTTATCTGAAATTGGACTGGAACTCCCTGTTAAACCTCACATCTGATGTGATAATCTTTCAATAGTGGCCTTGTCAGCAAATCTAGTACAACAAACCAGAACCAAACGCATGGAGCTTGATCTGTTTTTTGTCAAGGAAAAGGTGCTGCAACATGTTCTTACAGTCAGCCATCTTTCAGCTCATGATCAGATTGCTGACATTCTAACCAAGCCTTTATCGTTACAAAATTTTGCAAGGCTACGTTCTAAACTTACTGTCCAATCTTTTCCCACCTGTGAAGTAGCAAAGTTCAGAAACTCGAAGGGGAAGGTGCCCGGTTTAAAGGGGAGTAATAGCAAAGTTCAGAAGCTCGAAAGGGAGTGCCTGGTTTAAAGGGGAGTAATAGCAGAGCTGTATTGGATGACAGTTATGATAGTTATTTCTATCATAACTGTAATACCAGCTAAAAGTTAGTTAGTAGTTAAAAGTTTTTAGAAAGGATAAAGTCAAAAGTAATTGATATAAATGAACAACTGTTATTCAGAATACGATACAAGAAATGAAGATTCATAATTCAGAATCCTATTTCTCTTCTTCTTCCTATTTGGTTCTTTCTTTTTCATCTTGTTTTTGTTGTTAACTTCAGTATTTCAACACTGCAATAGACATGCATTTGAAATAATTGTTATATCATTCATTTGGTTAAATATTAAGGACAGATTTTTCAATAAGGATTGCCATAAGATAGCATAATGTTATGTGTTTGTGTTGCTACCTTAAAATAGGAGAAACTAAGGATTTCTTTTGTAAGTATAATATATATAATATATATAATATATATATGATCATGATGCAAGTTCTA
The DNA here is from genome assembly GCA_032173925.1 of Heritiera fomes. Classification (NCBI taxonomy): domain Eukaryota; kingdom Viridiplantae; phylum Streptophyta; class Magnoliopsida; order Malvales; family Malvaceae; genus Heritiera; species Heritiera fomes. The sequence continues at coordinate 9,538,634 of JAPDPM010000012.1, read as the reverse complement.
AAAGTGGGTCTTGCATCCTTTTTGGCCACTGGTTTTACATGGATTATGGTGAAATTAGGAATTTTAATGCTTTTATAATAAGGTTTATGGTTAAACCCTGTGATTTAAGGGGGAACAGCTTTGAGTATTTTAGAAAATGTGCTTTTACAAATACAGTATGCAATTTTATTGTAACTCAAAGAGACTTAATGTTTAGAGGAGCTCATTATCGTTGATATGATATTGATAGCATGGCCCCTGGCTAGATCAAGAGTAATTTCTTCCCAAGTCTAAGGAAAACTTTTGTCGGTCATAATAACAAAGTTTTTGTTTTTCTTTTTTAATTGCAAGCATTTATGGCTATGAGTTAAGTCTTTAGTATTTCTTCATTTGGTCTTAACGGTTTTAACTTTGATGAGAGAAGAATATCAAGTTCCTTTACAAATCTTGTACTAAAAAATGAGCTGTTGGGTACCCTAAAGCCCTCAAGGCAAGGCAAGGCAACTTCAACAAGGCACTCAAAGCAGAACACAACTATTGAGTTGTAGTAAAAATTTAGCTGTTAGGTACCTAAAAGCCATCTTGGATGAGATCAGATGTTACATAAAATGCGCCAAAGCCCTTTAGGTAAGGTAACTTTAACAAGGCACTCAAAGTGGAACACATCTGTTGAGGTGTAGTAAAAAGTTAGCTGTCAGGTACCAAGAAGCTTTCTTGGATGAGATCAGATGTTATATAAAATGCACTAAAGCCTTTAAGGCAGGGCAGCTTCAACAAGACTCTCGAAGTTAAGAACATAAGTTAAGGTGATAAATCATCAAGATTAGCACTGCAGTGAGACTAACAACTTCGCAGTAGGATATTTAGTTGATTGGTCATCAATTATGTATAAGTAAAATTCAATGCTTTTATTCAATAGTTTTCTGTCTTCATAAAGCAAATAATATCCATTATTTAATAGACACTTAAGGTTGGAATGGTTTCTTTAATGAAAGGAGAATATAAGCAGAATTCATTGTTTAATTGTCTATCATTGTGTCTTGTAGGTGGCTGCATGTACAAATAAGAAGTTTTATAGATTTAATTGCTCAAGGAGTTCTATTAATCTATGTAGACTCTAGAGTAGGAACGTTGAATATTTTGTCAATATTAAACAATTTACTTGTTAAACATATTTAACAATCTGTATTTAGGACATTCTTGTGTCACGTCTAAGGGTGTTCATTTGGTTAGTTCAATTAATTTCGAATCGAATTGATCAAAACCTAATTTGACCAATTAAATTTATTTTTGTTTTGTTAGCCGAACAGAAATTTCCAATTTTGAAATTAACCGTATCGAATTAAATTTGGTTAATTCTGTTCAACTGAAATAATAAAAATGTGAGACCTTGTATTTTATATGTATTGTATATCATATTGTATATAATTGATAATCAGAATGAATTAATTTGTGGAATTAAATAAATAGTGAAGATGAGATTCCACTTCACCTTTTGGAAATTGTGGAATTTAAATTTTATATGGTGTATGTGAAGTAGAATGAAAATCTAAAATTATAAGAATGAAAATTTAATTGTTGGAATTATTGGCTTAATAGCAAACAAAGGAAGTGAAGAAAAAGCTAAGGAGGATGGACAACTTGCCAACACTTTTGCTACACTTAGTGTATTCAATTGGAAAGAATTGCTAGGAAAAGCAATTCAAGTCATGGATAAAATAGTATGTAATAAACACTAAATTAAACATAACATGATGACCTAGAAGCTCATTGGTGGAAAATTTGAAAAGGAAGCATGAAGAGAAGTCAAGAAAAGAGGCTACCGAGTGGACTTCACACCACTTTGTTTCTCCTTGTACCAATCGGTTTGGACATCAAATGGCTAAACCGATTTTCATGCAATGTGAAAGATGTTTAATGGCAAAGAAATCAAAGACAACATGGGATTTTTGGTATTGGATGAAGGATACATCAAGAGAGGCAAATAAGTCAATGGACAGCAGAAAATTGCTGCTGCACGCCACTTTTAATTAGAGAGAAAGTCAGCTATGTTGGACGAAATAAGAAGAGAGAAATGTTAAGTTAATAGGAGATGTGTATTAATTAGATGAGGAATAAGACAAAGGTGCAAATAAGCCAAGAAAACAAGAAGAAAGAAAAGAATCTCGGCATCATAATTCCTTGACTGCAGCTTTTATCCACAAATAAATGAATGAAGAATATTGTTACCATGCCATACCTTTTGCTACCATTTTTCTTCAACAATTAATGGGCTAAAGGACAAAGAAAGTTATGAGCAAAGAGATTGGAAGCTATAAGACTTGATAGCCGGATATATAGTTGATTAAGCGAAACAAATTGTATTATGTTTTCTTCAAGATCAACTTTGCCGATCACTTTTGCTTGTCTTAGTTTCATTTATTCCTCATTTACTTAGTAAGATTTCCTCTCTTGCTATCTAAGCATCTAGTCTTCCTTCATGCACTTTTCCTTCACTCATAAAACACCAAAGAACTAAGGGAAAGGAGGACTGACGTGGGAAGTAACAACAAAACCATGAGCTATGTTGGTTCAATTAAACAAAGGTAAGGAATTTCCAACCAATGTTCATGTATTTAATTCTTGGTTTAGAATGATGATATGTTAATTAGGTGGTGTGTATGTATATTACTTGGCATAAGAACATGTAGCAATTAACCATGGTTGAATTATATGTTGTTGATGGCGTTAAGGGTGTGAATAAATGAAGCAGAAAATTCGGCTGCTATGTGTGTCTACCATAAAGAATAAGAAGCAAGATTTAACATGAGGAAAAATATAGAAATAGATGGGATTTGATCTTGATAAATTAAGGTGTTAACATAGTGTTGATGGTGTGAAAACATTAAATAAAGCATGAACAAATATGAAGATTTAAGGCTGGAACCGAAACAAAGAAAAGAAAAGGTGAAAGAAAACCGAATGGAATGTGTGAAAGGGAGTAAATGGTTGTTGGCCAAATGAAGAGAAGATGAGATAAAAAGTCAATAATAGTTGGCTGGAAAATTGCGTGAAGAAAGAAAGAAGGAAGGCTAAGTTGTGAGAAAGTGATTTAAGGAACCAAAAGTCAATAATAATGGCTAAGTTGCCATGAAAGTAAGAGAGAAAAATGAAATGGATGAGTGAGGCATAAAATGAGAAAGAAAATGGCTAAGTGTGGCGTGAAAGAGGAAGGAATAAAGGCTGAAATTGTGTTAGTTAGTCAAGGTAAAGAAAGTCAAATATGAGGGCTAGAAAAAAGAAAAGAAATATAACTATAAACTTGACTAAAAAATATTTATACAATAGGTGAGTATTGTGCTACCGATTGTGGAAGAAATAAAGGAAATAAAATATCAAATTTTATTTCTTAAATGATGGAAAATGTCAAGGAAGAAGGTAGCACATTTATATTTCACATTGACAAAAAAAATGAAACCATGATCTTTAATTCAATATAGGCCATTCGGCCATAGAAAATGAAGTTGTGAGAAAATGGCAAGAAGAATAGCCATTTTAGCTAAGAGACTTACTCATATTTATATTTTAATATAAATCATAGCTTAAAATGAAAGGAAAATTAAGCTAATGAGTTTGTAAAATTATTTTGCAGCCAAGAAGTACGATTTCGGTAGACACAACCGAGAAGCTTGATTTTGTAAGACCAGGTAAAAGAGTAGTATGTGAAGTGAAATGCATGTCCTGTGGAGTAAAATGTTATATAAATATTGAGAAAATATTTTGGTTTGTGACATGCATTAGTTTGATAAATTGTTTTAATTTGGGAAAGCTAGATAGGCTATCCCTTGTTTTAAAGAGAATTATGTTGTGGGCGACCCCCCAGTTCAACTCGGTGTGAGAGCCACAGTGGGTGATGTTAGTTCACCACATGTGTGAATGAAAACATGCGAACTCAATCCACTGTGAGGGGCAAGCCGTAATGGGCAAGCTGGATTAACTTGTGTTTTTCTCACATGAAAAATGGTGAAATTATTGACTGTTTTTACTGTGTTTTGTAAACAGAAAATATAATATCTTTTTTGGAAAACGATCATTTTAAAGAAATGATGAAATGCGTGAAATATTCCTTAAAGGTTCTTTATGAGATATAAATTGATTTTTGAGACTTTAAGCCCCGAATTTCATGCATTACTATTCACATGGCTGATTGACCCGCCAAGTCATCAGAGGTCTCGAGGTCACCTGGCAAGTGTACTCGAGGACCACCTATAGATTATGGCCATAGATCTAGCTGTGACCCTGTGGGGACGTGAATTGGAGTTTTGGCCTAAGGGCACACTCCGAGAAAGCCGTGATGGGCGATGGCCTACGGGTGCACCCCAAAGCAGACGACTTGTGTTCCTGTGGGAACGATGATAGCATGATTTATTTGTAGGGTGATGTCTAGTCTCAACTTACTGATTTCTGTTTACTGAGAGGATTTACTGAATCCTGTTTACTGTTTATTACATTTTATTGTAAACTGTTTAGCTAGTGATTTGAATATTAAAGATTGTTCACTATATCCACTGTTTACCTACTGGGTGCTGTTAGGGAAAATAAACATTTTGTGGTATATAGTTTTGGTTTTATAAAGCAGCATACAACTTCTTTACTGAGCACGTTGTCGCTCATCCCTTATTTTTCACTCCACAGATTGTTGATTTTGGACTAAGAGAGTTACCTTCTAGATATTATCGACTGCTAGAGTCGGCAGATATTCGATATCGAAGGTATAGTATTTTCTTTTTTATATTCAGCGAATTCGTACAATACTACTTTAAATAGAAGGGAATGTATATATCTTAAGGAAATAATGTAACAATTCATATTTCTATATTGGTACGATGAATAAGAGTATTAATTATTATTAAAGTGATTAAAGGATTGTTAAGCATCACAGACAGCCCAACCAGTAAAAATGTGTGAATAAGAGTAAAATATGTGATTTATTGTAGATTTGGAATGTTACAAAAAATAAGTTTAAGTTAAATTATTAATTTCTTGTATTTGAAACAAACTAAATAACATCATTCAACAAAATATTCAAATGGCGTAATATTAATGTAAAAGCTCTAACAACATTAAATTTAAAACATAATCTAAATTTCAAATATTAAAAATATCTTTAGGATTCATTTATTTTTATTTTTTGAATTTTTTTTATATTTCAGTTAAAAATTCGATTAATTTGGTAATTAACTAAGGTAATCTAAAACCGAAATTTTTTCATATCATTTTTGTTAACTAACTGAAATTATTTGGTAACCGAGTGATTAACTAGATCAATATTGGTTCGGTCATTTAATTCAATTAAAACCAAAACTTGAAAACTTGCAAAATAGGCTTATTGTAGCGTGAAGGACTTATGCTTATATACCCAACGCCTTCCTCTTGGTATCCAGATGTGCGATTGAAGCACCTTGCCTATTCCCCTTTGAGGCTCATGCCACTCTATCTAACCCTTCTAGGGTGTTGAGCATGGGATTGGCCTACCCTTCCTACCCTCATTAGGGCGCTTGGCTTGGAGTCAGATGGTCAAAAGTTGGCTTTGTACCAATTGTCGCATGGCCATTATCCTCTCCTTGTAAAAGCGGCTTATTAGAGTATGTAGCACTTGAGCTCATATGCCTAATGATTTTCCCTTTTGTATTTGATGTGGGATTGAAACACCCTATCAATTTCCCTTTGGAATGTATGGCATGACACTTGTATGTGCATACAATAACAATAAACACTTATATGTACTTATGTTGTGAAATCCCCAATTTCATGTAATTCCTCTATAATTGTAAAATGTTGTAAGCTGAAAGAATTAAATAAATATGAAAATTTGATGTATAAAGATTATATGAGATATAGATGGAATAAAAAAAAGGAATTGAGGGTCAAAGGGTCAATGGCTGAGTTGGTTAAGAAATTAATATCAGAATTTTGTAATTAAAGGAGATGTGCCTGACCAATAGAAGAAAGAAGACCAATTAAGATGGTCAATTAGTCAAAAAGGGTTAATGAGATGGTCAATGGCTGAGATTAGATGGAAAAGGTGATAATCATGCATTAAATGCATTAAATGAAAGGTAGCTTAGTCATCTTCACCATCAAGGATCGGCAGCAACCTCATTTCCAGCCCTTCTTCCTCTCGTTTCCTCTCCAAATTCCTTTAAGTGTTCATGTTCATTTTCTGACCTTGACAAACCACCAATTCCTGTCATCAAATCGCTAAGTTTCCTTAACGAAAAACGATCCTCATCACTAGCTCTCTCTATGTCTGTAATATGGAAGGCTGAAACAAAGTCTTTGAGGAGATCAGAAATCCTGTAAATTTGGCTATTGACAAAGGTAAGAAAAGAAATTGATTCATTTGATTTCATCCATAAATTGGAGTCATGTGATGTTGGTATAGCATACTTATGGTGTTGAAATGAAAGAAAGTTAAAGGTTTCAATTTATATGAATTATGCAGTTTTGAAGAAGTGAAGGAAAGAATCGGTGCAACCAAGGGATTTCGTATTATTTGGCTATTTGAGGTAAGGAATATATGTAACGGACGTAGGGTGACTATGTCCGCATGTTTTAAATGTTTTGGGATGAAACAAAAGCTGGTGTAAGTGCAGGAAATGTAAAATTCACGGTTTTCACCCAGTTACGATTTGGCTCGAGGCAGCCGACTGCCTTAAATAGCAGCTGACTGCTCAGAGACAGTCGTGACGTAACTTTTTCCGAAACCGACTTAAAGCAGCCGACTGCCCTATATAGCAGTCGACTGCCATTTTTCCAGAAGCTTTCTGTTTGCAAACCAGTCGACCACCAAAGAGCCAGTTGACTGCATTTTCTCGAAAAAGTTTCTGTTTGCGGACCAGTTGATTGCCCTATTTGACCAGTCGACTGCCATAAGTATATTTGGAATTTTTAAATATTTTAAATGGAAAAAGAAAATAAATTTATAAAATTTATTTATGCTATAGCAGTCGACTTCCCTAAAATAGCAGTCAACTGCCCCCTTTGAAAATAATAATTTTATATTTATTTATATAAATGTATTTGAATTATCATTAAAGTATATAAGAAGGTTTATTGAAAGGCAATGGTTTTCTAAGAAATAGTTTTGCTATCTAATGTTTTGAGACTATGAATCACTTAGGGGTCGTTTGTTTTTGTTTTTGTTTCCTGTTTTCTGTTTTTGTTTTCAGTTTTTTTGGAAATAGAAACAGAAAACACGTTTGGCAACATGTTTCCGTTTTCAAAAAACGAAAACGAAAACAAGAATTTTCAGAATTGTTGGAAACAAGAATTTCTTGTTTTCATTGTTTTCGGAAATATGTTTTTATTTCTGTTACTGTTCATAAGTAAGTGAACAGAGTTTATATATTAATATAATATTAATATTTTATAATAAAAATATAAATAAAATTAATTAATTTTTTAAATAAAATAATATTAAATTTTAATATAAAATATTATTTAATATTTTAAAATTAATATATTTATTTTAATATATAAAAGTTGAAAACATAAAAAGCAATTAAATAAATATTACATTGAACTATAATATTATAATATTATTTAATTTAATTTTTTATAATAATTTATTGAATATATTAAATATTTTAAATAATATCATTTATTATAATTTTGATATGTTAATAATTAATACTATTATCTAATATAATTAATTTTTATTTTACTAAAGAATATTATTATTTAATATTATATTCTATCTTAAATTTAAAATATATCACTACTACTATTAAATAAGTTAATATTATTAAATAAGTAAATACTTAACATTAAATAATATTATTTATATTAAATATAATATATTTTAATAACTATATAATTTATTATAAATTAATTAGTTAAATATTTTATTTAATAATTTAATATTATTATTATTACAATTAAATAAAAATTATTATTAAATATAATTTATGATTATTACAATTAAATTCAATAATATTATTTTATTTAATATTTTATTTAATTATAACATTATTTAAATTATATTAAATTTTTATAATATTAAATAAAAATATTTAATATTAGTATTAAATAATATAAAATAATATTATTTAATATTATCTACATATTATTATTTAATAAATATATTATTTTTTATTTAATTTTTAAAATTTTGTTTTGTGAATTGAATTATTATATATGTATCAGTTTAAATATTTGTTTTCAAAACGTAACAGCATTAAACAAACATATTTTCTGTTTTCAGAAATTGAAAACAAAACAAAACAAAACAAAAACAAAATTTTCAAAAACATAAAACATAAAACAGGAAACGATACCAAACGACTCCTTAATGATCATGCACTATTGATATGGATTGAAGGGACTCTGATCAAGTTCCTAAGATTATGTATTTGGGCTGAGGAACCATAAGTCAAGCCTCGGTCGCCACAGATGTCACCTGACTAGTGTTCACTGTGGTCTATAGACAATGGCCATGTGTCTTTTATGTGTTTTGGCTTAGGGGAGGATCCCTGGCCTATGCATGGGTACGCCACTTTATATGTGCATCCCTTACAGGATTTATTTGGTGCATGATTTTATTGGGTGTCAAATGTCTCTATAAGTATTTGAAGATTATTTGTGTATTCAATTTCAAGTGAATTGATACATATGAAAGTATTTGAAGTATATGAATATATTTGAGTTATTTGAATATTTGCAAGTGATTTCATAAGAAAGTATGTGAGAGTATTTGAAGTTATTTGAAATTGAAGTTAATTGTATTTGTAAATGTGATTTCAAGTGAATTAGAGGAAATAGAAAGTATTTGACTTATTTGATATTATGTGTATACGATATTTGAAGAAATTACATGATACATGTTTTATAATGATTTTACATGACATTATAGAGCCAAGCAGGAAAACTGCATATAGTGGCATAGTACGTTCTTTTACATTTATTTCTTACTGAGCGTAAACTAATTCCTTTACAATTTTTTCATCCAGATTATTTACAGTGAAGTCTGCTCTTGGTAAATGAGCATATATTTGGACTATACTATACTCCTTCGAGGCACGTTTCAAATCCCTTAAAGGTATATACCTTTTGTAATGTAATTCAGACTGGTATGGTACAACGATGTATATTGGGGATGTAAATTGTTAAAGAGATTAGTATGTAATTTATATTAGAGTTTTACAACTTATGTGTAAGACGATCATGTATGTGTATGAGAAATATATCATCATGTAAACAATATAGTGTTAGCTATATTAAAGAAGAAGGATGCACCGTTGAACAGCCTAACCAAATCTTATGGGAAAGAAAAAGTTAGTTGGTATTTGGGAGTGACGAGGATGTCACATATGTCTACATGCATTTTATAAGTGTTAGTTTTGTCCGTTTTTAATTTGATACTACCAAACAGTTGCATTTACGCCTATATAAAACATTAAGGTCATGTTTGGTGCGTAGGACGAGGATAGGATAAGATAATATAAGATTATGGATAGAATAAGATAATATAAGATTATGGATAGGATAAGATTAGATTATATCATCTATCTTATGTTTGGTGTGTACAAGGATTAAGAATAGGATATGATGATTTTTTATGTCTTTCACAATATTTGTTATGTGTAAAATTAAAAATAGTATAAAATGATTTTTTTAAGTACTCTTTTTTAAAGTAACATAATTTAAATTTATAATTTTTTTGTTATAAATATAAATGAAAAATGAAAATTTTAAATATTATTTATAATACTATAATTAATAGTCTAATTTATTAGCTGATTTTTTAATAAAAAATTACTTTTAAAAAATTTATATTACTTTTTCAAAAAAAATATTTTGTTAAGAAATGAGTTTTTATAAAAAGAATTTCTGTATATTTTCATTTTTTTTCTTTTTTTCCTTTTTGTTTTTATTTCTTTTATATGATTTAAATTTAAAATAATTTTTTACTGTAAATTAAATATATTTTTTTTAGAAAATTGAGTTTTTCTTGAAAATAAGTTTATTTTTTAATTACATTAAAATTTCCAAAAAAGTGTTCTTAAATATTTTTCTTTATTTTTATGGTTTCTTTATCTTCTTTTTTTTTTTGTCAATTATAAGGAAATATAGAAAACAAAAAAAAGAAAAATACAAGTTAAATTTAATAATTCAATTTTGATGAATTAAAAAATATATAATTTCTAATAATTTATGGTTAACAGTCATTTTTCTTTCATTTTTTTTAGGCAAAAAGAAACAAATTAAGAAAGAAAAAAAATTTAAATGTAAGAAAAAACTAGTTAAAAAATATATTTTATAATAATTTTTATGTTTGAAAATTTATTTTCTAAAAAAATAATTTAAAAAAATGTGTACAAGAAAATATTATTTTATCAAAATTATAGTTTTTCTTTAATCAAAAACAAGAAAAAAAAAAGAAAGAAAAAGAAGGAAAAATGAAAATGAATGAAAAAAATTTATATTAACTAATTAATTAAATGTTTAAGTTAATTTTTAAATATAACTGTTAAGGATAAAATAATAAAATATGAGTATTTATTTCTAATCCTATGAGATTAGGAATAATCCTCACCTATAGGAGAGGATTGAGTTATTGGTGGGGATTGAGTTATCCTATACTAGAAGGATAACTAATCCTTTTTGCAATCCAATCCTCCTCTTAATATGTGCACCAAACATAAGATAGGATAATTATCATTCTATCATATCCATCATCCTATGTACCAAACATGACCTAAGGACTTAGGAACAGTTATATTAAAAACTGTTAAGTTATTCCTTTTAGATGACTCAATGGGATATACATTCCCTTGATGCTCAAAGGTCAAACCTCAATAGAAAGCACCGAGTGGAACGTAATCTAAAATCGAGCCTTGAGTCTTTGTTATTGATTATGGTATTGACATATCACACATGATTGTTTATCTGGAGAAATTTTTATTCAGCTGTTTGGAATTGCTTGAGTGATTCCTGGAATAATAACTGATTGTCTTATCATGTGCTTGAAAAGGGAATTACGGCAAGGGAAAAAATACAGGAGTATCACGGTATTTTTAGTCATTTTCCTAGTGTTCAAACTTGCAGTGCTATGGTATATCATTAGGTGTTATGATCTTCTTTCAGCTCCATAGTTGTTTCTTATCTATCTTACTTGGGTGGTACTTCATGTTTATCATTGATGAGCTTCCCTAGGTTTTAAGTCTTTTGATTTCGCCAATTCTTGGGCATTCATGGAGGTCTTCAGCACTTTATGTTTCCTAACTAAGGTCAGCTGAAAGGTATATATCATTGGGTTTTAAGAATGATACCTGTGACTTATTTATAGGGGTTATTTTGCGCGTAATTACCTTTAAGCCCCATAGCTTAAATAATAACCCAGTAGATCATTTATGGGCCTTCTGAGTCCTCTTTCCTCTTGGGCTTAGATTATCATTTGGCTCAATGGTCTTCAACTTGATTTATAGAAAAGCCCAGTAATAATTAACCTAGTCCACATCAATTAGCTACAACCCTGCCTATCGCCCAAAAGTTCCTTGGTGATTGAGTACGCCGAATGGGCAGAGCCCAACCTGTTGCCTGAAAGATCTCTGGCGACAGAGTACAAGAAGTGGGCGACAGCAGTGTTTTCAATTCGGCGAGAATAGGCACGCACATGACAAATTTTGGCGACAAGGTTCCACATGGCAGACTCTTTCTGCGAGAGGTGGCTCACGCGTATAATAGCCAAAATGGCTAGAAAGAGGGACCACTATTGAAGATCTCACAAAGATGCCACTCTTTTGAATATTCAGTTGCATGCAAGACGTTATGTGACAGAACAATCTGTCGCTTGAAAGGTGCTTGCTACACTGCAAATTTGCGCGACTACAAGCATGCAACAGGTACTCTGTCCCAAGCTAGCTCAAGGTCACGCGACATAGTAGTTTGCACCATTATAGGCATGCGACACGACTAGAACATGGGCAACCTTATCTTCTTCGTTGTGAAATTGAACTTCAAAGCCAAGAAGAGTGACAGGCCGTGAGCTAGACAAGAGCTCCCGTGCGTGACAAGCCTTTAGCGAGACATGGTCTCCCGCATGCGACAGACCTTGGGTGACAGGGGAGCTCCCACGAGCGACAGGCCTTGGATGAGATATGGGCTCTCGCTTACGATAAGCTCCCTACTTTGATAAAATGACAGCGAAGAAAATTAGGTGAACACAGCACCCATACACAAAATTCCCCCGTTAGCACAATGTAGGCGATGTCTGCGCACGCCCAAGTGCGGGATTTGAGCGGAACAATCTAGAATCTTCTAGACCTAGTCCGACTGAGTGTCCAAAAGCTTCCCTCGACCCAAGAACTGCTCTAACAATCTAGAAGTGGCTTAAGAGCCACACACTTAGACTATTGATAACCACACATGTGAAAGAGGGCTTATCTATATAAAAAGTGTGTCAGCTTCATGAGTCCTTTAAGCAAGACAAGGATGTGCCGGCTCAAGGTGTCGAGATCAAGGATATGTCTCTTTTGTAAGCCCCTATACATATCATTCTGGAGTATCAATACAAGTGAGTGCTTGGCATAACGAAAATTGCAAACACACTCAAGCAGGGACATAAGGGTGGTAACCAGATCTGAGGTACTCTCAAATGATGTTTTCAATTTTCTTGTTCACTCTAACAATTGTGATTGAATTAGGCAGGTGTCCGAGATAGGCACTAGCCACTGCCGTGAAAGGCAGCAAGCCAGGAAAAGCTTGGTTCAATCGAAAACAACTTGTGGTAAGCTCGTGAAGATAGATTGATAGTACCGAGGCACGACTCGGTGCACAATCCATGGTTGACAGCAAAACATCACAGCACTCGTACCTTACAGATTTTTCAAAGACAAAGACTTGGAATGGTACTGGTGGTAAACATTTGCTATTATTGTTTTAACATTTGCTGCAATTATTCCACTTAATTGAAAATACTACATTATGAAACGAAAGGCCAGTTATTTTTATCTGTACTATGATAATCCTCCATGTTTGTTAGACATGTTGCAGGAATAGAAGAAGACGCGAGACGGGCACAAATAAGTCCCTAAGCGAAAAATGCGCGAGACGGGCACAAATAAGACCTTAAGCGTGAAGAAGACGCGAGACAGGCACAAATAAGTCCCTAAGCGAAAAATGCGCGAGATAGGCACAAATAAGACCTTAAGCGTGAAGAAGACGCGAGACGGGCACAAATAAGTCCCTAAGCGAAAAATGCGCGAGATGGGCACAAATAAGACCTTAAGCGTGAAGAAGACGCGAGACGGGCACAAATAAGTCCCAAAGCGAAAAATGCGCGAGACGGGCAAATCAAAAGTCCCTAAGCGAAAAGTGCGCGAGACGGGCAAACAAAAAGTCCCTAAGCGAAAAGTGCGCGAGATGGGCAAACAAAAAGTCCCTAAGCGAAAAATGAGCGAGACGGCCAAATCAAAAGTCCCTAAGCGAAAAGTGCGCGAGATGGGCAAACAAAAAGTCCCTAAGCGAAAAGTGCGCGAGATGGGCAAACAAAAAGTCCCTAAGCGAAAAATGCGCGAGACGGGCAAATCAAAAGTCCCTAAGCGAAAAGTGCGCGAGACGGGCAAACAAAAAGTCCCTAAGCGAAAAGTGCGCGAGACGGGCAAACAAAAGTCCCTAAGCGAAAAATGCGCGAGACGGGTAAATCAAAAGTCCCTAAGCACAAAAGGGTGCGAGACGGGCAAAAATAAGTCTCTAAACGAGGTATGTTACAATTTTATCAGATTACATTTAATGTATTACGTTGGCATCTCGGATATAAATGATACTATATTCTACAAGTCCTGAAGCGGATAGTACGCAAGACAGGACCAATACTCCAGTAAAGGTTCTTCTTTGGACACAAAAAGTCGCAAAAAAAAACTTGGGGAGCACACAGTATGCAGGCTGTGAGGTATGTTACGAGGTATGTCACAATTTATCATTGGATATGTGCTGCAATTGGTTGACAAATTACATTTAACATTTTATGTTGGCATTTCGGATATAAATAATGTTATAGTCTTATCAATTCTAAAAGTCCCTAATTGAAAATGCGCGAGACGGGCAAACAAAAAGTCCCTAAGCGAAAAATGCGCGAGATGGGCAAATTGTGAAATCCTCAAGCAATAAAGTGTACGGATAAATGCGATACCCAAGTACGAATTCTTCTTTAGATATAAGTGCTTCATAAGAAGAGCTGGGAGCACTATAGATTAACTTCTGCATTAAAAGAAGTATCGAAACTACTAGGCACCCATGCATATGCGTCCCGAGGTGCTATAATGTCAAGAGCTTAATCCTTAAGAAAATTAGTCTCTGGATTATCTAAATCTTTGTCCAAGCTTGTGAGAACCTCGACCATCTCGAGTCAACAAAAAGGCTTCTAAGAGCTGGTAAGATCAGATAAATCTTTACAAGTGCCTATCCTCAGAAAAGGTTCCAAATTCTCAGCATCTGGATCAAGCTTCAACCAATCAAGAGCATGCCGAGTACAAACCACATCTGATGAAACCAGATAAGAACATATGCATCCGCTTATGGCACTTCTTGACGATGTGCCCTCATAGCCTTAACCCAGATTCGGTTTTCTTCCTCGTGGCTAATAGAAGGCACTTGACAAAAGAAATGATGACACGATGTCGTTTCTGCTACAAATAATAATGAAGTTCACTAGTTAAAAAGATTCTTGTGATAATCCCAGGAAGAGGGCAGCAAAAGAATTTGAAAAGCCCATTCTTTATATACTCTTTCACAAGGTAAACCTTGTAAAAGAGTGGGGAGCAATTGATGTGGACTAGGTCAATTATTACTGGGCTTTTCTATAAATCAAGTTGAAGACCATTGAGCCAAATGATAATCTAAGCCCAAGAGGAAAGAGGACTCAGAAGGCCCATAAATGATCCACTGGGTTATTAGTTAAGCTATGGGGCTTAAAGGTAATTACGCGCAAAATAACTCCTATAAATAAGTCACAGGTATCATTCTTAAAACCCTAAGCTCTATTTGCCTACTGAAACCCTGCCAAAACCCTGTCTGACTTAAGCATCGGAGTGCGCGCGCAGGGGAAAACCCCTGCGCCCCCTGATGGTCTTTTCTCTTGCAGAATTCTTGAAGACAAACTAACGCGAAGATCGAGGATCCGACATCAGAAAATATTTATTGTTGTTTTTGGCAACAACAGATTTCGCCAATTCTTGGGCATTCATGGAGGTCTTCAGCACTTTATGTTTCCTAACTAAGGTCAGCCGAAAGGTATATATCATTGGGAAAATCATATTTTGAAGAAGAAATGCTCATATATCATTGCAGTTTGTGGGAGTAATGCAACAGCTTTATGCTTTTTCAAAGCTGTCTTAGAAAAGGAGAAAAAGGAAGAAAGAATAAACGATAAAGGAATAAAGTATTTGAGTCACACCTTAATCCTCTGTATCATTTGAAATAGGGCAAGGGTGTATACTTCCTACGGATTGCAACATGCCAGACCTTTTTTCTTCTGATTTGTGATTAATTAATCCTGATTCCTATACCTTTTTGCATAAAGTGATTAGTGTTGGACATTTTTGTAGTTTGCAACATGGAATGTTTTGAATTTTAGGGCTTGTGTGGTGCAATGTGAGAAAACTGGATGTGTGGGGGAAGGATGCATTCCAGACTGCAAGTTTCCTTCTGATGGGGTTGCTGTTGATGGTCCATGGTATATGCAAGAACCACTTTACTTGAAGCGGAAACAATGGGATTGCCAAAGTGATTGTCGTTACAATTGCATAATTGACAGAGAGAAAGAAAAAGAAGCACTTGGTATTGGACCTCTTAAGTATCATGGTAAATGGCCCTTCAGGCGAGTTTTTGGAATTCAGGTTTGCTTTTTATGTTTTAAACATTAGACGAAAATAAAGTTTCTTTTGGTTTATATTGGAGCGTTATGGTGTTGGGTTTCTTTTTTTTTTTTGGCAATATTCATCTCTAGTTTGCTGTTAATTTGCTCAGGAACCAACTTCTGTAGCTTTCTCTGCGCTCAACCAAGCAGTGCATTTTCATGGTTGGCTATCCTTCTTTACTACAATTTGCCTTTAAGGCAAGATAAGAAGGCATACTATGAATTCGCAAGCTTGTGGAATATATATGGGTCTTGGCAATGAACTCGTGGTTTTGGAGTGCTGTTTTCCATAGTCGGTAAGCATTTTTTCTATTCACCAGTCGGTTTGAATGGGATCGCTTTTGCATGTATATTGTAACACCAATGGACAAGTGGAAAAGCAAGGTACCAGTTAATGGTAGATTTTCTCATATAAGATAATCACACCTTCAAGTAATAACATTTCCAGCTGGTATGTATACAGATATGATGGTTTCTGCTCTGACATGTCTGTTTTGAACCACAGTGATGTGGACTTGACAGAAAAGTTAGACTACTCATCTGATGTGGCACTGCTTGGGTACTCTCTTATGCTAGCTATACTTAGAAGCTTCCATGTGAGAGATGAGGCTGCCAGAGTCATGGTTGCTGCTCCATTTCTCGCCTTTGTCACTACCCACATATTGTACCTCAACTTCTATACCCTTGACTATGGTAATATCTTTATTCTTTGGTAGTTTTTACTTTTAACATTTATCTGAGGGTTAAGCATACATAATACAAAATTGGATGAGCATCTCTCTTTTAACCAGTGCATTATTCTTGATGCATAATTTTATTGTCAGAACATCATGACCTAAGAGGTTTGTGTTCATAATTTTCTTGCATCACGGGCTTACAATGACATGATATGAAATATCGTTCAGGGTAGAACATGAAAGTCTGTGTAGTCATGGGGGTTGCTCAACTTCTCATTTGGGCAATTTGGTCTGGCATGACTCGCCATCCTTCTCGCTGGAAGTTGTGGGTGGTGGTCATTGGAGGTGGCCTTGCAATGCTTCTGAAGATCTATGATTTCCTTCCTCATCAAGGATTCTTTGATGCCTATGCTGTATGGCATGCCACAACTATTCCACATACCTGCCTATGGTGCAGTCTCATTAGGGATGATGCCAACTTTCGAACTTCCGACCTCCTTAACAAGGCTAAGTAGCCCCCCTGTAAAACTGACATGTAAACCGTCATCATCATGTAGCACCTTGACCACAGAAAAGCCTATCTTATTAATTGGCAGAAGGTAATTTTACGTATCTTCTCCCTGTTTTTTTTTTTTGTTCATTACGCATCTTTTCCCTGTTATTTGTTCCTGTTGTGATGCAGAAATGAAAGAGACGCTTGGTTTTGACTCGCAGCTAGTTGAAACTGTTGGAACAAAATCATCCACCAACCAAGCCACTAGCATCATAAATAAGAAGAAACACTAACCTGGATTTTAAGAGTCAAACTCATACGTACCACCACTACTTGAGCTGCTACCAGCCACCATTTGTGGCGCCAATGGCTGCTGTGATGGTTGCCCATCGGATCCCTCTTCCTTTTGGTCTGCCATTTTCGTATCTAACCAAGAAGCAAGAAAATGTGATGAGTAGAGGTGAGCAACAGGAGAGCAAGGAGAGTTGCGGCCCTTGTTCACAATTGAGCCAAAAGGTAACAGTGTCAATGGGCCACACTATTAAGTATATATATGTGCCAAGGGCAGGGACCTCCTATATTGACAATATCATATGTTATAATCCATCCAATTATGAATTAACACATGTAAATAATATAAATAATAATAGTATAGGTCACACTCCTTATAAAATATACTACCAATTAATATTGTATGATATAGATTATACTTAACTAGTCCACAATATGTAGAGAAAATTCAACATTTGCCCACTTGGACAGTTAAGTTAATCAACGAAATATTATACAATATCAACATGTATTCATGATCTTTCCTAAAACATATTATACCAATAGGATATAAATATGCATTCTCACAAATACTTCAACAAAATTAAGCCTTTATAAGTTTCAAGATACATCATATCAACAGGGTACAAATGTGTAAACTCATAAAGACTTCAATCCAAAATAGTAGTATAGTAGTGTGAAATGGAAATGATATGAAAAACAGAATCAACTATCCATTTCCATAAGGTCCATGCATCTAAAACTAAAATGATGCATCACTTTTATAAAACATATGAGATCACAACACAGAATATCTCATTCACCAACTGCCATAAGTAACAAAAATGTGCACAAACTGAACATACATATGTATATGACTAAATATGGCATAAAAGAGTCCAATCACGAAACAGTTGCAATTGATTATTTTACTCAAGGCTCCCACTAACTCGATATAACAAAAGGTTCCATCAAGCCCATATTGGTGACATGTTGTCTAAACACCTTAGCAACTAAACCTTTAGTTAGTGGATCAGCGAGTTTGAGCCATGAAGGAATGTGCTCTATATCAATAATGGACTCCATGACTTTCTCTCTAACAAACAAATATTTAATATTTATATGTTTGGAGTGTGAGGAACTCCTAGTGTTATGAGAGAAAGCAATTGCTGCAGAATTATCACAAAACATCTTTAGTGGCCTTGGAATGGAAACAACAAGATCCAGCCCCAAGATGAAATTCTGCAGCCAAATAACTTGGCATGTAGCCTCATAGCATGCCACATATTCTGCCTTCATTGTCGAGAATGCTGTAAGTGTTTGTTTTGCACTTTTTCAAGAAACTGCTCCTCCAGCCATCATGAAACTATAACCAGAAGCTGATTTTCTGTCATCCGGGCAGCCTGCAAAGTCAGCATCTTAATATCCAACTATGTTCAAATCATCAGATCGCTGATATGTCTCGAGAAAAAAAATCTCACAAGCCATGGCTTAAAATTTTTTTTAGTCGACTGTAGCTTTAGTTTCCATTGTTCATTTTGTTCTCTTCTCGCATGACATCAACAAGCTAAAACCCAAACAGCGATTCCTGATATCTGCTTCTTCATTTCTATCTAACCATCACTCAAGTTTCCTCACAAATAACAATCATGTAGAGTTTCCTTGTTAGAGTTCTAGCTTCCAGCCAACAATTTTGCTTCAAATTGTTCATAGTTTCTCCTGGATTGGCAACTAGAAAATACCAATGCTGCTTAAGATTTGGGACTATGTTGAGGAACTTACAAAAATGGAGGAGAGACTTCCCCTTAGAGGCTTGAGCAAGCTCCCTCGATGACTATTGGTTCTTGAGGAGAAGGCAAAAAGGAGCAAACAAAGACTGGGAGCAAAGTTGTAAGCCTTGATGCAGTATCATTTCTCAGCTGTGGAGGAAGTTACTAGTGGAGGTTTAGGCTTTAGGGATATACTAGCTTCTGGAGAGCTGAGTGCGTACTGTGTTGGATCAATAGGGTTGGAATCCCCTCTCTTTTCCTCTCTGGCTCCTTTCATAGTCGTGTGTAGTACGAGTCAGGTCAACATCACAGAGGGACCATTCCTGTTTTGGTAGTATTCGGGTCTTTCATCTTGGCAGGTAACTAGGTGTCATTGTGCCCTAGGGCTATCTACTATGGGGGAGCTGAGTTGTCTTAGGGTTTCTTAGTCATGCATTATTTTTCCTTCCTAATTAGTTTTAATTTGATTTTTATTTAGTTCATGCATATTTAATATCCTTTTAGGATTTTCATATATAATTTCATTATTTGAATTTTTACCCCCTATTTTTATGAAATTATATTTTTACCTTTTAGTTTTTTAATTTGCATTTTTGTTTCTTTTTTTTTGAGTTATTTTAATTTCACCATTAGCACCGTAAGTATTTCTTATTTCCATTTTTAATGTCATTTATTTTATTTTATTTTATTTCACTTTGTTATTTTCAATTGTTTTTAATTAGTAGCCTTGTAGATCACACACCTAAAAACTTTCGGAATTTACTAGGATATACTTAGAGTGATAGTATTCGGTACTTAGCTAAGGATTTGCAATAACAATCTTTGTGGGACGATATTCTGGGACTAATAATCCTATATTGCTTGTATGACTACGTGTGCTTGTGTATAGACTACCCTTAAGGTATGTAAATCAATCATCAACAATTTCTAGACAAAATCATTATTTTTCACTTTGTTGCACTAATTCTCATATAACACAAAATCGTAATTTTTTTTGAAATATATTTTGAAACTAAAATCTTAGATATATTATGTTAATGTAGGAAGGTGTAATTTTACAATATTTCTTGGAGAAATCACTTCAAATTTTATCTTATTTTAAAAGGTATTATAAAAAAAGATTGGAATTGCGAAGTGAACAAACACTTGTTTCAATTTTTTATTTTAAATTCCATTTTAAATTAAAAATGTAAGCAAATTGAATTTTAACGAACGTTACTATTATTTATTCTTTAATAACATTCGTATTCAGTTCGTATTCATTAAACTCGTTCATGAACATCAACGAATATATTCACGTATATGTGTTCAAGAATATTAACAAACATATTTACAAAACATGTGTTTGTGAATATTAAACAAATATATTTGTCAAAGGCAGACAAAGTTTTTTAATTAAACTTTATAGATTTTAAAGTTTGTCAAAGTTTTTTTTCTTTCCTTTATGCATTTATATTTATATTTATAATAAATAAACTTAAATTGGCCCCCCAAATTAAAAAAATTGAAATTACCTTTTTATTTATTTATTTATTTATTTTATCCACCAATCGCTATTTATAATTATTTTAAATTAATTGATTTGTTACCATGATTAAATCATGCGAGCGTAAAAAATTTAATTAAACTTTATAGATTTTAAACTTTCTCACCGTAACTAAAAAAAAGCCAAGAAACCTATAGTATTTTTTTTATTTTTACTTACTCATTATAATTTCTTTTACATTCTATATTTTTCAATCCAAATTGCATTTTTGCTTGTCACTTGGGTTATCTTCGGACATGCCAATCATCCCCTTAAAGAAAGAATAACAAAATTATAAAAGTTTGTTTATTGTTTTTATTTTTTAATATATGTTTACATAATCTTGTCCTTATATGCTTCGGTAATGTTAAAATTTTTATGTTTAGTTAAAATTTTGTGATAAATATTTATTGAGAAAGTTATTT
Source organism: Heritiera fomes (assembly GCA_032173925.1). Classification (NCBI taxonomy): domain Eukaryota; kingdom Viridiplantae; phylum Streptophyta; class Magnoliopsida; order Malvales; family Malvaceae; genus Heritiera; species Heritiera fomes. Next base: position 9,517,598 of record JAPDPM010000012.1, on the reverse strand, counting down.
TTAGTGAAGGTAAAAGCATTGAGAATCGAAAGTTGGGCTTTTACATCCGTTGAGTAATATCTTGAAAAATAAAAACAAACAAAATTAAAAGAAAAAAAGAAAGCAAAATACCCTCCAAGTTAATAAATATTTTTTATTTGAGAATATTAACAAATATATTCACAAAACATGTGTTCTTGAACATAAACAAACATATTCATCAAAGGCGGACTGTGGATGATAAGCAACTTCACACCCCCCCCCCCCCCCCCCCCACCCCCCAACTCTTTGTCAAAGTTTTTTTCTTTCCTTTATGCATTTAAAATAATATTAAATAAGCTTAAATTGGCCCCCCAAATAAAAAAATATTGAAATTACATTTTTTTTGTTTATTTTATCCACCAATCACTATTTATAATTATTTAAAATTAATTGATTTGTTACCATTATTTAATCATGTGAGTTTAAAAAATTTAATTAAACTTTATAAATTTTAACTTTCTCACCGTAAATAAAAAAGGCAAAGAAACCTATAATATTTTTTTATTTTTACTTACGCATTGTAATTTCTTTTAAATTTTATATTTTTCAATCTAAATGCATTTTTGCTTGTCACTTGGGTTATCTTGGGATGTGCCAGTCATTTCCTTAAAGAAAGAATAACAAAATTATAAAAGTTTGTGTTGTTGCACAAAACAACAATAAAGGTATGCTTACGTGCTGTTCGTACTCTGTCTCCACGTGTCTCCAATATGCTTCTGTAAAACAAGAAAAGTCAGATAGACGCAGGGGTGGTTCCTTGCGTAGGCACTCCGATGCTTAAGTCAATCACAAGTTCTTCAGTATTGGGAAGCGTAAAAGCCAGTAGTTAAAAATTAGGGAATAGAATTATACTTGGGGCCTATTTATAGGCAAATATTCTAGGTTAATTACCTGAGGGTGATCATGTCCTTTTGCTAGGAGTTTGTTTCCAAATAGAACACAAATTTCGTAAATCCCGGAAGTAGCAACAGCCTGTCACCGGCGAAAGACTCAAAAGTGTGGCATGTTGTTGGCGGTAGGAGTCTATCGCTCGCGGAAGGTGAGGGAAGCACCACGTGTCAATCGATGGTCGACAGGCGATTGATAAGGGAGTCTATCACCTGCGACAGACGTCCTGTCGTAGGCTATGCCCTCTGTCACTGAAGGCCACGTGGCCCAATGGTTCCTTGCCACGTGGTGAATCCTGACAATTTTGGGCCTGGCCCAATGTAGATAGACTTTGTCATATCAATTGCTCCCCACTCTCTTGTTGGATTTCTCCAACCAAGAGATTATAAATATGTGTTCTTGGGCCCTAGCCCAATGTGAATAGTTTTCTCATTATTGTGATTTTTTCTGATTTTTTTGCAGGTGAAAAAGCTCTACTCTACGGGAGAGGTGGTCAGGCGCGACGTTTGGCATTCTCTATCGTGGCTATATAAATGGCTAGGGTTTGACGAAAGAGCGTACAAAAACCTCTGAGCAGCAGTCTATCGCTTGTATTTTCAGCTCTTTTGCCAAAAGAGTCTGTCGCCAAAAGAGTCTTTCGCTTTCACACCAGGAGTCTCTCGCTTATCGCAGTGACAGTAAGTATACACCTGTCACCTTACATATCACCTCTCGCAACTAGTTTTAGGTCTCCCGTAGGTGTCTTAGTCTTCCGCGTAGAGTTTAGGTCTCCTGCAAACTTGAGTCTCTTACTTCACGCTTGTAGGTCCCTCGCCAAATAGGCCTGTAGCCCAACAGGTCTGTCGCCCATTAGGTCTGTCACTCGTTTTTGGTTTTTCATTGCTTCTTTTACTATGTCTTCGCAACGTCCGGGTAAATCACTTAGAAGGGGCGGTGTTGAATGCGCACTGACGAATGCGGACTTAGAAGATTTCAACACTCGTTTTCCCCTTCCTTCCAGTTACCGTTATAGACTTCCAATCAGTGGGGAAGTTACGCCTGACCTAGTTAGAAACGGCGTAGCAATGCATAAAGCGTCCTTACTCTTCGGTTTTCGTCTTCCGTCGCCAGAGTTTGGTCTAGCGTTTCTTAGGTACAAAGATATAGTTCCTTGTCAACTTCATCCTCATGCTTGGGCTCAAATAGTAGGATTTTAAATGGTATTTCATAGTTTAGGTATCATTCCTACTGTCCCCATTTTGAGTGCCTTTTTTAGAGTCTGTGGTCTGAAAGGACTGATAACATTTTCCCTCCAGAGGTTAAAGGTCGACAAGTTTCCCAATAACAAAATTTTTTCGGACCTTCCTAACAAACTGCATGGTTTTGAGAGTGAGTGGGTCGTTGTCGAGATTCCAAGTGATTTGCGAATTCGCACTACGTGGAATCGTGATACCAGTGACCACTCGAAACGCTCAAAAAGATTTAGAGTAGAATCTTTAAGAGACCACTTCAGTGAGCCTATACGGTGAATTTGTTCTACTGGGGAACGCAATTTATTTTCCCTTTTAACCCTAGAGCATATTACAACAGCCGGTTGGAAAGTAAGCTGAGCCGTTTCTGGGACTTCTGCTACCTCATCTATTCTCCCTACTAGCTCACCTGTGTCCGATGCTGGCTTTAGCTAACCGCCCAGGGTTCTTATAGCTAAAACTTCTAATCCTTTAAGTCACCTTGTAGACAAACCTTCTTCAGATTCGAGAGACAAGACACATGAGGTTGCAGGCGCCAGTGGTCCATTCGAGGAGGATCTTGAATGGACTCAAGGCAATGCCTTTGGGAGCCCATTCGTCGACTTTCGGCTAATCTGAATTTGGATAACTTAGAGGATTTTACTAATATTATAGGTTTATAATTTTCTTTACCTTATATATCAGTGTGCGTGGCATTTTATATTTAGATTTGCTGATTACTTCTCCTTGTATTATGCAGATATGAACTTTCATGATGCTATGCGCAAAAAGCAGGCCAATGTTTCTGCCAGAGCGGCTCCTCCTTCTCAACAACAGCCTCAGGTCGGAGCCTCTGCTTCCGAACATCCTTGTGTTCCTACTCCCCCTCCTCCGGCTACCAGCGGGCCTAGCCGTCTTGTGCAAGAGGTCGGGAGAAACAAGTGAAAGAGGCCCCTTATCCGTGATCATAGCTCAGACGATCAAGAAAGCTCTGGGTCGCAGAGGAGTGAGTTAGCCCGTCGAAAAGGTGGTTCCCGTGCTGCTGAGGATAGGTCAGCTCCTCACCAGCCTAGGCGTACATATAGGAAGAGGTTGATTATTGAAGCCTCGATGCCTACGAGACCAATCTTGCCTAAGGTAGCCAATCCTACCGTGAAGCGCTATGTAGTTGATAGTGGGGTCGTCATAGATGGAGAGGACTTCCAAACCTATCCCGAGGTGAACGACAATGATAACATTAAGGAGACCGGGATAGCGTCTCGTATGGCCTGGAGCACCATCCTTTCCCGTGATAAGGTGGGGCTCTTTACTAATCTTGCAGAAGTTGAGGATAATTCTGACTATCTCACGATGAAGGTGAAAGCGTCGTGCTTTTTTGGTAATTATATTCCTCTTTTTCCACCTCTTCCGTCAAGTTTTTGAGTTACTTTTATTTTTTGTTTTATCAAACAGCTCAGCAAATTGCGGCTGTTAATACTCGTCATAGGGCTCTTAGAGAGCAAGCAAAGAAAGAGATTTGTGAGCTCTGAGAGAAAAAAATGGCGCTTCAGAATGAGGTTGTTCAGCTTCGTCCATATGCTGGTAGGGTCGAGGAATTGACGAAGAAGAATGAGGATCTTGAGCAGAGGTTGAAAGAAGAACAGGCGAAGGTAGCCTCCCTTCTCGAATATCCAGAGGCCTATAATAAGGCAACCAATGATCGGGACGTCATGAAGAGGTAGCGGGATAAGGCCATCGATGAGCTGCAGAGCTTGTTGGACCGACAAAAGGAGGTCCGAGCTGAGGCCATCCGTGAATACCGCCTGTCTCAACACTACTATGAGAAGAAAAAAGAGCTTGCGGCTGGATTCATCAAGTATGGCTTCTACTTAGCCCGCTCTTGGTTGGAGAAGCATCGACCTGATGAGTCTTTCCCTGAGCTACTTTTTACCGAGGAGGCCTAGTACTATGAAGCTCCTTCCTGGATCAAATATGAACCTAACTCGCCAAGTCCGGATGACTATATAGAGGTAGAAGCCACAGATGACTTGGATAACCTTGAAGGTTCGTGGTCTCCTCGACAGCCACGCAACCGACCTGAGCCTACTGGGGCATGTGACCAATTCGGGCCTGCAGCAATGCGTAATGAGCCTGAACCTATCAAGGCGGGCGATCAACCTGAGTCTATCAAGGCACTGCTTCTGATTTTGCAGCCATTGATCCCGTGCCAGACTCTGCGACTGTAGTTGGGCCTTCAAGTGATACTCCCTCTTCCGGGATGGCTTCTTCAGCTCCCTAGGACCCGGATCCTCTGACTCCTCAAGTTCCTGATCCTCAGGCTCCTCAAGATCCTAGTGCTGATGTAACGCCTTCTCAGCTGGCTGATTCGGTCCTCACCATAGATTAGGATTTTTTTTATTTTTCCTTTCACTTTATTTGTTAATTCATAATGTAAATATTCATTTTCAATGAAAAATACAATCTCTACTTTTGTAGCTTTTTCTTCTTTTGTCTAGGTTTAAATGAATATTTCATATTCATAACTGTTACAAAGTTCTAAAAAGCAGCGTTAAATGCGTTAGAAATATCGAATAATTCTATTTTTGCAGTATAAAGCGTACCTTTACACCATATTGCTCCCCAAGTTCTGCTTTGAGACAGTGTTATTGTTCCTGTTCAAAGATGAACTTTTCTCGAGCATTTGTGCCTATCTCACGCTTTTTTCGCTTAAGGACTTGTTAGATTTGATAAGCCAATCACAGAATATATATTTTTTGAACTAATTGCAATACGTACCTCGTAACATGCTTTATGTTCTGCATCTCTAAGGACTTTTGATTTGCCTGTCTCGTGCTTTTGATTTGCCCATCTCGCACATTTTTCACTTAGGGACTTTTGATTTGCCCGTCTCATGCATTTTTCGCTTAGGGACTTTTGATTTGCCCATCTCACGCATTTTTTGCTTAGGGACTTTTGATTTGCCCGTCTTGCGCATTTTTCGATTAGGGACTTTTGATTGGCCAGCTTTTGCCTCATTCCAATTCCTGTATCACATAATCTGTCTAACACATTGCATTAGAGAATATAGAAAGTGAATAGCTAGCCTTTATTCATGAATCAGATAATCACAAAACAAAAATATCTGTAAAGTAACGGGATAATAGATGGAAAAATAAAGACAAGAATCATAAAGTAGTACAATGTTTCACTGCCAGTACAGCTTGAGATGGTTGGCGTTCCAAGTCTTCGAGATCTTCTTTCCTTGCAAGGTTTTCAAGGTGCATGTGCTAGGTCCGATCATCCTTCTGATTCTATAAGGTCCTTCCCAATTAGCCCGGAGCTTTCCATCCTCCCTATGGGCATTTGTAATTGCTAACTTTCTCAGTACCAGGTCTCCTTCTTGCAATTCTCTGCTTTTAACTCATGCATTGTAATAAGTGGCTATCCTCTGCTGGTAGGCAGCCAATCTCATTTTTGCCATGTCTCTTAACTCATCTATCAGGTCTAGATTCTCCCTTAGTGCCTAAGAGTTAAGTTCTTCAATGTAAGGGACCAATCTAGGTGACTCAGCTCCAATTTCAACCGGGATGAGGGCTTCAGTCCCATACACCAAATTGAACGGTGTTTTTCCTGTCAACACCTTACTTGTCGTTCTCTAGGCCCATAGGACACTCGGTAGCTCATCTACCTATGCTCCCTTTGCCTTGTCCAGTGTGGTCTTCAAACCATGTAGTATAGTTTGATTACTCACCTCTGCCTGCCTATTAGCCTGTGGGTAAGATACAACAGATATTCTTAGCTAAATATTCAGGCCCTTACAGAAATCCCGGAAAGCATCACAGTTGAATTGCTTCCCATGATCTGTATTTATCACACGGGGGATCCCAAATTGGCAAATTATGTCCTTTCACACCATTGCTTCCACCTTCTTGTCGGAAATTATAGCCAAAGGCTCTGCCTTTATCCACTTTGTGAAGTAATCCGTGGCCGCAAGTAAGTACTTCCTTTGTCCTGAACCTAGGGGAAAAGGTCCTAGGATATCTAGTCCCCATTGTGTGAATGGAGTAGGTTAAAAAGTGTTCTGAAGGGCTGAGACTGGCACAGTAGCTATAAGAGTGAACTTTTGACACTTTTCGCATTTTCGCACTTTTTCGATGGCATCCTTCTTGAGTGTGGGCCAGTAAAACCCCGCACGTAATATTTTCATGGTCAAGGCTCGAGCCCCTAAGTGTTCACCACATATCCCTTCATGGACTTCGGCTAGGGTGTATTCGGCTTGTTGAGGCCCTAGACACTTTAGCAAGGGCATTTTGAATCCGCGATTATAAAGTTCTCCATTCACTACACAAACTTGGCACTTTTCAATTTTAGCCTTCGGGCTTCATCTCTGTCAATTGGGAGTGTGCCTCCTAATATATAGTCTTTGATCGGGTTTCTCCAATCACTTCCGATCTCGATATCGTAGACACCTTCTTCTTCAATACTCGGCTTAGCGAGCAATTCCACCTTAACTATACCACCTTTGATTCCTCTAGAAGAAGCCAACTTTGAAAGAGCATCCACATGATTGTTTTCAGATCGTTTATCTGAGTCAATCGAAAGTTCTTGAATGATTGTGCCAATAATTGCACCTTCTGTAGATAAGGGACTAAAGATGCTTCTCGCGCTTCGTACTCGCCCGAGAACTGATTCACCACCAACTGCGAATCGCTATAGGCCATTAAGTTGCTGACTTCTAATTTTTCAGCAAGTTTCATCCTGACTATCAAGGCCTCATACTCAGCTACATTATTTGAACTCAGAAATTCAAAACGTAGGGAATATTCATAGATTTCCCCCTCGGGCGAAGTTAGCACAATTCCTGCTCCACTACCATCCATGCTACGAGCCCCGTCAACAAATAACTTTCACCAGACTAATTTTGCATCTTCTTCAATCTCTCAACCAGTGCATTCTATAATAAAATCAGCCAATGCCTGCCCTTTTATTGCTTGACGAGGCTGGAAGTGTATGTCATACTCACTTAATTCAATAGCCCATTTTGTCAAGCGTCCAAAGTGTTCTGGTTTCTGTAGTATCTACCTTAAGTGCTGATCGGTCAAGATAGTCACCGAATGAGCTTGGAAGTAAGGTCGCAACTTCCGAGTTGCCATTACCAATGATAGGACTATCTTCTCTACTAGGGGGTACCTAGTCTCGGCATCCAGTATGACCTTACTCACATAATAAATTGGGCAGTCCTTGTCCCCTTCTTTCCTCAATAGGACTGCACTTATGGCCTTCTCTCCTACACCGAGATACATGAGGAGATGGTCTTCGTGCTGTGGCCGAGACAATAGTGGCAACTCTTTTAAGTAGTCTTTCAGCTGTTCGAAAGCATTATTACACTCTTCTGTCCATTTGAAGTCTTTTCCCGCCCTTATCACCTTGAAGAACGGTAGACTTCTTTCAGCTGATTTGGACAAGAAGTGATTTAAAGCTGCTATCCTTCCCGTCAGCCTTTGAACCTCTCGAACAGTACAAGATGGCCTCATGTCCAGAATGGCTTGGACCTTTTCGGGATTAGCTTCTATCCCCCAATTAGTGATTATGAATCCTAAGAATTTTCCCAACCTCACTCCAAATGAGCATTTGTTGGGATTCAACTTCATCTTATAGTACCGTAATACCTAAAATACCTTTGTCATCTTCTCAGCGTGTGATTTATCCTTTCGGCTTTTAATAATCCTATCATCCACATAAGCTTTCATGGTGTTGCCCAACAAATCCTTGAACACCTTGTTCACCATGAGCTGATAGGTTGCCATTGCATTTTTCAAACCGAATGACATTACTAGATAGTAATATGTTCCATTATCGGTAATGAACGAGGTTTTCTCCTCATCCTTCGGATGCATCATGATTTGGTGGTACCCCAAAAAAGCATCTAAGAAGCTAAGCAGTTCATATCCACAAGTTTCATCGACCAACTTGTCAATTCGAGGAAGTGGATATGAGTCTTTAGGACAGGCCTTGTTCAAATCTGTGAAGTCTACGCACATCCTCCATTTTCCGTTGGCTACTATCACAACGGTAGCCAACCATTCTGGATAATTCACTTCTCTGATAAATCCTGCCTGTAATAACTTCGAGATTTCTTCATTTATAACTTGCTGCCTTTCTGGAGCAAAATTTCTCTTCTTTTGCTTGATCGGTTTTGCTCCATAAACTACGTTCAACCGATGACAAGCAATTTTAGGGTCTATACCAGGCATATAGGCCGGGGTCCATGCAAACACATCAGCATTTTCCTTCAAGCATTGGACTATTTCCTCTTTGGTTCTTTCAAGTAATTGGCTTCCCACATATACTACCCTCTCTTCATCTTCATCTTCTAATCGAATTGCCTCCATCTCCTCATCAGGCTTTGGCTTAAGCGATTCTTCTATTGTGAGGGTTTCCTTTCTTTGAATCCCTTTACATGTAGTAGACGCGATATTACACGTCCTAGCCTTCCTTTGATCTCCCTTTATTTGTCCAACCCCGTAAGGGAGTCAGGAACTTCATTAGCAAATAACAAGGATGCACTACCGCTCTCATGTCATTCGACAGCGGCCATCCGAAGATCATATTGTAGGCCACTGACGTTGACTTCACCACCATAAACAACACTTGACGAATGACACTTCTTGGGCACTCCCTTAACGTAATAGGCAATTGAATGACACCTACTACCTTCACCTTCTCTCTAGAGAAACCGTATAGTGGTGTAGGCACTGGCTTTAATCTGTCATCTGAGATATTCATCTTCTCAAATCAGTTCCAGTATATCAAATTCACCGAACTCCCATTATCAACTAAGATACGACTCACTGGATGCTTTGCTATCACTGCCGAAATCACCATTGGGTCATCATGAGGGATTTTTACATCTCCTCTGTCAACTGGTGTAAAAGTAATGGGCTCTTCATCCTGCCTTTCCTCTATTACTAACTTAATTTGGTGAGCCTGTCGGGCGTAAGACTTCCGAGACGAGGAAGATGTACCAGCTAACGATTCACTTCCTGATATTACATTAATAGCTAGCCCTGTGGGTTCATTATCTTCCTCTCTATTCCTTCTATCTATCCTCCTATCACTATCTCTCCTATCACCATCATTTCGCCTAACAGTTCCCTTGTTTTTACCTCTTCTGTCTCTAAGGTTGTCTCTAAAGTAGTTTCCTCTGTTTCGTGCAGATAGTTGCTCCGTCACTTCTCCACACAAATCGATTTATTTTTCCATCACGCGCTAGCTTCTCTAGCTGATTCATTAACTCCTTACATTTCTCCGTCGAATGCCCATGTGTTGAGTGGTAGTTACAGTACGAGTCTGTGTCACAGCCCAGATTCCCGGATGTTTTCTTTGGGGGCTGAATCAGACCTGACCCCTCAATAGCCGCTAACACTGAAGCTCGAGATTCAGTAAGTGGGGTATAGGTGGTATACTTCCTTGTAGAGGCTTTGTCAAATTTCCTTGACTGACTAGAGGATGCTTCAGGAACTTCTCTTCCTTGTTTCCTTCCCTCCTTGGGTTCTCCATTCCCCACCATTTTCATCACTTCTTCTTAGGTGACATATTTATTCGCCTGGGAAAGCAGGTCTGAGATCGTGGTTGGATGGTCTAGCGACAGGGATTCTTGCAGTTTTTCAAACCTTGTTCCTTGTAATATAACTGCCACGGCTATACCGACTTGTAGGTCTCGCACTTCTAATGTAGCGTCTCTGAAACGATCAACATAACTCTTCAATGACTCCTTAACTTCTTGTTTAAGAGTGAGTAAATAAGTCAGTTCTTTCCTTCTCTGACTATTCACCGCAAACGCCTTAAGAAACCGCTTCGCAGTTGGTTAAAAGAGACAATAGACCCCTCAGTCAGGTTATTAAACCACTTCATTGCATGCCCGGACAGAGTTAGAGAAAAGGCCCTGCACATTATCTCATCTTCCCATCCATGTAATAACCTTAGCGCTTCATAGTTCTGCATATGATCACAAGGGTCTGTCTTTCCCATGTATGCGGTCATCTGTGGCATTTTGAATTTTGGAGGCAGGGGTTTCTGCAGTATGGCTGTGCAAAATGGTACTCTTCTTCTCTGGCTCTCCTTTGCAGACACTAATTTTTTCTCCTCAAGCACCTGTTCTATCATCTTCTTCATGTCCACTAAGGGAGTAAGTTGATTCCTGGCATGAGACGAATCAGGCAGGTCTTCGGCCACTATTTCCTTACCCCTTCCTTGAGGTACACTTGTTCGTGCCATTTGTGTACACCAAGTGGGGTCAAACTCCGACCCGACTCCCCAAGTGCTTTAGTCATCGCCACCGTTCTTTCCAGCACCTCTGATACCTTGTTCTAAGTTGGTACCAGCAAAATTTGACAAATCACGGTGGTGGGCGAAAGACCTTGCAGCTCGGTCGACACCTTGTCGCCTAGACACCTGCTGCCCGAAACAAGACACCTGTCGCCTGACATCAGACATCTGTCACACGACCCCTGCCACAAGTTCTAGATTTATCGCCTCATCGGCGTCCCGCTGGATACCTACGACAGGCCTCCGGCTCCCCTGTCCCGTCGCCTCCTACTGAATATCATCTTCCTCTACGAGGGGGTCCTCCTGTTGCCGAGAGGGGTCTACCGCTGTCGCGTTCTCCTGTCGCCCAAACGCATATGACGGGACCCCTTGACTTGTTTCTCCCACAAAATTCTGCACGGCAGGTGGCAGACTCAATGTCGGGAGGACTCCCTTGAACAGGTCTACCATGGCTGTCAACGCCTGAGTCGTTTCTTCACTTTGCCGCCTCAGAGCGTCGAATTCTGCCGCAGACACAGTTCCTCTCTCATCTTCTCTGTCCACCTGATTCCTATGGCGAATTGGCTATTCGGGAGAACTCACGGAGTTCTCATCACTTCTAGTTCTCACGTTAGTCGATCTTGTTCTCACCATCTTGAAAGTCTTAATTGGCTTTTATACGCTTCCCACAGACGACGCCAATTGTTGCACAAAACAACAATAAAGGTATGCTGACGTGCTGTTCGTACTCTGTCTCCACGTGTCTCCAATAGGTTTCTGTAAAACAAGAAAAGTCAGAGGGATGCAGGAGTGGTTCCCTGCGTAGGCATTCCGATGCTTAAGTCAGTCACAAGTTCTTCAGTATTGGGAAGTGTAAAAGCCAATAGTAAAAAATTAGGGAATAGAATTATACCTGGAGCCTATTTATAGGCAAATATTCTAAGTTAATTACCTGAGGGTGATTATGTCCTTTTGCTAGGAGTTTGTTTCCAAATAGAACATAGATTTCGTAAATCCCGGAAGTAGAACAGTCTGTCACCGACGAGAGACTCAGAAGTGTGGCATGTTGTTGGCAGTAAGAGTCTATCGCTCACGAAAGCCGGGGGAAGCACCACGTGTCAATCGATGGGTGACAGACGATTGATGCGGGAGTCTATCGCCTGCGACAGACCTCCTGACGCAGGCTGTGCCCTCTGTCGTTGAAGGCCACATGGCCTAATGGTTTCTTGTCACGTGGTGAATCCTGACAATTTTTGGCCTAGCTCAATATAGATAGACTTTGTCATATCAGTTTGTTTATTATTTTTATTTTTTAATATATGTTTACATAATATTGTCCTTATATGCTTAGGTAATGTTAAAATTTTAATGTTTAGTTAGAATTTTGTGATTATTATTTATTGAGAAAGTTACTTTTAGTGAAGCTAAAAGCATTGAGAATCGAAAGTTGGGCTTTACATCTGTGGAGTAAGAGGTAAAAACATGATAAACCTTGAAAAATAAAAACAAAACAAAATTAAAAGAACAAAAAGGCAAAATACCCACCAAGTTAATAAATATTTTTTATTTGATAATAGTCAATATTCGATTCTTATTATTAGTTGAAAATCATCTATATCCTACTAAATTACTTTTTTTGAATTTTTTTTGCTAAAGGACTGTAAGAATTTATTTATATATTAAAGCTGTTAGAACAATATACAAGCTTCCTTTTCAGACTAGATGAGAGATTCTACAAATGATGGTGAATTCTCTATCCAAACTACATAGTCTGAAATAGTTTTAGCATATTTAGCTAGTACATGGGCAACCTGATTAATTTCTTCTGACATGCTGCAACTTGAAACCTCTAAACCTTTTACTCATCCGCTTTACTGACTATAATAAGCCTTATTATAGAATCATCCAAATTTAATCTGTGTTGTACAACGCATATTGTTAATCAAGAGTCTCCTTCTACTGACGAGATGCCTAGGTCTTGCACGAACAACAGTGCTTCTTGGAGGGTTTTGCTGTATATGAATCAACCAACTCGGGTTTTCTAGATGATAATAAAGCTAGCACCTTTCCTGGCTTATCACGAACAGCTACCCCTATGCCAAAAGCAGAGGTTGAAGTGAACAAATTAACATGGAAATTCACCTTCACAAAGCCATCTTTTGCACGGGGTCACCAACATTGAATTTGAACATTTATATTGCATGACGTAAAAAAAAAACTGTTATATTTTATTTATGAATTAGCTAAATTTATAATTTTATAAACTTATTATTTTTTATTAAGTATATTATTTAGCTATAATGTTAAAAAATATATAGTAATGGAACTCAAATGAAAAAATACATATCACTAAATAAAAATTATACAAACAAATTATATGCACTCTAAAATATATGGTGATAAATTAAAAATCTTATATAAATATATAATTTTAATAACTACATATTAAAATGATTTACGAATAAATATTTAATTTAAAATTTTATTATTATCGAATAATAAATAAACATTAAAATGATTTATTAAACAACGAGTTTTAAATAAATTTTAAACAAATTTATTTGCAAACTTAAACGAGCTAACAACACATCTATCTGTGATCATGTGTTAAAATTAATGAACAAATATAAACATCTAAAAATCGAACATATTAACGAACACTTTATTTAAATATATATTTAAAAATATTAAAAATGTCCAAAGAAAGGAAATGATATAAAAGTCGAGGATATTTTTAGATGTCTAGCAGTGTGAAAAGCCCAAAAGGCCGACCCAAGGCGGAAATGCAAAGCCTAAAAACCCTAGCTGAGACCCCTCATCATACTCACTCTCTCAACGCACTTCGTCGTCATCTAATATAAATAGGGCATATTCATTTTTGAGAGCGTTCTCAAAATCTCCATCTTATTTCTTCCGCACGCTGCTTCGCTCTGTCTCTCAGGTTTGCTCTTTTACTTTTCATTTTATCAAGACCTGTACTGATTGAGATCCTTATATAATCGTTTCTCCTTGCTTTTAATCTTTAAATCTTGATTTCATTTTCATTTCTTCGATGTTATGGGAAGTTTAAATCCGTTTAGTTAGTAAATCTTGCATTTGCTTGCCTCTAGGAAAACTGTTGGATGTTTTTAGCTTTTGGGGTATTGATTATTCGAAATATATGTATTGATCTAATTTGATATCAGATTTTGAAATATTCATTTTTTTATTGGATGATTTTTTGGTTTTTGAGACTTTGCTTGTTCTTACGCTAACTCTGTATATGCCCTATTTAGAAGATTGAGAATTGTGTTTTTTGTGCGCTGGTCAGGTTTTAATAGTTCGGGGATTGAGAATTGTGTTTTTTGTGCGCTGGTCAGGTTTTAATAGTTCGGGGCTTTTTAAAGACAGCTCAAGATGGTGAGTTGTCTGAATATCTGTGTTTTCTTATAGCTGTTTTGTTTTTTGGTTTTTAATTTAAGTTTTTGCTGTGTCTTTTTTTTTTATGTGAGTTATGTTGGATATGTTACAGGTGAAGTTTACAGCTGAGGAGCTCCGGGCTATTATGGACCGTAAACACAATATTCGTAATATGTCTGTTATTGCCCATGTGGATCATGGTATGTTTTTTACGTTCATGTTTGTTATCAGTGAACCTGATATTGAAAGTCAATTTTGTTTGAGTAAATTTTGTACTTGACAAAGGTGTATGCGTCCATTTGTCAGGGGGGGTATATATATTTTATGAATTTCATGTGTGAGAGATTTTTGATAAGATAGTAGTAATATGTGCTAGTAGCCACTATGAAAATTATGCTAGATTAGTTGCAAATTGGCACCCAGTTTTGTTTGTTACTGTGAAAACTCTTCACTTGATGATTTACAAGTGTTAATACAAGTTATTGTATGAAACTTATGCTAGATTAGTCGCAAATTGGCACCCAGTTTTGTTTGTTACTGTGAAAACTCTTCACTTGATAATTGACCGGTGTCAATACAAGTTATTGTGCTGTCGTAAAGTGCTGGTTTTTTTGGCATTAGTTCTGATATAGGTTTTGTGATATGCAGGGAAATCTACTCTTACTGATTCTCTTGTGGCCGCTGCTGGTATCATTGCACAAGAAGTTGCTGGTGATGTTCGTATGACAGATACTCGTGCCGATGAGGCTGAGCGTGGTATCACTATAAAGTCGACTGGTATCTCTTTGTACTATGAAATGTCTGATGAATCTTTGAAGAACTACAAAGGAGAGAGGCAAGGGAATGAGTACCTCATCAATCTTATTGATTCCCCTGGGCACGTTGACTTTTCATCGGAGGTCACAGCTGCTCTTCGTATTACTGATGGTGCCCTTGTGGTTGTTGACTGTGTTGAAGGTGTTTGTGTGCAAACAGAGACTGTCCTCCGTCAAGCTCTTGGAGAAAGGATCAGGCCTGTCTTGACTGTTAATAAGATGGACAGGTGCTTCCTTGAGCTCCAGGTTGATGGAGAGGAGGCTTACCAAACATTCCAGAGAGTGATTGAAAATGCTAATGTCATCATGGCCACCTATGAAGATCCTCTTCTCGGTGATGTTCAAGTCTACCCTGAGAAGGGGACAGTTGCATTCTCTGCTGGTTTGCATGGTTGGGCATTTACCCTGACCAATTTTGCTAAAATGTATGCCTCAAAGTTTGGAGTCGATGAGGCAAAAATGATGGAAAGACTTTGGGGTGAGAACTTTTTTGATCCAGCTACCAAGAAGTGGACCACCAAGAACACTGGCTCTGCCACCTGCAAGCGTGGATTTGTTCAATTCTGTTATGAACCCATCAAGCAGATCATCAACACTTGTATGAATGACCAGAAGGATAAGCTATGGCCCATGTTGCAAAAGCTTGGTGTCACCATGAAGTCTGATGAGAAGGACTTGATGGGGAAGGCTCTAATGAAGCGTGTAATGCAGACTTGGCTCCCTGCAAGTGATGCTCTCTTGGAAATGATGGTCTTTCACCTTCCCTCTCCTAGCAAGGCTCAGAAGTATCGTGTTGAGAACTTGTACGAGGGTCCTCTTGATGATATCTATGCCAATGCTGTCAGGAACTGTGATCCTGACGGTCCTCTTATGCTCTATGTTTCAAAGATGATTCCAGCTTCTGACAAGGGCAGGTTCTTTGCTTTTGGTCGTGTCTTTTCTGGCAAAGTCTCAACTGGTTTGAAGGTCAGGATCATGGGTCCAAACTATGTCCCTGGTGAGAAGAAAGACTTGTATGTTAAGAGTGTACAAAGAACTGTTATTTGGATGGGAAAGAAGCAGGAAACTGTTGAGGATGTGCCTTGTGGTAACACAGTAGCCATGGTTGGTTTGGATCAGTTTATCACAAAGAATGCTACTTTGACTAATGAGAAGGAAGTTGATGCCCACCCAATTCGTGCCATGAAGTTCTCTGTCTCTCCTGTCGTCCGTGTTGCTGTTCAGTGCAAGGTTGCATCTGATCTTCCCAAACTTGTTGAAGGGCTGAAGCGATTGGCTAAGTCTGATCCTATGGTTGTCTGTACCATTGAAGAGTCAGGAGAGCACATTGTTGCTGGTGCAGGAGAACTCCACCTTGAGATCTGTCTCAAGGATTTACAAGAAGATTTTATGGGTGGTGCTGAGATCATTAAATCGGACCCTGTGGTGTCATTCCGTGAGACTGTCCTTGAGAGGTCTTGCCGGACTGTGATGAGTAAGTCTCCTAATAAGCACAACCGTCTGTACATGGAAGCTCGGCCCTTGGAGGAAGGTCTTGCTGAGGCCATTGATGAAGGGCGTATCGGTCCAAGAGATGATCCTAAGGTTCGTTCCAAGATCTTGGCTGAGGAGTTTGGTTGGGATAAAGATCTTGCTAAGAAGATTTGGTGTTTTGGCCCTGAGACCACTGGTCCTAACATGGTTGTTGATATGTGTAAAGGAGTTCAGTACCTTAATGAAATTAAGGATTCTGTTGTTGCTGGATTCCAGTGGGCGTCAAAGGAAGGTGCAATGGCTGAAGAGAACATGAGAGGTATCTGCTTTGAAGTCTGTGATGTGGTTCTCCATGCTGATGCTATCCACAGAGGTGGTGGTCAGATAATTCCAACTGCTAGGAGGGTTTTCTATGCTTCTCAGCTAACAGCCAAGCCAAGGCTTCTTGAGCCTGTTTACTTGGTGGAGATCCAAGCCCCTGAGCAGGCACTTGGTGGTATTTACAGTGTTCTTAACCAGAAGCGTGGACATGTCTTCGAGGAGATGCAGAGGCCTGGCACTCCACTTTACAACATCAAGGCTTACCTTCCTGTCATCGAGTCCTTTGGGTTCTCTGGCACTCTGAGGGCTGCAACATCAGGACAGGCTTTCCCACAATGTGTGTTTGACCACTGGGATATGATGTCATCGGATCCATTGGAACCTGGTTCCCAGGCAGCAGGCCATGTTGCTGAGATCCGCAGGAGGAAGGGATTGAAGGAGCAGATGACCCCACTCTCTGATTACGAGGACAAGCTGTAAACTGGAGTTGGGAGAGTATGATTGTACGGCGTGTTTCTGCTGCAAGTTAGTTTTGTTTTTTTCCTCTTACATTCTGTTAGTAGTTGTTTTTTGGGTGCTCTCACCCATCTATTATCCAAGGACCTTTTTAAATGCTTTTTACAATGGACTCGAAATTGTTCTATGGTTTTACATTTTTCTATGTTCTGAAGAGGATTTTTATTTGACACTCTGGTTATGTTAAAGTCATAATTTTGATCTTCAAATGTCTTTATGAGTTATTTATTTAAAATGCTGAATTCTAATAGATTATGTAGAACTGGTGCTCCCTCGACAGCAATTAGGAAGCTTTGTTTAGTTTAGATTAGCAATTTTAAACACGGTAACATGAAAATGAATAAAAAAATTTGTTGCGAGTGTTTTTTTTTGGTTAAAAAACTTGAGTTTGAGAAAACTTTTTTCATGTTTAGTGGTATCAATATAAATTTTAGCAGTGTATTGTTTGTGAATTTTATTTTTACATGAATAACATTAGAGGCGTCTATGGATTAGGTTGGGTTCTGTTCTAGTTTAGACTATATATAAAGCTTGAGTTTTGTAACAAAAAATAAAGTTTGGTTCGGTCCGCAATTTGGGTTTGATTTTGTCAAAGTTTGATTTTTTTAATTTTTTCATGTAAACTCGGGTCGGCCTAATGTTATTTTATTTAATTTTTTGTTTATTTATTATTTATTTATTATTTTTTTTAAGTTTAATTTTATTTATCAAAATTTGAATATCAATTTTCATTTCATATTAAATATATATAATAGTGTTTATAAATTAATAAAGTTTTATATACATACAATTACATTACTCTTAGTAAATATATTTGAAAAAATTAATTAAGAGCCAGAGATTCGCAATGAATTGATCAACAGAAAATGGTTTCTTAACTAATAGTAATGCCAGAACTTCCCCTATATCATCTAAGCAACTCCAACACTCATTCCCTCTGCTTTGGTAAAAATCGCTGCATCATAGTTAACTTCGACAACTCACGCGGATGGCCTCTACCAAATTTGCTTCTGCTGTGTAATCAATTGTCTGACATTGAATGCATTCAACATAGACGTTTAATCCTCCCTCAATAACTCTGCCATTGCAATAATCTCCTCTGGAATTTCCGTCTTGCTCCATGAAAAATTTCATTCCTTGCAGTCCATAAACACCAGATTAATATCCTCCATTCAAAGCTCTTCTGAAAACTTTATTGGCAAACCTGTCCACAACCTTGGTATCCATGGGTCCTGCTTTATGCCAATAGATCTGCCATTACCAATCCTTCACTTTAATCCTATCTTTAAAAGACTCAATCATTCACAAATACTTTTCCATGTAAGGGATGAAGACTTACTCACCTTTGCATCCACAAAAGAACAAATGGAAAATACGTGGCTTTCAAGACTATAACACAGAGAATCATTACTTTGGATCATTCTCCAACCTTGCTTGGCTAGCAAAGCTAGATTAAATGTATTTAAACATTTGAAACTTAAACCACCATGTTATTTTGGTAAGCACAACTCTTGCCAAGACATCCACTCAGCACCATTTCCATTAGCCCATGCTTCTACCAAAACCTACTCATTAGTTTGCTTAATTCTAGACATAATGATGCAGGAAGCTTGAAGACACTTATTGCAAATGTTGGTATAGATTGAGCTACTGCCTTGATTAATATTTCCTTTCCTGCTTGGGAAAGGATCTTCTCCTTCCATCCCTCAATTCTCTGCCGTATTCTGTCCTCTAACCCAACAAATTGTCGTTTTTTGCTCTCCCAACCATAGGTGGAAGTCCCAAATACTTCTAAGTTATTAATAGGCTGCATCTTGAAGAGCCTATTAATTTCATCCGTTATCTCAAATACTATAAAATACACATGATTTCTCAAAATTAATCAACTGTCCTGAAGCCTTAGCATAGCTATCCAATAACCTAGATAAATACATGCATTGCTGCATGTTAGCCTTATAAAAGAGTAGACTATCATCAGCAAAAAATAGATGAGTAACAGATGAACCACCTTTACTTGCTTTTAACCCACACAACTTTTCTTGTGCTTTGAACGATAAAATTGATAAACCTTCTGCACATAAGAGAAATAGATATGGTGACCAAGGGTCGTGTCTTAAGCCACTTCTTGGTTTAAAATAACCATGTTGATCCCTATTCAAGATGATTAAGAATGAAACAGAGGAAATACATCTCATAATTTTCTCCACCATACAGGAAGCAAACCCCAATCTTTACATTACTGCTTCAAGAGATATCTATTTCACTCTATCATAAGCCTTACTCTTATGTAGTTTTAAAGCGCACCATCCATCTATTCCAGCTTTTTGATTCTTCATTTTATGATGCATCTCGCATGCAATAAAAAATTATCAATCATCAAGAGGCAAAAGTACTTTGTGCTAATGAGACTACTGTAGGAACAACTTTTTTAAGTCTATTTGTGATCATCTTCGAAATGATTTTATATAGAACATAACATAGACTAAATGGTTGAAATTTACTCGTATCCTCTGGTTGTTGAACCTTTGGAATGAACACAATATGTGTAATTAATTGGAGATAAAGACTCCATACCATTTACAAAACCAATACAATATTCAATGACATCCTGTTTTACAATAGTGGCAACCTTCTGGTAAAATAGTGCTGACATACCATCTGGACCAGGAGCTATGGTTGGAGAAATTTGGAATAGAGCCATCACGATTTCCTCTTCTGTGTAGTCCATTAAAAGCAGCCAATCATTTCATCTCTATTCTAAGCGTTTTTGTCATGTAATGGACAGAAATCTTTGAATCAACGATGAAACTGGTTAGGTATACTGGAATATTCTTGTTCGCTTGATGGTCACTAAATCTGGAAATAGAAACTAGGCTGAAGCTCATGATGCTTGGTAGCTCCGTAAGGAATAATCCTTGTAACCGAGACTCTGAGAGCACCATCTTTGTCTCCCATTTGACATCTTCATGGCTCAGGGTCTTCCACAGCTAAAAGATTTATCAATTACGACAGGCATATTTGGCCTTGCAAAAGAAAGTGAAGAAAATTAGATTGTGCTTCATCAATTACAATAACTAATAGTTAAAAGTCTAGTAAATATAGAATATTTCAACATATTGCCTAAGACCGCACAAATGTTCCTAACTACCGCATTTTATCATTCAACTAGTAGCAAAGATGCAAGCTCAATTAAAGATTCAAGGTACTTGTAGTTGATTCTACCTTCGTTTTTCTTCTCTCATATTTTTGTTTGGTGTGATAGCTGTTGATTAAATGATTTCTCCTAACATAAACACTGTGCATATTGTTCTGTTCTGAAATCTCTACATAGGTTATATTTGATTAATTTTCATTTTTGTATTTGTTCAGTTCTAAAATTTTTCCTTTTAAGAGGAAAGATGAGATGAGATTACAGGTAAAACTGTCAAATAAAAAGCCACTGCATTTATCTTCCTTCAAAAAACATGCACAAACGCCGTAGGAAATTATTGTTTTCACTTGCAAGATGATGAATAGCAGCCATATTGAACATTAAGAATCAGCTTCTAAAGGAAGAGTAAAAATTATTCAGGCAGTACGACATATGGTGATTGAAGGCAACTGTTTCTTCAAATTTTATCTATTCATATTCATGATGAGATTATTGGAGCATATTCAATAATATAGATCAACATATTTGATGATATTGAGCCCTGTAATACACCTATAGCCGCACATTCAGTCAATGTCAAAGTATCTATATTGAGAAATATGATTTTGCAGAAACTATACCTCAATGACGTGGGTAAGACCAAGCAATGCATTTCACAATAGAGAATGAGGTATTTCAGCTTCAAGGTGGATACTGCCACTCAAATTTGATGATGCTGCAAAATTTGAGAATCTTTATCTACCTGACATGGAGATAATATAGAAATGTTCCAGCCAAGTTGTAGCCCTTTAAAATCTTTCTTCTTCAGGAATAATTGAACGCAGGAGACTGAGTTATGACTTCACACCTGTGGTCGCTCAGAATCTGATGCAATTGAGCTACCTAAAGATTTTTAATGTTTAGCGTTGGAGCAAATCATTGGTGAGGATATTTTTGGCATCATAATTGCAGGCCATCTTTAACCTATATGCTTCCCAATATAACTGAAAATCAATTATAAACTATATAATCTCTTTCCCATTAGCTGTTGCTCATTGTTGATAGTTACAGTTAACTCCAATAAGCTAGCAGCACTTGCCCCGTACAAAGTGCCCACAAACCATTCATGAAAGCTGAAATTTGCAATGTGTCAAGTCAATGAGGAACCTCCAGAAGATAGCACAGCTTGGTAGTTCTACTAACCAGCAATCTTTCAGTTGCTCTAATTCACATGGCAGCATACTAACATAAGAGCAGTGAAAGCTAAGATCTCAAGTTTGTTTACCTTTCCCAACAATGAGAAGTTATCAAACCAGTAATATTCCAAGTACAGAGTTTGAATATTTGTCAGAAAGTGAAGTTCTTCTGGTAACAAGAACTGGAAATACACTTTCATTGTCAGTAGAAGTGCATTAGGTGAGAAGCTACCAGCAAGAGCTAAAGTCTATAGGGATTTCATCCACTCCAAAAAATGCATTTCACACTTTGCACTCAATAGCATTATTTCAAGATTTGGACAAGAAGATCATTTCCCGTAAAGGAAATATTTGAATAACACCCAAACTTTTCACTCCTAAGGCACTCCTATAACTCAAGGCCAACTTTTACCGTCAAGAAATTCTCTCCTTTTGATGCCATCAATGGGCATAATGACAAACCACATCATGCATTTTCACATATTGTTTCTCATCAATGTCCAATAATAAAGCAACGGATTTTTGTAGTCAAGGAACATAAGATCTTTTAGTAATCCTCATCCAATTAACTCCTCAACACTAATTTCATAATCTTCTAGAAAAAGAGAGTAAAATAGGAATCATGACCTAGTTTTTCTGCCTTTAAAATAATCATAATGAAGCTTAAGAGATTTGCAGATATCTTCATGCCTTTTGCACTATCTATAAGGGCAAAGGGCAATTATTCACACTAATAAATCTAGAGGATGACTTCTATATTTATAAAAAGATATGTTTGAAGTGATCCATGTTATAGAAATGGATAACTAAGAAGTTGGCAAAAAGAGCTTTGAGTAGTCAAGGTATGGTTAGAAGACTTGAGGAAAAGCAAGAAATACAGAAGTAGACAATGAGAAACTCTTATTCAAAAGAATTTTGCAACTGTCATTATCTTCACCAAATGAAAAGCCTATGGCTCTCTCCTTATCATCACCAAATGGAATGCCTATGGCTATCAAGTAAAATCTTTCCAAATATCATCAAGTATCACTTGAACCTCCATTTTAGTTCTTAATGTTCTCAGCCATAAACATTCTGCTTTTCCTTCTTCAGTCTCTTCTTGTCTTCCCAACACCTCCCATTCCGTGTACTCCAATCATGCTCACATCATCATCCTCCAAGGCCACAATAATTTGATTCAAAACAAATGTTGAAGACTTGGATGAAATAAAGTCTCCAAAGGTAAAGCACATTTTTTCTACAAGAGAAGTAAGGTGGCCTACTAGTTCAAATTTACCAGTCTTTTTTGGCTTGATAAGAGAAAGTGTCATTTTTGCCGGTTTCCCAATTAACAGAAACAGGCAGCCCCTGGATGGACACTGAAAAGAACACTTCTTACATTCTTCAATTTCATTTTCCAGACTCCGCACATCTGCTAGGATTCTGTTTGCATCCACATCATATTCAATTTCTTCGGCATGCCTTCTAGTCCTTTCAACATCATTTTGCAAGCATTGTAGAGGCAATACTAGAATTTCCTTCTGTTTCTTGAGATCCTCAACAATGTAACTAAAACGGAACATATAACATAGTTGATGCATCACTGGATATACCAAGTATTCCGCAGTCTTTGAACAGATGGAGCTGCCAATTTCAGCCATTTCCTGACATCTGAAAAAAAAAACCAGTGAAAAGAAAATAATTATAAAAAAAGAGAGGGGTTGAAGAAGACAAACAACAAGGATAGAAGATATAAAAAATTATCCACATACCATGCTTGTGCACCTCAGATGAAGAGATTGCTCCTAGATCAATTGAACATCTAGAAAGAGCCCCCTTCACGGTTGTGCTACAGCTGTAGATAACATTCAACAAGAGTATCAATGCCAGTCAAATAAATTTCAATAATTTTCAGAGATATGCTCATTTTTTAACTGAAACCTCAACATAATTTCCTTTATCAAATAAAAACAGTTGTTCCGATTTGATCAAGATAATCAAAGACTTGGATATTCAGCTATAATATAAAACTGCATTCTTTTGAAGATTTCTTATTCCCTGAATCTAACAATATCTAAGCTCAACAGATTATTAAGCTAAAACTGTTTACAAGACAATCCCTCAAAATAGACCACTGAATAATACAAGATAGCATTGCTTTTTCAAGTGAATTTGTGATGTTAACTGCAAATCAATCTTTGAAATCAATACGTAAAAATATACATACAACCATACAAGATCTAATCCACCCTTGCATTTCACTAGTAAAAATAAAAATAAAAACAGAAAAAGAAATCATTTCTTTGATCTAAAAAAATAAATAAAATATTGCTTTTCACTTACCTCCCTGATCTCTTCAATCATCAAATAGATGTTTGCCAAATGGAAACTCTAGACCAGAAAATGGGTTTGGATTAAACAGATCATACTGACGTCCCGTTAAAAGCTTTGGAATCTTTGATAGCACTTGAGTCGGTAAGGAAGTAGTTCTACCCGAAGATTTTCTTTTATCGTATGTTTTCCCTCTTTAATTACTTTATTTCCATGCGCTGGCACACTTTGTCATTTTTAGGGTTTGTTTGTGTTCTGGTTTAATAGTAAAATATTCCTGTCAATGAGGTATTGGCTTAATAGCAAGAAAAAAGCTTTGAGACTTTGAGGTATCAAGTTCAAGTCTCACCAAGTATAAGCTGGAATTAACCTAGTTATTTACTAGTTTGTTTAGTTTGTTATAGTTATTTACTAGTTTATCTAGTTTGAGTAATGTGATTTTCATAGTTACTTGTTCATGTAATGTAATATACTGATTGTGATTGTAACTTCTAATGAAATTGTACTACTAAAAAAAAGTAAAATATCCCTTTAATTTTTTTTTCACAAAATAAATATAAACTTTTAACATTTTATTGCATAAAAATCAGTAAATAAATTTTTATTTTATTGTAAATAAGCCTCAGCCTTTCGAAATCATGCAATTAAGTTCAATTTTATTAAATGACACTAACTTTCATTAAATTGCATACGTGACATGCATGTGGCAACTAAGCTATTTACATCAGCTTCTACGTGGGATGTCTAAATGACTATTAGTGTCATATATCAGATTTGAACTTAATTGCATCATTTTGAAATGTTGAGGGTTTATTTATAATAAAATAAAAATTTATGAACTAATTTTTATACAATAAAACATTAAGAATTTATATCATTTTATTCAAAAAGTTAAAGGTACATGTGGCTATTAAGCTTTTGTCTTTTTATTTGTGGAAAATAAAAGAATAAATTACATCATAATGTGTCAGTTTTGGGTAACAAGTTGTTTTGATACTTAAGAGTTTTAAAAAATATCATAATGATCATTAAACAATTCTTCTATAACAACCGATATTTAGCATATCAGTTGTTATCTCTTTTCATAAAAGATTAAATCTAAAATGTCACAGTCTGAAATACCATATATTTTACTAAATTCACATATACAAACACATACAGATTGGACTCATCCACAGTGTCACTTAATTTCCAAATAAAAATTATATTATTTAAATACAAAACCCTAGATACAAAATTTACAGAAATTCATTTACAAGAAATTTACATCCCAAGTTTATTATACATAAAAGTAGTACTGTACAAAAATCTGAATACATAAAATAAATCAAGTATACCTCGACGGATTATTAAAATCACTTGAGGAATACCGACAATTAGGTCCTCCAGTAAAGCAAACCCAAACTTATTACAAGTAATCTAGGAGTGAAAAATAAATGGGTGAGCGAATGTGCTTAGTAAGGAATATCTATATGAAAGCTGATATAACGTATCATATATGTAGATTTCATAAATAGATATTCATACAAAAACATGAATTTAAAATATGAAATAAATCTGGCACGATCTAATAGGAAGGACACTATAGTGGGTTGGGTAACCAGATGGAATATGAGAGGTACTTTGAAGTACCTTTCATGTTTCGGTATCCAAAGCTACTATAGGGAATTCATTTGGTTTAATTAAATCACAAATTCAAATATAATTCCAATGTTTTGAAAAATAAACCTCCTTATAACAGAAATTAAACAATTTCTTCGCAAACAGTATAAATCATATTTATAGCAATTTCTAACAGATAAATCAATTAAATGATTTCACAAAATATCATATTCATATTACGAAACATAGAATACAGATAAATTGAAATCATAAATATATAAAAACTGGCTGTGCTTGGATCTAAGTTAACAAAAGATTTATCACCCCAGTATAATTTTAGTGGAGATTAAGCTACACCTAATAGACATATGCACTATAATAGATGTATAACCATAGTCAGGGTACCACAGTGTGTACACTAACCAGGTGACACCTGTGGGAGCTAGAAGATTGGGCTAGAGTCAACAGCAATCAGAACGGAACGGAAATGCATGTACTCGCATATAGCTACAGAGCCACAGTCTCAAAATATTTAAATAAATATCTTAGAGTTGTTTACGGAGATAAATTAAATGAAACATATCTTAAATAAATTCATAATATCAAATGATCTCAAAAGCATATAATTAATTATATTATTTCACAAAACATAATATCAAAACAATATTTAACCTTGCAAATATTCAATATAAATTCCACAATGATAAAAATATTCCAACACAAATAAATCTATAATTAATTAGCAAATTTAAGGCATATAATGAATTTGTGATTTAATTATATAAATTCATTTCTAAGAATTTAAAATCAACCTTATAAAAATCAATTTCTCATATTTCAAAATGATAGTTTTGAATATTATGGGTTACTTTAAAAAATTTTCAGCAGCATAACAGTTTATTCAAACCTAACCCCTCCTGCATAAAAATCCAACTTCAAACCACAATTCACAGTTCTAATATTCAATCCAAAATATTTATTTAAATTCCACAAATTGCAATTTTCATCAAATCATGCAACGTTATATCCCTACGCTTCATACAAATATCCCTTACCTTTTAATTTCTCGGTAGACGTCTCGTCAGCACCGGTAGAACCCTCGATCTAGATGTTGCAAATTATTATATAAACTCGATATATTCACTGTATTTTATCTAAAAAAAATATTTAACTATCTAAATATGAATGCATTATCTGTAAAAATGATCTAAATGCAGTTTAACTTCTATTGGTGCAAAATTGTAACTTTTGCCACACAACTCCGATTTCTATTTCGATTTCGATTACGCCTAAATTCTCAGAATAATTTATACATTATTTTAGGACCTAAATTACATTGAAATAAGCAATACTTCATCCTCCCCTTCATGACACCGAATTGCTTTTCTTTCTCACAAAATTTATATTCTTCAAAATTAAATTTCCTTTTTAATCCTAAATTAACTCTATCAATCTCCTACACCATTTCCACATAATTTGCACATTAAATGACATGAAATTCTAGCCCTTCTTGCCATGACCGAACCACCCTTCATTGCCCAACATGTTCATCTTCCTCCATTTAAGCTAAACTAAGCTTAATTTCAAGCTTTTCATGATTCCTACATTATTTCCATAACAATTTCACATCAAAGTACATCATAGGCATGGAGAATGGTGGTGGCCGAAACCCTCATGTGTCCCCTTACATGATTCTTGCATGATTTAAGCTTAAGGAAGCATGGACACATCATGAACACATAGTATTTTGCTTGAATTTCATGAAAAATCAAGTTTTCTATCAAGCTTACCTTGGCCGAACACCTCTAGGATATCCACACCTCTCTTTTTGGCTGTTTTGGCAAGTGATTTTGGTGTAGGAAGATGGAGGAAGATAGTAGAATAATTTTGGTGAAGAAAGTATTTGATTTTGGTGTGATTTTACTAGGTTTTTTCTCACTTTCTCTCTCCTCACCAAGGTCACGTTAATGGAGGAAGAGTGCTGGCTAGTTGCTGCCAAATATGGAAGAAGATGAAGCTATAAGATTCATTTAAATGATATTTTATGGGCAAAATTACCATTTTGCCCTTATACTTAAAGATTTCTTTCAAATTTGCCCCTAAATTTTGACTTTGTTGAAAACATTCTGTCTAACCTCAAAAATATTTTATTTAATGATAAATCAACTCTATTTAGCTTGCTCTAATGTTTGGTGAGGCTTTTATTGAGGTTCGATTACCGGTTTGGGTGAAACTACTAAAATATCTCTAACCGTAAAATCACGTAAATTTCTACTTTTACCTCTAGTTATAAAATTATATTTTATGAGAAATTATTTAGTATAAACAATAGGTCAAAATTCTTCTTGGTTTGACCATTATTTCTGAAAAATCGGACGGCCTACGACTAAACTGTCATTTTCTAAATTATTGCGCATTTTTCAAAATATCCAAAAATATTTGAGATTAAGGCTAGAACTCTTACCGTCATATTTTTCGGCCTTAAACATCGAATCCCTAAAGTTTTACCTTTGTCTGGACCTCTGGGAATTGGTGGGGCCCACTTATTATTTAACTATAAACCTAAGATAAAATCACATATGAATTAATTGTAATTATTTCATAATTCTCAATTATTTAAATACAATTAAACAGTACTATAATTTATGAAGTCTCACATTTCCCCCCACCTTAAGAAATTTGGTCTTCTAAATTTGATCGGACTCACTCGACGAACAACTCAGGATACTTCTCTCTCATCAGGCTCTTTAGCTCTTTGGTAGCTTCCTTTTCGGTATAGTACTACTAGAGAACCTTAACTTGAGGTATCATCTTCGACCGTAACACCTTATCTTTCTAATCCAAGATCCGTATCGGTCTTTTCATATAACTCATATCTTCTTTGATCTCCAGCAGTTCATATCGAATTATGTGAGATGGATCTGGATGGTACTTTTTGAGTATGGATACGTGGAAGACATTGTATACACTGGAGAGCTCTAGTGGTAAGGCCAGCCGATATACCACATCTCCCACTCAGTCTAATATCTCAAATGGCCCGATATAACAAGGACTTAGCTTGCCTTTCTTTCCAAATCTCATTATTCCCTTCGAAGGTGAAACTTTTCAAGAATACTGAATCTCCCACAAAAAATTCTAATGGTCGGCATCTAATATCTACATAACTCTTCTGTCGACTTTAAGCAGTCTTCAACCTGTCACATATCAACTGAACATCCCTGGAGGCCTGCTCAATCAAATCGAGAGCTAAAATCTTCTTATCGCCCACTTCTTCCCATGCTATCAGGATATGACATCATCGTCCATATAATGCTTGGTAAGGTGCCATGCCAATGCTCAAATGATAACTATTATTATAGGTGAATTCCGCCAGTGGAAGATGATCATCCCAAGAGCCTTTAAAATCTAGCACACAAGCTCTCAACATATCCTTGAGCATTTGGATAGTGCGCTCGGACTTACCGTCAGTCTGTGGATGGAAAGTTGTGCTGAAGTTCAAACAAGATCCCATAGCTTCCTGAAATCTCTCCCAAAAGTGAGAAGTGAATCGAGAATCTCTATCAGAAGTAATACTCACTAGAACACCATGCAATCTCACAATCTCCCAAACATACTGATCGGTTAAGGCACTCGAAGTATCTATAGACTTAATAGCCAGAAAGTGGGCGGACTTCGTCAACCGATCTACAATCACCTAGATCGCATCATGATTCCACCTGGTTCTCGATAAACCCATGATGAAATCCATGGTGATGTGCTTCCATTTCCAAGTTGGAATCTGCAAGGCTGAAGTAATCCTGTCAGTTTTCGATGCTCCAATTTAACCTGCTGGCAGGTGAGACATCTAGCAACAAACTCCACGATGTCTCTCTTCATATTAGGTCACTAGTACACCTTACACAGATTCTGACATCTTGTTGCCGCTCGGATGCAAGGTGTACTTAGAACTGTATGCCTTTGCTAAAATCAACTCCCTTAGCTGCCTATTTTCGAGAATACAGATCCTATTCTGGAACCTTAAAATGCCATCAGTGTCGACCACATAGTCTGACTGAACTCCCAACTACAACTGACTGGCAATTTCAATGCAACTCGGATCCTCCCTCTGAGCATTTTTAATCTGATCCATCAGTTCTAGCTTTATTCGAAAACTAGCCACTAATCTATACCTTTCAGAAGGAGAAATACCCAAACTGAGGCTCACAAACTATTCTAACAGCTTGTATTCCCAAACCATCATATAGGATACCATCCCTAAAAGCTTTCTACTTAGTGCATCAGCTACCACATTAGCCTTCCCTGAATGATAAAGTATCTTGCAATCGTAGTCTTCTAGCAGCTCCATCCATTTGCGCTGCCTCACATTTAACTCTTTCTGCGAGAACAAATACTTCAAGCTTTTATGATCAGTAAATACTGGGAATCTCTCACCATATGGTAGTGCCACTATATCTTCAAAATAAACACCACGACGACAAGTTCCAGGTCATGTGCGAGATAATTCCTCTCATGATCCTTCAACTGACCGGACCCATAAGCCTAAGAGTCCAAATATAAGAATTTCAAGGTTGGAACAGTCGGTTGTCGACTTTATAGCGACGTATAATGTTGATAGAGCTAAAGCGACATCGCCAGAAGTAGCACCACTCCCACCTCAGCTTGCACAAGTGCCTCTCGGGCCATAACCAGCTCTATAGCTTGAGCCTGAGCCCCAGCTACAGGCAGCACCGCTGCCACTAGCTCAGCCATAGCTTGTAGGTATTGAGTCCTATTGTAATGTTAATTTAGTACGATAGTTCAATAAGCTGGATCCTCAAAAATTTAAGGGAAATAAGGATCTGATGGTGGCAGAGCACTAAGTTAATGCAGTAGAGAAGTTATTTAAGTACATGTGGTGTTCTAATATCGAGAAGGTGGCTTTGGCTGTTTTTCTATTGATAGATGATGCAAAGCATTAGTGGAAGTCCACTCAGATGGTATTATTAACTCAGCATCCAGTTGTGACTTGTACTATATTTTTGGAGGCTTTTTATAGACAGTATATTCCCCGTACTGCATAGAAGAAATTACAGTAAGAGTTTCTAGAGTTGACATAGGGGAGTATGATAGCAGATTAGTATGAATCCAGATTCACCCTATTGAGCCGTTTCGATCCTCATACCTAGATGAGTGAGGAACATAAGATAGACAAATTTATGGCAGGTTTGAGACCTTTTATCCAAACTCAGTTAGTCATATTTGATATCGAGACTTATGATTAAGCAGTATGTCGGGCTCAAATTTGTGAGCAGGACTATGAGTAGTTTCATGTTGAAACTAGGTCTCAAGGTAAAGGAAAGGGAAAGGGAAAGAGAAAGCGATGAGAAGCTTTGAGGATCCATTGGGGAAATGGTAGCCTAGGAAGGCTAAGACATTGGGCATTAATATTTCAGATGATAAGACAATTAAGTCTGCTTCTATTGCTTTTACTACTAGCTATACTACTACATAGAGGAGTACAGCGACTCGATGTGTTCATTGTGGGAAGTCGCATGGTACTCGACCCTTTATCTACTTACTAGGACCTGTTTTCGATGTGGACAGACGTGGCATATGGTTATAGATTGCTCGATGTTGAGGGAGGCAGTTGCATTGACAATACCATCTACAGCTTTAGCACCTCCGAAGGAGTCAGAGAAGGCTACACCCTCGCAACTTAGAAAGGCGACAGCAGCAGAGAAGGGTAAGAAGGCTGTGACCTAGAGTACGGTGTACGCGATTGATCAGGAGGCTGCTGACACTTCTACTGATGTTATTAAGGGTAAGATTTATATTTTTGATATTTTCGTACTTGCATTATTTGATCTTGATTCTACACACTCTTTTGTGTTACCTGCATGTGCTAGAAGTAGAACCTGAACCTTTAAGGTATACTTTACAGATAAATACATCCTTTAAAGAATCACAAATGATTGATATTGTATATAGAAACTATAAAGTGACAGTAGGAGAGAAGGAAACGATAGCTGACCTAATTTTGTTAAACATGCATGATTTGGATGTAATTTTAGGAATGGACTGGTTAGCTGCAAACTATGTTAGCTTAGACTATTACATTAAGTTTATAACCTTCTCTTGTCTTGAACGTTATACCGTAAAATTGTTAGATAAGTAATGAAAGTAAAATATTTATTACTAAATTGTTTGAGTGTTATGTTGATGTGATTGAAGGATTATTGCATATGTTGAAGACGTAGAAAAGAAACGTCTGAAGTTGCACGAGATTCTTGTGGTCAAGGATTTTCCCGACGTGTTTCTGGATGAACTACTCGGATTACCACCAGATCGGGAGATTGAGTTTACTATTGACTTGGTACTTGGTACAGAGCCTATTTCTAAGCCCCCATACCGAATGGCATTGGTAGAGTTAGAGGAGCGTAAGAAGTAGCTTTAAGAGTTATTGGATGAGGGTTTCATTCTCCCCAGTATATCTCTTGAGGTGCACCAATTTTATTTCTCCAGATAAAGGATGGTAGCTTGTGACTGTGCATAGATTACAGGTTGCTTAATAAGGTTACCATCAAGAATAAATATCCCTTGCCCAAGATCGATGATCCTTCAATCAACTCAGGGGTGCATAGGTGTTTTCCAAGATTGAACTCTGATCAGGTTATCATTAGTTGAAGATCCGAGAAGCTGATCTCCATAAAACTACATTCAAGACTCAGTATAGTCATTATGAGTTCTTGGTAATGCCTTTCGAACTAATTAATGCCCTTGTAGCTTTCATGAATTTGATGAATGAAGTGTTTAAGCCATCCTGAATAAGTTTGTCAATGTTTTTATCAATGACATCTTGGTATATTCCAAGTCACCGAAGGAGTATGAGTAGCATCTCTACATGGTCCTACAGACCCTCAGGGACCGAAAACTTTATGCCAAGTTCAGTAAATGTGAGTTCTGGC
Organism: Heritiera fomes; assembly: GCA_032173925.1. Classification (NCBI taxonomy): domain Eukaryota; kingdom Viridiplantae; phylum Streptophyta; class Magnoliopsida; order Malvales; family Malvaceae; genus Heritiera; species Heritiera fomes. Next base: position 9,485,489 of record JAPDPM010000012.1, on the reverse strand, counting down.
TACATCACATTACATTTTTAGGATACGTAGTGTCTAAAGACGGGTGTCTATTGATCCGTCTAAGAGTGAAGCCATTGTGCAATGAGAAAGACCAAAGACGATGACAGATACGAAGTTTTTTGGGTCTAACTGGATATTATCGTTAGTTTATTGAGGGATTCTCGAGATTAATTGCTCCACTGACATGTCTCACACGCAAGTATGTTAAGTTTGAGTGGACAGATACATGTGAGCACAGTTTCTAGAAACTAAAGCAAAGGTTGACTACTGCTCCCATCCTTACCATTCCCAGCGGATCAGGAGGTTTCTCAGTCTACAGTGATGCTTTCACATTGAGATTAGGTTATGTCCTTATATAGAATGGGAAAGTGATTGCTTATGGTTCTAGACAATTGAAGAAGCATGAGAAGAATTATCCTACACATGACTTGGAATTAGCTGTTGTGGTGTTTGTATTAAACATATGGCGGCATTATCTTTATGGAAAGAAATTCCAGGTATATACAGATCATAAAAGTCTCAAGTATCTGTTTTTGCAGCGTGAGTCGAATATGAGACAGCGTAGATGGATGGAGCTATTGAAGGATTATGACTGTGAGATCTCATACCACCCAGGGAAAGCAAATGTGGTGGCAGATGCTTTGAGCAGAAAGCATATCGGTATGGTTTCATATATGATGATTCGAGAGTATGATTTACTATAACAGTTCTCGATCCTCAGTTTGAATGTGGTTTCCTCTGAGAGGTATGGCTTCACTGCTAGTCTCCGAATTGAATGGGATTTGATGGATAGAATTAGAAATGCTCAAAGGGAAGACACAAACTGTATAGAGATTGCCAGTCAAGTGCAAATGGGTGTTCAGTTGGATTATGGGATTGGCAATAATGGTATACTAAGGTTTAAAGGCAGAATCTGTATTCCCGAGGATTGACAACTAAGGGATTTGATTCTGACAGAAGCTCATACATTCAAGTACACTTATATCCAAGCAATAATAAAATGTACCATAATCTACGTAGGGTGTATTGGTGCCTAAGATGAAACGAGACATCACAGAGTTCATTGTAGATGTCTCACATGTCAATAGGTGAAGATAGAGCACCAGAAGCCTACAGGGTTATTACAGCCTTTATCGATTTCGATGTGGACATGGGAGCACATAACTATGGACTTCATTATGGGTTTACTGAAGACCCGAAGGAATCATGATGCCATTTAGGTGATTGTTGATAGATTGATGAAGTCTGCCTACTTCTTTGCCGTCAAATCTACTGATTCCTTCAGTGCCTTAGCCGATTTATATGTGAGGGAAATTGTCAAACTGCATGGAGTTTTAGCGAGCATCACTTTTGATAGGGATCCTAGGTTCACTTCACACTTTTGAGAGAGATTTTAAGAGGCCATGGGATCCCGACTGAATTTTAGCACCGCTTTCTCTCAATAGACTGATGGACAGTTCGAACGCACCATTCAGGCACTCGAGGATGTTGAAAGCATGTGCATTGGATTTTAAAGGCTCTTGGGATGACCACTTGCCACTGGCCGAGTTTGCCTATAATAATAGTTACCATTCTAATATTGACATGGCACCTTACGAGGTTCTTTATGGTAGACGATGTAGCTCTCTGATCGATTGGGAAGAAGTGGGTGATCGGAAGATATTAGCTCTTAATTTGGTAGAATAGGCTTCTACAGATGTGCAGCTTATCTGTGATAGATTAAAGACTGCTCAGAGTTGGCAAAAGAGTTATGCTAATAATAGATGCCGACCTTTGGAGTTCTCTGTTAGAGATATAGTTTTCCTGAAAGTTCACCTTCTAAGGGCATCATGCGATTTAGAAAGAAAAAGAAATTAAGTCCTCGGTATATCAAGTCATTTGAGATCTTAGACTGCATGGGAGATGTTGTTTATCGGTTAGCCCTACCATTAGAACTATTTGTAGTACATAATGTCTTCCACATATATATGTTGAGAAAGTACCATCCAGATCCATCTCACGTAATTTAGTATGAACCACTGGAGATCAGGGATGATCTGAGTTACTTGCAGAAGCCGATTTAGATCTTGGATCGGAAGGAAAAGCTATTATGGTCTAAGACTATTCTTTTGGTAAAAGTGCTCTGGTAGTACCATTTTAAGGAAGAGGCGACTTGGGAAGCGACTTGGGAATTAGAAAGTTTAATAAGAGAAAAGTACCCAGAGCTATTTCAATGATAGGTCCGATCAAATTTAAAGGACCAAATTTCCTAAGATGGAGAGGATGTGAGAATCACATATTTTGGTATTGTTACATGTGTTAGACTTTTCACCATTGTTCAATTTCTGTATATTTCGTAGGTATAAAAAGAAATAGTGTGGTGGGTCCCACATGCCTTAGGGTGCCCGAATGGACGGGAGACTTGGTATATTCATTAAAGAGAGTCAAATAAGCCTATGGTAAGAATCTAGAACCCAAAATCCATTATTTAAGTTATTTTTGGGAAGTGTGCCAACAAATTAGAAAATGACAATTAAGGACATAGCTCGGTTGAACTTTCGTGAATATTGGTCAAACTAAATTGACTTTTGACCAACTGACTGAAGTATGATAATCTACGTGTAAATAAGTTCTATACCATGCCAATAGATAGACTGGATCATATGTAAAATAATAAATCTACACGATTGACTTGATAGGGGTATTTTGGTAATTTCACCCTTACAGTTAGTCAAACCCTAATAAAACCCCATCCATTCATTAACATATGTTCAATACTAATATTTAATGATGAAATAAAATATTTTGAAGTTAATGTGAATAGTTAAAAATATTATGAATGCTTAAGGGCAAAATTGTCCAAAATCATTATAAAGGAGGGCATTTTGGTCATTTTGCTAACAAGATAGTTTTTAAAGAAAATTCTACATATTTCTAAGGGGCCAAACATACCAACATCTTCAACCTTTCATCTCTTCCACCATAGCCAACCTTAAGGAAAAATAAAAAAGCTTCCAAAACACTAACAAAACAAGCTTAAAATCGAAAACTCTCTTCTGCAAACTCATCCTAAATTCAGTGCTCTACAAGCCCATACCAATATCTTGTGGTAAAGTGGACAAAATCAAAGAGTTAGAATGCCCCTTGAATTCAACCAAACACTAATTCTTATGATTTAATATTAGTAACACTACAAAGAAATAAAGCATTAGAGATGGGATTTGTGACCGAATTTCCGTCACTAATTGTAATTAATGATGAATTTGAGACAGAATATTCCGTCTCAAATTCTGTCTCTAAATTTGAGGTGGCTAAAAGTCTATCTGTCACAAATTTTTTTTTTCCGTTGCAAATTTGATATGGATATTTGCTACTAAAATCTGTTTCTAAAGCTATTTTTTCCGTCATAAAAATTATAATGAAGCAAAAAAAAATTAGTTTTTTCTATGACTTTTACATCAAATTTTGCAACTGATTTTTTCCGTTACAAAATTTTGTAACAGAAATTCTGATACAATTTCCGTCACAAAGAATTAATTTATTTAAATTAAAAAAATCAAATTCTATAGTTTGTGACAGAATTTTGGTACAAAATTCCGTCTCAAAATAAGTTGCAACGGAACTAGTAACTAAAAATTCCGTCTGTAATTCCATTTTTTTATCACAACAAATATATTATTAAAACAATATAAAAATTAAAAATATAATTTGTGACAAAATTCTGTCACAAATTCCATCAAAAAACTGTGACAAAAAAATCAACATTTAAATTATTATTTCATAGCTATTGAAATTGTTGAATTTCATTAAAAAACAATTAATTTTGTAAGTTAAAATCTAATTTCGAAGTACACCTAAAATTGAATTCAATTAATTTACAATAAATATAGTTTAACAAAAAGATATACATTTAATATATACATAATTAAACAAAAACCTTAAATATATATACATCTAATATTCACAAAATATGTACCGACATCCATAAACATTATGTTAAATTCGAAAATATATATTATATTGAAATACAAAAGCATGAAGTCGTATAACATCGTAGCGCTTCATGAAGATGGTCTTTGCTTCAAAAAGTGATCGAACACCTATAAAAAAATAAATTGTTTTGTTAAATACGATTTAACGAAAATTCATACAATTAATATATATTCTACTCAAGACACATACATAATCAATTAATATATATTCTACTCACTCTGGGCAAGTTACTCGAAATGGAACATTGATGGAATGTCTAAATATAATTAACATTCTCAATCCTTTACAACAAATGATAATGGTTAACAATGCTTATAAAACTTGAGGAACCTCATATTGCAGTTGCTATACCAGTCCTATGTTTCTTTGGACAACTTAAAGGTTGGTTAAATGTCTATCTAACCTCCAACAATAACTAAATATATATTTTAAAGGCTGCTAAAATAGAAATGAAGGAAAACTAATACTCAACGATAGATACCAAGAAATCAAAGATTATGTTGCAACGGTAATCTTCGTCATAACCAAAACGTTCGATCCTTGCTCAAAGATAAAAATGCAGAACTTCTATCAAAACTAAAATGCAAAAAGGTTGATTATTATCTTACGTTGTCTGACTTTAGTCATGAAGTCAATTTACAAATCAAGGTTGTTTGTACAGATTTGATGATTATCTTACGTTGTTTGTACCATTCGAAAATACCAAATCAATTTACAAATCTTTACCATAAACAACAGAGATAGCACTAGCGCTTTCCACAAATATGGGTGAAAAGCTCAACATGGCTGTACTTAATGCAGTAAAAAATGATTCAAAAAAATATGGAAATTGCAAATTAAAAAACATAATCTCTACGAATTGTTTCTCTAAACTCAGAAAAACCTAACTATGCAAATCAGCAGAAAATCTTAACTATGCACATATTAACTGTCCTGCAACTGGTGCACCACCAGCTGTTGTCCTGTGGCAGCAGGTCCAATAGCTGGTGGTGCACTTGCTGCCACAGGACAGCAGCTGGTGGTGCACCACAGCAGGAGGATTTAACCAGTTCAAGTCTAAATGTAATCAATGTTCATGCCTCTTTAGTAGAAGAACTCATTAGTTGCATGTTGGACTCCAAGTCAGGCCTGTCTTGTGAGTTCTCGGCTATGGTCTCTTGGGATATGGTTTCATGGAATTCAATGATCATGGGGTTTTCATATCATAGATTAGCTCATGAAGCTTTAGTGCATCTTGTTTCAATACCAGAGGACCTGGATCAATAGAAACCTAAGCTTCTTTGCACTACACAGATTATAGAGCATAAATGCAGGGGAACTGGCTACGTTGGCAACACAAGACACATGGAGAAGAATCTAGAATGCAAAGGTGCCAACTAAACTTAAAATTCTTGCATGGAAAGTGGCATGTGGAGCTCTACCAGTTTTGGCTAATCTGTAAAAATGCCACATAATGGAAGAAGCAATATGTTTCCTATGTAAAGAAGGGGAGGAAACAATCTTTCATGCATTAATCGAATGTACCAAAGCTAAGGATTTGTGGAGGTGCTTTAATTGGGAATGGGATTTACCACAATCTAATAATGCAGCAGTAATCTTACTAAAACCCTTCAGTCAGCTAAACAAAGAGCAATTTCTTTGCACTACACAAGGACCTTGATCAATGGAAACCTAAGCTTCTTTGCACTACACATGTCCTCCCCATAACTTTTGCAGGCCTTTTCATTATTGAAGTGCTAATTGGTGCAAGGCCTGCAAGCATGGAAGCACGCATCTACTGTCTTGAAAATTCCTGTAGCATTTCTCAATGTAACCTACCTTGCTGCCTATGGTTGCAAAGGCTGCCAAACATTTCATCCTTAAGGCAAGTTGTTTTGAAAGGCAGGGTATTGTTAAGGGTCCAAAAGTAAAGAAGTTGGAAACGCAGTCATTTAGTCAAATTTTAAATAAAATCCAAATGTTAGTTAGTTAGTCTTAATTAGCAGGTTAGTTTGTTAACCAGATAAAAATGTGTACTGATGAGTGTTATATATCCAAAAATGTAATGGAATAGAATGCAAAAAAATATTCACATAACAAATTCAACAAACTCTCTCTCCCTATTCTTCCTCTTTATCTTTTCTTCCTTTTTTCTTCTACTATTCTGTTCTACATTTCCTGGAAATACCAGAATCTATTATCATTTGTTCATCTTTGAGATACCACTTAGCTCGTGATTCAACCCTTAGATTTTGGCCTGCATCAGGCAATTGGTTGCATTAGTTCTGTTTAGGGAGTTTTTCTTTTCTTCTTATTTCAATTATTAAGGAATTTGATCTCATAAAGTTTTGAATCTCTTCTTTAGCCTTAGCATCTAACTGTGGTTACTAATAATAATAATAAGATTCTTGTTAAATTTAGTTTATCATATCTCGCCTTTTCTGCTGCTATCTTTTATGGGTTTTCAAATTGCCTATTCTCTTTGTAATTGGTTGATTATTATTTATTTTTTTTTAGGTTGGTAGAGGCAACGGTATTAGCTTTTAGTTTTATAATTGGTAGAACAAATGACATGTGAAAGATGGTAGAGCTAGAAAAAGAAGTTGCAAAATATGACGATTTCATTTTGTTAAATATCCCATAGGAGTACAGTAAGCTCCCATACAAAACGTTAGTTCCTTTTCATTTTTTTAGTTATGTTTCAACATGTTATTTAATTGAAAGAAGATCCTTTTAGAATTTCTACCTCAAGTTAGCATTTTATTAAAGCTGTAAATGCCCAACTTTGATTCTGAGTTTTGTGTTAAAGCTGATGATGATATATATTTGAGGCCAAGCGACCTAATTTATTAACTCTTTTATGCATTTGTTGGGTCCTATTCCTTACCTTCATAGTGCACTTCTATGTGGCTAGTTAACAATGTTGTACTATTGATTTGTAGATCACTTATCACTTCTATTAGCAAAAGGATGTTCTCATGCTTAGACTTACCTAGGATGCATGAAATAGTATTTACTGATCCTAAGCTGAAATGCTTAGTATTGTTATTTATTATTTTAATCTAAGGTTTAGATATCTATATTAACTGCTTTTAGGCTTCATGTTTTGTGTGAATGTTTCGTTTTAGTTGATTGGAGTGCTTTTATCTGTATATTAGTATAAGAGATGATAGTTTGCTATCTTTGATTGATGTTAGCAATTCAGTTGAGAAGGAGAACAGAAGTAAAGGCCTGGTTCAATGGCATCTACTAACATCACAATATTTAAGGAAAAGTCTGGAAAGCAACAACTTGTATTTGTTTTAAGGGCATGATAGTAGAAAAAGACCATTTATAACTATTAAGAATTCGATACTGGAACATCAAACTGGTTATTAATATGTTTACTGAATGCTGCATCTATAAATTCTCAAGCCAGATTTAGATAATGTTTTTATAAGAAAAAGCATAATGGTTTTTTATTTGCTTGGATTAACAATGAATGCCCATATCAGAGAAGAAAGCATTAATCCTTGGGGGCACAAAAGGCTTGAAATTTTGAGAAAGAGTGAAACCGAAAAAAGTCAAAATAAAGAAAAGTGAAACTTATAGATTTGCAAGCGAAAGAGAAGCAGAGTGAAGCTCACAGTGTTATAAAGCATGTTGGAGAACTAAAGTAGCTAGAAGAAGAGCAAAATGCTGAATCCTTTCGAAGACCTAAACATAAAAAAGTATGAATTTTTAACAATATAATCAATGTTTCAACATGAAATTTTAATTTAAAAAGAAAATTAATTACCAAAGATTTGAGATACTTATTGATATAAAACACTTCCTCTTCAATCGCAAGACGCGCTAGCAGAGCAACAACAAAAAAAAAGTGATTACCGATCACCACTCCTTGCAATTGCCTCTGAATCCTCCTCGCATCAACGTGAAGAAGCTCAAGCTGCTTTTCATTTAGAAACAACATAATTCAAGCTAAAAAAAATATAAAATAAAAAAAATTAAGAACGCAAAGACATAAACAAAAGGAACGGACCTTATAGAAGCGATTGAGAGTAAAGAAGAGTAGCTTGGAGAGGCAAGGCTGTTGAGGGACAGTGATAAGATAAAGGAGACTAGCAAATGCCAAAGGTTGATGATTCATAATAAGCAAACCAGGTAGCTTCTCTTCCTCTTTCTTCTCTTTCATATTTTTTCTTTCGTCATTTTCAAAGCTGACAAATAAACACCAAAATAACTCATTTTAAAAGAATTTTTAAAAGAAATTGCTGCAGCAGTTGCTGGTGCACCACCAGCTGCTGGTGAAATAAAATAAAGCCAACCATACTACTAGGCAAGAAAATGAATCATCAACTCATTTGTTTTAGCTAAATTCACACAACCATATGATATTGATATCAGAAGCGTAGAATATGTAGTCTTATTTTTTAACAACAAGACAAGAATTAATATAGAGGTCTCAGATCTAAATGGTATCCAAAACTGAATCCTAACTGTTCAAATAATGGACGACTATTCAAGGTCTTGAAACCAATTTAGTAGTGGCCTATTGAATTCAAGGTAGTAGAACCAAAATTGAAGTCAAATTGAAGGAGTTTTTTTACTTAAGTAAGATAGTTTAAAATCTTTATCCTTAAAATAAGGTACTTTTAAACTTATTTCTATAATCAAGGTATTTTATCCAACTAGATGCCATGTTATTTTATTAAAAAGGAAAATAAAAATTTAGATTTTTTGAAAAACATAAAAAGTTCTGAATAATATTTTTTGCTCTTGATAAACATTAAAAACTAAGCAATTTAATCCTTCAGCTGCTGTTACCAGCTGTTGGTGCAATTTAATAAAGCCAACCATACTGCTAGGCAAGAAATGAATCATCGACTCATTTGTTTCAACTACTTTTATATTTCATTTGCAACACCCAACCAGCAAATACTGTCACGACTTGTGATCACATTTTTCATCTTCTTATACACAACTTAACCGGTTGGGCTGTCTGCGATACTTCACTTGTACTGACTGTTAAACAATTTTACATAATATTGTTTATATTATACACATCCCCTATCGTAACTAATCGGATAAGTAGTACTGTTGACGTGTCTAAATATCGAGAATAAATGATCATACCTCAAATAATCAGTCGGTCTGACACATTGTCCTTCGTGTACAGCCAGGATCCACAATCCATTGAACTCACATTAATCAAAACCTGAAATGTTGAAAATTAAGGGGTGAGCAAAACCACGGCTCAGTAAGAGAATTATATGCCTCACTTGATACTCAGCTTCCTATATGCTGAAAATCTTTTTCATTTTTCCTATGGGCTCTAGGCTTGCATGTAGGAAAGATACTACAGTCGGCTAGGGATCCGAATGGAGTAAGGTAGGTATTTTAGAATACCATACTTGTTACGGAACCTAGAAGCAACTGTAGAGAGAAATTTTTCTTTTTGTTTTGAATTAATAAATCCTTTTCCTTTTCAATCTTTCATAACCTTTTTCATATTCTTTTCAAAATAATGCTTCTACAAAATAAAGCATTTAAATAGAATAATTAATATTCGTATATTCCTTGAAAAGAATATTAGTTAAATCATCATCTTATTTCCTTAAAACTCATTTCATGTTTTAATGTACTCTCTTAATTAATACCATCCTTTAAAGAGCAAAATAAGCTATTAAAATCTATTCCCATATAACCGATTACTTAACCACTTTAGGCGTAAGCCCCAATTCACTGATTCAGTTACGACATCCATTCTAACTAGCAATGGAGTTAAGTGTCATATCGAGGAACTCGTGTAGCACTTAGTGCTCAAAGGATTCTAGAGGTGGCTCCCCATAGTTCACAAGGAATCTATGTAGCACTTAGGTCCCTTGAGTCTTCTAGAGGTGGCTCACACGGTACAGAAACTTCTTACTAACACATCGGAACTCGTGTAACACTTAGTGCTCAAAGGATTCTAGAGGTGGCTCCCCATAGTTCACAAAGAATCTATGTAGCACTTAGGTCCCTTCAGTCTTCTAGAGCTGACTCACACGGTACAGAAACTTCTTATTTATACATCGAAACTCGTGTAGCACTTAGTTCTCGAAGGACTCTAGAGGTAGCTCCCACGGTACAGAAATTTCTTACTCACATCGAAACTCGTATAGCACTTAGTTCCCGAAGGACTCTAGAGGTGGCTCCCACGGTACAGAAATTTCTTACTCACATCGAAACTCGTGTAGCACTTAGTTCCCGAAGGACTCTAGAGGTGGCTCCCACGGTTCGGAACTCGAGTCTTTGCTCGGTTTGGCCTTTACTAACACATCGAAACTCGTGTAGCACTTAGTTCCCGAAGGACTCTAGAGGTGGCTCCCATGGTTCGGAACTCGAGTCTTTGCTCGGTTTGGCCTTTATGCCATATACTTCCCACTATCTTATTAGAACTCGTGAAACACTTATAATCTAATGTTCCATTTAAATTCATGGTAAGAATGTCAGATCTATCAATTCTTCCTTTTTCGAAACATATTACATATTCGTATCACATGTCTTAGGAAAGTCATCCCACAGTACTATAATCAGTACCGAAACGAGCATTTTGTAAAAATGCTATAAATCAATTGATTTTCTCCTCATATCATTTAAACATATTCTTTTCACATGTCATGCATCATATTTCACATTTTCCGTTTGACATATTCCACATCATATAAAACGCTTTCCTTTTTAACATGTCACCTATCATTTTTGGAGTCTAAGATAGACATCAATCTTATCATACTATAACCCCGGAGAGTAAAGAAATAAACCGGTCAAATCTATGACCATAATCTATATTGTCCTCGATGGGTCACTGATCAAGTGTCGACCGGGACTAAACTTATCACATATCATGCATCAGCATGATAAGATGCTGACGAGTCTCAAAATCGTATTTTTGATAATAATATAAACCTTTATGGAATTTATATAAATATATAATTCCATAATTTAAATCCATAAGGGTTAAAATCCTTTAGTGAATATTTATAAAAATATTCATAAAAATATTCACTGTATTTCACTTCATCTTTCGTGTCGTATTATGTGTAATTTATCTATCCAGAGAATTTTCGGTAATTTCATTATCACCATTCTCGAAAACATGAATATTTTTAAAATTCCATCTCATTATATTCATGTTTTATGAAATTTAGTAATTTCCTCATTCTTCGTGATTTAATATCGATTTTCGAAAATAAAATCATTTAATATGATTTTATGAGATTTTTCTAAAATTTTCGGCAGCATAACGGCTGCCGATTTACTAACCTCCTGCACGAAAAATATAGTTATAAATTTGCAGCCAGTACTTCATCTCAAAATTTTCAGCAAATCATGCATCATAATAATTTTCATAAAATATTTCCATAAAATATTTCAAATTAAAATATGTAGACTGAATATCCCTACAGTGCCGCACATGCATCCCTTACCTTTTTCCGGGTCGGCGACTTCCTCTTATCGATCACGCCCGCTCTCCATTTCTCCCGATTCCTTATCCCGATCGCTGAAATTAATTTCTGGAAATAAAAATTCTAATTTTTAGAATTTTTCATAATTTATTCAATTTTTCTGAAATTAAATCTCCGAGAAATTTCTTACCGAATTTTCGTAAATTTCCTAGTCGTCGAATTTTCGGGAATTTTCCGAATTCCCGAAATTCTCCTTTTTTTCTCTTTTTCTTCCTTTTCCTCTTTTCTTTTTCTTTTCTTTTCTTTTTCTTTTTCCTTTTTCTTTTTTTTTTCTTTTCTTTTTCTTTCCCGGTCAGACCAGTTCAGACCACTCCTCACTGGTTCCTCACCGACGGCCGGTTCTCCATCGGCTGTTCGGGCGTCCTTCAACTGGCCGGCTGCACGACGAACTTGCGGGTGCCCTCTGTTTGCCCTGGATCGGTAGCACGGCGGCGGATCAAGGCGGAATAGGTTCGGTTTCTCCTTCCTCTTCGCCGGCCCTCCTCCGCCGTCCATTGCGCCTTCGGTGGTCTCCATCGGCTTCCTCTCCCTCCAGCTGTGCTTCGGTGGCAGTGGCAGCCATCGATTTGGTCGGCACCGCCGTCGGCCATTTTCCTTTTCTCTTCCGACTTTCCTTCGTTTCCGTCGATTCCGTTTCTGTTTTCTTCACGCCGCCGGCGGCTTCTTCCCTTTCTCTGGCAGGTGGCGTCTCACCTTCCTTTTCCCTTCGCCGGCGGTGGCAGCTCCGCCACCGGCGGTCTGGCTGGAAGGGTCGGGGTTCCTCCCCGATTTTCTCCTTTCCTTTTTCTGTTTTATTTCCCTTTATATTTTTTTCTCTTTCTATATTTGGTATAAAATACACTATATATTATACACTATATTTTATATTTTATACATATAATATATGTTATATACTATACATATATTATTTCATACATAATATAAATATTTATATAGATATAATATAACAATATATCTACTTTATATTTATGTTATACAATTTAAATATAATAATATTAGTTTATTTATATAGTATTGTACTGTATATATATTTAAAGAGATACATACATATACATATATGTATATTAAGTATTACAAAATTTATATCTAGTATTTATATATATATATATATTTATATACTTAAAATAAATAACATTTACATATACAAATTATATAGATGTTATAATACAATATTTATACATATAAACTTTAATATAAAACCACATTTACCTTTCTTCTACACGTATTTGTATAATTATATATACACATAAAATATTATGTTTATATACATATATATTATTTAAATTTATGAAATAGTATATATTTCCATATATATACCAACGTATATTAAAATATACTATATAGTATTTACGTACATATGTATTTGTATAAAAATACATTTATATAATATATAATTATATAAATATATTTCATTTTATTTTCTTATTTTCTTAATTAGATTTGGATTTTAATTTATCCAATTTAATCCTTTTCCTCTCTCTATTATTTTTATCTTCACTTCCAATTTAATTTCCTTTACACCAATTTCCCGATTCTTTCACTTCCTCACTTCTCGGGATTTTCACCCGTATCCCGTTCTCGCAAAATTTTATTTATTTCCTCTGATTTATTTTCTCCAATATTTATTTTCAATATTTATAATTTCCAATAAATGAAAAAAATTTACAGTTATCACATCCTCCCCACCTTAAGAAATTCGGTCCTCCGAATTTAACTTAAGTCCCAAGAGGGTATATGCCGTATACTTACGACTCCTGACCTCTAGTTCATCCTCCAAGTAATACTGTCAGTACACTTTCAACAACAAGAGTGCTTTAGACCACTACATGCTGTCTTTCATCATATATGTTTATACTCCCGTAAGTTCATTTCTCAAATCGGGAGTTATTCACTTTTATTCTTTTCATATAAGAGTCCATACACAATATTTTTCATATTACAGCTGGTCTATGCTGTTCATCATCCATTCTTCTCACTTAGTGCTGAGTCAACATAATTTGGTACTATCATGTACTCATGTCAATCTTTATATGTAATTGTCCCAGTAGCTTTCACATCTCATGCACATGCTCTCTTAATATCATGGAGCGTTTACATCTCACGCTCATATATATAAATATATATCAGTATGGAGCGGTGCTATCAATACACTTGGGATCTCAAAGCCTTTTGCTATCTCTCATTAGCATATGGCAACACAGAGACTCCCATCAAATGTAAGGCTTATTGGAACTGTACATACACATTCACACCGTTTAACACTTATACTACGACTAAGGCACTAGAGAATCTAGAAGTCTGATAATGGAAAGTGATTCTATTTAAATCATCAGTCGTTAATCACTTCCATATCATCATTTCTCTTTTGGACTCTTTATTGTCCACAATATTCATTTTCACACTTATTCCACTAAGGCTGCATCTCATTTGCCGACTTTACTATATATCATCTTTTACAATCATAATTCATGAGACTATCATATTCTCTTCATGTAGTATGGTCTTTAAATCTCTTTTCATAATTTAGATTCTGTGATTGAATTCTCGAATTATCCATTTAAGCAGCACATTATCTATACAATTCCACCATCTCTATCATTTCGAGGTGGTTATATGTACAAACATTTCTTATTTATATATTGGCAGTAAACATATCAATTATCTTACTCCCTTGAGTATCATTAATTGTGATTACCAAAGTTGGCTTGCTTTTACATCTTACCACAGTTATGTGATAACCAACACAAATCACCCTCAGTCTTAACTTCGGGAACTATTTCATATTGATGTTCCCTTCTCATCATGTAGTTTATTTCCTTATTCCACTTTCACTTTCTTTTTCATATTCTTACTCTCATCCCTTTTTGTCGGTTTTCTCAATTGATATGGTACTATACTGCTAAGATCTTTTAAAATCTTATATACCATCCTTTTTCTTTACACTTATCCATCTACCGACTTTAATTTCTTTAATTAGATCTCATCTATAGAGCAGCTAGTCTCATCACTCTTTTATAGGCTAGCAGTAGTATGTAGCTAGACTCATTACCTTCGTATCTCAATCATTATCTTTATATCATAGACAGGTTCACTGTCATCCTATTGTCTCGAGATCTTATATCTCAAGAGGAGATACTGTCTAGCCAAATTTCTTAGTTGCTAATCTTAGCACAATTCCACAGCCTTTAAGAGTTTTAAGGATCATATCACAATGCTGCTCATGTTCCATTTATACTTTAGACTCTATCAGTATTTCATCAATTTACTCATGTAAGGATGCCTTATTCTTTAGGCTTATCTATTTTACAAGGCAACTCATTACCCTTGTAACTTCAATAGGAACTCGTAAAATTCACTCCGAGTTCAAATCATCATCTTATGGACACCAATCTTCAATCTTTTATCTAAGGACTCTTTATACTAAGGCTAGTCTTATTAACTCCTCACACATCCCTAATCAGATCAATAAAGCATCTATTTTCATGTAGATGAATACTTGTTCTTCACTAGAATTTTATTAATGATAAGAAATCAATACATTCTTTTTAATTCATCTACAACTCAATATCATTTGTATTTCTCTCATTTATACTTATACAGACATGTTAGCTTTAAATTGACATAAATATTTTGAAATGACAAAAACTTAAGTAATCTTAAATGTTTGATTCATATTGTAAATTTGCTTCATCAATTATGATTTTCATAAACCATATTAAGTGCTTTTATCAAATATAAAACCATGATTTAATTGAATATCTTTATTGGCTTTAATCAATTTAGAAAACATTTTTTAATTATTGGTTTAAGTAATTTTCTTATGAAATTATTGAATATATTTTGAGAAAATTACTTGATAAATTTTTTGGACTCAAATTCATGTTTTCAAAATCATGTCATATTTAAAAATACTCAAAATTGGTTTTAGAATGTTTTTAATGCCTAAAGACCTAGAAAACACAAATGAATATTGTAAGGGATGGATCCCCTGATCAAAGGGATGGATCCCTTTTCTGAAGGGATCCCCTGATCAAAGGGATGGATCCCTTTTATGAAGGGATGGATCCCCTGATCAAAGGGATGGATCCCCTGTCTGAAGGGATGGATCCCCTGAGAAAAGGGATCAATCCCTTTATGGCAGAATGACTTCCAAGGTCCCTCGAGCCAAGAATTAAGCTTCTGGACTAAAGGGATCGATCCCTTTGGGCATGGGATCGATCCGTCGCGACGAAAAAGTGCTGTAACGGCTAGTTTTGTGAGACACAACGGTCATATTCAAGTTTTGGCTCCAACCAACGTCTAGAACACATCCAATGGACTATAAATAGAGGCTTGGAAGCTGAAGAAAGTAGAGAGAGCACCCAAGACATATCATTCTTCAATTTCTTCATCTCTTCAAGCAAATCAAAGAGTTCAAGAGCTAGAATTCAATATCTTCTATCACTCTCATATTCCTTGTATAGAATAGCACAAATATTGTATAGGCTTTTTCCTTGTGCTTAATCTTTGTAATCATTTGCCTACTTAGAGGCCTTCTTTGATTACACCCATTGTAAACCAATTCATTCCTTGTAAAAGGGGAGGTTTCTCTTTAGCCTAAGAAAAAGAGGGAGGTTTCTCTTGAGCCTAGAAAAAGAGAGAGGTTTCTCTTTAGCCTAGAAAAAGAGGGAGTGTAATACAAATTCAAAGATAGCGAATTTGGGAAAAATCCTTGGGAGCGTCTCAAGGTAGAGGACGTAGGCAAGGTTGCTGAACCTCTATAAATCACTTGCGTACATTTCTCTATCCTTACTCTCTTTACTTATTTGCAATTATATTTGTGTTTATTATGTTAAATTTATATTGCATAATTGAGTAGCCTAGAGAACAAAGAAAATATCAATATAGGCTAGAGAATTTAAAGGAACAGAAAAACGAGCTTAAGATTAGTTAAAAACCGATTCACCCCCCCTCTCGGTATAGCCTATAAGAGCCAACAATTGGTATCAGAGCTTGGGCTCGAGATTGAATTAGATTAACCTCTATCGAGCAAACGATCTTAAATGGCTCACTTGAATGTAGGCACACCCCTAAGAGAAGAGGGATAATCGTTAGTTAGACCTCCACTCTTCAATGGAGAGAATTACTCTTATTGGAAAACAAGAATGATGTTATTGTACAATCCAATAACTATGAAGTGTGAAAAATTATAGTGAATGGTCCTAGAATTCCCATGAAGAAAGTAGATGGAAAAGATGTCCCTAAGCTAGAGGATGAGTGGGACACAAATGACATGAGAGTGGCACAATTGAATGCCAAGGCTATGCACACTCTCTTTTGTGCATTAGGTCCTAATGAATATAATAGAGTCTCCCTATGTGAGAATGCCAAGCAAATATGGGACAAATTAGCCATCACACATGAAGGGACAAATCAAGTTAGAGAGACCAAAGTAGGAATGCTCACACATGATTATGAGCTATTTAGGATGAAAGAAAATGAGTCCATTAGTGAAATGTTCACTAGGTTTAATGATATAATCAATGGACTTAAGGCTCTAGGCAAAGTTTATTCCAATGTTGAAATGGTAAAGAAAATTTTAAATAGCTTGCCTAAGTCATGAGAGGCAAAGGTAACCGCAATAGAAGAATCTAAGGATCCTAACACCTTGTCTCTAGATGAACTTATCGGCTCCTTACTTACATATGAAATGAAAATAAAAAGAAATAAAGAGCCTTCAAAGAAAGTAGGAGTAGCACTTAAGTCTTCCACTCATAAGGATGATAGTGATGAGAGTGGAAATGAGGAAGAAAAGGAAATGGCAATGTTTGCCAAAAGATTCAATAGGTTCATGAGAATGAACGAGAGAGAGCAAAATAGGAGACATCATAGGGGAGAATCAAGTAGAAGAGAAAAAGACTCCTTAGTATGTTATGAGTGCAAGAGAAGAGAAAAAGACTCCTTAGTATGTTATGAGTGCAATGAACCGGGTCACACTAAGTTAGATTGCCCCTTACTTAGGAAAGAAATGGATAAGAAACCTAGGAAGAAAGCATTTGTGGCTGCATGGAGCGATAGTGATAGCTCCGATGAGGAAAATGTAGATAATGAGGTAGCCTACTCATGCTTTATGGCCATTAGTGATGATGAGGCTAGTAGTAGTTCTAGTGAAGATAATGATTATACCTTTAGTGAACTACAAAATGCCTTTGATGATTTAGCAAATGAATTTCAATGCATGAATTCTAAATATAAGAAAATCATTGCTAAATTAAAAATAGAAAATGAAGCCTTGACAAGTGCTAAGATAAAATTTGAAAAGAAACTAGAAGAGGCCAACTTAGAAATAAATGAGTTAAATAAAAAGAACACAAATTTGCATAACTCATTTTCTAGGTTTTATATGGGTCAGCAAAAGCTAGATCACATGTTAGAGACCCAAAGAGCTTTCTTTGATAAAGATGGGTTAGGCTATAATGCAATACAAAAAGAAACTCATCTAAAGAATTTCCTTGTGAGCAAAAATACTATGCATGATTTATCTCTTACATGCTTACTATGCAATAGAATAGGACACTCTTCACAAGCATGCACATATAGAAAAACCACATTTAGAGGAAGAGTGGTTAGAAAAATGTGGGTGCCAAAACATGCAATAAATAATGATGATTTGTGCTTGAAATGGATCCCAAAAGGATCAAAAATTATTTGCACTAACTTTCAAGGACCCAAGAAAATTTGGGTACCAAAGTATGCTTGAATTTGTTTGTTGTATGAGTGTTAGAGCATGGGAATGCAATGAAACAATGAAGATTAAATGCTCAACACATCCTCATGGAGTTTGCTTGTGCCAATGAGAAAAAGGAAGAGCTTGGAAATCCATCTTTAGCAAGGTGACAACAATCTCTCAAAGAATGGCTAATGGTGGATCCAACACATCATGGCAAGCACTCTCAAGCAAAGAAGTATTGTGAGCTTAAATTCTCACTCCTTAAAATTTGTGTTACATTTAAATCGTTTATGCCTTGATGATATAGTTTGTTGATGATCTTTGATGTTTTGTGAGTTGAATGATTGAACAAAAGGCATGATAAATGATTTTTGAATACTTAATGAATAGTTCTTGATGCATTGAATGAAGAGCATGTTTAATGATTTTGAAATGATTTTTGGTTTTCTGCATCTTGAGCAAGTTTGATATGTGTAGATAATATATTTAGTTGCTCAAAAGTTGTCAAATATGTCATATATGCAAAATTCCATGTCATGGGCCTTAATGAAGAATATGCATATTAGAAATTATGGCATGTTGTTCACAAGATGTATGCTTTGATGATATAGGTGCTTAAAATCTATGTGAACAAGTTTGTTTTGGCATATTTGTGGTTTCCAAAGCTTTGGTTTTGACAAAATATGCATAATACTTAAAATGACCCCCTTTGAGGCCAAAAATGCATTTTATTGTGTAAATTCTTCCAAAATTGCAAAATATTTTGTAAAATGGTTTTTCATTCATACAAGTCCAAAATCATGTTTTACAAATGTTTAAACCCTTACTTGGACTTTAAATACTCAAAAACGAAGTTTTGGTACCTCAAAAGTTGGATTTTCTGTCAAAAATCTGCAGAACCAAGATGAGGGATCGATCCCTCTACATATAGGATCGATCCCTTTGGAAAAACATGTAGGAAACATGCTTCTGGAGTTTAGGGATCGATCCCTTTGCTCATAGGATCGATCCCTCTAGGCAAATTATGTCATTTTCTGCATTTTTAAGCCTTAGTTGAGAAGTTTTCTTAATTCTTTTGATATCCTTTTTCTTCTCAACTTAAAATTCATTGTTTTAACTTCTTTTTGATGATCTTTAATATATGAAAACTCATTTTTCATTGATATCATGCCTCAACTTCATCAATTAATATCATTTCCAACAAATGGTATCACTTTCAACAATCTATATCATTTTTCTTGAACTCACAAGTGCAAAATCAGTTTTCTCATTGAAAATGGTCATGAATTGCATAAATCTTGAAATAATCTTGAAACATACTTTCAATGAATGATTAAACATAATTTTGAGATCTATTTCAATGATTTATGGATATATTTGAGAATTTGATGAACTTGTGCATAATGAGTGTTTTTCATATATCTTAGTCAAGCATGCTTATAGGATTATGTCTCTTGGCTTGACTTATCAATTCCACACTAGGTTTCATGATAATTTTACATCTAGTGGATTGATTTCAAATGTAAATTCAACAATTGGTAATAGTCATTGGCCTATAATGTGTGATGGTAAATGGATCCTAAATGTTCAAATGCATGAAACTTTATCATCCTTGTACTTAAAGAACTAGGGTCTTAATGACAACACCAACATTCAAAGATAAATGCAAACTTGAACATATGTATTTTGATTGATATCCATGCATTTATTCTTGATTGTTTTGATGTTGAACTTACATGCTTGCTTGAGTTGAATCAATAATCATGCCAATGAGATGAGAATAGTTGTTTTCATGATATTATGTGCTTAACCTCACTCATAGTTTATGGATTTTAATGATAAAATATATCTTAGCTTGATAATATTGATTCACTTAGGTGAAGCCATTTTAATTAAAATAGCATATACCCTCTAGAACATTAAATGATGATAACAACTAGGGATATGGCTATTAATTGATTAAAATGAATCTTTCCTTGCTCATAATTGGTTAAGGATTTGAATTGAAAATCAGCATAGGATTATTGTGCTTGAAACCATGGAAGCAAATGTGTTTGCTTGAATATCTTGTTTTTTGAATCTTCCATGTGGTATAAATTTGTAAATATGAATATGGATTAATTCCTTATTATAGTATGCTAATGATTGATTGATCCATATACATACTTGATGATGTGTGTAATTGTGTTCTTGCATTTTTAGAATGATTATTTTCTTGACATGAACACACTACACATAGATATTGGATTCATGCAAAATGCTTAAGTCAACCATTAGTAACAATTAGTATTTAGATTGAAATAACACTTAGTATCATTGGCAACCATATTTTCACTAATTGGTAAGCCAAATCTAAATTGCCAATTGATATGAGCTTTAAATTGACAATTCTTCTCATACTCTTTAGATTGAAATGACTACTAGAGAAGAATTCTCTTAGGATATTTTTGTATAAAAACTCTTGTGTGCTAGAATTTGAAGTTAATTGCTATATGATTTAATTCTAGACACAATATTTCTTGAGAATGATTTATGAGCACATGCATATGATATGTTATATAATTTTAGCTCATAATCATGATGTATTGTCATGCACCCTAGTTGGATCTTAGAGAACAATTG
The DNA here is from genome assembly GCA_032173925.1 of Heritiera fomes. Classification (NCBI taxonomy): domain Eukaryota; kingdom Viridiplantae; phylum Streptophyta; class Magnoliopsida; order Malvales; family Malvaceae; genus Heritiera; species Heritiera fomes. The sequence continues at coordinate 9,464,717 of JAPDPM010000012.1, read as the reverse complement.
ATATACTTAGGTGCTTGCTTAACTTCTTACCAATTGGAACCTTCTTGCAAAATTACTTATCAACAATTGGTATCAAAATTATTTATAAACAATTGGTATAGGATCATAAGTCATATTCATTGCATGAATATTTTATACTCTTTGAGAATATTGACTTATTTATTTGTGCTATAAGTCCCATGTACTAACATGTTTCTTGTTGGATGGAGCATTTTTATTTGTTCTCACATAGCCATGATTTTAGGGGGAGCATATTTTTTTATTATTTTTCCTTCTTTTTGCTATGACAAAAAAGGGGAGAGATAGATAAGGGGAGAGATAGATAAAGGGAGAGATATTAAGGGGGAGAGATAATGAGGGAAAATTCATTTTCAAAACCCATGCTTATATTAAGGAGGAGCTTTATAAAATCCTGCTTTATTTGAGAGGGGAGTATTTCTCTAAAGAATTTTCAAAGCAAATTTACCTTAAGTTTTGTCATATCAAAAAGGGGGAGATTGTTAGCTTTAAATTGACATATATATTTTGAAATGACAAAAACTTAAGTAATCTTAAATGTTTGATTCATATTGTAAATTTGCTTCATCAATTATGATTTTCATAAACCATATTAAGTGCTTTTATCAAATATAAAACCATGATTCAATTGAATATCTTTATTGGCTTTAATCAATTTAGAAAACATTTTTTAATTATTGGTTTAAGTAATTTTCTTATGAAATTATTGAATATATTTTGAGAAAATTACTTGATAAATTTTTTTGACTCAAATTCTTGTTTTCAAAATCATGTCATATTTAAAAATACTCAAAATTGGTTTTAGAATGTTTTTAATGCCTAAAGACCTAGAAAACACAAATGAATATTGTAAGGGATGGATCCCCTGATCAAAGGGATGGATCCCTTTTCTGAAGGGATCCCCTGATCAAAGGGATGGATCCCTTTTCTGAAGGGATGGATCCCCTGATCAAAGGGATGGATCCCCTGTCTGAAGGGATGGATCCCCTAATCAAAGGGATCGATCCCCTGAGAAAAGGGATCAATCCCTTTATGGCAGAATGACTTCCAAGGTCCCTCAAGCCAAGAATTAAGCTTCTGGACTAAAGGGATCGATCCCTTTGGGCATGGGATCGATCCGTCGCGACGAAAAAGTGCTGTAACGGCTAGTTTTGTGAGACACAACGGTCATATTCAAGTTTTGGCTCCAACCAACGTCTAGAACACATCCAATGGACTATAAATAGAGGCTTGGAAGCTGAAGAAAGTAGAGAGAGCACCCAAGACATATCATTCTTCAATTTCTTCATCTCTTCAAGCAAATCAAAGAGTTCAAGAGCTAGAATTCAATATCTTCTATCACTCTCATATTCCTTGTATAGAATAGGACAAATATTGTATAGGCTTTTTCCTTGTGCTTAATCTTTGTAATCATTTGCCTACTTAGAGGCCTTCTTTGATTACACCCATTGTAAACCAATTCATTCCTTGTAAAAGGGGAGGTTTCTCTTTAGCCTAACAAAAAGAGGGAGGTTTCTCTTTAGCCCAAGAAAAAGAGGGAGGTTTCTCTTGAGCCTAGAAAAAGAGAGAGGTTTCTCTTTAGCCTAGAAAAAGAGGGAGTGTAATACAAATTCAAAGATAGTGAATTTGGGAAAAATCCTTGAGAGCGTCTCAAGGTAGAGGACGTAGGCAAGGTTGCTGAACCTCTATAAATCACTTGCGTACATTTCTCTATCCTTACTCTCTTTACTTATTTGCAATTATATTTGTGTTTATTGTGTTAAATTTATATTGCATAATTGAGTAGCTTAGAGAACAAAGAAAATATCAATATAGGCTAGAGAATTTAGAGGAACCGAAAAACGAGCTTAAGGTTAGTTAAAAACCGATTCACCCCCCTCTCGGTATAGCCTATAAGAGCCTACAAGACAATTTCATTATTCTCAATTTTTTCATTATCTGTATTTTCGTCATCCAGACCTTTACAAGTGAATTTCATTATTCACACAATTTCCAGAGTTATTTTCTTAAGCTTTTCAGATTCTTTCTACATCCTCCGATATAAACTTAGAATTTAACTTCATATTCAAAATCGAGTCAATGTTATCTCGATTCCTCTAATTTATACAACTCTAGAAGTTCTATCGGAAATTAAATATGATATTTTCTTTAATCATACATTTCTTATCATCTTGTGACCATCGTTCTTCAACTTTTCATCTGATGATGCCTTTTACAAAGATTGCTCTTATAAGCTCCTCATACATCTCCGATTAAATCATATTTAAGGCATCACTTCCATATGATATTTATTTGTTCTTCATAAGAACTTTAGTGTATAACAAAATTTTAATACATCATTTAATTCGTCCTCAAATCATATCATTTTCATATTTCAGAGTTCGAAAATCAGATAATTCAGAAATCAGAAATAACAGAAAGTGGAGACATGGTAGTAACTCGGTATACATCAAGCAGCAAAGATATCCTATAAGGATAATAACAGATAGGCGTGTGGCCATAGTCCAAGTGGTCTACAGTGAACACTAATCAGGTGTTATCTGTGGCCGCTGCGGACTGAATCAAATCACACAGTAACATAGTGCACAAAATTCATATCAGATACAAATACTGTAGGCCCCGAAGGTCACACTACAGCCAGATACTATAGGTCTCGAAGGTCACGCTATAGCCAGATACTGCAGGCCCCGAAGGTCACGCTGCAGCCAGATACTGCTGGATGATGGTTAGCCAATGTCTCAAAACAAAAGTTTCATAGTTTGAAGTTCAAATCCGCAAGTCAAATCATACAGATATTGATAAAAGTTCATAAAGCAGATCATCGTAGAAAATCATAATTATTTTCCAAATATTTAAAAACTTAGTAATTTCCAACATATATATAAAGAAAAAATAGATTTTTAGAGCCATGATTTATAATAAATTTGTAAAACCAAATTTAAGATGGAAAAATCACAAGACTTTAAAATCATGAAATTTAATAAGCTTTCAATAAAAACTGAATTCTTTAGATAATTCATGTTAATGCAAAGTTTCATAAGTCTTAGTTCGAAAGAGCATTTTCAAAACTAATAAAGGTTCCGAAACCAATTAAAATGCAAGGAATTTCAGAAATCTGAAACTTCATAACTTTTTTTTTAAAATATTTCTAAAACACTAAAGTTTGGTAATTTTCATAAGATAAAATTTAATTTAAATATTCATGATTATGCTAAAATCAGGCAACTTAATATTTTCAAGACTGAATTCCTTAAGAAAGCTCTATCCTTAAGAAGTTTCTTACCTTTTTAGCTGAAATCGCAAAAGTCAATATTCTTATGAAAATTCGATAGCATAACGATATCAAATTTCTAAAGTCTCTTGCAAATCATCCGTAGTTCATAAAACACAATGCAATTGATCTTAAAATCATTTCATTTTTCATAGTATTCAACGATTCCGTTCAATACACTCTAAATTTTTCGACCCTTACAGTCAATAACCGGGCCAATCATCTGATGACATTCCACTACACTCTTTGAATCGCATCATATAAGGCCCCGGCCCGTCCGCCATCCGCCTGTACACATCTGTACTGTCCGCTCTGGGTTCTAGAGGTGGCCCTCGTCACACAGACGTGGCACTTAGCCCCTCACGGATTTCTTTCGTGTCCGTAAGCTAAGTGTTAGTGGAATCAGTAATAGGGATCGTTATATTCATATGACATCCTTTATGCCATTGATAATTTCATTACTATCAATGTATTCCAATTCAGCTCGATTTTACCACTGTTCTGAACATCACCCCACATAAGGGCATTTTCATCATTTCGACATTTATTTCTTTCTCCACAATATACATTCAAATCAATGAACTTATCATCTATGTGTTGATAGTATCCTTTCTGATACTTATAACAGTAAGTTAGATCTCATTCGATTTTTGACAAAGAAGTTCACTAAAATCCACAATAGGATTAATTTACTTGTAATTAAGCTTTATAACATTAATTTCTCTGTCAAATCGGTCAATTCCAACTTTTGGTGATCTATTTTGACTCCAGGTAAAATTTTGGGGGTAGGGGTATTTTGGTCATTTTTGGCTAAAAATTTTCTCTCTCTTCAAATTACCCTCAATCAGTGATCTTAAAGTCGATTTAATGATGATATTTCATTCTCCTACTTTATACCATGACTTTCTGGTCTCAATTCGGTTCGGACAGAAAAGTACTGGTGGGGCCCTCATCGAGTCCATTTTTGTTCCTTACCGAACAGGCCTTCATTTAGACTAGAAGAATCACCAATAATTCGGTAATTTCTGAGCCTATTTTCTTCTTTAACATTCTCAGTTTATACTTTCTCACTCTCTTTAAATCATTTTACTCCATTTACAATCATTTATTTTCTCTATGTATTCAGACGACATAGTACAACCGGAGATGTTTAACTTTTTTCCTTCCAAAAGTATCCACAGACATCAGGCCAACTATTGCTCTGATACCATTAAATCTGTCACGACCTGTGACCACATTTTTCATCTTCTTATACACAACTTAACCGGTTGGGTTGTCTGCGATACTTCACTTGTACTGACTGTTAAACAATTTTACATAATATTGTTTATATTATACACATCCCCTATCGTAACTAATCAGATAAGTAGTACTGTTAACGTGTCTAAATACAGAGAATAAATGATCATATCTCAAATAATCAGTCGGTCTGACACATTGTCCTTCATATACAGCCAGAATCCACAATCCACTAAACTCACATTAATTAAAACCTGAAATGTTGAAAATTAAGGGGTGAGCAAAACCACGGCTCAGTAAGAGAATTATATGCCTCACTTGATACTCAGCTTCCTATATGCTGAAAATCTTTTTCATTTTTCCTATGGGCTCTAGGCTTGCATGGGGGAAAGATACTACAGTCGGCTAGGGATCCGAATGGAGTAAGGTAGGTATTTTAGAATACCATACTTGTTACGGAACTTAGAAGCAACTGTAAAGAGAAATTTTTCTTTTTGTTTTGAATTAATAAATCCTTTTCCTTTTCAATCTTTCATAACCTTTTTCATATTCTTTTCAAAATAATGCTTCTACGAAATAAAGCATTTAAATAGAATAATTAATATTTATATATTCCTTGAAAAGAATATTAGTTAAATCATCATCTTATTTCATTAAAACTCATTTCATGTTTTAATGTATTCTCTCAATTAATACCGTCCTTTAAAGAGCAAAATAAGCTATTAAAATCTATTTCCATATAACCGATTACTTAACCACTTTAGGCGTAAGCCCTAATTCACTGATTCAGTTACGACATCCATTCTAACTAGCAATGGAGTTAAGTGTCATGTCGAGGAACTCGTGTAGCACTTAGTGCTCAAAGGATTCTAGAGGTGGCTCCCCATAGTTCACAAAGAATCTATGTAGCACTTAGGTCCCTTGAGTCTTCTAGAGGTGGCTCACACGGTACAGAAACTTCTTACTAACACATCGGAACTCGTGTAGCACTTAGTGCTCAAAGGATTCTAGAGGTGGCTCCCCATAGTTCACAAAGAATCTATGTAGCACTTAGGTCCCTTGAGTCTTCTAGAGGTGGCTCACACGGTACAAAAACTTCTTATTCACACATCGAAACTCGTGTAGCACTTAGTTCCCGAAGGACTCTAGAGGTGGCTCCCACGGTACAGAAATTTCTTACTCACATCGAAACTCGTGTAGCACTTAGTTCCCGAATAACTCTAGAGGCGGCTCCCACGATTCGGAACTCAAGTCTTTGCTCGGTTTGGCCTTTATTCCATATACTTCTCACTATCTTATTAGAACTCGTGAAACACTTATAATCTAATGTTCCATTTAAATTCATGGTAAGAATGTCAGATCTATCAATTCTTCCTTTTTCGAAACATATTACATATTCGTATCACATATCTTGGGAAAGTCATCCCACAGTACTATAATCAGTACCGAAACAAGCATTTTGTAAAAATGCTATAAATCAATTGATTTTCTCCTCATATCATATAAACATATTCTTTTCACATGTCACGCATCATATTTCGCATTTTCCATTTGACATATTCCACATCATGTAAAACGCTTTCCTTTTTAACATGTCACCTATGATTTTTGGAGTCTAAGATAGACATCAATCTTATCATACTATAACCCTGGAGAGTAAAGAAATAAACCGGTCAAATCTAAGACCATAATCTATATTGTCCTCGGTGGGTCACTGATCAAGTGTCGACCGGGACTAAACTTATCACTTATCATGCATCAGCATGATAGGATGCTGACGAGTCTCAAAACCGTATTTTTGATAATAATATAAACCTTTATGGAATTTATATAAATACATAATTCCATAATTTAAATCCATAAGGGTTAAAATCCTTTAGTGAATATTTATAAAAATATTCATAAAAATATTCACTGTATTTCACTTCATCTTTCGTCTCGTATTATGTGTAATTTATCTATCCAGAGAATTTTCGGTAATTTCATTATCACCATTCTCGAAAACATGAATATTTTTAAAATTCCATCTCATTATATTCATGTTTTATGAAATTTAGTAATTTCCTCATTCTTCGTGATTTAATATCGATTTTCGAAAATAAAATAATTTAATATGATTTTATGAGATTTTTCTAAAATTTCTGTTGATTTACTAACCTCCTGCACGAAAAATACAGTTATAAATTTGCAGCCAGTACTTCATCTCAAAATTTTTAGCAAATCATGCATCATAATAATTTTCATAAAATATTTCCATAAAATATTTCAAATTAAAATATGCAGATTGAATATCCCTACAGTGCTGCACATGCATTCCTTACCTTTTTCCGGGTCGGTGACTTCCTCTTATCGATCGCGCCCGCACTCCATTTCTCTCGATTCCTTGTCCCGATCACTGAAATTAATTTTTGGAAATAAAAATTCTAATTTTTAGAATTTTTCATAATTTATTCAATTTTTCTGAAATTAAATCTCCGGGAAATTTCTTACCGAATTTTCGTAAATTTTCGAGTCATCGAATTTTCGAGAATTTTCCGAATTCCCGAAATTCTCCTTTTTTTCTCTTTTTCTTCCTTTTCCTCTTTTCTTTTTCTTTTCTTTTCTTTTTCTTTTTTTTTCTTTTCTTTTTCTTTCCCGGTCAGACCGGTTCAGACCACTCCTCGCTGGCAGCTGGTTCTCCAACGGTTCGGGCGTCCTTCAGCTGGCCGGCTGCACGACGAACTTGCCGGTGCCCTCCGTTTGCCCTGGATCGGCAGCACGGCGGCGGATTGAGGCAGAATAGGTTCGGTTTCTCCTTCCTCTTCGCCGGCCCTCTTCCGTCGTCCATTGCACCTCCGGTGGTCTCCATCGGATTCCTCTCCCTCCGGCGGTGCTTCGGTGGCAGTGGCAGCCACCGATTTGGTCGGCACCACCGTCGGCCATTTTCCTTTTCTCTTCCGGTTTTCCTTCGTTTCCGTTGATTCCGTTTCTGTTTTCTTCAAGCCGCTGGCGGCTTCTTCCCTTTCTCTGACCGGTGGCGTCTCACCTTCCTTTTCCCTTCACCGGCGGTGGTAGCTCCGCCACCGGCGGTTTGGCTGGAAGGGTCGGGGTTCCTCCCCGATTTTCTCCTTTCCTTTTTCTGTTTTATTTCCCTTTATATTTTTTTCTCTTTCTATATTTGGTATAAAATACACTATATATTATACACTATATTTTATATTTTATACATATAATATATATTATATACTATACATATATTATTTCATACATAATATAAATATTTATATAGATATAATATAACAATATATCTACTTTATATTTATGTTATACAATTTAAATATAATAATATTTGTTTATTTATATAGTATTGTACTATATATATATATATATATATATTTAAAGAGATACATACATATACATATATGTATATTAAGTATTACAAAATGTATATCTAGTATTTATATATATATATATATTTATATACTTAAAATAAATAACATTTACATATACAAATTATATAGATGTTATAATACAATATTTATACATATAAACTTTAATATAAAACCACATTTACCTTTCTTCTACACGTATTTGTATAATTATATATACACATAAAATATTATGTTTATATACATATATATTATTTAAATTTATGAAATAGTATATATTTCCATATATATACCAACATATATTAAAATATACTATATAGTATTTACGTACATATGTATTTGTATAAAAATACATTTATATAATATATAATTATATAAATATATTTCATTTTATTTTCTTATTTTCTTAATTAGATTTGGATTTTAATTTATCTAATTTAATTCTTTTCCTCTCTCTATTATTTTTATCTTCACTTCCAATTTAATTTCCTTTACACCAATTTCCTGATTCTTTCACTTCCTCACTTCTCGGGATTTTCACCCATATCCCGTTCTCGCAAAATTTTATTTATTTCCTCTGATTTATTTTCTCCAATATTTTTTTTCAATATTTATAATTTCCAATAAATAAAAAAAATTTACGGTTATCACAAATACATATTGGGAAACCTACAATTTCACAAAATTCAACCATGTATGTAATTTAAAAAAAGAAAAGAAAAAAGCAAACAGTTTCTTGTAAGCAACATCTAGTAAAATATTTTGAATACAAGTTCACAAATATCTCATATATGAAATAAAATTCACAATAACTTCAAATATAAAAACCCAAAAAAATTAGATAGATTAAAAATATAACCCACACGAGAATTTTGAAAGAAACCCATTAATCACCAGGAATTTCGAAAGATACCAGAAAAGTTTGGTTTAATCTACAATCATGCTAATAACCATGTGCATCTGTTGATGGTGGAGCTATATTGGATTGAATTTGATTTCAAGAAAGGAAACCAATTGATTCATCTAATATGTTAAGCAAGTCGTAAAACTCTCTAATAAAGTACATAGCAGTTGCACTATCATTTCCTATGATATATATATATATATATTAAATCGGTAAATAATCATATCTTCTAAGATCATGACCGATACAAATCAATAAATAAACATCTTCCTAATTTCTCTTACATCAAAACAAAATAGAAACAGAAATACATTAAAGGATGCACTTAGCCACTATTGAATTAATAAGAATAATTCTATTTTTCTCTTCCATATTCCTTAAAAACGTTTAAGGTTTCAACATATTTACCTATAAAGAGCTTGCAATAGACACCCTTCTTTGCTAAATAACACAAGGACAATGCTTCTTATAAATGTTAAAAAAAGAATTAACTCAATAATAGTTTCAAAGTAAAGACTGACGCAGTAAAAAAATGAAATGCAAAAGTAAACAAAATAAAAAATCCTAGCTTACCTTAAACTTTACAATGAGCTCAATGATATTAATAGATAGGTGAAATAGAAATGGCAAATCACAAAAATGCTAATTACCTGTTTGATGATGCTTCCAATATCATTTCTGTCAAGCATTCCAGCATCAAATGTTCTTAATAGTCGAAATAGCTGCTTCAAACATTCCAGTATCAAATGTTCAACTTTTCACTAATTAAATTCAAATGTCAAATTACTTGTACTTAATTTGATTAGCAAAATGAAGAGTAGGTAAAATAAAATCACCTTGTAAATGGTTCTAAAAACTCCAATTCCTCTCTAATTGCTTGAACGAAAATCCTTTGTGGCTGATCATAATTGATTGTATAAGAAATGGTTGATTCCCAGTATCAATTGCTCTGCCAACGTGCAAAAATAAATAAATAAATAAATTTTGCAAAACAAGCCAAAGCACATTACTTGAAACATGTAATAAATTCAACTCCAATGACATTCTAAACTTTACCCCAAAATCTCTTGCACCATCTTCAGTCTACAATTAATAAGCATATTTAACTTAATCTATATGAAGCTTTCAGGGAGACAATAAATTAAAGATTTAGGTTAAAGTCATTCACAATCTTGAGATGTCAAAAGAAAAAAAAATCCTTAACCTAAAGAATATGTCCAGATTTCTAATGCTTGAATAAAAAAAAGATATCAAGTTATTAAAGAAAGAGAAGAACATATTAACTAATCATAAAATGAACATGCCAGATAATTGTGGAAACAAAACAGAGATTCTAAATTATTCATTTGTACTCTAATCAGTATCTTATTTTCATAGTCATATTGTTTTAGTCCTAAGATTTTCATATTCCAGAAAATATCAGCTAACATGTTTTATTTTTTTTGTAAAAGGATGCCAAAGTTTCTCTCGTTTAACCAACATTACATTAGATTCAATTTTATATTAATTGAACCTAGATGTGATCGCTAACAGGTGTTTTCTTTTTTCAAAAATTAAGCAAACCTACAAAAGCATTTGAAAAAATGCTAAATTTAAGCAAAGCAAACAAACTCAATAGTAAGTCAAAATTAAGCAAACCTGCACATGTATCTAAAGTGCGAGCACTTAAGCCTTTTGAGGAGGTTTCGATTTTAGAAATTAAAATATTAATATTTTACAAAAAAATTGAACTTTGAAAAATAGTATCAAAGTTTCAAGGGAAAATAAACCCCAATTTTCAAGTCCAAAGAAAATGGAATGATACTAAATATACAAAAATAAAGCACAAATTCGACAATGAAGCCCAATTTCAAGAAGTTATAATTAAAAACCCTAATTTAAAATCTAGATTCAGAATTTTTTTAAAAAAAAATCTAGAAAAAAAAGTAAATTTTCCTTGCAGAGACTGACAGAATTCCTACTTCCATTATTATATTTTGCAGGCTTAAACTATTTTCCTTTTTATTTGCTCCTAGTATGTTTCCTTTAGACACCTATCTGGAAATAGGACATAAAGCAGGTCAAAACTAAATCCATTTATACAAAGAAAATAATATACAAAATAAATAAAAAACATTTATACCTAATGAGGATTGGGGAAGCGAGTAGACTTTCGGTGTCGGATCTAGTTAGTAAGGGTACCAGCGGCAGCAGCTTGGTCAAGAGAGGCGCAGGGGACGGCTGGCGACAACTTGGCAGTGGAGAGGCGGACAGGGGAGAGGAAAGGCGCGTAGGGGAGGAGAGGAGAGGCGAGGCCAAGAGCTCGCAAGGGAGAGGAGAGGCGAGGCACGCAAGGTGGTTGGGCTAGACGTCGGTGCCGAATTGGGTAGGTGAGGCCGAAAGGAGGAGTCGGGGTGAAGGAGAGGTGGGTGAGGATCGGGCGTTCCTTTAGTGTTTCTTTCATTTTTTAGCTAAGACAGACGTGAAAAAGGGCGGTAAGGTAAAGTCAATTTTTTGTCCAAGTAGAATAATTATTTAGGGCGGGAGTTGATAAATAATTTTGAGACGGATTTGCAGTAACAAAATCTGTCTCAAAACTTTAGTATACTTTTTATATAAATTTCATAATATTATTTCAGTTAATTGTAAAAATTTTATTATACTTATTTTATAATTAAATGATATTATTTATAATTTATATAGTCTAAAAATTACTATACAAAATTAAACTAAAAAATAATATAATATTACATTTTATATTACTATATTAGTTTATACTTGGCCTTTAAATTTTGAGACAAATTTTGTAACGAAAATAGTCTCAAAACTTTTGGATATTTATTTTTTTTATTTATTGGAAGATTTTGAGACGAAATTTCCGTTACAAAATTCCGTCTCTAATTTTTGAGACGGAATTTGCAACAGAAAATTTCGTCTCAAACCCCTTGAAAAAGAGAAAAGAAATAAATAGGGTTCTCAAACTTTAGAGACGGTTTTTGCAACAGAAAATTCCGTCTCAAACCCCTTGAAAAATAGAAAACAAATAAATAGGGTTTTGAGATGAAATTTTTCGCCTCAAATTTCGTCTCAAAACCCTTGAAAAATAGAAAAGAAGACGGAATTTGAGACGGAAAATTTCGTCTCAAACCCTTTCCAGAAATAACAAAAGGAATAAAAAGGTTTTGAGACGGAATTTTTCGTCTCAAAATCCGTCTTTAATGTTTGAGACAGAATTTGAGACGGAAAATTTCGTCTCAAAACCTTTCTATTCCTTTTTTTTTTCTTGAAAAGGGTTCGAGACGGAATTTTCTTTTTCAAAATACGTCTCAAATATTAGAGATGAAATTTGAGACGAAAAATTTTGTCTCAAACCCTTTCCAGAAATAACTAAAGGAATAGAAACGTTTTGAGACGGAATTTTCTGTCTCAAAATCCGTCTCAAATATTAGAGACGGATTTTGAGACAGAAAATTCCGTCTCAAAACGTTTATATTCCTTTTTATTTCTTGAAAAGGGTTTGGGACGGAATTTACCGTCTCAAAATTTGTCTCTAATATTTGAGACGGAAAATTCTATCTCAAACCCTTTTCAAGAAATAAAAATGAATATAAACGTTTTTAGACGGAATTTTCCGTCTCAAATTCTGTCTCAAAATACCTCAGCAAAATAGAAAAAGCAATATAGTGGTTTTGAGACGAAATTTTCTGTTGCGAAATTCCATGTCAAAATCCGTCAAAAATTTGGTATGGATAAACACTATTTGCACACACCTTTTTAGCTTTCGGAATTTGTAACGGAATTTATTCCGTTGCAAATTTGCAATGATTTTCTGTAGAAAATCCGTAGCTAAATTTGTTGCTAAAACTTTTCTTTGTTCCGTCACTAATCCGTTGCAAATCCGCATGAACTTGTGACGGAAATTTTCATCTCAAAAATTCCATCACTGAAAGTATAATTTCTTGTAGTGTAAGTGGTGTAATTAAGGCAGTTAAGCATGAATTTGGCCATGGATTGAATTAAAACTCACTCAAATAATCCCTTAGGGTTTCGGCCATGATGAGGAATTCATGATTCATTATGTTGTGATGCATGAAAATGGTGCTAAATGGATGAAGAACAATGATAGAACATGAAACTAAGCTTAAATTGTTGAAAAAACTTGAGTAGTCTTCCATAAAGCATTTGGCCATAATATGAGAACCATGTAGTGGTGCTCAATTTGATGTGTTTTATGTTCCATAAGACTATATAAATTAAGAGAAGAATGCCGGTATGATCAAAATAAAAAATGGAGTTGATTTAAGCAGAGTTACAATTTTAGCACTGGTATAAATTAGACTGATATAGTGACTACTATAGACAATGTAATAGATTTTAATCAAGAAGAATTTGTTATAATTAAAGTATGGTGAAATAATGGTGTTGTTATAATGTTTTGAGGCCCGGGAGTGAGAATAATCATGTAATCTTATCGGCTACTTTGGTAAAAATTGATAGGTAAGGGATGAGCATGGAAGACGTAGGGATATTGTGCATGCATAGTGTGGTTGAAAATGATTTTACAAAATTGTTTTGAAGTCAATTGCTTTGGAATTGTTGAAATTGTAGACTGTGGCTGGTTTTATATAATATGTTTTCACTGCAGGAAGGCTAGGTAAGAAATAGCTGTTATGTTACCAAAAAATCTAATAATTTTATGCAATTATCTTTTAACATCCTTATGTATTAGAAATGAAAGATTTATTAAGTTAATTTCATCTTATTTATTGAAATTCTATATTTTCACTGAACATTGAAAAGCAATATTTAAATATTCATGTTATTGAATTTTACATATGTGAGAGTATTGGCATGTTCTTATAACTTGTTTATAGATAAATAGAACATTTTTAGAAATGAATATTGAACTGAATATTTTATAAATTTTTATTACTGAACTGCTTATGTTTTCCAACATATGCATTTATGGATTGATTGAAGATTTTATTGCTGAAATTGATTTCTTTAAAGGTATTTCTACTACTTATAAATTGTTTTGAGACTATTAGGCCTCGTATCATGCTGACTGATTGTTATTGTTACTGTACTATTGCTGATAAACTTGCTAAGTCTTCATTTTTTGCAGTTGTCACTTGGCAAGTGTACATTGTGGACTCCCTGACATGGCTATATGTCTTACTGTTATTGTTTCTCCCTTCTTGGGATACTGTTATGACATGATATCCATTGGGTGTGCCTGGTCTCTACTATACTTGTTTCACTGAATTGAATTTTATATTGTTACTGAACTAAATTGATGAAATATCGAATGTACTGGGATTTTTAAATTATTTACTATATTGCTTACCGGATTTCCAAACTAAACTACCTACTGAATTGATTCATTTAAATTGGTTATATACTGCATGATATGATTTTAAAGTGATTTATACTGTTTATTCATCATCATTATCAACTGTTTATTCCCTATAGTCGTAACCAGGAACCGAGACACGATAGGTACTTCAAAGTACCTCCCATTCTCTATTTGGTTACCTAGCTGACTATAGCATCCATCCAAAATGTCCCTTAGTGTATTGCTAGGAATTAAATAATTTTATGCATATAGATTTCATAGTATCAGTTCTTACATACGAATTTCTTACTGGGCATTAAGCTCACCCCCTTCTTTTTCCTCCTCACAGATTACCTTTAGTGATATACCGTTCCACTGAGTGGCTGTGCACTTGGTACCCTCAGGTGGCACTTACTATATCGTGGAGGTATATTTTAGTTACTTTTATATGTTCAGACATTGATGTACAGTACTACTTTGTATAATTTATATACACGGATGTAAATTAGTGAAATGTACTGAAAATAACACTTGTTATGTAAATATTAATATCAATTACAAATAGTCGTTTATTTACAAATTGATTATTGTGGTAAGTGAATGGCATAAAGGCATCACAAACAGCCTCATCAATTGATTGAATGTGTGATTATTGATATTTACTGTATATAACAAAACGTTACAATGTACACCTTCTGGGTGACATCTGTGGGTGCTGAAGACGTGGCAAAGTCTAACAACATATGATCACTCACTCAGATAAGTATGATAAGCCCGAAGGTCACTATGGGGCTAACAGCCTCAAAATAGTTTATAAATTAGTAGTAACACATTTTCAAAATTGATATAATAAAATGTATTTCTAATCAGTTTCATGAAATCACCAAAAATCAGAATAATGATAGTTCAAGAATAAAAATTCGACAAATATACTCATATCAAAATTCAGTATTCAAAATATTTTATTTATATATAAGAACATTCTCACTACTTGCATAAATCTTGAAGTTGGAGAAAACTATTAAAATCAGTCTTGGAAATTGAGTTACAAATTTAGTGCTCCTAACGACTTATATGAGAATTAAACTTAGATTCATTTCCAAAATCCATTCAAAATGACTCTAAGTTCTACTCTTATAAATCTAAGGTTCAATGCACGTTTTACGAAATTTCGGTAGCAAAACGGTACTCTTTGTTCTAACCTTCCTGTACGAAAACACAGTTTAAACCATAATGCTAGTTTCACAATCTCAATCAAATTCATCCCAAAACAATTTGATTATATCATTTTCAACACAAATCATGCAATATAGTATCCCTATGTCTTTCACATATATCCCTTACCACTTGATTTCTATTGAAATGATCAATAACACCAATATTCCTCCACTTACCTCCGAGCTGCAAAACATCATGCAAGCACAATCAATTCATAAAGGTTATTTAACTTTCTAAGATCTACCACATTGCTTATTGCAGCTGTAATTTTGGTCTCCTTTGTACCGATGCTAACACCATAACTACCATCAAATTAACTTCATTTTCAATTCTTACTACACTAGCATTCTTGTATTAATTTATACAGTATTCTAGAACCCAAACCATATTGAATTGAGCATGACTTCATAGTCCCCTTCACTTGACCAAAATAACATCTCACACACACATACTCTGTTTCAACAATTTAAGGCTGTAATCGTGGCCTAGACATTTTCTACACTGATTCTACACCACTTTTGCATTGAACAAACCATCATTCATGCATGGTGAATAGTGGTCAAAATCCTAGGGGCATAATTCATGGTGTTTTGGTTCAATTAAAGCTTAAATACATAACTAAACATCATAAACACATAATATAAAGCCTTAAAAGCATGAAAAATTACACTTTCTCTCACCTTACCAAGTTGGCCGAAACTTGTGGGAGTTCTTACACCAAGATTTTGGCCACTTTAGCACTTGATTTTGGTGCCAAATTGAAGAACATTGAAAACTGTATAGGTTTAGTGAAGACTGTTTTCGATTTCAAGACGTTTAGTTAGGGTTTTTAGAGACTTTCTCTCTTTTCACTAAGGTTTTAGTGTGAGAAAGCTTAAACTCTCATAACTGGCTGGCCAAGAAGAAGAAAGGTGTAAAAAGTTCTTTAAAAAATACTATTTTTAATGGTCAAATTACCAAAATGCCCTTATACTTAATGATTATGACCATTTTGCCCTTCGTACTTCTACATCATTATTAAATAGTCAGTTTAACTTTCAAATATTTAATTCATTCATCATTATCTAATCATTATATAGGTTTTTTGTTAGGGTTTGACTGATAATAAGGGTGATATTACCAAAATACTCCTAATAGGTCAATCATGTAGATTTTGTTTCTCGCGTGTGATTCAACCTTCAAGTTGACATGACATAAGACTTTGCCACACGTAGATTATCCTACAACTATCAATTGGTTTTAAATCTATTTAAATTGACTGTTATTCACGAAAAGTTTTCTTGCCTATGGACTAAATCGTTATTTTTGAATTTGTTGCACATTTTTCAAAATTCACAAAAATAGAAAATTTTAAGTTGCAAATTCTTACCATCATAATATTTTTCTCCAAATATCAATACTATGGAGTTTTGTCTCCATTGGAACTATACATGTCTCAGTGGAGTCCACAACCCAAATCTCCATCAAACCTACAAAACACCTTGTATGACTATAATTATGAGATACCTTATTTTAGGGGCTTATAGAACAATATTTGGAAGTGTGAATCTCACATAGGATATGTAAGATATTATCCCCTTAACTCACTAAGGGAGATGAATCCTCATTTGACTATTCATCTAGCTTCATATGGTTCAAGACTTACTCAAAAACATTTGCTTTAGACATTTGGCTCTTCTAAACTCGTAAAGATGAAATTAAAGTAAACGAATCCACATATAAGATGACTTTGCATCTCAAGTCCAAGGATTACTTACACTGTTGTCACGTGAGAGTATATTCCATAGACATTCACATGACACTGCAAAATGAAACTCTCATAGCGGGTCATGTTTAGTAACCTTACTCTCTAATAAGCACTAGATGCTATCCTTAAATATCTTCATATTTCAAATTTTTAGATAGATTACATACTTTACAAGTATGAAGCTTAGCTTGTACCACTCTTTGAGCACTACCAATGCCCATTTTTTATAGTACAATCACTAGGAACAAGTTTAGGAAAAAAGCTTTGATGCATAGTGATCCAATAATTGTTACACATTACAATTCACTTGTAAGGCCATCATGTTTCATTGGCTTTATCTACGTGAGTATAATAATACAATTATTCTCGAGACTTATGGATAAAGAAATACTTTATTATAATTATCAAACTCATAGTGATCATCCATATAAATATAAATGACATAAAAAATAACCATAAAGGGTTTACATCCACGACAAGTCCTAATTGGCTTGCAAGGTTTACACTAATCTCCTACTAGCATTAAAGCCAATTGCTAATGTATCTAAGATCACATCCTTCCAAGTGGCAATCATGTTTCTGTTGGGACAGTCCTTTAGTAAGAGGATTAGAAAGATTCTCTTTAGTGGATACCTTTTCTATATGTTGGCTCTACCAAGAGGAGGGGTGAATCGGTTTTACTACAATTTTTAAGTTTTTATAAGCTTAATAAACAAGTAAAGCAAATATTGCAAAAGTAAATAAAATAGAGTAAATAAGGTAAAGGAAAGAGAAGCAAACTCAGAATTTTATAGAGGTTCAACCAACTCATGCCAACGTCCTCTCTCTTTGATCCTCTTGTCAAGGGATTGATTCCACTCTTCTTATGAATGCTTACAAGCCACTTCAAGGTGTTAAACCTCTTACAATTCCTCTTGAAAGCTTAGAAGTAAGCTTCTAAACCTATCCCCTTGTAAAGCTACCCTTTCACTAACAAGGAAACCTTACAAGGATAACACATCCCTTTCAATATCAGAAATATATGTAGGTGGGTAATGAACAAGATTAAATATTACAAAAGAGATATAAAAGATGAATTTTTCATCTTGGATTTCTTTCTTGAAGCTTCGAGAGTTTTTGAGTGCTTGTTCTTGCTTTAAACTTCATAAATGCCTCTATTTATAGTCCACCAACTGCTTAGGACAGTTGTTAAAGCATTTAATGCAAAACTTCTCGTTGAAACCCTCAAAAACTAGCCGTTGGGCACTGTTCTCGTGAAGAAGGATCGATCCTTTGCCATAGGGGATCGATCCCTAACTTCTAGAATGCCTTCCAGCCTATTTTGCCAAATGAGAAAACCTTTCTGCCATTTAAGGATCGATCCCTCTACAGGGGGAACGATCCCTCAAGCTCTACCTGCATATTTTGTGAGCTATTTTGGGATGGTTTGATGGCTTTTGCGATTTCAAGTCAGTTTGAAATATTCTAACACTTTTATAAGAGTATTTCTTGACTTTCTCAATTGAAATCTAAGTCTAAAACTTTATTTAAAAGATTTTCTATCATTGAGTCCATTTTAAGTAAATTTACATTATAGAGAAAATGTTTAGCCTTACTTACATTTTTGTCATTTCAAAAATTTGTCAATTTAAAGCTAACAATCTCCCCCTTTTTGATATGACAAAACTTAAGGTAAATTTGCTTATATTTTTGAAAAACAAGTTTGCTTGTATTTTGAAAAATGCTACTTCCCCTCAAGATTTGCTTCCCCTTAATATAAGCTTGAAAATTTATAGAAATTTACAAATAATTCTCCCCCTTTTTGTCATAGCAAAAATTATAGCAAAGACTATAGCTATACTCCCCTTTAAAAGGAAAAGTAAACATCATGGAGAAATGGTCACAGGCATAAGTCAATTTAAAGTAACAAAGGCAGAAGCATAAACCATTCCAATGGCATAAACAAAAACATAGACCAAGTCAATGTTATAAACATAATTATAAGTCATGCCATAGAAAGATAAAGGTATAAGATTCTATAAACAGAACACACCAGTCCATATAACTAAGAAAAGTCTAGGACACCACAAACACAACTAGCTAGTGCATACAACTAAGAAATACCATAACAATCTAATAAGCATAAAGGTTGAAATCAGAAAATCATAACAAGCTAAAAGACTCTAGTCAACGCTGCCTAGGAAACGTCAAGTGGTCTTGCTCAACGAAGTCCTCATGCTGCATGCGAATATCTTGGACTTCATCGAATAAGGCAACCTATGTCTCCTCCAGATTGTTGAGATGAGCATCGAGTTGATCAAATCTTTGACTGACAGTCTGCTGGAAGTTTTGAAGCGTTAGCATGATCTGGTCGAGGAAGGCAGGTGTAGATCCAAACGGTGCAGAGGAAGAAGGTTCTGTAGGAGCGTCCTCGTCAGGGGCATGTTCAGGAGATGCTGGCTGCACGTGATGCTTTTCCTATACGAAATCGTCCTCACCTCGCTGTTGTAAATACCACCCAAGGTTATGCATTGTATAGAGATTAATGGTGGTAGTTGGATCCGGAAGAACGAATACTTCACATGAGTAGTTAACGCCTCGCTCGAGCAGGAAATAAGCCAAGGGCTGAAGGAAGACGATGGACTTGACTCCATCCCAAACAACTTTCACCCAATCATGAAGGATGAAATGAAGAAGGTCGGGTTGATGACCATCGAGTGAATGGATATGGTGAAGCCAAAATCTATCGAGCTTACGAACTTGAGAGTATTTTGTGCCAAAGGGACAGAGATTCCATAAGATGATGATGTGAAGGAGACGTGCGAAGAGTGGAAGGTCATTGGCACGCTCATCAGTAACGTCAAACTGTAAAGGAACCTCTGCAGTCTCAAAAGGAAGTCCTTTGTCGGGAATGCGAAAAACATAGGAGAGTGATTGCTTGGTGACCTCAACATGCTTTCCCATAACAAACGATCTAATGCCCACAACCTTTCATGGATCATATGGACTCATGATAAGCTCTACGTTGGAGGAGAATGCCTGAACTATGTTGCAAGGTACCGAAGTATTGATCTTCAAAAAATGGGTCCAGCGGAATGCGTCAAATTTGGCCAAGTAAGGAAATCCATGTTCCTCTAGAAATGCAAAATCAATTGGGCGCCAATGTTTGATGCGCATGTTGGCAAATTTCTCATGAAAGCAATTTTTCTCTTTCGCATTCCGAAAACATCGATTGAAAGTGGTAGGCACGGAGGAGGAGGAAGAGGCAGGGGCTTTTCATTTTTGAGCTGTGTGTTTGATTTTAGGAGCCATTTTGAGTGAGGTTTGCATATGAGAAACGGGGTAAGGTTCTCTGAGGTATTCTGTCAAACAAGTGGTGAGCACAAGTTTGGTTGAGTGTGGATGAGTGTATGGGGGAATGAAGAGCTAACTAACAACACAAGGCCACAAATAAACACATAATCAACAACTTTGATGAATAAATGGTGATGAAATATGAAACGGAGTCTAGGTTATGAGAGCTAGAAGTTAGACAAAAATATGGGTTTTGTCATGGTTTTGTGGATACTTGAAAATTAGATAACAAGAGAAATTATGCAATAAAATGTAAATGGGTTTGTGAAAGATGATGAAATAAGTAAAAAATGCAAGATAAACGGTGGAAATTGATGAAGAAACACTTATAATCGGAATGTTGGCCGTGAATAGTGATGAACATAATGGAGAAGAAGGAAAATCAAAACGGATGAGGTTTTGGTACGAAAGGATGATGAGAAGTGAAAGATATGGAGAAATGATGAAGAATGGTGAAGAAATGAAGTGGTTTGGTAGAGAAATGAGTGAGATCTTAAAGTTTTGGTGTAAGGAAATTGTGGAAACAGGGTTTTGGTGAAGAGGAAGGTGAATAGTAAGAAAATAAAAGGGAGGCTGACTGTTTTAAAAAACCCACAAAATGTGTTCTAGCCCGAGGGGATCGATCCCTTTCAGGCAGAACTGAAGGTTACAAAATCTGGATCCATAGGATCGATCCCATGACGAAGGGGATTGATCCCTCATGGTTAAAATTCCAAAATTTTGGCCTGAACAACCCAGGAATCAATTCTATTTCGTGAAAAATTGATCCCTCAGTCAATTGCCTTAAATTTGATGCAGAAAAATGATTTGAAAATAGGTTTTGTATGCATTTTCTGTACTTTAAAAACAAAATCAGATTTAAGTAACTTGAAGAACATGTTGTGTGACTTGAGTAAGGCAAAAACATGTGAAAAAGTGTTGAAAATCATTACGCTGTGATTTTGAAAAGGTTTTAAACATGAGAAGTAAATCTGAACTAGTGGAGATGAATGGTAAGGGATTAACATGATCAAGCACACACATCTCAATCATTCATCTTAAGAACTAAGAAAAATTTGGCAAGTTAAGGCCATGAATAGCAAGTGGTCAATACATTCTCTAAATTCTTGACTTGCATTCATCACAGCCAACTTAGACCATTCATTCAAAGTCATAAGAAAATCAATTTAGTTCAAGGAGCATTCATGAGACCTAGTTCACCTCTAAGTGTGCAAAATCGCTCCTTATCCAAAGGTTTTGTAAAGAGATCAGCCAATTGGTGCAAGGTATCTATATACTATAGAACAATATCACCTTTCTGCACATTATCTCTGATAAAGTTATGTCTTATTTCAATGTGCTTAGTTCTAGAGTGTTGTATGGGATTTTTGGTAAGGTTGATGGCACTAGTATTATCACATTTGATAAGAACTTGATTCATTTCTATTCCATAGTCACTCATTTGTTGTTTGATCCATAATACTTGAGCACAACAACTTCCGAAAGTAATATATTCAACTTCGGTTGTGGATTGAGCTACACTATTTTGTTTCTTAGAAAACCAAGAAATGAGTCTATTTCATAAGAATTGACAAGTTTCGGATGTACTTTTCCTATCAACTTTGCAACCACCAAAATCCGCATCGAAATAAGCATGGAGAGCAAAAGTAGAATCTTTAGGATACCAAAGTCCTAAGGAAGAAGTGTCTTTAAAATATCTAAGGATTCTTTTTACAGCTTGTAAGTGTGATTCTTTAGGAGATGACTGAAATCTAGCACATAAGCATACACTAAACATTATATTGGGTCTACTAGCAGTGAGATATAGCAATGAACCAATCATAAACCTATATAGTTTAGTATCTACACATTTTCCTCCTTCATCTTTATCAAGCTTGATATTTGTGCTCATTGGAGTGGAATAATGTTTAAACTCATCCATTCCAAACCTTTTGAGCAGGTCCTTAGTATACTTAGCTTGATTTATAAAAATACCTTCTTTACGTTGTTTAACTTGAAGTTTTAGAAAGAAGGTTAGCTCTCCCATCATGCTCATTTCAAATTCACCTTGCATTAATTTGGAGAAATCTTTACATAATGACTCATTCGTAGATCCAAAAATGATATCATCTACATAAATTTGAACTACTAATAAATCACTACCCTTGATTGAATGAACAAAGTTGTATCTACTTTACCTCTTGCAAAACCTTTTTCAATCAAAAATTTTGAAAGTCTTTCATACCAAGCTCTAAGAGCTTGTTTTAATCCATACAAGGCTTTTAATAGTTTGAAAACATAGTTAGGAAACTTTGGATTTTCAAAACCAGGAGGTTGCTCAACATAAACCTCTTCATTTATGTAACCATTTAAGAAAGCACTTTTAACATCCATTTGATATAGTTTGAAATCCTTGTAGCATGCAAAGACAAGTAGCATCCTAATGGCTTCTAATCTAGCTACCGAAGCATAGGTTTCATCATAGTCTATTCCTTCTTCTTGCCTATATCCTTGTGCCACTAATCTAGCTTTGTTTCTAACTATTATACTATTCTCATCCATTTTATTTTTAAACACCCATTTAGTACTAATTGTAAAAACTACAAACATTGTACCATATTAGTGAATAAATAAGAGACATAGAATAAGTTGAGTACTACGATGCACCTTGTAATTTCATTATTTCAAGTAATAAGAATGAAGTTACAAGTATAGTAAATTTAGCAATAAAGGATTAATACCTTGAGATAAATTAGTGTTATCTTTAAATTGCCATACATATTTTGAAATGACAAAAACTTAAGTAAGCTTTAATGTTTAAATTCATATTGTAAATTTGCCTTATCACACATGATTTTCTCAATCCATTTTCAAGTGATCATATCAAACTTAAAACCATGATTTATCGATACACTCTTATTGGTCTTAATACTTTATAAATGTTTTTGAATATTTTAGAAAATCACTTGATGAATATTTAGACCATGTTTTTATAAAAGAGAGTCAAGAAAAACTCCTAAAAAAGTGCCAAAATGTTTTGGGTTGAATTAGGATCAAAGACCACATCATTTCTAACCCAAAAGTGCAGGAAAAATGCCTTCTGGAAGAAAAGGATCGATCCCTTAGAGAACGGGATCGATCCCTTTTTAGCAGAATGCCCCGGAAGCCCAGAATGAAGAAAAGGATCGATCCTTTTGGTAAAAGGATCGATCTTTTAATGCCAGAAAGCCCCCAACGGCTAGTTTCTGTGAGACATAACGACTAGTTTCTGTTTTGGCTCCAACCAACGTCCAAAAACCATCCAAGGGACTATAAATAGAGGCTTAGAAGCTAAAGAAAGGAACGAGAACTACTCAGCAACTCCAAAACTCATTTTCCTCAAATCCACAAGCCTCAAACAACAAATCAAGAGCTACAAAGTCTTCATCATCTATCATTCTCTTTTTTCTTGTAGTGCTTGGCACATATCTTGTATAGGTTTTCATTGTGCTTAATTTCTGTAATCACTTGCCTATCTAGAGGCCCTTCTTTGATTACATTATTTGTAACTCATCATTCCTTGTAAAGGGGAGGTTTCTCTTGAGCCTTAGAAAAAGAGGGAGGTTTCTCTTGAGCCTTAGAAAAAGAGAGAGGTTTCTCTTGAGCCTAGAACAAGAGGGAGATTACTCTTGAACCTAAGAAAAAGAGGGATTGTAATCACAAATTCAAGATAGTGGATTTGGAGAAAATCCTTGGGAGCATTTCAAGGTAGAGGACGTTGGCAAGGTTGCCGAACCTCTATAAATCGCTTGCGTCTATTTCTCTTTCCCTACTCTCTTTAATTACTTGCAAATATATTTGTGCTTATTGTATTGAATTTGGATTGCATGATTAAATAGCCTAGAGAACTTAGAAAATATTTATATAGGCTAGAGAATTTAGGAGAATCGCAAAACGAGCTTAAGGTTAATTAAAAACCGATTTACCCCCCTCTCGGTATAGCCTATAGAGTCAACAATTGGTATCAGAGCTTAGGCTCAAGATTGATTTAGACTAACCTCTATCGAGCAAAACGATCTTAAATGGCTCACTTGAATGTAGGCACATCCTTAGGAGAAGAGGGATAATCATTAGTTAAACCTCTACTCTTCAATGGTGAGAATTATTCATATAGGAAAACTAGAATAATGTTATTTGTATAATCAAATGATTATGAAGTGTGGAGAATTATAGTGAATGGTCCTAGAATTCCCATGAAGAAAGTAGATGGAAAAGATGTCCCTAAGAGTGAGGATGAGTGGGACACAAATGACATGAGAGTGGCACAATTGAATGCCAAGGCTATGCACACTCTCTTTTGTGCATTAGGTCCCAATGAATATAATAGAGTCTCCCTATGTGAGAATGTCAAGCAAATATGGGACAAATTAGCCATCACACATGAAGGGACTAATCAAGTGAAAGAGACCAAAGTAGGAATGCTCACACATGATTATGAGCTATTTAGGATGAAAGAAAATGAGTCCATTAGTGAAATGTTCACTAGGTTTAATGATATAATTAATGGACTTAAGGCTATAGGGAAGACTTATTCCAATGTTGAAATGGTAAAGAAAATTTTGAATAGCTTGCCTAAGTCTTGGGAGGCAAAGGTAACTGCAATAGAAGAGTCCAAAGATCCAAATACCTTGTCTCTAGATGAACTTATGGGCTCCCTACTTACATATGAGATGAAATTGAAAAGAAATGAAGTGCCTTCAAAGAAAGTAGGGGTAGCACTTAAGTCTTCCACTCATGAGGTCATTGAAGATGATAGTGATGACAGTGGAAATGAGGAAGAAAAGGAAATGACAATGTTTGCCAAAAGATTCAATAGATTTATAAGAATGAAAGAGAGAGATAGTAATAGGAGACATCAAAGGGGAGAGTCAAGTAGAAGAGAAAAGGACCCCTTTGTCGAGCCTAAAAGGTATCTACACGCAAGTGCACGTGGTCTTCAAGTAATACGGAGGTGAGTCCGGAAATATCGTCCCACAGAGACTGGTGTTGCGAAGCTTAGCTAAATACTGGATACTATTACCTATGGTATATCTTAGCAAATTATGAAATTAGTTGAATGTGTGATCTACAAAGGCTAATAAAATAAGATAAAATAAATAGAAATACTAACATAAAATAAAAGAAAATGAAATTAAAAAGAAAATAAGAAATACTTACAGCGAAGATGATCAAAATAAAATAACTACAAAAGAAAGGAAACAAAACAAAAAAGAAATTAATAAAACTAAGTCAAAAAAAAATCCTAAAATGAAATTTATGATGCATGAAAAGACTAAATTAAAACTAGTGCAAATGAGAAGAAAATGAACTAATGCATGAGAGATGCTAAAAAAAATCCTAATAAAACTCTAATTGAAATCCTAACCCTAAACAAACTCTAATACATTAATATAACTATAATCTAATATTAAATTAAACTCTGAATAGCACCTAAACTAGTTGTAACCAGCCCTTAAATTAAATAATGAATAGAATTTAAAAATGCTACCTAAATGGCCCTAAACATGCATCTAAATAATAATGTAACCTAATCTACTATAACCTACACTCTAAACTATGTTTATATGCATCTAAAATGAACTAAATTTAAGTAAATTAAATTCTTGAAATACCCAAATAATAACTAAACTAAGAATGATTAGCAACTAAAAAAAACATGATATCTAACTAACAATAAAATCTTAAAATGTTATGTAAATATAATGTAAGCTAACCTAAATGGGCCACATAAACAAAATAACATGTAAATGGACTTAATATGATCTAAACTTACCTAAATAGACCTAAACTAAGCCCAAAACAGCAGCTAATCTAACCCAGCAGTAACGCCTAAGTGACCTAAAATAATGCAGTAATATGCTGGAAAAATTTAGGAAAACTGCTATGAAATGCTATCTAAATAATCCCCAAAATTATCCCTAATTTATATGACCTAAACCTAACTTAACCTTAATAAAAAATAGCCTAATCTAGTCCAAAACAGCCATGGAAACTGACCAAACAGATTTCACAAAACTGATCAGGAAATTGCAAATAACATGATTACATGGGAAGAAATGACTAAGCATACTATGCCAATTAAATTCTAAAAATTTCCTAAAAATAATATGACCCTAATATGACAAAAAGCTACTGGAAATGCACTGAAAACAACTTAAAATCAGCCCCTAAAATATCTTACAAGTCATGCCAAAAACTGAGCAAACAGAAACAAATGCATGACATTAATAAAGCTAACCTATGCCATTCAACAAACACGTAATAAACATTATCCTTAAACTAATGAAATGAATGCACAACTACTGGACACTTAAAAGACCATGAACATACTCCAAAACAGTGGCCAAAACTCACTCAAAGTCGAAATAAAAGGAACTGAAAACGGTGAAAAGCAACAATAAACCAAGAGAGGCCATTCACGCCAACCTCATTGCACTACTCCATTGTGAGATTTTTTTTTGTATTTTCTCTTAAAAGAAACACTTAAAACCAAAAATATGACATTAAAGTAGATATACGAAACAGTAAAAAAAAATTATAAACTACAGAAATAATGCTGGAAAACAGTAAATAAAATATCACTAAAGAAAAGTGTAGACAAAGTTCTAGAACAAGAACTATGGAGGTATTGTGTCAACCTTTTTAATTCCCATTCTCATAGAACCTCATCAATAACCAAAATATAACAAAAAGAAATGGTAGAAGAAGGTATCATTGCAAGAAATACAAATGAACACTAAGATTAAAAGAGAACTTGAAAGAAACTTTACTAAACTTAAAGGAAATAACAACTAAGTAAGTAACTTGCATAAAAAAGGAAAGAACTTGAGAAACATGAAAGATGGTGGCTGCTTCTAAATTTCTTAAGACCTAAAAGAAATGTTCGAAAGTAAATAAAATTAAACCCTAGGCAGCCTCTTTAGGTTAGGTCTCATAAAGTTGCTTATATAGTCACTTAACCTAGGGATACAATGGTAATTCCTATCCTAGATGAGTTGGCGTTAATTGCCACTTGTCTTCATGTCCTTGGCTCTTCAAAGTAGATATTTCCATGTCATTTAAGTGCACACATCAGCCATGGACGTCTCATCGCTTCTAGCACCTTCCTTTTTGTCTTCTAATCCACATAAGCATGCAAGGTGGCAAGGGCATGTGTCCTCCATGTATTGGCATGTGTATTTTGTTCTTATCCATTAAGAGTGAGTAGGATGATGACATGTGGCATGCTAGATGTCAAAAGATGAGAGAGAAAATGAAGAGTCATGCTCCCTTGTCTTGTAGTGGTCCAGTCTCCTTTCTTGCCCATTTACAGTCGATTTTCTACCGAAAAGACTGAAATTCGTCTAAATTTATTTTTTTGCAAAACATAAGGAATTTGATAAAATGAGGGGAATAATTAATAAAATAATGGGGGAATTAAATAATTATTAATCAATAAAATACTAAAATAATTCTATTTTCATAGAGTTATCACACCCCCAAACTTGAGCTTTTGCTTGTCCTCAAGCAAAACAAAACATAAGTAGGAGATGACAAGTACGAAGCATACTTATTTTCTCAATCATCCTCAAATATAAAGTACAAATTCCAATCTCAAAGACTCACAATCATAGATCAAACACTAGGTATCATTCAATCATAAGTCTTAACCCAAATTGGAATCCTTGTGTGTGTGTGTGTGTAATGTCAGTCTCACTTCAAAGTACACAATTCGGATTAGTTTATGCAAACATAAAGATGCAAGGTCAATGACAAGTGATCACTTCCATATGTTTGTCTTTCACTTCTCTCTCCACTAATGTAGTCACACTTAACCAAGAATCAATAGGTCTTTATTAAGCTTGTAATGTAAGGCTAGGGCTAAGGTATGATAAAGGAAATTTAGGCTCATCCCCTAATCATGCATTACTTACTAGGATCTATGATGTTTAGAGCTCTAACCAACCCCCCCTAAACTTAGTTCCTTTGCTATACACTTTATTTTATTTTTCTTTTTCTTCTTTTTTTTTCACTTTTTTTTTGAATTTTTTTATTATTTTTTTCTTCTTTTTTTTTTGCTTTTGAATTTTCCTTTTTTCTATATTTTTTTAATTGTTTTTTTTTATATCCTATCTATCTATCCAAATATGTACATAACTCATGATATATCCTAGTAAAACACATGCTTTTGGGGTAAGGGATAGGAAAGTGTATTTATTTGGCTAAAGGAAATTAACTTGTAGGTGTATAAACAGAGAAAAGCTAATTTGGCTCAAAGGGGTGACTAAAGAGAAAATATGTACAATGTTAGCTAGAAAGGCTCAAACGATCCAAGGATGGCCTAAATCACTTTCTTAATCAAGTGTGATCTAATAATTTCGCCTCAAGAGAAGATCAAGCAAATTCTAGAATATGATACACAAAGTCAAATGAACCAATGCAATCCTATGTCCACATAAGCCTTCTCTAAATGTGCATACTAATCCATGATCATGACATGTGTATAAAGATGAGGATATCGCAATTAGAATCAAGACAAATTCAAAGAATTTAACTTCATGCTTTCACCACAATCATGCTTCTTAGTCAATCAGAATTAGACCAAATTAAGGGGTAATATCATAGGATTATGAGAAAATAACATGCTAAGTATTCAAATCATCTCAAAACATTCCATTTAAGCCCAAATTTTCAAAACTTTTGAAATATTTTTTTCAATTTTTCACAAAATTTTTTTAAAAAACGCTCAAGTTAATCCCCTCCCCCAAACTTAAAGTGCACAGTGTCCTCAGTGTGCAGATAAAATAAAGAACTTAAGAACAGAATAGGAAACTCCCTTATTATCCCAAGGATGATCACTATGAAGCTCAAAGAAGGGTGCTACTATAGAGAGTACCTACATAAGCAAACAAAGAAAAACAAGCATCACACGGAAAAAAGAACTGTACAAAATAAAAAGATAGGAAACGAAAAGAAAATAACAATTAAATACTGAAGCTGGGCTAAGTTTATAGTCTTCAGCAAGACTTTCAATCACTCTACATCAATCTGGATCTGGAGCAATAGTAAGGCGACTAGGATCAGCTAATACAGTGACCAAATCTTGCCTATCATATCCTCCCCCAAAATACAACTTCAGCCTCTGCCCATTAACCTTAAAGGGTTGCCTAATGGTCTCATCCATGATTTCTACTGCCCCGTGTGGAAAGACTTGTGTAATGGTGAAAGGCCCTGACCACCTAGACTTAAGCTTAGCTGGAAACAACTTCAAGCGTGAATTAAATAGCAAAACCTGTTGCCCCGACTCGAAGTGTTTCTCCTTGAGCTTTCTATCATGCCACAGCTTAGTCTTTTCCTTATAGAGCTTGGCATTCTCATACGCTTGTAACCTGAATTCATCTAACTCATTTAACTGCAACAGCCTCTTCTCACCAGCTACTTTAAAATCAAAGTTCAGGTTCTTAATAGCTCAATAAGCTCTATGTTCTAACTCTACAGGTAAATGGCAAGCCTTTCCATAGACCAATTTATATGGTGACATCCCTATAGGCATTTTGAATGCAGTCCTATAAGCCCACAGTGCATCATCTAGCCTAAGAGACCAATCTTTTATATTGGGATTCACAGTCTTTTCCAAAATTCCCTTAATCTCCCTATTGGAAATCTCTGCTTGGCCACTAGTCTGAGGGTGATAAGCAGTAGCTACCTTATGCTTGACCCCATACTTCTTTAAAAGTGCCTCTAGAGTTCTATTACAAAAATGAGATCCTTCATCACTAATGATTGCTCTAGGTGTACCAAATCTAGAAAAGATATTTTTCCTAAGAAACTTCATCACTACCCGAGAATCATTAGTAGGTACTGCTATTGCTTCAACCCACTTAGAAACATAATTTACTGCCAGCAAAATGTACAGATTCCCATAGGAAGGAATAAAGGGTCCCATAAAGTCAATGCCCCACACATCAAATAGTTCCACTTCTAAAATGTTTGTCAAAGGCATCTCATTTCTTCTAGATATATTGCCTGTCCTCTGGCACCTATCACACCTCGAAGCAAATAAATGGGCATCCTTAAATAGGGTAGGCCAGTAGTATCCACACTGAAGTACCTTGGCAGCTATCCTACTACCACAAAAATGTCCCCCATACTCAGAAGAATGACAATGTCTAAGTATACTCTCTATCTCCTCACTAGGGACACACCTTCTCAAAATGTGATCTCCACACTGCTTGTACAGATAAGGCTCGTCCCAAACATAACTCTTGACATCATTCAAAAACTTCTTCTTTTGTTGGGTAGACAAATCAGGTGGTAACACGTTACTAACCAAGAAATTAAGATAGTCAGCATACCATGGTAAACTCAAATGACCATAAGCAAATAACTGCTCATTTGGGAAGGATTCATTAATCTCTGTCCTATCCTTCACTACTCTACTCTCTAACCTTGAAAGATGATCAGCCACCTGGTTTTCTGTGCCTTTCTTATCCCTAATCTCTAGGTCAAACTCCTGAAGAAGGAGGATCCACCTAATCAACCTAGGCTTAGCATCTTTCTTAGCAATAAGGTATTTAATAGCAGAGTGCTCAGTGTATACGACCACTTTAGTCCCTATAAGATAGGAGCGAAACTTATCGAATGCAAACACTACTGCTAGCAACTCCTTCTCAGTGGCGGCATAGTTTAGCTGAGCATCTGTCAGAGTCTTACTTGCATAGTAGATGGCATGGAAGACCTTTCCTTTCCTCTGTCCAAGGACTACACCCACAGCATAATCGCTCGCATCACACATAAGCTCAAATGAAAGATTCCAATCCGAAGCAACAATAATTGGGGTAGTCACTAACTTTTCTTTTAAGGTCTTAAATGCCTCTAAACAACGCTCATCTAAATTAAACTTTGCATCCTTCTCAAGAAGATTACATAAAGGCTTAGAGATCTGAGAGAAGTCCTTAATGAATCTCCTATAGAAGCCTGCATGTCCTAAGAAGCTCCGAATGCCCTTAACAGAAGAAGGAGGAGGTAGTTTCTCAATGGCCTCTATCTTAGCTTTATCTACCTCAATCCCCTTAGAAGATATCTTATGCCCTAGCACTATTCCTTCTTTTACCATAAAATGGCACTTCTCCCAATTAAGCACTAGGTTAGTTTCTTCACACCTTTTCAGCACTAGAGAAAGATTATGTAAACAAAGATCAAAGCTATCCCCAAATACTGAAAAATCATCCATAAAAACCTCAAGAAAATTCTCCACCATATCGGAGAAAATAGCCATCATACATCTTTGAAAAGTTGCAGGTGCATTACATAGTCCAAATGGCATTCTCCTAAAAGCAAAAGTCCCATAAGGACAAGTGAAGGTGGTCTTTTCTTGGTCCTCTAGGGCTATAGCTATCTGATTGTATCCGGAATACCCATCCAGCAAGCAATAAAACTCATGACCAGCTAGCCTATCCAACATTTGGTCAATGAAAGGTAAAGGGAAGTGGTCTTTTCTGGTGGCTTTGTTCAACTTTCTATAATCCATACATACTCGCCAACTAGTGACAGTCCTAGTGGGGAAGAGTTCATTGTTCTCATTCTCTACAACGGTCATCCCTCCCTTTTTAGGGACACACTGAATTGGACTTACCTAGGCACTGTTTGAGATGGGGTATATAATTCCTGCATCTAACCATTTAATAATTTCCTTCTGGACCACTTCTTTCATTACTGGATTTAGCCTGCGCTGGTGCTCTATAGATGACTTATACCCTTCCTCTAGAAGTATCTTGTGCATACAGATTGAGGGATAATACCCTTTATATCAGCAATAGACCATTCTATGGCCTTCTGGTGCTCTCTTAATACCTTTAACAACTTTTCCTCTTGATCAGAAGTGAGAGCAGCAGAAATAATGACTGGTCGAGTAGAGGACTTACCTAGATAAGCATATCTAAGGTGTGGAGGTAAAGGTTTCAGCTCTAAAGCTGGAGGGTCACTAATGGATGGGTGGACATCTAAAGCTAAGAAGGATGTTGTGTCAATAGCCTCAAATTGAGCTAACTCCATCAGTGGGGAAGTCTCTAATAATTGCAAAGCCTCAATTACATCATCCTCCTCCTCCTCATACTCCTATAAATAAACAGACTTAACTAAGGAAGCCTCTAAAGGGTTCTTAGGGTATGATCTAGAAAACTCCTTAATAATGTCTCTGTCCACTACATCCATACGGAAACAATCTTGAGAGTCATCAGGATACTTCATAGATTTAAAGACATTAAATGTAACCTCCTGATCCTGAACTCTCATAGTAAGCTCCCCTTTTTGCACATCAATAAGGGTCCTACCAGTAACTAGGAAAGGTCTGCCTAGAATGATGGGAACTTCCCTATCTTCCTCCATGTCAAGCACTATAAAATCAGCAGGGAAGATAAACTTATCCACCTTCACTAAGACATCCTCAATGACCCCTTTCGGATATTTAATGGACCTGTCTGCTAACTGTAGGGTCACTGTAGTAGGCTTTGCAGCACTTACTCCTATCTTTTGGTATATGGACCATGGCATCAAATTAATACTAGCTCCCAGATCACATAAGGCTCTACTAAAGAACTGATCACCTATGGTGCAAGGAATGGTAAAGCTGCCTGGATCTTTGAGCTTAGGGGGTAATCTCCTTTGAATAATTGCACTACATCCCTCCGTCAGTGCCACAGTCTCATAATCCTCCAATCTTCGCTTCTTCGAGAGGATATCCTTCATGAATTTCACATAACTAGGCATCTGCTCTAAAGCATCAGCGAATGGAATGTTAATGTGAAGCTTCTTAAATACCTCTAAGAATTTGGAGAATTACTGATCTGACTTTTGATTTTGAAAGCGCTGAGGAAAAGGTATCGGTGGCCTAGCAACAGAAGGTGTAATGCTAATAGGTGTAGAACTAGAGGGTGAAGAACTAGATAAAGAAGAAGAAGTGCCAGCCTGAAGCTTCCCTACAACTGTATCATCCTTTACCTGCTCTTTCCTAGCTGCCTCACTAGAACTTAGGGGCTCTGCCACTATAAGCTCAACAGGAGTGGACCTAGCATGTGAATCAACTAACTCTCTACCACTCCTTAAGGTCACTGCCTTAACATATTCTTTACCTTCCCTTTGTACAGTATTAGCTTCAGTGTTACTAGGAAGGGTTCCTTGTGGAAGTTGGTTGAGAGCATTAGCTATCTGTCCAACCTGGACTTCCAAGTTCTTGATGGAAGCAGCTTGATTTTGCAGGATAGTCGTAAACATCTCCTCGAGTGAGGGTTTCTTCTCAGCTGCAGATGCAGAAATGTGCTGGGGCTGAATAGGCGGTGGTGGTGGTGGTGGTTAATAGTGAAACTGATAAGGTGGATGAGAAGGATGAGGTGGTAACTGATGCTGGTGTGGTGGCACATGAGTGGGTGGAGGTTGAAAACCTAGGGGTCCTAAAGGTCTGGAAGTGGATGATTGCCCCTGATTTTGACTCCAAGAGAAATTAGGGTGATTCCTCCACCCTGGATTATAAGTGCTCAAAAAAGGATTGTTCTGCTGCCTCTGGGGTGGGGCAACATACTGAATAGACTCTAAATTTAGTGGGCACTTATCTATCGAATGTGTGACACCACATAGATTACACAGATTAAAAGGACTCTGTACTGAAAGGACAGGATTAGGGTTAGGAGAGGACTGGGTACTAAGGGACTCTACCTTCTTTGTTAATGTGGTAATTTGTGAAGTCAAGGTAGAAAGAGCATCAAGCTCATAGATACCAGCTATTTTCCTAGGTGCAAGTCGCTCAGCTGACCACTGATAATTATTAGTGGCCATTTTATCCAAAAGATTATAAGCTTCCTCCTCCGTTTTACACATAAGTGCTCCTCCTGCCGCAGCATCGATGATCGTCCTATTCTGGCTAGTTAGACCGTTGTAGAAGGTCTGCACCTGTAGCCATAGGGGTAGGCCATGGTGTGGACACTTCCTAAGTAAGTCCTTGTATCTCTCCCAAGCTTCATATAAGGACTCACTATCAAACTGGGTGAAGGAGGAGATATCATTTCTTAGCTTGGCCATTTTGGAGGGATGGAAGAATTTGGCTAAGAACTGCTGGGCTAGCTCATCCCATGTACTGATAGATCCTAAGGGTAAGGAGGTTAACCAACTCTTCGCTCTATCCCTAAGAGAGAAGGGAAATAACCTAAGCTTAATCGCAACTTCAGAGACTTCATTGTGCTTGAATGTGTCACATATCTCAAGGAAATTGCCCAAATGTGCATGTGGATCATCATGTGGCAACCCACTGAACTGCACCGATGTCTGGATCATCTGAATAATGGCTGGCTTAATCTCAAAGTTATTCGCAGGAATTGCTGGCCTCTTAATACCAGTGTAATATCCCCCTATGGTTGGGACAACGTAATCCCCTATTGTCCTAAGCTCTCTATTATCTGCCATTGGATATTGCAACGGAGCAATTTGTTTTTTGGATTCCCTTCTAATTTTCCTAAGTGTTTTCTCAATTTCAAGATCTAAGAGAAAGAATTCACAGCTCTTGGCTCTACGCATGCAAATATCAATAGAGTCCTAATGTTGTGTCTCTAGAAAGAAAAGAAAAGAAAAGAAAAGAAAAGAAAAGAGAAAATCTAACTAAGGGTTTTACTAATCTAAACTAAGGCTCTAAGTATTTACAAACTAAGTATGCACAAGCTAAGACTATACCTATGCATAAATTCTCCACTATTAACTAAGTCTACGCCCAGTCCCCGGCAACGGCGCCAAAAACTTGTCGACCCTAAAAGGTACCTACACGCAAGTGCACGTGGTCTTCAAGTAATACGGAGGTGAGTCCGGAAATATCGTCCCACAGAGACTGGTGTTGCGAAGCTTAGCTAACTACCGGATACTATTACCTATGGTATATCTTAGCAAATTATGAAATTAGTTGAATATGTGATCTACAAAGGCTAATAAAATAAGATAAAATAAATAGAAATACTAACATAAAATAAAAGAAAATGAAATTAAAAAGAAAATAAGAAATACATACAGCGAAGATGATCAAAATAAAATAACTATAAAAGAAAGGGAACAAAACAAAAAAGAAATTAATAAAACTAAGTCAAAAAAAAATCCTAAAATGAAATTTATGATGCATGAAAAAACTAAATTAAAACTAATGCAAATGAGAAGAAAATGAACTAATGCATAAGAGATGCTCAAAAAAAAATCCTAATAAAACTCTAATTGAAATCCTAACCCTAAACAAACTCTAATCCATTAATATAACTCTAATCTAATATTAAATTAAACTCTGAATAGCACCTAAACTAGTTGTAACCAGCCCTTAAATTAAATAATGAACAGAATTTAAAAATGCTACCTAAATGACCCTAAACATGGATCTAAATAATAATGTAACCTAATCTACTATAACCTACACTCTAAACTATGTTTATATCCATCTAAAATGAACTAAATTTAAGTAAATTAAATTCTTGAAATACCCAAATAATAACTAAACTAAGAATGATTAGCAACTAAAAAAAACATGATATCTAACTAACAATAAAATCTTAAAATGCTATGTAAATATAATGTAAGCTAACCTAAATGGGCCACATAAACAAAATAACATGTAAATGGACTTAATATGATCTAAACTTACCTAAATGGACCTAAACTAAGCCTAAAACAGCAGCCAATCTACCCCAGCAGTAACGCCTAAGTGACCTAAAATAATGCAGTAATATGCTGGAAAAATTTAGGAAAACTGCTATGAAATGCTATCTAAATAATCCCCAAAATTATCCCTAATTTATATGACCTAAACCTAACTTAACCTTAATAAAAAATAGCCTAATCTAGTCCAAAACAGCCATGGAAACTAACCAAACAGATTTCACAAAACTGATCAGGAAATTGCAAATAACATGATTACATGGGAAGAAATGACTAAGCATACTATGCAAATTAAATTCTAAAAATTTCCTAAAAATAATATGACCCTAATATGACAAAAAGCTACTGGAAATGCACTGAAAACAACTTAAAATCAGCCCCTAAAATATCTTACAAGTCACGCCAAAAACTGAGCAAACAGAAACAAATGCATGACATTAATAAAGCTAACCTATGCCATTCAACAAACAAGTAATAAACATGATCCTTAAACTAATGAAATGAATGCACAACTACTGGACACTTAAAAGACCATGAACATACTCCAAAACAGTGGCCAAAACTCACTCAAAGTCGAAATAAAAGGAACTGAAAACAGTGAAAAGCAACAATAAACCAAGAGAGGCCATTCACGCCAACCTCATTGCACTACTCCATTGTGAGATTTTTTTTTTGTATTTTCTCTTAAAAGAAACACTTAAAACCAAAAATATGACATTAAAGTAGATATACGAAACAGTAAAAAAAATTATAAACTACAGAAATAATGTTGGAAAACAGTAAATAAAATATCATTAAAGAAAAGTGTAGACAAAGTTCTAGAACAAGAACTACAACCTTTTTAATTCCCATTCTCATAGAACCTCATCAATAACCAAAATATAACAAAAAGAAATGGTAGAAGAAGGTATCATTGCAAGAAATATAAATGAACACTAAGATTAAAAGAGAACTTGAAAGAAACTTTACTAAACTTAAAGGAAATAACAACAAAGTAAGTAACTTGCATAAAAAAGGAAAGAACTTGAGAAACATGAAAGATGGTGGCTGCTTCTAAATTTCTTAAGACCTAAAAGAAATGCTGGAAAGTAAATAAAATTAAACCCTAGGCAGCCTCTTTAGGTTAGGTCTCATAAAGTTGCTTATATAGTCACTTAACCTAGGGATACAATGGTAATTCCTATCCTAGATGAGTTGGCATTAATTGCCACTTGTCTTCATGTCCTTGGCTTTTCAAAGTATATATTTCCATGTCATTTAAGTGCACACATCAGCCATGGACATCTCATCGCTTCTAGCACCTTCCTTTTTGTCTTCTAATCCACATAAGCATGCAAGGTGGCAAAGGCATGTGTCCTTCATGTGTTGGCATGTGTATTTTGTTCTTATCCACTAAGAGTGAGTACGATGATGACATGTGGCATGCTAGATGTCAAAAAATGAGAGAGAAAATGAAGAGTCATACTCTCTTGTCTTGTAGTGGTCCAGTCTCCTTTCTTGCCCATTTTCAGTCTATTTTCTACCGAAAAGACTGAAATTCGTCTAGAATTTATTTTTCTGCAAAACATGAGGAATTTAATAAAATGAGGGGAATAATTAATAAAATAATGGGGGAATTAAATAATTATTAATCAATAAAATACTAAAATAACTCTATTTTCGTAGGGTTATTATAGAGTCGAGTAGAAGAGAAAAGGACCCCTTAGTATGTTATGAGTGCAATGAATCGGGTCATACTAAGTTAGATTGCCCCTTACTTAGGAAGGAAAAAGGATAGGAAGCCTAGGAAGAAAGCATTTGTGGCTGCATGGAGCGATAGTGATAGCTCCGATGAGGAAAATGTAGATGAAGAGGTAGCCTACTCATGCTTTATGGCTATTAGTGATCAGCCAATTGGTGCAAGGTATCTATATACTATAGAACAATATCACCTTTCTGCACATTATCTCTGATAAAGTTATGTCTTATTTCAATGTGCTTAGTTCTAGAGTGTTGTATGGGATTTTTGGTAAGGTTGATGGCACTAGTATTATCACATTTGATAAGAACTTGATTCATTTCTATTCCATAGTCACTCATTTGTTGTTTGATCCATAATACTTGAGCACAACAACTTCCGAAAGTAATATATTCAACTTCGGTTGTGGATTGAGCTACACTATTTTGTTTCTTAGAAAACCAAGAAATGAGTCTATTTCATAAGAATTGACAAGTTTCGGATGTACTTTTCCTATCAACTTTGCAACCACCAAAATCCGCATCGAAATAAGCATGGAGAGCAAAAGTAGAATCTTTAGGATACCAAAGTCCTAAGGAAGAAGTGTCTTTAAAATATCTAAGGATTCTTTTTACAGCTTGTAAGTGTGATTCTTTAGGAGATGACTGAAATCTAGCACATAAGCATACACTAAACATTATATTGGGTCTACTAGCAGTGAGATATAGCAATGAACCAATCATAAACCTATATAGTTTAGTATCTACACATTTTCCTCCTTCATCTTTATCAAGCTTGATATTTGTGCTCATTGGAGTGGAATAATGTTTAAACTCATCCATTCCAAACCTTTTGAGCAGGTCCTTAGTATACTTAGCTTGATTTATAAAAATACCTTCTTTACGTTGTTTAACTTGAAGTTTTAGAAAGAAGGTTAGCTCTCCCATCATGCTCATTTCAAATTCACCTTGCATTAATTTGGAGAAATCTTTACATAATGACTCATTCGTAGATCCAAAAATGATATCATCTACATAAATTTGAACTACTAATAAATCACTACCCTTGATTGAATGAACAAAGTTGTATCTACTTTACCTCTTGCAAAACCTTTTTCAATCAAAAATTTTGAAAGTCTTTCATACCAAGCTCTAAGAGCTTGTTTTAATCCATACAAGGCTTTTAATAGTTTGAAAACATAGTTAGGAAACTTTGGATTTTCAAAACCAGGAGGTTGCTCAACATAAACCTCTTCATTTATGTAACCATTTAAGAAAGCACTTTTAACATCCATTTGATATAGTTTGAAATCCTTGTAGCATGCAAAGACAAGTAGCATCCTAATGGCTTCTAATCTAGCTACCGAAGCATAGGTTTCATCATAGTCTATTCCTTCTTCTTGCCTATATCCTTGTGCCACTAATCTAGCTTTGTTTCTAACTATTATACTATTCTCATCCATTTTATTTTTAAACACCCATTTAGTACTAATTGTAAAAACTACAAACATTGTACCATATTAGTGAATAAATAAGAGACATAGAATAAGTTGAGTACTACGATGCACCTTGTAATTTCATTATTTCAAGTAATAAGAATGAAGTTACAAGTATAGTAAATTTAGCAATAAAGGATTAATACCTTGAGATAAATTAGTGTTATCTTTAAATTGCCATACATATTTTGAAATGACAAAAACTTAAGTAAGCTTTAATGTTTAAATTCATATTGTAAATTTGCCTTATCACACATGATTTTCTCAATCCATTTTCAAGTGATCATATCAAACTTAAAACCATGATTTATCGATACACTCTTATTGGTCTTAATACTTTATAAATGTTTTTGAATATTTTAGAAAATCACTTGATGAATATTTAGACCATGTTTTTATAAAAGAGAGTCAAGAAAAACTCCTAAAAAAGTGCCAAAATGTTTTGGGTTGAATTAGGATCAAAGACCACATCATTTCTAACCCAAAAGTGCAGGAAAAATGCCTTCTGGAAGAAAAGGATCGATCCCTTAGAGAACGGGATCGATCCCTTTTTAGCAGAATGCCCCGGAAGCCCAGAATGAAGAAAAGGATCGATCCTTTTGGTAAAAGGATCGATCTTTTAATGCCAGAAAGCCCCCAACGGCTAGTTTCTGTGAGACATAACGACTAGTTTCTGTTTTGGCTCCAACCAACGTCCAAAAACCATCCAAGGGACTATAAATAGAGGCTTAGAAGCTAAAGAAAGGAACGAGAACTACTCAGCAACTCCAAAACTCATTTTCCTCAAATCCACAAGCCTCAAACAACAAATCAAGAGCTACAAAGTCTTCATCATCTATCATTCTCTTTTTTCTTGTAGTGCTTGGCACATATCTTGTATAGGTTTTCATTGTGCTTAATTTCTGTAATCACTTGCCTATCTAGAGGCCCTTCTTTGATTACATTATTTGTAACTCATCATTCCTTGTAAAGGGGAGGTTTCTCTTGAGCCTTAGAAAAAGAGGGAGGTTTCTCTTGAGCCTTAGAAAAAGAGAGAGGTTTCTCTTGAGCCTAGAACAAGAGGGAGATTACTCTTGAACCTAAGAAAAAGAGGGATTGTAATCACAAATTCAAGATAGTGGATTTGGAGAAAATCCTTGGGAGCATTTCAAGGTAGAGGACGTTGGCAAGGTTGCCGAACCTCTATAAATCGCTTGCGTCTATTTCTCTTTCCCTACTCTCTTTAATTACTTGCAAATATATTTGTGCTTATTGTATTGAATTTGGATTGCATGATTAAATAGCCTAGAGAACTTAGAAAATATTTATATAGGCTAGAGAATTTAGGAGAATCGCAAAACGAGCTTAAGGTTAATTAAAAACCGATTTACCCCCCTCTCGGTATAGCCTATAGAGTCAACAATTGGTATCAGAGCTTAGGCTCAAGATTGATTTAGACTAACCTCTATCGAGCAAAACGATCTTAAATGGCTCACTTGAATGTAGGCACATCCTTAGGAGAAGAGGGATAATCATTAGTTAAACCTCTACTCTTCAATGGTGAGAATTATTCATATAGGAAAACTAGAATAATGTTATTTGTATAATCAAATGATTATGAAGTGTGGAGAATTATAGTGAATGGTCCTAGAATTCCCATGAAGAAAGTAGATGGAAAAGATGTCCCTAAGAGTGAGGATGAGTGGGACACAAATGACATGAGAGTGGCACAATTGAATGCCAAGGCTATGCACACTCTCTTTTGTGCATTAGGTCCCAATGAATATAATAGAGTCTCCCTATGTGAGAATGTCAAGCAAATATGGGACAAATTAGCCATCACACATGAAGGGACTAATCAAGTGAAAGAGACCAAAGTAGGAATGCTCACACATGATTATGAGCTATTTAGGATGAAAGAAAATGAGTCCATTAGTGAAATGTTCACTAGGTTTAATGATATAATTAATGGACTTAAGGCTATAGGGAAGACTTATTCCAATGTTGAAATGGTAAAGAAAATTTTGAATAGCTTGCCTAAGTCTTGGGAGGCAAAGGTAACTGCAATAGAAGAGTCCAAAGATCCAAATACCTTGTCTCTAGATGAACTTATGGGCTCCCTACTTACATATGAGATGAAATTGAAAAGAAATGAAGTGCCTTCAAAGAAAGTAGGGGTAGCACTTAAGTCTTCCACTCATGAGGTCATTGAAGATGATAGTGATGACAGTGGAAATGAGGAAGAAAAGGAAATGACAATGTTTGCCAAAAGATTCAATAGATTTATAAGAATGAAAGAGAGAGATAGTAATAGGAGACATCAAAGGGGAGAGTCAAGTAGAAGAGAAAAGGACCCCTTTGTCGAGCCTAAAAGGTATCTACACGCAAGTGCACGTGGTCTTCAAGTAATACGGAGGTGAGTCCGGAAATATCGTCCCACAGAGACTGGTGTTGCGAAGCTTAGCTAAATACTGGATACTATTACCTATGGTATATCTTAGCAAATTATGAAATTAGTTGAATGTGTGATCTACAAAGGCTAATAAAATAAGATAAAATAAATAGAAATACTAACATAAAATAAAAGAAAATGAAATTAAAAAGAAAATAAGAAATACTTACAGCGAAGATGATCAAAATAAAATAACTACAAAAGAAAGGAAACAAAACAAAAAAGAAATTAATAAAACTAAGTCAAAAAAAAATCCTAAAATGAAATTTATGATGCATGAAAAGACTAAATTAAAACTAGTGCAAATGAGAAGAAAATGAACTAATGCATGAGAGATGCTAAAAAAAATCCTAATAAAACTCTAATTGAAATCCTAACCCTAAACAAACTCTAATACATTAATATAACTATAATCTAATATTAAATTAAACTCTGAATAGCACCTAAACTAGTTGTAACCAGCCCTTAAATTAAATAATGAATAGAATTTAAAAATGCTACCTAAATGGCCCTAAACATGCATCTAAATAATAATGTAACCTAATCTACTATAACCTACACTCTAAACTATGTTTATATGCATCTAAAATGAACTAAATTTAAGTAAATTAAATTCTTGAAATACCCAAATAATAACTAAACTAAGAATGATTAGCAACTAAAAAAAACATGATATCTAACTAACAATAAAATCTTAAAATGTTATGTAAATATAATGTAAGCTAACCTAAATGGGCCACATAAACAAAATAACATGTAAATGGACTTAATATGATCTAAACTTACCTAAATAGACCTAAACTAAGCCCAAAACAGCAGCTAATCTAACCCAGCAGTAACGCCTAAGTGACCTAAAATAATGCAGTAATATGCTGGAAAAATTTAGGAAAACTGCTATGAAATGCTATCTAAATAATCCCCAAAATTATCCCTAATTTATATGACCTAAACCTAACTTAACCTTAATAAAAAATAGCCTAATCTAGTCCAAAACAGCCATGGAAACTGACCAAACAGATTTCACAAAACTGATCAGGAAATTGCAAATAACATGATTACATGGGAAGAAATGACTAAGCATACTATGCCAATTAAATTCTAAAAATTTCCTAAAAATAATATGACCCTAATATGACAAAAAGCTACTGGAAATGCACTGAAAACAACTTAAAATCAGCCCCTAAAATATCTTACAAGTCATGCCAAAAACTGAGCAAACAGAAACAAATGCATGACATTAATAAAGCTAACCTATGCCATTCAACAAACACGTAATAAACATTATCCTTAAACTAATGAAATGAATGCACAACTACTGGACACTTAAAAGACCATGAACATACTCCAAAACAGTGGCCAAAACTCACTCAAAGTCGAAATAAAAGGAACTGAAAACGGTGAAAAGCAACAATAAACCAAGAGAGGCCATTCACGCCAACCTCATTGCACTACTCCATTGTGAGATTTTTTTTTGTATTTTCTCTTAAAAGAAACACTTAAAACCAAAAATATGACATTAAAGTAGATATACGAAACAGTAAAAAAAAATTATAAACTACAGAAATAATGCTGGAAAACAGTAAATAAAATATCACTAAAGAAAAGTGTAGACAAAGTTCTAGAACAAGAACTATGGAGGTATTGTGTCAACCTTTTTAATTCCCATTCTCATAGAACCTCATCAATAACCAAAATATAACAAAAAGAAATGGTAGAAGAAGGTATCATTGCAAGAAATACAAATGAACACTAAGATTAAAAGAGAACTTGAAAGAAACTTTACTAAACTTAAAGGAAATAACAACTAAGTAAGTAACTTGCATAAAAAAGGAAAGAACT
This sequence comes from Heritiera fomes, assembly GCA_032173925.1. Lineage (NCBI taxonomy): Eukaryota > Viridiplantae > Streptophyta > Magnoliopsida > Malvales > Malvaceae > Heritiera > Heritiera fomes. The sequence continues at coordinate 9,421,148 of JAPDPM010000012.1, read as the reverse complement.
TGAGAAACATGAAAGATGGTGGCTGCTTCTAAATTTCTTAAGACCTAAAAGAAATGTTCGAAAGTAAATAAAATTAAACCCTAGGCAGCCTCTTTAGGTTAGGTCTCATAAAGTTGCTTATATAGTCACTTAACCTAGGGATACAATGGTAATTCCTATCCTAGATGAGTTGGCGTTAATTGCCACTTGTCTTCATGTCCTTGGCTCTTCAAAGTAGATATTTCCATGTCATTTAAGTGCACACATCAGCCATGGACGTCTCATCGCTTCTAGCACCTTCCTTTTTGTCTTCTAATCCACATAAGCATGCAAGGTGGCAAGGGCATGTGTCCTCCATGTATTGGCATGTGTATTTTGTTCTTATCCATTAAGAGTGAGTAGGATGATGACATGTGGCATGCTAGATGTCAAAAGATGAGAGAGAAAATGAAGAGTCATGCTCCCTTGTCTTGTAGTGGTCCAGTCTCCTTTCTTGCCCATTTACAGTCGATTTTCTACCGAAAAGACTGAAATTCGTCTAAATTTATTTTTTTGCAAAACATAAGGAATTTGATAATATGAGGGGAATAATTAATAAAATAATGGGGGAATTAAATAATTATTAATCAATAAAATACTAAAATAATTCTATTTTCATAGAGTTATCACACCCCCAAACTTGAGCTTTTGCTTGTCCTCAAGCAAAACAAAACATAAGTAGGAGATGACAAGTACGAAGCATACTTATTTTCTCAATCATCCTCAAATATAAAGTACAAATTCCAATCTCAAAGACTCACAATCATAGATCAAACACTAGGTATCATTCAATCATAAGTCTTAACCCAAATTGGAATCCTTGTGTGTGTGTGTGTGTAATGTCAGTCTCACTTCAAAGTACACAATTCGGATTAGTTTATGCAAACATAAAGATGCAAGGTCAATGACAAGTGATCACTTCCATATGTTTGTCTTTCACTTCTCTCTCCACTAATGTAGTCACACTTAACCAAGAATCAATAGGTCTTTATTAAGCTTGTAATGTAAGGCTAGGGCTAAGGTATGATAAAGGAAATTTAGGCTCATCCCCTAATCATGCATTACTTACTAGGATCTATGATGTTTAGAGCTCTAACCAACCCCCCCTAAACTTAGTTCCTTTGCTATACACTTTATTTTATTTTTCTTTTTCTTCTTTTTTTTTCACTTTTTTTTTGAATTTTTTTATTATTTTTTTCTTCTTTTTTTTTTGCTTTTGAATTTTCCTTTTTTCTATATTTTTTTAATTGTTTTTTTTTATATCCTATCTATCTATCCAAATATGTACATAACTCATGATATATCCTAGTAAAACACATGCTTTTGGGGTAAGGGATAGGAAAGTGTATTTATTTGGCTAAAGGAAATTAACTTGTAGGTGTATAAACAGAGAAAAGCTAATTTGGCTCAAAGGGGTGACTAAAGAGAAAATATGTACAATGTTAGCTAGAAAGGCTCAAACGATCCAAGGATGGCCTAAATCACTTTCTTAATCAAGTGTGATCTAATAATTTCGCCTCAAGAGAAGATCAAGCAAATTCTAGAATATGATACACAAAGTCAAATGAACCAATGCAATCCTATGTCCACATAAGCCTTCTCTAAATGTGCATACTAATCCATGATCATGACATGTGTATAAAGATGAGGATATCGCAATTAGAATCAAGACAAATTCAAAGAATTTAACTTCATGCTTTCACCACAATCATGCTTCTTAGTCAATCAGAATTAGACCAAATTAAGGGGTAATATCATAGGATTATGAGAAAATAACATGCTAAGTATTCAAATCATCTCAAAACATTCCATTTAAGCCCAAATTTTCAAAACTTTTGAAATATTTTTTTCAATTTTTCACAAAATTTTTTTAAAAAACGCTCAAGTTAATCCCCTCCCCCAAACTTAAAGTGCACAGTGTCCTCAGTGTGCAGATAAAATAAAGAACTTAAGAACAGAATAGGAAACTCCCTTATTATCCCAAGGATGATCACTATGAAGCTCAAAGAAGGGTGCTACTATAGAGAGTACCTACATAAGCAAACAAAGAAAAACAAGCATCACACGGAAAAAAGAACTGTACAAAATAAAAAGATAGGAAACGAAAAGAAAATAACAATTAAATACTGAAGCTGGGCTAAGTTTATAGTCTTCAGCAAGACTTTCAATCACTCTACATCAATCTGGATCTGGAGCAATAGTAAGGCGACTAGGATCAGCTAATACAGTGACCAAATCTTGCCTATCATATCCTCCCCCAAAATACAACTTCAGCCTCTGCCCATTAACCTTAAAGGGTTGCCTAATGGTCTCATCCATGATTTCTACTGCCCCGTGTGGAAAGACTTGTGTAATGGTGAAAGGCCCTGACCACCTAGACTTAAGCTTAGCTGGAAACAACTTCAAGCGTGAATTAAATAGCAAAACCTGTTGCCCCGACTCGAAGTGTTTCTCCTTGAGCTTTCTATCATGCCACAGCTTAGTCTTTTCCTTATAGAGCTTGGCATTCTCATACGCTTGTAACCTGAATTCATCTAACTCATTTAACTGCAACAGCCTCTTCTCACCAGCTACTTTAAAATCAAAGTTCAGGTTCTTAATAGCTCAATAAGCTCTATGTTCTAACTCTACAGGTAAATGGCAAGCCTTTCCATAGACCAATTTATATGGTGACATCCCTATAGGCATTTTGAATGCAGTCCTATAAGCCCACAGTGCATCATCTAGCCTAAGAGACCAATCTTTTATATTGGGATTCACAGTCTTTTCCAAAATTCCCTTAATCTCCCTATTGGAAATCTCTGCTTGGCCACTAGTCTGAGGGTGATAAGCAGTAGCTACCTTATGCTTGACCCCATACTTCTTTAAAAGTGCCTCTAGAGTTCTATTACAAAAATGAGATCCTTCATCACTAATGATTGCTCTAGGTGTACCAAATCTAGAAAAGATATTTTTCCTAAGAAACTTCATCACTACCCGAGAATCATTAGTAGGTACTGCTATTGCTTCAACCCACTTAGAAACATAATTTACTGCCAGCAAAATGTACAGATTCCCATAGGAAGGAATAAAGGGTCCCATAAAGTCAATGCCCCACACATCAAATAGTTCCACTTCTAAAATGTTTGTCAAAGGCATCTCATTTCTTCTAGATATATTGCCTGTCCTCTGGCACCTATCACACCTCGAAGCAAATAAATGGGCATCCTTAAATAGGGTAGGCCAGTAGTATCCACACTGAAGTACCTTGGCAGCTATCCTACTACCACAAAAATGTCCCCCATACTCAGAAGAATGACAATGTCTAAGTATACTCTCTATCTCCTCACTAGGGACACACCTTCTCAAAATGTGATCTCCACACTGCTTGTACAGATAAGGCTCGTCCCAAACATAACTCTTGACATCATTCAAAAACTTCTTCTTTTGTTGGGTAGACAAATCAGGTGGTAACACGTTACTAACCAAGAAATTAAGATAGTCAGCATACCATGGTAAACTCAAATGACCATAAGCAAATAACTGCTCATTTGGGAAGGATTCATTAATCTCTGTCCTATCCTTCACTACTCTACTCTCTAACCTTGAAAGATGATCAGCCACCTGGTTTTCTGTGCCTTTCTTATCCCTAATCTCTAGGTCAAACTCCTGAAGAAGGAGGATCCACCTAATCAACCTAGGCTTAGCATCTTTCTTAGCAATAAGGTATTTAATAGCAGAGTGCTCAGTGTATACGACCACTTTAGTCCCTATAAGATAGGAGCGAAACTTATCGAATGCAAACACTACTGCTAGCAACTCCTTCTCAGTGGCGGCATAGTTTAGCTGAGCATCTGTCAGAGTCTTACTTGCATAGTAGATGGCATGGAAGACCTTTCCTTTCCTCTGTCCAAGGACTACACCCACAGCATAATCGCTCGCATCACACATAAGCTCAAATGAAAGATTCCAATCCGAAGCAACAATAATTGGGGTAGTCACTAACTTTTCTTTTAAGGTCTTAAATGCCTCTAAACAACGCTCATCTAAATTAAACTTTGCATCCTTCTCAAGAAGATTACATAAAGGCTTAGAGATCTGAGAGAAGTCCTTAATGAATCTCCTATAGAAGCCTGCATGTCCTAAGAAGCTCCGAATGCCCTTAACAGAAGAAGGAGGAGGTAGTTTCTCAATGGCCTCTATCTTAGCTTTATCTACCTCAATCCCCTTAGAAGATATCTTATGCCCTAGCACTATTCCTTCTTTTACCATAAAATGGCACTTCTCCCAATTAAGCACTAGGTTAGTTTCTTCACACCTTTTCAGCACTAGAGAAAGATTATGTAAACAAAGATCAAAGCTATCCCCAAATACTGAAAAATCATCCATAAAAACCTCAAGAAAATTCTCCACCATATCGGAGAAAATAGCCATCATACATCTTTGAAAAGTTGCAGGTGCATTACATAGTCCAAATGGCATTCTCCTAAAAGCAAAAGTCCCATAAGGACAAGTGAAGGTGGTCTTTTCTTGGTCCTCTAGGGCTATAGCTATCTGATTGTATCCGGAATACCCATCCAGCAAGCAATAAAACTCATGACCAGCTAGCCTATCCAACATTTGGTCAATGAAAGGTAAAGGGAAGTGGTCTTTTCTGGTGGCTTTGTTCAACTTTCTATAATCCATACATACTCGCCAACTAGTGACAGTCCTAGTGGGGAAGAGTTCATTGTTCTCATTCTCTACAACGGTCATCCCTCCCTTTTTAGGGACACACTGAATTGGACTTACCTAGGCACTGTTTGAGATGGGGTATATAATTCCTGCATCTAACCATTTAATAATTTCCTTCTGGACCACTTCTTTCATTACTGGATTTAGCCTGCGCTGGTGCTCTATAGATGACTTATACCCTTCCTCTAGAAGTATCTTGTGCATACAGATTGAGGGATAATACCCTTTATATCAGCAATAGACCATTCTATGGCCTTCTGGTGCTCTCTTAATACCTTTAACAACTTTTCCTCTTGATCAGAAGTGAGAGCAGCAGAAATAATGACTGGTCGAGTAGAGGACTTACCTAGATAAGCATATCTAAGGTGTGGAGGTAAAGGTTTCAGCTCTAAAGCTGGAGGGTCACTAATGGATGGGTGGACATCTAAAGCTAAGAAGGATGTTGTGTCAATAGCCTCAAATTGAGCTAACTCCATCAGTGGGGAAGTCTCTAATAATTGCAAAGCCTCAATTACATCATCCTCCTCCTCCTCATACTCCTATAAATAAACAGACTTAACTAAGGAAGCCTCTAAAGGGTTCTTAGGGTATGATCTAGAAAACTCCTTAATAATGTCTCTGTCCACTACATCCATACGGAAACAATCTTGAGAGTCATCAGGATACTTCATAGATTTAAAGACATTAAATGTAACCTCCTGATCCTGAACTCTCATAGTAAGCTCCCCTTTTTGCACATCAATAAGGGTCCTACCAGTAACTAGGAAAGGTCTGCCTAGAATGATGGGAACTTCCCTATCTTCCTCCATGTCAAGCACTATAAAATCAGCAGGGAAGATAAACTTATCCACCTTCACTAAGACATCCTCAATGACCCCTTTCGGATATTTAATGGACCTGTCTGCTAACTGTAGGGTCACTGTAGTAGGCTTTGCAGCACTTACTCCTATCTTTTGGTATATGGACCATGGCATCAAATTAATACTAGCTCCCAGATCACATAAGGCTCTACTAAAGAACTGATCACCTATGGTGCAAGGAATGGTAAAGCTGCCTGGATCTTTGAGCTTAGGGGGTAATCTCCTTTGAATAATTGCACTACATCCCTCCGTCAGTGCCACAGTCTCATAATCCTCCAATCTTCGCTTCTTCGAGAGGATATCCTTCATGAATTTCACATAACTAGGCATCTGCTCTAAAGCATCAGCGAATGGAATGTTAATGTGAAGCTTCTTAAATACCTCTAAGAATTTGGAGAATTACTGATCTGACTTTTGATTTTGAAAGCGCTGAGGAAAAGGTATCGGTGGCCTAGCAACAGAAGGTGTAATGCTAATAGGTGTAGAACTAGAGGGTGAAGAACTAGATAAAGAAGAAGAAGTGCCAGCCTGAAGCTTCCCTACAACTGTATCATCCTTTACCTGCTCTTTCCTAGCTGCCTCACTAGAACTTAGGGGCTCTGCCACTATAAGCTCAACAGGAGTGGACCTAGCATGTGAATCAACTAACTCTCTACCACTCCTTAAGGTCACTGCCTTAACATATTCTTTACCTTCCCTTTGTACAGTATTAGCTTCAGTGTTACTAGGAAGGGTTCCTTGTGGAAGTTGGTTGAGAGCATTAGCTATCTGTCCAACCTGGACTTCCAAGTTCTTGATGGAAGCAGCTTGATTTTGCAGGATAGTCGTAAACATCTCCTCGAGTGAGGGTTTCTTCTCAGCTGCAGATGCAGAAATGTGCTGGGGCTGAATAGGCGGTGGTGGTGGTGGTGGTTAATAGTGAAACTGATAAGGTGGATGAGAAGGATGAGGTGGTAACTGATGCTGGTGTGGTGGCACATGAGTGGGTGGAGGTTGAAAACCTAGGGGTCCTAAAGGTCTGGAAGTGGATGATTGCCCCTGATTTTGACTCCAAGAGAAATTAGGGTGATTCCTCCACCCTGGATTATAAGTGCTCAAAAAAGGATTGTTCTGCTGCCTCTGGGGTGGGGCAACATACTGAATAGACTCTAAATTTAGTGGGCACTTATCTATCGAATGTGTGACACCACATAGATTACACAGATTAAAAGGACTCTGTACTGAAAGGACAGGATTAGGGTTAGGAGAGGACTGGGTACTAAGGGACTCTACCTTCTTTGTTAATGTGGTAATTTGTGAAGTCAAGGTAGAAAGAGCATCAAGCTCATAGATACCAGCTATTTTCCTAGGTGCAAGTCGCTCAGCTGACCACTGATAATTATTAGTGGCCATTTTATCCAAAAGATTATAAGCTTCCTCCTCCGTTTTACACATAAGTGCTCCTCCTGCCGCAGCATCGATGATCGTCCTATTCTGGCTAGTTAGACCGTTGTAGAAGGTCTGCACCTGTAGCCATAGGGGTAGGCCATGGTGTGGACACTTCCTAAGTAAGTCCTTGTATCTCTCCCAAGCTTCATATAAGGACTCACTATCAAACTGGGTGAAGGAGGAGATATCATTTCTTAGCTTGGCCATTTTGGAGGGATGGAAGAATTTGGCTAAGAACTGCTGGGCTAGCTCATCCCATGTACTGATAGATCCTAAGGGTAAGGAGGTTAACCAACTCTTCGCTCTATCCCTAAGAGAGAAGGGAAATAACCTAAGCTTAATCGCAACTTCAGAGACTTCATTGTGCTTGAATGTGTCACATATCTCAAGGAAATTGCCCAAATGTGCATGTGGATCATCATGTGGCAACCCACTGAACTGCACCGATGTCTGGATCATCTGAATAATGGCTGGCTTAATCTCAAAGTTATTCGCAGGAATTGCTGGCCTCTTAATACCAGTGTAATATCCCCCTATGGTTGGGACAACGTAATCCCCTATTGTCCTAAGCTCTCTATTATCTGCCATTGGATATTGCAACGGAGCAATTTGTTTTTTGGATTCCCTTCTAATTTTCCTAAGTGTTTTCTCAATTTCAAGATCTAAGAGAAAGAATTCACAGCTCTTGGCTCTACGCATGCAAATATCAATAGAGTCCTAATGTTGTGTCTCTAGAAAGAAAAGAAAAGAAAAGAAAAGAAAAGAAAAGAGAAAATCTAACTAAGGGTTTTACTAATCTAAACTAAGGCTCTAAGTATTTACAAACTAAGTATGCACAAGCTAAGACTATACCTATGCATAAATTCTCCACTATTAACTAAGTCTACGCCCAGTCCCCGGCAACGGCGCCAAAAACTTGTCGACCCTAAAAGGTACCTACACGCAAGTGCACGTGGTCTTCAAGTAATACGGAGGTGAGTCCGGAAATATCGTCCCACAGAGACTGGTGTTGCGAAGCTTAGCTAACTACCGGATACTATTACCTATGGTATATCTTAGCAAATTATGAAATTAGTTGAATATGTGATCTACAAAGGCTAATAAAATAAGATAAAATAAATAGAAATACTAACATAAAATAAAAGAAAATGAAATTAAAAAGAAAATAAGAAATACATACAGCGAAGATGATCAAAATAAAATAACTATAAAAGAAAGGGAACAAAACAAAAAAGAAATTAATAAAACTAAGTCAAAAAAAAATCCTAAAATGAAATTTATGATGCATGAAAAAACTAAATTAAAACTAATGCAAATGAGAAGAAAATGAACTAATGCATAAGAGATGCTCAAAAAAAAATCCTAATAAAACTCTAATTGAAATCCTAACCCTAAACAAACTCTAATCCATTAATATAACTCTAATCTAATATTAAATTAAACTCTGAATAGCACCTAAACTAGTTGTAACCAGCCCTTAAATTAAATAATGAACAGAATTTAAAAATGCTACCTAAATGACCCTAAACATGGATCTAAATAATAATGTAACCTAATCTACTATAACCTACACTCTAAACTATGTTTATATCCATCTAAAATGAACTAAATTTAAGTAAATTAAATTCTTGAAATACCCAAATAATAACTAAACTAAGAATGATTAGCAACTAAAAAAAACATGATATCTAACTAACAATAAAATCTTAAAATGCTATGTAAATATAATGTAAGCTAACCTAAATGGGCCACATAAACAAAATAACATGTAAATGGACTTAATATGATCTAAACTTACCTAAATGGACCTAAACTAAGCCTAAAACAGCAGCCAATCTACCCCAGCAGTAACGCCTAAGTGACCTAAAATAATGCAGTAATATGCTGGAAAAATTTAGGAAAACTGCTATGAAATGCTATCTAAATAATCCCCAAAATTATCCCTAATTTATATGACCTAAACCTAACTTAACCTTAATAAAAAATAGCCTAATCTAGTCCAAAACAGCCATGGAAACTAACCAAACAGATTTCACAAAACTGATCAGGAAATTGCAAATAACATGATTACATGGGAAGAAATGACTAAGCATACTATGCAAATTAAATTCTAAAAATTTCCTAAAAATAATATGACCCTAATATGACAAAAAGCTACTGGAAATGCACTGAAAACAACTTAAAATCAGCCCCTAAAATATCTTACAAGTCACGCCAAAAACTGAGCAAACAGAAACAAATGCATGACATTAATAAAGCTAACCTATGCCATTCAACAAACAAGTAATAAACATGATCCTTAAACTAATGAAATGAATGCACAACTACTGGACACTTAAAAGACCATGAACATACTCCAAAACAGTGGCCAAAACTCACTCAAAGTCGAAATAAAAGGAACTGAAAACAGTGAAAAGCAACAATAAACCAAGAGAGGCCATTCACGCCAACCTCATTGCACTACTCCATTGTGAGATTTTTTTTTTGTATTTTCCCTTAAAAGAAACACTTAAAACCAAAAATATGACATTAAAGTAGATATACGAAACAGTAAAAAAAATTATAAACTACAGAAATAATGTTGGAAAACAGTAAATAAAATATCATTAAAGAAAAGTGTAGACAAAGTTCTAGAACAAGAACTACAACCTTTTTAATTCCCATTCTCATAGAACCTCATCAATAACCAAAATATAACAAAAAGAAATGGTAGAAGAAGGTATCATTGCAAGAAATATAAATGAACACTAAGATTAAAAGAGAACTTGAAAGAAACTTTACTAAACTTAAAGGAAATAACAACAAAGTAAGTAACTTGCATAAAAAAGGAAAGAACTTGAGAAACATGAAAGATGGTGGCTGCTTCTAAATTTCTTAAGACCTAAAAGAAATGCTGGAAAGTAAATAAAATTAAACCCTAGGCAGCCTCTTTAGGTTAGGTCTCATAAAGTTGCTTATATAGTCACTTAACCTAGGGATACAATGGTAATTCCTATCCTAGATGAGTTGGCATTAATTGCCACTTGTCTTCATGTCCTTGGCTTTTCAAAGTATATATTTCCATGTCATTTAAGTGCACACATCAGCCATGGACATCTCATCGCTTCTAGCACCTTCCTTTTTGTCTTCTAATCCACATAAGCATGCAAGGTGGCAAAGGCATGTGTCCTTCATGTGTTGGCATGTGTATTTTGTTCTTATCCACTAAGAGTGAGTACGATGATGACATGTGGCATGCTAGATGTCAAAAAATGAGAGAGAAAATGAAGAGTCATACTCTCTTGTCTTGTAGTGGTCCAGTCTCCTTTCTTGCCCATTTTCAGTCTATTTTCTACCGAAAAGACTGAAATTCGTCTAGAATTTATTTTTCTGCAAAACATGAGGAATTTAATAAAATGAGGGGAATAATTAATAAAATAATGGGGGAATTAAATAATTATTAATCAATAAAATACTAAAATAACTCTATTTTCGTAGGGTTATTATAGAGTCGAGTAGAAGAGAAAAGGACCCCTTAGTATGTTATGAGTGCAATGAATCGGGTCATACTAAGTTAGATTGCCCCTTACTTAGGAAGGAAAAAGGATAGGAAGCCTAGGAAGAAAGCATTTGTGGCTGCATGGAGCGATAGTGATAGCTCCGATGAGGAAAATGTAGATGAAGAGGTAGCCTACTCATGCTTTATGGCTATTAGTGATGATGAGACTAGTAGTAGTTCTAGTGAAGATAATGATTATACCTTTAGTGAACTACAAAATGCCTTTAATGATTTAGCAAATGAATTTCAATGCATGAACTCCAAATATAAGAAAATCATTGCTAAATTAAAAATAGAAAATGAAGCCTTGATAAATGCTAAGCTAGAATTTGAAAAGAAATTAGAAGAGGCTAACTTAGAAATAAATGAGTTGAATAAAAAGAACTTAAATTTGCATAACTCATTTTCTAAGTTTTATATGGGTCAACAAAAGCTAGATCACATGTTAGAGACCTAAAGAGCTTTCTTTGACAAAGATGGGCTAGGACATAATGCAATACAAAAAGAAACTCATCTAAAGAATTGCCTTGTGAGCAAAAAATACTATGCATGATCTATCTCTTACCTGCTCACTATGCAATAGAATAGGACACTCTTCACAAGCATGCACATATAGAAAAACCACATTTAGCGGAAGAGTGGTTAGAAAAATGTGGGTGCCAAAGCATGCAATAAATAATGATGATTTGAGCTTGAAATGGATCCCAAAAGGATCAAAAATTGTTAACACTAACTCTCATGGACCCAAGAAAATTTGGGTACCAAAGCATGTTTGAACTTGTTTGTTGTAGGAGTGTTAGAGCATGAGAATACAAAGAAGCAATGGATATCAAATGCTCTACACACCTCTATGGAGATTGCTTGTGCCAATGAGAAAAAGGAAAAGCTTGAGGATCCATCACAACAATTCTTCAAAAAAAATGGCTCAAGGTGGATTCAACTATTCAAGGCAAAGCATTCTCTAGCAAAGGAGTATTGTAAGCTTAATTCCTTACTCCTTAAACTTTTTATGCTTTGATGAGAAAATTGGTTAATGATTAATGATGCATTGTGATTGAGCAAAAGGCATGATTGTTGAGTGCTTGATACATTGAATGAAAGGCATGTTTAGTGACTTTGAAATGATTTTTGGTTTCCTACATCTTGAGCAAGTTTGATATATCTAGATAATATATTTAGTTGCTCAAAAGCTGTCAAATATGTCATATATGCAAAATGCCTTGTCATGAGCCTTAATGAAGAATATGCATGTTAGAAATCATGGCATGTTGTTCACAAGATGTATGTTTTAATGATATATATGCTTAAAATCTATGTGAACAAGTTTGTTTTGACATATTTATGTAATTCAATGCATTGGTTTGGTCAAAATATACTTAAATCTCGAAATGACCTCCTTTGAGGCCAAAAATACATTTTATTGTGTAAATTCTTCCAAAATTGCAAAATCTTTTGTAAAATGGTTTTTCATTCATGTTTTTCATTCACACAAGTCCAAAATCATGTTTTACAAATGTTTAAACTCTTACTTGGACTTAAATTACTCAAAAATGGAGTTTTGGTACCTCACAAGTTCAATTTTCTATCAAAACAACTGTAGAATCTGCAGGAAACATATGAGGGATCGATCCCCCTCCTAAAGGGATCGATCCCCCCAGGCCAGAAAAGGCTTTCCTGCATGTTTTCAACCGAAATTGAGAAGAACTTTTCATTGTTTTGATACTTTCTCTCTTCTCAACTTAAAATTTATTGTTTTAACTTCTTTTTGATGATCTTTAATATATGAAAACTCATTTTTCATTGATATCATGCCTCAACTTCATCAATTAATATCATTTCCAACAAATGGTATCACTTTCAACAATCAATATCATTTTTCTTGAGCTCACAAGTGCAAAACCAGTTTTCTCATTAAAGATGATCCTGAATTACATAACTCTTGAAATAATCTTGAAACATACTTTCAATGAATGCTTAACCATAATTTTGAGAATTATTTCAAGAATTTATGGATATATTTGAGAATTTGATGAACTTGTGCATAATGAATATTTTTCATTCTTTTTGTTCATCTTAGTTAAGCATGCTTATAGGATTATGTCTCTTAGCTTGGCTTATCTATTCCACACTAGGTTTCATGATAATTATATATCTAGTGGAAGAATAATTAAAACTTGACCTTAAGGATTGATTTCAAATGTAAATTCAACAATTGGTATAAGGTCATAATTTTCCTTGGCCTAAAATTTGTGATGGTAAATGGATCCTAAATGTTCAAATGCATGAAACTTTATCATCCATGTATTTAAAATTTTCTTATGGCCAAACTATTAAAGAACTTGAGCTTTAATGACAACACCAATAATTGATATACATGCATTGAATATTGATTGTTTTGATGTTGAACATGCATGTTTACTTAAGTTGAATCAATAATCATGCCTATGAGATGAGAATAGCTGTTTTCATGATATTATGTGCTTAACCTCACTCATAGTTTATGGATTTTAATGATAAAATATATTTTAGCTTGATAATATTGATTCACTTAGGTGATGCCATTTTAGTTAAAATAGCATATACCATTTAAAACGTTAAATGATGATAACAACTAGGGATATAGCTCTTAATTGATTTAAATGGTAATGTTGAATCTTTCCTTGCTCATAATTGGTTAAAGACTTGAATTGAAAAATGAGCATAGGATTTTTGTGCTTGAAACCATGGAAGAAAATGTGTTTGCTTGAATACCTTGATTTTATGAATCTTCCATATGGTATAAATTTGTGAATATGAATATGGATTAATACTTTATGATAGTGTGCTAATGATTAATTAATCCATATGCATATTTGATGATATGTGTTGTGTTCTTGCATATTTAGAATGATTATTTTCTTGACATGAACACACTACACATAGATATTGGATTCATGCAAAAGGCCTAAGTCAACCATTAGTAACAATTGGCATTTAGATTGAAATAACAATTAGTATCATTGCCAACCATATTTTCAATAATTGGTAAGCCAAACTAAATTGTCAATTGGTATGAGCTTTAAATTGACAATTCTTCTCATGCTCCTTGGATTGAAATGACAAATAGGGAAGAATTCATATAAGACACTTTTGTGCTAGAATTTTTATTTAATTGATATATAATTTAATTCTAGGCACAATATTTCTCGAAAATGATTTATAAGCTCATGTATATGATATGTCATCTAATTTCAGCTCATAATCATGATGTATTACCATGCACCTTAGTTGGACTTTAGAAAGAACAATTGATATACGTAGGTGCTTAATAGGATTGAAATGAGCAAGTCATAGACTTTAGTAGATATTGTTAAACAACTTGCTTCATTAATTACCAATTGTGAACCTCTTGCAAAATTATTTATAAACAATTGGTATAGGATCATAAGTCATGTTCTTTGCATGAATATTTCATACTCTTTATGAACAATTGACTTATTTATCTGTGCTATAAGTCTCTTGTACTAACACGTTTCTTGTTGGATGGAACATCTTTATCTCTTCTCACATAGCCATAATTTTAGGGGGAGCATATTTTTTTCTTATTTTTTCCTTCTTTTTGCTATGACAAAAAGGAGAGAGATAGATATTAAAAAGGTGAGATATAAAGGGGAAGAGATAATGGGGGAAAAATAGTTTGAAAATTCATTTTCAAAACCCATGCTTATATTAAGAGGGAGCTTTATAAAATCCTGCTTTATTTGAGGAAGAGTATTTTTTTTCAAAGAATTTTCAAAGCAAATTTACATTAAGTTTTGTCATATCAAAAAGGGGCAGATTGTTAGCTTTAAATTGCCATACATATTTTGAAATGACAAAAACTTAAGTATGCTTTAATATTTTAATTCATATTGTAAATTTGCCTTATCACACATGATTTTCTCAATCCATTTTCAAGTGATCATATCAAACTTAAGACCATGATTTATCGATACACTCTTATTGGTCTTAATATTTTATAAATGTTTTTGAATATTTTAGAAAATCACTTGATGAATATTTAGACCATGTTTTTATCAAAGAGAGTCAAGAAAAACTCCCACAAAACTGCCAAAATGTTTTGGGTTGAACTAGGATCAAAGACCACATCATTTCTAACCCAAAAGTGCAGGAAAAATGCCCTCTGGAAGAAAAGGATCGATCTCCTAGGGAACGGGATCGATCCCTTTTTGACAGAATGCCCCGGAAGCCCAAAATGAAGAAAAGGATCGATCCCTTTGGTAAAAGGATCGATCCCTTTATGCCAGAAAGCCCCTAACGGCTAGTTTCTGTGAGACATAACGGCTAGTTTCTGTTTTGGCTCCAACCAACGTCCAAAAACCATCCAAGGGACTATAAATAAAGGCTTAGAAGCTAAAGAAAGGAACGGGAACTACTCAGCAACTCCAAAACTCATTTTCCTCAAATCCACAAGCCTCAAACAACAAATCAAGAGCTACAAAGTCTTCATCATCTATCATTCTCTTATTCCTTGTAGTGCTTGGCACATATCTTGTATAGGTTTTCATTGTGCTTAATTTCTGTAATCACTTGCCTATCTAGAGGCCCTTCTTTGATTACATTATTTATAACTCATCATTCCTTGTAAAAGGGAGGTTTCTCTTGAGCCTTAGAAAAAGAGGGAGGTTTCTCTTGAGCCTAGAAAAAGAGGGACGTTACTCTTGAGCCTAAGAAAAAGAGGGATTATAATCACAAATTCAAGGTAGTGGATTTGGAGAAAATCCTTGGGAGCGTCTCAAGGTAGAGGACGTAGACAAGGTTGCCGAACCTCTATAAATCGCTTGCGTATATTTCTCTTTCCTTACTCTCTTTAATTACTTGCAAATATATTTGTGCTTATTGTATTGAATTTGGATTGCATGATTAAATAGCCTAGAGAACTTAGAAAATATTTATATAGGCTAGAGAATTTAGGAGAATCGCAAAACGAGCTTAAGGTTAATTAAAAACCGATTCACCCCCCCCCCCTCTTGGTATAGCCTATAGAGTCAACAATTAGAAATCTAATAATGAGTTCAAGAGATGTATGAGAGCAAAGAGATACATGTATTCCACAGTCTATAAGTATATTTGTTTTAATAAAACAAGGACACAATTATACTAAAGGAAATGTAGTATACTTGGATAATTAAAATAGTTAAAATAAAATAAAAAGAATATATATATATATATATATATACATATATACATATTGAATATTAAATGTGTATATATATAGATATATATATATATATATATATAAATTTTAAAATGAAGGAGGAATATATATATATATATATATATATATATATATACACTTACCTAAAAAAAATGCATTAGACAGGACCATGTGAAAATATGCATATGTATATATATATATATATATATATATATATATAGGTGTATGTAAATAGTATATATTAATGTTTAAAATATAGGTACAAATACATACTTCATATAAGTAATATAACAAGATAAATAAATATATATACATTAGATATATATGTATAAATATATATTATTAAGTAAAGATAATTAAAAAAAATAATATGGATGTTGATATTTGAAATAAGATTAAAAATATAAATAAAAACAAAAATCTAAGATTGATAAAAATATATAGTAAATTAATAGATAAATTGTTAGTGGAGTTTGATGGGACTTTCTCCCATCAAACCCCACTAACCTCACCCATCGCCATCAACCAAAAACTTCTCAAAAGAAACTTTGAAAAGAAAAGAAAAGAAAGTGTAAGCTGAGAAGGAAAGCTGGGACATGAACCAAAAAAGAAGGCAGGGAAAAGCTGTAGCCGAGAAGAAAGGAAAGGAAGAAAAGAAAGAGCAACCGAAGGAAAAAGGAAAGAGAAAAAAGGAAAGGAAGGAAGGAAAGGCTGAAACTGAAGGAGAGAAGGAAGAGCTGCTGGAAATTTTGGGTAAATGAGATATTCTTCTAACTTTACAATGTTTATTTATTAAGTATGAAAATGAAATTATGATAAATTGAATCAAATGGGCACTCTATGGATAAAGGATTGATTAAATTCCAACTTGATGTTCAAATCTGGAAATCCATGTTTTGTTTTGGGTTGCAATTAAAACATTTAGTTTAATTGTTATACATGGAGAAAAATTCTGGAAAAATTATTGTGATAGCCTTTTAAGTTAGGAGAAAGTCAGTTTTGGAATTTCTTGATTTGGATTTCTATAACTTGAGATATGTGCAAATGAGTACAGGGTACTCTGTCAGAAAAATGTGAATTCCAGTCTTAATTTTGAAAAATTGTAGAAAATAGCCTAAATTGAGTTAGATTTCAAGCCTTATATTTCCAGAAAGTTATTGGAGTTAGGATTATTATGGTTTTAAGTTTGCACCAATTGGATATTCTGATAATTAAATATGGAGTATTTTGTGCAAGTAGGTCAGTATAACACTGTGCCTGAATACTACTAGAAGATAGTGCAACTTTGGAAAATTGCTAATGTTGATCTAAGAAGAATTAAATCATGAACCTTACATTTTAGATAGGGAAATGAGCTAGCTTTCATCTAGTTTTGCAATTTGTGGATTTGGAATTATGTAGCTTAAGCTATCTACATATGAATGCAGGATACTCACTGCAAGGTACAAACAGCCTAGTGTTAACTTCAAAAATTTCTAGAAAATAATTCAGATGGAGTTTGATTGCAAACTTTACACTTTCAGAAAGGTAAATGAGTCAGAATTGATATGGTTTTGGATTTGTACAAATTGCATATCCCTATAATTAGTAATATAAATTTTAATGAATAGAAGTCAGGAAACTATCCTACCTAATGTGCTAGATTTGGACCAAAGTTTGGAAAATTATTGGAGATGGCACAAGATGAATTAAGAAGTAAGCCTTATACTTCCGAATAGGGAACTGAGTTAGAAGTAATGTAAAAATTTACAGCTTGACGATTAGATTCTGAAATTTTTACAAAAGGCTAACAAGGATGCTTTAAAGGGTTTTCAAGGTCAAGTAAGGCTTTGTAATGTTTTGTTTAAAGTCTAAGTACATATATATATATATATATATATATATATATACACACGTCTAAATGCATATACTCATGCATAATGTATATTTGTATGAAGAAAGAAAAAATGGGATGAGCATAGATAAACAAGTATATATCTATAATATATATATATATATTGGAATATACATATAGATATAAACACAAAGATGCCTAAAACATATATATATGTACATAAGGACTTGTACCATGGGTACGTCGTAATTGACGATAAGAAGGTAGCTTTAGATTAATAGTTACTCGAAATTAATAGTGTTTAAGGTCTTTATTTTAAGTACGTGATTAAGCACGATGATGTAAACTTATCAAAATGTTAATGGATTATGTGTAGCGAAGCGAAACGGTGTAGAGGTTTGAGTATAGACTCGAAAGTGCGAGGAGGATAATTACTAAGCCTCGAGGTAAGTGGGTTAAATAAGCCTTACTAGTATCATCTCGTAAGAGATGAATGAATTCTTATTAAATACTTACCTAAATTCTTGCTGAGCTAAATACTTATCTAAATTCACATCAAGTTTGGTGAAATACGATGGAAAAGACTTCGAGGGTAAGTCTTGGTAAGATATAAGTTTAACTCGATGTGATCATGAATAGTACTTGTTTGGAAAGAAATCTTGTTTGTGACTTGCGTGTTATGTGTTATGGTTTATTTGTGTTTACTGAACATATAAAATCGTATATCTTTTGGTGCTTGCATTATGAGAAATGCATGTGAATTAATTAAGTCGCACCAAGTGAGTACGTTACTATGTCGTGACACCTTGTGAATGTATGTGTGATTTATGTGCAATATATGTAGCTCCCAATATTGAATTCATGGACCTCAATTAATACCTAGTTGTGTTTGTCGAAAACTAGGAAAATGGCAACTGAACAAAATTCAACCTTTTGTACCGTGTGAGCCACCTCTAGAGAACTCAAAGGAACTACGTGTTACGCAGCTTTCTTTGTGAACTGTGGGAGTCACCTCTAGAGTTCTTTGAGAGCTAAGTGCTACATGTGTATCGGTGAATCATTAGAAAAGTATAAGCCATAGAGGTCATCCGAGTAAAACTCGATCTTTTGTACCGTGTGAGCCACCTCTAGAGAACTCAAAGGAACTACGTGCTACACAGCTTTCTTTGTGAACTGTGGGAGCCACCTCTAGAGTCCTTTGAGAGCTAAGTGCTACATGTGTATCGGTGAATCATTAAAAAAGTATAAGCCATACAGGTCATCTAAGTAAAACTCGATCTTTTGTACCGTGTGAGCCACCTCTAGAACTAAAAGGAATTACGTGCTACACAGCTTTCTTTGTGAACTGTGGGAGCCACCTCTAGAGTCCTTTGAAAGCTAAGTGCTACACGTGTATCGATGAATCATTAGAAAAGTATAAACCATAGAGGTCATCTGAGTAAAACTCGATCTTTTGCACCGTGTGAGTGACCTCTAGAGAACTCAAAGGAACTACGTGCTACGCAGCTTTCTTTGTGAACTGTAGGAGCCACCTCTAGAGTCTTTTGAGAGCTAAGTGCTACACGTGTACTGATGAATTATGAGAAATCCTATGCCAATGAGATAGTGGATAAACGATTGTGAACTGTAAAAGTGACAACTATCATCAGATAGGATAAATACTATGCATACGATTGAGAATTGAAATAATTATTGAACTTTACTTACATTATGCTATAGAACCATATGGTATTTGAATTGGTTGTGTTTTTCATACTTAACTATATCGACAAAAAGTGTAAAAAAAGAATGATATTGTGTGAATATATAGTGTGAATTAAAGAAATGAAGGAAAGCATGAATGACCTTATGAAATCTGTTGTATACACAAATTAGTAGTTAATCTTAACATAATGCATACATGCTATTTTATAGAGTTCATGCATGTATGATCGTGTTTTACGATTTGAGCCTAGTGTGTACTTATTTAAGCTACTTACTGAGCCATGGATTTGCTCACCCCTTAAATTTAACATCTACAGATCATACGGGCGGATATCCAGCTCAGGCATTATATAGACTCTCCCGGGAACTATACCTAGTAGTGGTACTCGTCTACATTCTCTGAGGCCTAGCTTTTGTGTTTTTGAGGTATACTACTTGTATATCATTTTGATAATTATACGAACTTTAATTTCACAGTACTAGGAAAGAATATGGGATGTAGCTTTGGATCGCACTAGATTATTATGTGAGTCTAGGTGATTATAGAGTTCGATCCGGGTTAAGATGTACATTTTGAATGATGTATAAATTGCTAGATGTGGACTTATAAATGGTTTAACCCTTGAGAAGCATGAGATGCATGATTGTGTGAACTATGGGAAACAACAGCTGGCTATATTGTGTAGTTTAAAAATGTGTTTTAATGCAGGTGATTTTGCTAGGGAAATTGATAAAATACAAAGGGGAGGTTTTCGACCCGTTTCTTTTGAAATAGTAAAAATAAGGCTAAAATCATAAAAATCACCTTGAGAATGATGACATAGCTCGAGAAATAATATTAATAGGATAAGATTTGATTTAGATACTGCACTAATACCGAATACAAACCGTAAAAAGAGAAAGAAAAATTTGGTTCGTAAATTTCCGTAAGGGACAAAGTAAGTGTTAAGTGGACGTCATTAGCCTTCGAGTCGTGACACCAATAATTGGATAATCCTTAGGTCTTTCCACTAGTGTCCACACTTTTCTTCTTTCAAATTAGTTTAATTCCTCTTGCATAGCCATAATCCAATTTTCACATTTTAAAGCCTCATGTACATTCTTTGGTTCAAATTGTGACACAAAAGCTACATGTTGACATTTGTTTCTATATGTTGACCTAGTTCTAACACTTATATTTGGATCTCTAACAATGTTATTATCCTTCACATAACTAAGTTCTCTAGGACATCTTGATTCTTTCTCAATTATTTCTTGTTTCAATGACTCATCTTCTTATTTATATCAAGATCTTCTAATTGTTCCCTAACATCTTTGTCTTGAGATGGATCAATTTGTAGTTCATCAAATATTTCTACTTCATCATCAAGATTGGTTCTATTAGAAGAACTTGACTCATCAAAAATCACATGAATTGATTCTTCTACAACTATTGTTCTTTTGTTGAAGACTCTATATGCCTTGGAATTTAAAGAATACCCAAGAAAAATACTTTCATCACTTTTTACATCAAATTTTCCTAAATTATCTTTTCCATTATTCAAAACAAAGCATTTGCAACCAAATGGATGAAAGTAGCTTATGTTAGGCTTTTTTCCTTTATAAAGCTCATAGGGGGTTTTCTTTAAAATAGGTCTCACCATAGCTCTATTTATAACATAACATGCAGTGTTGATAGCTTCAGCCCAAAAATATTTTGGTAGGTTGTTTTCACAAAGCATGGATCGAGCCATTTCTTTTAAGGTTCTATTTCTTCTTTCAACTACCCCATTTTGTTGAGTTTTAGGAGCAGAAAAATTATGGCTAATTCCATTTCCATTACAATAAGTATCAAAACCAAGGTTTTCAAATTCTTTTCCATGATCACTCCTAATGCTAGTCATAGAATAACCTTTTTCATTTTGAACAAATTTTAAAAAAATGATGAATTTCTCTAAGGCTTCATTTTTCACACTTAAAAAGAACACCCAAGTCAACCTAGTGTAATCATCAACTATAACGAAACCATAGTGTTTTCCTCCTAAACTAGTGGTTCTAGTTGGTCCAAAAAGATCTAAATGATGGAGTTGGAGTGACCTAGATGTTGTAACACACTTCTTAGATTTAAATGATATTCGCTTGTGTTATCCTCTTACACAAGCCTCACAAACTTTATCATTTTCAAATTGGAGTTTAGGTAAACCTACCACTAAGTCTCTTTTAGCTAATTTAGATAAAACACGTATGCTAGCATTACCTAGTCTTCTATGTCATAACCAAGGTTCATCTTCTCTTGTCACGACTCGAAGGCCGTGACGTACACTTATCACTCCATTTACTATTTAGCAAATTTACAAACAAGATTTTTCTTTTCCCTTTAAAGTTTGCATTCGGTGTCAGTGTCCTCTCTAAACTGAATTCACGTTCTTAACTTGATTTGCATTCATTATTTAATTTGTCATTTCTTAAAACCATTCGACTTAATATTCTCATTCAATATTAAACTATTAAAAGAAAAACGTCGAAAACTCCCCCTTATATAAAATCGACTTTCCCCAGCTTAATAACCTACAATAAAATCAACTATTTCCAGCCACATATTTCAATCCACAATTCTTAGTTCATTCCACTATATACTATACATACTTCCAAAATCATCAAATATATATAGGACAGTTTACAGCTCATAATTATCAGAATTCATTTCTCGGATCGTACTTGATAATCATATAAGTCTATAATAATCTAGAATGATCCTAAGTTACATCCCAAAGATTCCATAAGCATGTAATGTGCAATTTAAAATGTCATACGTGGATAACAAAATAGTCGTTGTTATACCTCAAGTGCAACAAAAACAACACTCGAAGAATTAAGACCAATATCACTACTCAAGATAGTCCCCGAGGCCTCGCACCCAACTCCAAGAGGGAGTCTAACTTGTATGACCTGCGATGTTATTAGTAAGGGGTGAGCAAAACCACAGCTCGGTAAGTAGCTTAAGTAAATGCATGTTAGACTCACGCCGTTCTACATGCACATGTAGAAAACAATGCTGGAGTAATAAGCTAGCTCGGAATTTAAGCATGATCATAAACCAAACACTTATTTGTGCACTTCAGTTATAGAACGCTTTAAATATGTACTTAGTTAAAACAAAACTTACTATGCAGTTCATTTAAATAAATTTGCTATGCATTCGGTTGAACTCAGTATGTTATGCATTTTGAACAAATGATTAATATAATTTGATAAGTCAATCGGTAATTACTTTGATAAAACAATCAATAAACATTCGATAAACAATCAATAAGTATTGCAATCATTTCAATCAATATGGATTTTCAAGAATCTATAAGTCATAAATCAAGAAAATCGATAACGATTAGGCATATTGTCTCGTTTCACTAAAAGCAGTATTGGAAATGAAACAATAGTAAGTAGAGTTTAGGCAATGATCCTCAATCAATCAATCAATCGATATCCATCCTAGCTAGCAATGGAATGGTGTCGCAAGCAACACTAAATCTATGGCCATAGAACGGTATCCAGTCACGCTGATCACTCGAGAGCTGGAACTTGCCTGCTGGTTTTCCAGACAAGTAACAATCTACCCAGAGCTCTAGGCTCGATAGGTACAATACGATAGTCTAGAGCACAAAGCTCGATAGATGCCAATAAGGCCTTGAGCTAAGCTCGATAGGCTATAAATGACTCGAAGGTCGTAGGACATGCCTGCACTCAAAAACAGTTCAAAAATAGTTTTCTCGTGCAGCACTTGGCTTCCACAAATTTCAAAACACTTGTTAAACAAGTTTTGAGTTTCAAATATGCAAGATTTCGATTTATTTCAAAGGGTTCGTCCAAACCGAAACTTTATAATTGAAAACATGATACAATTTATCAAAATATGGGTATTAAATAACTCATTTCAAATATGCAATATGTAAATGCACATAGGTATGAATTCAATAGTTTTTAACATGCATGTTTGGTCGGCCACAACCCACAAGGCAAGGAGAGTTTAAATGTAGCTCAAGCATAAACCAACTTTTATACTTCTTAACGGAAGAATAAACTGAGGTATTAAACATATTCAAAATCATTCCACGAAATGACACTAGCATACTTTACCTAACCCACTTACCTCGAAGCTCAAAATTTCCTTCTCGTGCTTCTGAGTCCGTTCTCAAGTCCTTACACCGCTCCGATTCACTACAAATACAATTCATTTCCCATCTCAATAACTCATTACTATCTGACCAATTTACATTCTAAGCCACATGTCTTACATAATCGAAATTGACTAAGTTTATTTCTCTGCCCACTTTAACTCTTTATTACCATATACATTCCGCTTATGTGCACATACATATATATATATATATATATATTTACACATATGTTGGTAATCATAGATGTGTACAATATATATATATATATATATTTATTTATTTATTTATTTTTACACATACAACTCTCAACCAAGTGTGTAATATCTCATTCTTGAAAACTTGCTTAGTTACATTTCATATAATTATATTTTCGTTAAATATTAAAACTTGAATCCTATACTAGGAATTCATCTCTCTTTATTTCCTAAATAATGCCTTATATATGTATATATATATATACACACACACACACACACACACACATACCTTGGTACATATATATTTACATTGGTACGCGTATATGTATATTTTTACATATGTAGATCTTATATATATATATATATATATATATATACACCGATGTTTGAACCAAAAAGGCTTTCCTTAGTTGACTTTCTTGTAACCCATTCTTTTAAACTTTCCAACTAAAACTTTCACAAATATTCAATCTTAATTATGCCTACACGACATATAATTATATTGCATTATATATATACATGGGTGTACTTAGACTTTAACTAGACAATACCGAGCCTACTTTTACCTTTATAATGTTGACACGAGAATGGCTCTATTTCTTTGGGTGGCCTTCACGATCTAGCTCATGGTTGCCGCCATTACTACAATTTCACATTCTTAACATTAGATATATAAACATATATTTTATATGTTGAATCTCAAACTTGGCAACACACTTACCCCCTTTTAAACCTTCCAAGTTTCAGCCTCCAATTCCACCTTGGCACAACATTGTTTTAGTCTTTAACTACACCAAATCATGCAAGACAACCTTCAACTCCAACTCGAAAACAACCTTAAATTTTGGCACTTAAAGACTCACCAAATAACCACCAGAAATTTTTTACCAAATCTATAATTCTAGCGTCATTTTTCAGCCACCAAGAACCTTTGTTTAGACATCAATAAATTGAGTCCAAACCCCTCATCAACGCCTGGACCATGTAGCCACGGACTAGCCTTTGATCATGCATCCAGCTAGGTTTTCAAATTCTTCTTCTCACGTGGGGGCTGCTGCAGTTCAATCTTCTTCTTCTTCTGTTTCTCCTCGCCACTCTTAGCACCAACTGAACCACAAACACTTCCTTTTTGTTCTTTCTTTCCTTTCACTGTAGCTCGTACTCTTTCTTTCTTATTCACGCTGCTGCTAATCCATCTTCTTTCTTCTCCTCTCCCCGGATGTGCACATCTTCCTTCTTGCCGAGATTTCCTCTTATTTTCCTTCCAGTTTGCTGTCTCGTTGAGCAAGGGTTAGGTCACAATTCTGCTCTTCCTTTGTTTCCTTTCTTTTGTCTCTTTTTCTTCTTTTCCTTTCCCAGTTGAGATCTTCCTTTCTCTTCTTTCCCTCTTTCCTTCCTTTTTCTTCTTTCCTTCTTTTTGATCGAGTTCTTTCTGTTTTCATTTTCGGCAGAAGCCCCTTTCTTGTTTGACGTGAACCTGCTCCCACGTGACATTTTGATTGGCTTCTTAAGGAAGCCAATCAATTATTATTATTATTATTATATTTTTTTGTTTATTTATATATATCTATTATTTATTTATTTTTTTTGTTCTTTTTGCCTTTGCTTTACAGAGGACTTTCGGTCCTCTCTTTTCTTTATTTGTTTTCCATTATGGGAGCAGGTGATACTTGATTGGCTTCCTAGGGAAGCCAATCAAGTTTCATATATATATATATATATATATATATATATATATACATATATATATATATTATTTATTTTCTATTTAATATATATAAACTTTACATATATATATATTATATACTATGTATGTTTATCATCTTTTATATATGTATATACATGATATGTATATATTCTCACACTTTTAATATATTTTTGATAGTTGTATACATATATATATATACATATATTTTAATACTCACGTAGATTACATTTAATTTTATATATATACTTACATCCTTTGTTTATCTAAATATATATATTTACATGTATATATATTTATTTATTCTTTTGATCGTCTATTCACTTATATACATATTTGCTCGTAGGTTTGTGAGTGCATTTATAAAATTTATTGATTTATTTCACAATGTACAAAATATTAATTATTTTCTTTATTAAATTAACACATGTTTTGAACTTAATTATATAATTCTAAATTATGCTAGCACTCATCATTTATTGGTAATTACTCAGTAAAATATTCGTTTCCATTACTAAAGGAAATTACAAGTACAAACTAAATCTCAATTTCTTAACTTAGTTGATGTCCTTTATTTATTTACAAAATCAGTATGAAATTTGCAGTCTTCACATTCTCCCCACCTTAGGAAATTTGTTCCTCCAAATTTTTCATGTCCATCTGAAAGAGGTGAGGATACTTCTCCTTCATCAAACTCTCTAATTCCCACGTAGCTTCCTCTGAAGAGTGATGCTGTGAAATCCCCAATTTTCTGTAATTTTCCATACTTGTACAGTTTTCCAACTTGAATTAATGGAATAAAGATGAATTTCTGAAATTTTAAATGATGTATGGAATATGTATGAAAATGAAGAGAATTGAAAGTAAAATTATCAAAGAAATAAGGTGATATCAGGAAAATAAATGGAGGATGAGACAAGAAATTAAATCAGAAATTTCATTGGTAGTTAAATGGATAAGTCATGGGAAGAAAAGAGAAGAGGATTAATTGATGATCAAATGAGTCAAATGGTCAAAAGGGGGACTTAATGGCTGAGAGGAGCATGCATTAAAGGGGGCATTAAATGCCATAGCATGACTCATCATCATCATCTCTTGCACCCCACGACACCAGCCCATCTCCCTCTCCCTCTTGTTGCTTCCATATTTTCCTTTAAGTGTCCAAGCTTCTCACCTTGACAAACCACCATCTCATGCCATCGATTCGTTAAACTTCTCTAACGAAAAATGATCCTTGTCGATAGCTTAACCTATACCTTTAATACGAAAGGTTGAATCCAAGTGGTTAAGGAGATCTCAAAATCTTGAAAGTTGGTGAATAACAAAGGTAAGAGAAGAAATGGTTTTGGTTAATTTTATTGATGGTTTGAAATAGTATGGAGTTGGTAGAATAGGTTTATTGAGGTTTAAATTTGCCATGATGGTTACAGCTTGAAGAAGTGAAAAAAGGGCTAAGGGTTGATTCTACCAAGCTTGTGGATTAATCTCAATCGAGATAAGGAATTTATGTAACGGACGTAGAGTGACTATGTCCGCATGTTTTAAATGTATTTGAATTGCTTTGGGAAGAAGTACAGCTGTTTTAATTGCAGGAAAAAGGGTACCATTTGGGTGGTACTCCTAGTACCAATTAGGCTAGGAGCAGCCAACTGCCTTAAGTAGCAGTCGACTGCCTAGAGACATCTAAAACGCCGTTTTTCGAAAATCGACTCAAACCAGTCGACTGCCATGGGAGCCAGTCGACTGCCATTTTCCAGAAACCATTCTGTTTCAAACCAGTCGACTGCCAGGGAAGCCAGTCGACTGCTATTTTTCCAGAAGCATTCTGTCTCAAAACCAGCCGACTGCCAAAGGGGACAGTCGACTGCTAATTCTCGAGAAACATTCTGTTTCAAAATCGGTTGACTGCCATTTGGGACCAGTCGACTGCCCTATTTGTATTTTGAAAAATATAGTAATTGAATTTCAAAAAGGGAAAGAAATTCAATAAGGCAAAACATGGGGTAGCAGTCGACTGCTATATATGACCAGTTGACTGCCTATGTGAAAGAAAGTTTTGAGAACCTATTTTAAGAAAGGATATTCATACTTGTTTAAAACCTATATGAATAAGGTTTTTTTGGAGACTATGAATCTCTCAAAAGAGCATGCACATTATTTGTTACTTGTACTTGACTGAGGAGCTCTAGTCCAGCCCTCAGACCCGCAGTACGGCACCTGACTAGTGAAACTGTGGGCTATAGACAATGGCCATGAGTCTTTTATTTGATTCGGCTTTGGGGAGGATCCCTGGCCCATACGTGGGTACACCATTTATTTGATATCTCTCAGGATTATCCCTTATAGGATATATTTGCGGTATCCTCATGAGATCCTCATATTGGATTATCCCTTATGGGATATATTTGCTGTATCCATTATCTCTCTGGATTATCCCTTACGGGATATATTTGCGGTATCCATGATGAGAAATTACTTAGTGCATGATTCTGTTTGATATAAATTGTCTCCCATCTATTTGAAAATAATTATAATTGCCTATTTGATTTCACGTGATTTGAGGTCCGTGGAAATATTTGAAAACATGATTTACTTGTATTTAATATTTGCGAAAGAAATATACAAATTATGCTTTATAATGATTTTACATGACATTATAAAGCCAAGCAGGAAAACTGCATATAGTGATATAGTACGCTCTTTTACATAAGTTTCTTACTGAGCGTAAACTCACTCCTTTACATCTATTTTTCATACAGATTACTTGAAGTAATTCCGCTCCGGATAGAGGAGCTCATTTTGGGATTTTTGAGATACCTTCGAGGCACGCTTCCTACTTATCCTTTGAAGGAATACTTAGTCGACCGTTACTTCGGCTAATGTACAGTACAATACTACAGTTTTGTATATGTTGGGGATTAGGGTGTATGAATATTTGAGATCCTGATGTATATGGCACATGTTTATAAATGAAAAATTTTATGCATGTGAAAATGAATATTATACTCTAATAGAAATGCATAAAGCATAAGAGTAAGGGAGATTGACATCGGATAAACTAGTCGATTTATTTGTTATTTGAAGCAAATTAGTTGCTATTTGGTTAGTGACGAGGACGTCACAGATTGGTATCAGAGCAGATTCGACTGAAGTTTGTCGATGCCAATAAGTTAGAATTAGAGTAATTCCCCAATGTACTGTACTAGCTTACTTGATTTTAAGTAGTATAACAGCTTAAAGTTATACTAAATGATGTTATTTGATCATGATCTTAACAAAATGAGTACTCGAAGGAGGGGTACTAGACGAGGACGAGGACGGGGTCGTGATGAACCGCCCCCAACACAGTCTTCTCCTCTATCTCCACCGCATAGCCCGAATACGAGGCTAGCTAAAATGGAGAAACATATGGAAAACATGGCCGCAATGTTCACCCAGTTTATGGCTAAATTTCCGGACGTGGCCGCTAATGCACCAGCAGTTACCCCTACAGTACCTCCTACTCCGGTGGTACAACCTCCACCAGTCCCAGCGAATGAGAGGCGAGATCCTACAGCTTACTGCAGTGTGGCACTGATAAAGGAGTTTAAGAAGCTGGATCCGCCAAAGTTCAAGGGGGACAGTGACCCATTGGCCGCGAAAAATTGGATGAAAGCGGTTACCAAGGCATTTGGGTACTTGGCTTGCACAGAGAAAGAAAAAGTAGGATTGGCCGCCTACTTGCTAGTGGATGAGGCCGAACCATGGTGGCAGGCTACTCAGACAGTATTAGAGGCTAAGCATACTGAAGTGACGTGGGATAGATTTGTGGAAGCTTTTAATGAACAATATGTCCCACGTACTGCTCAGAGGAGGTTACAGGTTGAGTTTTTGAACTTGACTCAGGGAAGTATGACGGTTAGCCAATATGAGTCGAAGTTCATTACACTGAGCAGATTTGATCCTGAAGTACTGAGAAGAGAGGATCATAAGACCTACAGATTCATGGAGGGATTGAGACCTTCCATTAGGTCTAAGTTATATCCATTGGACATCACTACCTATGGAGAGGCAGTCCGTAAGGCTCAACTATGTGAGCAGGACTATGAGTTTCATCAGGCAGACTTTCGAGCAAGGAATAAGGGTAAAGAACCTATGAAGCGGAAGTCAGATGAGAAGGCCTCGAGGGATAGATATCCATCTAGGAGGAATAGGCCTTATGATAAAGCCTCGACAGGTAAGCAAGTCCATTATACGAAAATAAAGTGTCTTAATTGAATAATTATATGGAATTATGTTAAATAGGAGTTATGATGATTATGATACAGGAACTCCTAGATCCACCGGGATCAAAATAGGTGATGAAAGATCACAACATTCAGTTGGTAGTACCGCTAGCTCACCGAGGAGTACGATGCCGAGGTGTGTGCAATGCGGGAAATTTCATGGAACACAGCCTTGCCGGTTGGCGAGTGGGGCGTGCTATTGGTGTGGTGAACAGGGACAGAATTAAAGATTGTCCCAAGATAAATCAGAGGGCACCTGAAGAGTCAGAAAAGACCCCTCAACCACAATCTAAGACCACACAACTCCAGCGTAAAGCCACAACGGCAGAGAAAGGAAAGGTGCCAATGACTCAGGGAAGGGTATTTGCCATTGACAAGGAGTCCGCTGATGCTTCATCAAAGATGATTCAGGGTAAGATTTACCTTAATGATACATATGTCCTTGCTTTATTTGATCCAGGCTCTACGCACTCTTTTATTTCCCCTATGGCTATTAGGAGATTAAATATTGAGCCTGAGCAGTTAGGAGGATTGCTACAAATAATTACTCCATTTAGGGAATCCCAAATGACGGACATAGTGTATCGTAATTGTAAGCTACGGGTAGGAGAAAGAGAGTCGATAGCTGACCTAATCCTATTAAATATGTCTGGATTTGATGTTATATTAGGAATGGATTGGTTAGCTGAAAATCATGTGATGATAGATTGTCATGCTAAGAGTGTGATTTTCTCCTCTCTCGTTAGCTATGTTGTAAATTTTGCAAATATGTAATGCAAAAGCATAATTACTTGTTTGGTTTAATTGAGATTTAATTGATAGAACATATTTGTGATGTGAAGGGTTTGTAGCATACGTGGTGGACGTAGATCAGAAACGTCCCACACTTCACGAAATTCCAGTAGTTAAGGAATTTTTCGAAGTATTTCCGGATGATCTTCCAGGACTTCCTCCGGATAGGGAAATAGAGTTCACGATCGAATTGGTGCCGGGGACTGAGCCTATATCAAGAGCTCCCTACCGGATGGCTTTGGTAGAATTGGAAGAACTTAAGAAGCAGCTTCAGGAGTTGCTAGACAAGGGATTCATACGACCCAGCGTATCCCCTTGGGGTGCTCCTGTGCTTTTTGTCAAGAAGAAGGACGGTAGTATGAGGTTGTGCATCGACTACCGGTGGTTGAATAAAGTGACAATCAAGAATAAGTATCCTCTTCCCAGGATAGATGACCTCTTTGATCAGCTAAAGGGTGCACAAGTCTTTTACAAGATAGACTTGAGATCGGGATATCATCAGTTGAAGATCCGAGATGAAGATATCCCTAAGACTGTGTTCAGGACACGGTATGGCCATTATGAATTCTTGGTGATGCCGTTTGGATTAACCAATGCACCTGCAGCCTTCATGAATTTGATGAATGATGTATTTAAGCAGTACATGGACCAGTTTGTCATTGTCTTCATCGATGACATCTTGGTGTACTCGAGGTCACGGGAAGAGCATGAGCAGCATTTGAGGATTGTTTTGGAGACCCTCAGAGATAGAGGACTATATGCCAAGCTAAGTAAATGTGATTTTTGGTTGAATCAGATCTCCTTCTTAGGTCACATTATCAGTAAAGATGGAGTCTCAGTTGATCCGTCGAAGATTGAAGCGGTGGTTCAATGGGAAAGACCTAAGACTGTGATGGAGATTAAGAGTTTCTTGGATTTAGCTGGCTACTATAGGAGATTTGTAGAGGGTTTTTCGAAGTTAGCTGCTCCACTGACGCGCTTGACGCGCAAGGAAATGAAGTATGAGTGGAATGAAGCCTGTGAGTGTAGTTTCCAAGAGTTGAAGCGCAGGCTAACGACTGCACCGATTCTCACCATCCCTAGTAGTTCAGGTGGATTTGCGGTGTATAGTGATGCCTCAGGACAAGGTTTGGGATGCGTGTTTGGGATGCGTGTTAATGCAGCATGGTAAGGTAGTAGCCTATGGTTCCAGACAATTAAAGGACCATGAGAAGAACTACCCGACTCATGATTTGGAGTTAGCTGCAGTAGTGTTTGCCCTGAAAATATGAAGACATTACTTATATGGTGAGAGATTTCAGATTTTTACGGATCACAAAAGTCTGAAATACTTATTCTCCCAGAAGGAATTAAACATGAGGCAAAGAAGATGGCTCGAGCTACTAAAGGATTACGATTGTGAGATCTTGTACCACCCGGGGAAAGCCAATGTGGTGGCGGATGCTCTGAGCCGGAAGCATGTAAGTATAGTGTCTTATATGATGATAAAAGAGCATGAACTAATTGAGCAATTCACAAGCCTCAACCTTAACGTTATGCCTAATGAGCAATTTGGAATGATGGCTAGTTTGAGGATTGAACCAAATTTGATGGACAAAATTCGAAGTGCTCAAAAGGAAGATGATAGATGCATTGAGGCTATGAGTCAGATGCAGTCAGGTATGATCTCAGAGTTCAGTCTCGGTAGTGATGGAATTTTGAGGTTTAGAGGTCGTATATGTTTTCCTAATGATGATGAATTGAAGAAGTTGATCTTGATTGAAGCACATGCCACTAAGTACACGTTATATCCAGGAAATACGAAGATGTATCATAATCTTCGCAAGGTGTATTGGTGGAAGGGCATGAAGAAAGACATAGCTGATTTTGTGGCAAAATGTCTTACATGTCAACAGGTTAAGGTAGAGCACCAAAAGCCAGCGGGATTACTGCACCCTCTGCCTATACCTATGTGGAAATGGGAACACATTACGATGGACTTTATTATGGGATTGCCCAGAACCAAGAGGAATCATGATGGTATTTGGGTGATAGTGGATAGATTGACGAAGTCAGCTCACTTCCTACCTATGAAGTCAACTGATACACTCAATGCTTTGGCAGATATGTATGTAAAAGATGTCGTAAGATTACATGGTGTTCCAGTGAGCATCACATCGGATAGAGATTCCAGGTTTACTTCTCACTTTTGGGAACATTTTCAGGAAGCCATGGGATCTCAGCTGAATTTTAGCACAGCTTTTCATCCGCAGACTGATGGGCAGTCCGAGCGCACTATTCAGACGTTCGAGGATATGTTGAGAGCATGTGCTTTGGATTTTAAAGGCTCATGGGACGACCATCTGCCATTGGCTGAGTTTGCTTATAATAATAGCTATCAAGCAAGCATCGGGATGGCACCATACGAGGCTTTGTATGGAAGACGGTGTCGATCACCAATTGGGTTGGAAGAAGTGGGCGAGCACAAGTTGTTGGCTCCAAATTTAGTTGAGCAAGCCTCTGAGAATGTTAAACTGATTTGTCAAAGACTTAAGACAGCTCAGAGTCGACAAAAGAGCTATGCAGATGTTCGACGGAGGCCACTTGAGTTTTTGGTTGGAGACTATGTGTTTTTGAAAGTCTCTCCATCCAAAGGGATCATAAGATTTGGCCGACGAGGTAAGCTAAGTCCTCGCTACATCGGACCATTTGAGATCCTAGATCGTGTTGGAGATGTGGCCTATAGGTTGGCACTACCTCCGGAGTTATCGGGAGTGCATAATGTCTTTCATGTATCAATGCTTCGGAAGTATAATCCAGATCCATCTCATGTCATTGAATATGAAACCTTGGAGATTCGAGAAGACATGAGTTATGTGGAGAAACCGATTCGGATTTTGGATAGGAAAGATAAGGTGTTGAGATCAAAGACGATCCCTTTAGTGAAAGTTCTTTGGCAACATCATATGACAGAAGAAGCTACTTGGGAACTAGAGAACTTGATGAGAGGAAAGTACCCGAAATTGTTTGAGACATAACCTTACTTGAATTTGGAGGACCAAATTCTCTAAGGTGGGGAGAATGTGAAATCCCCAATTTTCTGTAATTTTCCATACTTGTACAGTTTTCCAACTTGAATTAATGGAATAAAGATGAATTTCTGAAATTTTAAACGATGTATGGAATATGTATGAAAATGAAGAGAATTGAAAGTAAAATTATCAAAGAAATAAGGTGATATCAGGAAAATAAATGGAGGATGAGACAAGAAATTAAATCAGAAATTTCATTGGTAGTTAAATGGATAAGTCATGGGAAGAAAAGAGAAGAGGATTAATTGATGATCAAATGAGTCAAATGGTCAAAAGGGGGACTTAATGGCTGAGAGGAGCATGCATTAAAGGGGGCATTAAATGCCATAGCATGACTCATCATCATCATCTCTTGCACCCCACGACACCAGCCCATCTCCCTCTCCCTCTCGTTGCTTCCATATTTTCCTCTAAGTGTCCAAGCTTCTCACCTTGACAAACCACCATCTCATGCCATCGATTCATTAAACTTCTCTAACGAAAAATGATCCTTGTCGATAGCTTAACATATACCTTTAATACGAAAGGTTGAATCCTAGTGGTTAAGGAGATCTCAAAATCTTGAAAGTTGGTGAATAACAAAGGTAAGAGAAGAAATGGTTTTGGTTAATTTTATTGATGGTTTGAAATAGTATGGAGTTGGTAGAATAGGTTTATTGAGGTTTAAATTTGCCATGATGGTTACAGCTTGAAGAAGTGGAAAAAGGGCTAAGGGTTGATTCTACCAAGCTTGTGGATTAATCTCAATCGAGATAAGGAATTTATGTAACGGACGTAGAGTGACTATGTCCGCATGTTTTAAATGTATTTGAATTGCTTTGGGAAGAAGTACAGCTGTTTTAATTGCAGGAAAAAGGGTACCATTTGGGTGGTACTCCTAGTACCAATTAGGCTAGGAGCAGCCAACTGCCTTAAGTAGCAGCCGACTGCCTAGAGACATCTAAAACGCCGTTTTACGAAAACCAACTCAAACCAGTCGACTGCCATGGGAGCCAGTCGACTGCCATTTTCCAGAAACCATTCTGTTTCAAACCAGTCGACTGCCAGGGGAGCCAGTCGACTGCTATTTTTCCAGAAGCATTCTGTCTCAAAACCAGCCGACTGCCAAAGGGGCCAGTCGACTGCTAATTCTCGAGAAACATTCTGTTTCAAAACCGGTCGACTGCCATTTGGGACCAGTCGACTGCCCTATTTGTATTTTGAAAAATATAATAATTGAATTTCAAAAAGGGAAAGAAATTCAATAAGGCAAAACATGGGGTAGCAGTCGACTGCTATATATGACCAGTCGACTGCCTATTTGAAAGAAAGTTTTGAGAACCTATTTTAAGAAAGGATATTCATACTTGTTTAAAACCTATATGAATAAGGTTTTTTTGGAGACTATGAATCTCTCAAAAGAGCATGCACATTATTTGTTACTTGTACTTGACTGAGGAGCTCTAGTCCAGCCCTCAGACCCGCAGTACGGCACCTAACTAGTGAAACTGTGGGCTATAGACAATGGCCATGAGTCTTTTATTTGATTCGGCTTTGGGGAGGATCCCTGGCCCATACGTGGGTACACCATTTATTTGATATCTCTCAGGATTATCCCTTATGGGATATATTTGCGGTATCCTCATGAGATCCTCATATTGGATTATCCCTTATGGGATATATTTGCTGTATCCATTATCTCTCTGGATTATCACTTACGGGATATATTTGCGGTATCCATGATGAGAAATTACTTAGTGCATGATTCTGTTTGATATAAATTGTCTCCCATCTATTTGAAAATAATTATAATTGCCTATTTGATTTCACGTGATTTGAGGTCCGTGGAAATATTTGAAAACATGATTTACTTGTATTTGATATTTGCGAAAGAAATATACAAATTATGCTTTATAATGATTTTACATGACATTATAAAGCCAAGCAGGAAAACTGCATATAGTGATATAGTACGCTCTTTTACATAAGTTTCTTACTGAGCGTAAACTCACTCCTTTACATCTATTTTTCATACAGATTACTTGAAGTAATTCCGCTCCGGATAGAAGAGCTCATTTTGGGATTTTTGAGATACCTTCGAGGCACGCTTCCTACTTATCCTTTGAAGGTATACTTAGTCGACCGTTACTTCGGCTAATGTACAGTACAATACTACAGTTTTGTATATGTTGAGGATTAGGGTGTATGAATATTTGAGATCCTGATGTATATGGCACATGTTTATAAATGAAAAATTTTATGCATGTGAAAATGAATATTATACTCTGATAGAAATGCCTAAATCATAAGAGTAAGGGAGATTGACATCGGATAAACTAGTCGATTTATTTGTTATTTGAAGTAAATTAGTTGCTATTTGGTTAGTGACAAGGACGTCACAGATGCTGCCAAAGTATTTTCACTAGAGGAATTGTCTTAGACCTCAATATCTTATCTTTTCTATCTAAAATCCGAATGGGTCTCTCAACGTAGCTCAAATCCTCCCTAATCTCCAAAGGTTCATACTTAATGACATGGGAGAGGTCCAGATGATACTTCTTTAGCATCGACACTTGGAAGACATTATGCACACCTGATAGCTCTGTTGGTAATGCTAGTCGGTATGCCACGTCACCAATTCTCTCTAGGATTTTAATCGGACCAATATACCGAGAGCTCAACTTCCCTTTCTTACCAAATCTCATTATGCCTTTAGACGGAGAGATCTTCAAAAACACTTTATCTCCAACCTGAAATTCTAAAGGCCTTCTCCGATTATCGGCATAGCTCTTCTGTCTACTTTGGGCTGTCTTCAATCTATCACATATCAATCTCACATCTTCGGAAGCATGCTCTACTAATTCTGGAGTGAATATCTTTCTTTCACCTACCTCTTCCCAACCAATAGAGGATCTACACTTACATTCATACAACGCCTCGTAAGGTGCCATCCCAATGCTAGAGTGAAAGCTATTGTTATGTGCAAATTCGACTAGTGCCAAATGATCATCCCATGAGCCTTGAAAATCCATGACACAAGCCCTCAACATATCCTCAAGGGTCTGAATTGTCCTCTCTGACTGCCCATCGGTTTGAGGATGAAAGGCTGTGCTAAAGCTCAGTTTAGTTCCCAAAGCATCCTGGAAGTGTTCCAGAAACGGGAAGTAAACCGAGAATCTCTATCCGAAACTATACTCACTGGGACTCCATGTAACCTCACTACTTCTTTAGTGTACAATCATTAAAACATGAAATTTCAAGCTTTCTCTCACTTACCACCTTGGTCGAACCTTATGGGAGTCCTTACACCTTCATTATGATCACTTAAGCACTTGATTTTAGTGTCAAGTTGTAGAGGGAAGTGAGGAGAGCAAGTTTGGTGAAGATAGTTTTTGGTTACAATATGTTTTTTTTATAGTGTTTTAATGGCTTTCTCTCTCTTCACTAAGCTTGGCTATGAAAGATTGGACAAGAAATGGTGGCTGCTGAAAATGAGGAAGAATATGGCTGGGAATTTCTAAAATAATAATATCTTATAGCATGAAATGACCAAAATGCCCTTATACTTACGAAAACTTTCAATTTTGCCCTTTGCGATTTGATTTCGATTTAAACAATCAGTATAACTTCAAAATATTTCATTCAATTATAAAATATATCTATTTAACATATTCTAATCATTGGGCGAGCTTTTGTTAAGGTTTGACTGGTCAAATGGGTGAAATTACCAAAGTACCCCTAACTGTTGAATCGCATAATTTTTTTCTTTTTCGTATAATTTAGTCTATCAATCCACATGACATAAAACTTTGTCACATTGGAATTTACCTACAATTGTCAGTTGGCCAAAAATCAACTTGGTTTGACCGTTATTCATGAAAATCCTAACAGTCTATGGACTTACTCGTCATTTCTAAAATTATTGCACGTTTTTCAAAATATGCATAAACAATTGAGTTTGGGGTGCAAATTTTACCATCATAGTATTTGGCTCTAAAATTCTGGTATGCCAAGTTTCACCTCCATCAAGCCATTAAAAGACTAATGGGGCAAACCATTCGTTTCCCCTTCATACTTACAACTCAAATAGGATTAGAATGGTTGTGAGACGTTTGTTATTTCTAACTTCCTGAATAGTGAATAACAATAACAGGAAATGTGGATCTCACACTTGTATTTGAAATCCAAGCTTTACAAATTACAATATGCCTAGCACAAAACATCCTAATTTTTTCATTAATCACTTGATCAAAAAATTGTTAGAATTATAAATTTATAGTTCATTAATTTAATTCTAAAATCTAAATCTTCTTTGTTTAGAAAAAAAAATCAAATCTTTTTAATTTGGATAAAGTGTAACGATTAAGCATCCAAATTTTATTATTAATAAATAAATCCATTTGTATTTTCAAACATTCTTGATTTGTTAAAAATTAATAGCTTTTACATTTTTTTAGGAAAAACTTGACTTTTAATAATACAAATTTAAATGATTATAGCTGTTTATGAGCAGAGATGTAAATTGCAAAGAGAATATGGAGAAAAACATAAAGATAAAAAGATATAATCATTAATTCACTTAACATTATTTGAATGCATAGTTCATAGTTTATTTCAAAACAAATAACTTCTTTTTATTTGATAAAAAGTTAAGTGTTTAAACATTATTACACAAATATTAATAGAAATTGAAGAAATTTAATTTTACTTAATAGAATTATTTATTTATTTTATTATTTTTCTTTCTAAATAATACTGTTGGATATATATGATCAATTTTTTAAATTTAATTTTCCTTAATAAGTCAAATAAATGATAAACTTTGAAAAAAAATATTAATTTGTGTATATTACATATATAAACCGGTAAAACTAATTCAAACATCTCACCAAAAAAAAAAAACTAATTCAAACATGATATGACAGAATGTAATAAGATAATTTCTGCCGTGTATAATAGCAGCCGGTTCAAAAATCGAAGTGTATTCTTCAATTTGAAAGAATATTCCAGCAGAAAAATAAGTTTAAATACAAACCAAATATTTCACCCTCTCATAAAAAAAAAAAAATCCCAAAATCATGTCGACGCCACAGCAGAGCCAAATACCCCAACAACCGTTCTCCCGTCGAATTGTCCGCATAACCGTGACGGACGCCGACGCCACCGACTCTTCTAGTGACGATGAAGTGACGTCACCGAAGAAAAGCCAAAAGCAACCAAAGAAAAAGCTTGTCAACGAAATCACAATCGGAATGTTGACGAAAGAGAACGACGTGATTGCGGGGTCGAGTAAAAGCAAGGTGAAGAGGTATAGAGGGGTGAGACAAAGGCCGTGGGGAAGATGGGCTGCGGAGATTAGAGATGGGCGAAGGATGAGGCTTTGGTTGGGGACTTTCGATACGGCGGAAGAAGCGGCTGTTGCTTATGATCAAGCGGCAGTTAAGCTGCGTGGACCCAACGCGCCTACTAACTTTAAGTTGCTTGATTGCAAGGTCGTTCAGTCGTAAATTCTCTGTAAATATTAACCGCTCTTTTCATTTCGGTGTTTTTAATGTTTTATGTCATTAGGGTTAGTTTTTGTGTTGTTTTTTTTTTTTTCTTTCTTGTTGTTAGTTCTGACTTAACTGATGTAAAGGAAAGTTGTTAACGGAGAAGAAGATGAAGCATTTGAAGATGGTTCTCTTTCGTTCCATTATTTACTGATGTAATTAAAAAAACTGAATTGAGGATTATTTTTTTATTAATTTAAATTGCTCAAACTCAAATTACCAACTTGAAAGTTTTTAAAAGAAAGGGAAAGTAGCTGACAGTGCTTGCAATGCACGCGCTTCCTCTTAAAAAACTTAACACAGATTGTATGACCCAATTCTGGAAGTTTCTAGACGGATTCTATGGTCGGCCATGTTTTGTGATTACTTTGTAGAAGAGATACATAGGCTACCGGAGATCCTTTTCCTTCTTTATTCTCAACCGAAACTCTACCCGTTGCTTCCGGTCCCTTTCGGAAAGCTAACCTGAGGTGCTCTTTCAAAGCTGCCGCCTGTAATTCTCTCTGGACGGTTTCCCGACGACAGGTAAGTTGATTTCTTTCCTTAGCGACAGCAATTTTGTTCTTTCGAGTATGCCATTAACTGAGATTTGTCCTTTTTGTTTTTGGGTTTTCTGGATTTGTTTTCAAAAGGCCTTCTGGACTTGATACATTTATTATGTTGTTTCTGCATATTTACATAGTTTCCTCTGTTCTGCAAATGGTCTAAATTCACAAATTTAGTTTCTGGACTTGATTGGTGCGTTTTGATTATTAAGATAGTGAAAATGACAAAGAATAAGACTAGGAAAACTTCAGGTTTTAGAGGCAGGAAGTAGAGGGTTTTTTTTTTTTTTAATGTTTCCAATGTAGATTATGAGTTTGTGTATTAATATGACTATTTGCTACTATTAAACATTCAATAAGCTGAAAAAACTTGAGTTACTTTGCAAATTTACATAGCTGTAGAATGTAATGTAGTTAAAGGAAACATTCCTACTTATTATTTTTCTGCAATAATCTTTATAGCTTTTTTCTGATAAGTTTTGTGTTTGTTTTTTTTAATTCCTTCACTTGCATGACATATTTTTTTAAATCTTCAAGGTCCTAGATTGCAACTACATAATATCTCCCAAAAATATATAACTCCTTTGTTTGTTGACTTTACTTTTAGCCTAAAGAAGAGCATTTTAGCAAAGTAGATGATATTGTGTCAATTAACATGGCATATCTCATGGCCGAAAACAATGGCATGTGGCAAGATCCTACAAGGTCTATAGCTCTATAATTACCAAAGACAAGTCAAAAGCACATGACTTCACATAGTAATCTTGT
The DNA here is from genome assembly GCA_032173925.1 of Heritiera fomes. Classification (NCBI taxonomy): domain Eukaryota; kingdom Viridiplantae; phylum Streptophyta; class Magnoliopsida; order Malvales; family Malvaceae; genus Heritiera; species Heritiera fomes. The sequence goes on along the minus strand of JAPDPM010000012.1, from coordinate 9,380,831 downwards.
GAGCAATTAAGCTCACAAGCATTCCAATTACAGTTCTAGTCTTTTATCTTTATCTGCATCATTATGATAGCCGCATTTAGCTCTGTGCTCCAAGTTCTTTTAAGAATTTATTCAGTTATGATTCTGTTATTTGAATTGTTCGTGCAACTGTACTTCAGTCAAATAAAAGCATTGAGTTCATTTCTGTCTCCATCTCAATATGGCGATATTATTGATTTAATTTAATGTTAATAAATTTGGTGATGCAGAATGCAAAGAAGCTGATTGAGGAATTAGCGTACTTGGAGGTTTTATTTTGTTACTTTGTTGCATCTATGGGGATTAACTTTGTAATAGTTTAGCACCGTTTTTGTGGTATATATAACAAAACCAACATGATTTTAAAAGTGCTTTAAAGTGTTTTGATTTAAAACAAATGTTTATAAATCATATAGTTGCATATGTGTTAAGAAAATAATGTTTTGGAAGTATAAAACAAGCTTTGAAATGGAAAAGAATAAGATGTACATGTTACTTAGTACATATGTACATATTGACTATTGTACATGTACAAAATACCTGGAGCTTATGTACAAATCAAGGGCATTTGAATTGCTTGAAGTTTTGGAATGAAAATAGCATGTACATTTTATCTAAAGCATATGTACATTTTACCAAGTGCATATGTACATATTGCCTAAAGATATATGTACAAAAGTAGAGCAGTCAAATAACCCTATAACATTATAAATTCTGGAAATGGAAAATACATATGTACATTCTGCCTTGTGATTATGTATGAAAGCTAGGCATTCGAATACCCTAGAGAGGCACTCGAATACCCCACAAGAATTGACATTCTGGTTTTGGTGTGAGTGCACTAGAAGTATTCAAAGTGCAAATGAATTTTCAAAGAGTAGATATTATATCTTGGCAACAAAGTATCCTAAATCATTTGCACCGGTGTAAGGAAACTTTTGTAGTTATGATAGCTTTCTAAAAGTACTTTGCCTGCGCAAGTTCATAGAATATTCTTCATTGATTGCAATAGTCATTGATTACACTCCATTATACAACACTTTTGTGATGCTTTGCTAAACTGCCATCTTAGCCAAACATGAAATACATGATTCTGAGAGTCCAAGACCTCTCAATGCAACAGGTGTTGTATTAAATTAGATCACTTCTAAGGACCTTGCTATAAGGGGATACTTATGAATATGATTGACTTTAAGCTTTGTGATTTTTGTCTTGATTTCAAGTTAGTTTCTGCTAGAGATATTTCATCTTGAAAAGGAAAAAAACATAAGTAGTGATCTGATGCTTGGACTTATTAGACTCTTACGTTCTGATTGGTTCATTCCGGGTTATCAAATTTCATGTATTATGTTGAACAGAGCGATGCTTAACAATAGGTTACAATTTGATGTTGGAACTGTGTTCTCTGAGTTTGAATTGTTAGATCTCATCTTAAAATTGTTTGAGTTCATTTCAAAATTGTTGGTGTTGGAAGCTGAAACAAGAGAAAATATTAATAACAAAAATAACATAAGAAACTATAAATTAGAATCATTTTACTGATCATGAAGAGCTGGACTGAGGCATAAATATATTGCTCTCTTTAATATGATTCACGTCTTTGCCGAAATTATATCACTAGTGCAACAGAAACTTTAAGCATGTTGTCTCTAGGGTACATTAGCTCAATTTTATCTTAATTATACACTTTACAGTTTTGCACTAACTTGTAGAGTAAAGAGCTCTAAAATCAAACATCTTTCCTTGTCCAAGAGTAAGTTTATGTGTGTAAAATGGTATATCTTGTTTGAGGCTTAGTATCTCAATTTATAAGTCTCACCATTTGTAACTCATATCAAATAATAATTTATGAATTAATTCACAAAATAATTGATTAATGGTAATCGCATGAGTAACTTACCAACAATTAACTATGAATATAAGAGCATTATTTCCGTTAACACTAACCGTGATTGTTAAATGGCAATTTAGAAAGAAACGGCTTAGCATTTCATTAGTAAAAACGTTACTATACAATAAAGATTTAGACTCCAATTTTTTATATTTTATTATTAAAATATTAGGTTCCAAAAATTTCCTCTCCATTTTAATAATAAAAAAATATTTTAAAAGTTTTAATTATTTTTATTAATTTGGACAGAGATGAATTATTATGCATAATAAAGGTGTGCAACGGTATTGAACTTTTACTTTGTGTAATTGCAAATCTTGTTCTTAAGCCAATAATGTGCAATACGCATTGAATTTTGACTGTATAAGGGGGACAAGATTTTATAGTGCGCATAATAATTTAGATGTTTACGAGCTTTTTATTAAGCCAGCACATTACAAACTTGTGCTTGATCTCGGACTTAGTGAGTAATCTAGAAACTTGCCCAACCAAGCTTCATAGGAGTGACTCCACTCCAATACTCACATAGGTGAAATCTATCAAAAGTGATCATCTAACTATTACACCTCACTTATAACGAGCTATAAATTTCATTAAGATTCTTAAAGAATAACCCCCTAATGTTACGGGATGGATACACTACATAATAAAGATGAACAAATGAGTTTAAAGCATCTTAGTGTGTATCTTTCAATGACTTCTTTATGATTCGTTTTTTCATTGAACCTAACTCTTAGGATCTCTTATCATTAGGTTGGGTATCTTCATAGGAGATTTAAGATTTAGAACTTTTAAAATATTATTTTATTATTAAAATGGAGAGGGAATATTTGTAACTATTAATTTTAATAATAAAATAACAATAACATTTTAATAATAAAATTAATTCTTAGCTTTAGGTTACAAACGTCATAAGGATGATGATGCTAACCGTTTATGTCTTCAATAAGTCAAATAAATATTGGTTTGGCCGGTTACTCATAATAATTAGGAGGTTACTTATTTCTTTATTACTTTGTATGAGTTAAAAATTTGTGAAGTTTATAAATAGGAGTTCTAATCCCCAAATGAGATATGGTAATTCACTATGATAATTCAAACATAGCACCAACAATTTTAAGATGAACTCCAAGAATAGTGTAGTAGCAAATCTTATTCCTAAGCCAATAGTGTGTCATACGCATTGAACCTTGATTGTATAAGGGAGATAAGAGTTTGCGGTATACACATAATAATTCAGGTGTTTACAAGCTTCTTATTAAGCCAGCACATTACAATCTTGTGCTTGATTTCGAACTTAGTGAGTAATCTAGAAACCTACCCAACCAAGCTTCATAGGAGCAGCTCCACTCCAATACTCACATATCAAGAGTGTTCCTGTAACTATTACACTCCACTCATAACGAGTTATAAATTTCATTAAGATTCTTAAAAAATCAACCCTCCAAAGTTACAGGATAGATGCACTACACCATAGGAATGAACAAATGAGCTTAAAACTTCTTAGTGTGTATCTTTTAATGACCTCTCTATGATTTGTTTTTCCCATTGAAACTAACTCTCAAGATCTCTGATCATTAGGTTGAGTTTTCTCATAGGAGATTTCAGATTATCTGGGAAAACATTGCACCCCCTTGATGTATACCAAATTCTTTATCTAGAAAGAGATTTAAACCATCACTAAGATTATCATTTAATTTCACTCTTACAATCTCATTTACTCAAATGGGATCTCACTATATTCTATTTCCTTTTGATAGAATTGGATTTACCATTATAATCATGGTTATGCACTTTACAAAACATAGCAGTGGTATCACAAGTACTTGTCACATGATTTAGATCTAAGATTCTTTAGCAGTCACTCAAGCCACAACTATATTTATATAGTAGGGCACATAGCATTTTCATGCTCCAACATATTACAATAAATCATACTACTAAGAATCACAAATTTTTATTGTCTTAACACCAAAAGTCATACTATTAAGAATCACATAGTCTAGTAACATCCACATAAAATATGATACTATTAGGAATCACAAAATTTATTGTGATCAATAGCCTTACAAACACGCAGCCCATCTATTCTCAATTTCAATTAACTTTTCTCAACTTTAAACTAAAACTCAAAATGCATAAATATTATATTTCCAATAGTAGTTCACCAAAATATGGTTATGCATTATACTTACGTATACAAGAGAGATAAATTCAGAATCATTATGATGGTTATGCATCATATTTCAACTAAACAATCTATGCTCATTTTTTAAACTATATACATATTAGTTTGAACGAAAATTAAATATCAACATCTAACGTATCTCCTAAAGTATGCAGGAATGAACACATTTCATGAATGTATTTCATGGTACAGCTCATTTATAACATATTCGTATCTAGGTTTTTGCCAATCTCATTTTTAAATTATTAATATTTTAGCTGTAAAAAAAATTATATTCACATAAAAAAAACCATAAACGCATTAAACTTTTCGGTAAGCAATCCTATGGCTTTCTTCTTAGCGAGATTCCTAAGCCACTTAAATGCATGACTAATTGTGACACAAATAAATGCGATAAATACTTTAGATATATACACACAGACACGTTGCTGTATACTCATAATTAATGCATTTTGTGATACGCTAACTTTCCATAATTCAGGTCACAATATCATGTCAAGTAATATTTTCTAATAAATAAAGAAATAAGAAAGCAGCCATACGTCAGCAAACACAAGCAAAACTATTGAAATTGCATATTTGATCAAGAATGAAAACCATGCATTTTTCTTGCACACATATCAAATCCTTCATGTTAATGCTTAAGAGCTCGTTTAGGATTATCCATCTCAAACGCCTAGCTTATCAAGCAAAGACAAGTTAATGACAATTAAACACAGAACGGCTAGCCAAAGGAGTTACTACTTACTAACATATTAATTTTTATAACTTTTGAAATATTAATTACAAAAATTACGACTCTTATATTCACATGGCTGCTTAATTAATATGTCCTTAAACTTCAAGGCATATGCAACATTTCCACTTGACAAGCGGTTAAAATCATTTTTAATGAGAAACCGAACAATCAAACCAATGATACATATATTTGACCCATACCTTTATTTGAAGTCACTAATTTTCACGTAATTTTCATGAGTTTTTTCCTGTACACTTGTATTCTACAAACTTTATTCCCTAACAAGGGTAGCTTTAATTTTATTTACTAAAATGGAGTACTTTAATCCTTATCAATGCCTTGTCATATATTTTAAACTACGTCAATGCCGTGTCAGAATCAAAACCAACTCTAAGAAGCCTAGAAGAACTCCTGACTTTGTATTTCTTCTCTTTTACACATTGAGGACAGTTCCATATGACCAAGTGCAAGTTGTTTAAGCTTCAAATTTTTATTTGAAGATGTAGATGATGGGACAGTAAGCGAAGTTGGGCAAAAATTGCAGAGGGGGAGGATTGGAGCATCTTGACTGTGAGAAGCATGACGAAGATGCTCAGCCATGGCCATAAGGTCAGATGCAAATTCATTATGAATTCTGTTAAAAGGTATTGGAAGATCAATTGTGGTGCAGGCCAACTGATTTTGCACCCTTGATAGTCACCAGGACACCATCTGCAAAACTTACCTTTTTCAAGACACTAGCATCTGCAACATGTTGCAGAATTGAACCATCAACAAGATTAATAAATAGACTTCAAAAATTTCTATAAGAGACCTCGTATCAACATGGGAAAATCCAAAAAGAAAAACAAATCATTTTACAAATGCTAGGATTGTAAATTATTATATTTCATGTAGAAAACTTTAAAGAACAAATTTTTTATAGGTCTCACCATTTGTAACTCATATCAAATAATAATTTATGAATTAATTCACAAAATAATTGATTAACGGTAATCGCATCAGCAACTTAACAAATATTAACTATGAATGTAAGAGCATTATTTCCGTTAACACTAACATTAATTGTTAAACGGCTATTTAGAAAGAAATAGCTTAGCATTTCATTAGTAAAAAGGTTACTATACAATAAAGATTTAGACTCTAAATATTTTATATTTTATTATTAAAATATTAGATTAAAATATTAGGTTCCAACATGAATAGCTCGCAGAGAAATGCATACAAGTTGCTAGGTTCGTAAATGAACTATGGCTGCAAAGCCAGTGCACCCTGCATCTCTCACCTTGCAATTAGCTTGGCAGCATTCGCATCGAAGCCATATCCACATGGTTAAAGTAAAAAGAGAGATTGATGAGGCTGAGAAAGGATAAGCAGCCAGAATTACTAAAGGGAGGCGTTGAGTTCTTACATACTGATGTGGGTTAGGTTAAAGATTATTAAGCTTTTCTATAAGTTAAGCTGAAGACAATTGAGCCAAATGATAATCTGAGCCCAAGAGGAAAGAGGACTCAAAGGGCCCATAAATGATCCACTGGGTTATTATTTAAGCTTTGAGACTTAAAGGTAATTACACGCAAAATAACTCCTATAAATAGGTCACAGGTATCATTCTTAAAGCCTAAGCTCTATTTGCCTGCCAAAACCTTGTCTGACTTAAGCATCGGAGTGCGCGCGCAGCCCTCTTACTTTTCCTATTTCACAGATTCGTTAGAGACAGACTAAAGCGAAGATTGAGGATTTGACGTCAGCAAACTTTTATTGTTGTTTTTGGCAACAACAATTAGCGCCGTCTGTGGGAAAACAAACAAAAAAGCAATAACAAAAGATGGTGAAAAGACTATCTGCGGATGACAGGGTATGTCGGCTACGGCAGGGTGCACAGACTACACGATAAAGTCTGGGACGAGAGACTGACTCTTGCGCGTGACAGGCCTTTTGGCGATAGAGTGCATGCAACTAGCGACAGCTCTAAGATACGAAAGATCTCAGGTGACAGAGATACAAAGGAGTGGGTGACTACATGGGCTAGAGAAGAGCTCTTGCACCTGACAGCATGGGTGAGAGCGATTTCTTGCGCAGAAAGGTCCTTGGCGAGAGATCTTCTCCTGTCGCCTGGGCGAGAGCTATCTCTCGCGCCAGACAGGTCCTGGTGAGATACCTCCTCCTATTAGCCTGGGCGAGAGCTATTTCTCGCGTGCAGAATGGTCTTTGGTGAGAGACCCCTCCTGTCGCCTGGGCGAGAGCTCTCTCTCACGCAGAAAGGTCCTGGCGAGAGACCTCTAATGTTAGCCTGGGCGAGAGCTATTTCTCACCCAAAGAAAGGTCCTTGGCGAGATACCTCCTCCTATTATCCTGGGCGAGAGCTATTTCTCGCGCGCAAAAAGGTCTTTGGCGAGAGACCCCTCCTGTCGCCTGGGCGAGAGCTCTCTCTCGCGCAAAAAGGTCCTGGCGAGAGACCTCTAATGTTAGCCTGGGCGAGAGCTATTTCTTGCGCGCAGAAAGGTCCTTGGCGAGAGATCCCTCCTGTCGCCTGGACGAGAGCTATCTCTTGCACCAGACAGGTCCTGGCGAGAGACCTCCTCCTGTTAGCATTGGGTGAGAGCCACCTATCCTGTTACATTGGGCGAGAGACAGTACTGAGCGAGATGCTAGCTCTCGTGCAGACAAGCCTTTGGCGAGAGACCTCTTTATGTTAGCACTGGCGAGATGCTAGCTCTCGCAAAGACAGGCCTTTGACGAGAGACCTCTTTATGTTAGCATTGGCGAGATGCTAGCTCTCGCAAAGACATGCTATGGCGAGAGACCTCCTTATGTTAGCAAGGGTGAGACGCTAGCTTTCGCGCTAGACAAGCCCTTAGCGAGAGACCTCCTCCTGTTAGCCTTGGGCGAGAGCCATCTATCCTGTTACATTGGATGAGAAACAGTACTGGGCGAGAGGCGAGCTCTCGCGCATACAGGCCTTTTGGCGAGAGACCTCCTGTTCATACTGGGCGAGAGCCATCTACGCGCGAGACAGATCCTTGCCTAGAGGAGACCTCCCTCTCGTGACAGGCCCCTGGCGATTAGCACAAGGCGAGAGCCATCTTTCGCGCTGTACAGTTCCTTGGCGAGAAGCGACCTCCCTCTCGCGACAGGCCCTTGGCGAGAGGAGACCTCCCTCTCACGACAGCCCCTGGCGATTAGCACTACTCACCACTAACATTTGCTATTTTCTGCACGCATCCACGGCAGACGCATAAGAAATTTAAGTATGTCATTTTACATTTTGACACAAACTTTAAGGAGCCTTTTGGCTACAAGGTTCCATGCGACAGAGCAATTCACGCTACAGGCCACTTGACCATGGTAACGCGGCAGGATGTGTGCACGATAGGTGCAAAAAAAGACACTTTGTCACATGGACGATAATAGTTGTCGCACGTAAGGTTCGCCCAATTCGCATGAGCATAGATCCCACGCGAAAGGCCACTTTGGCGACACTGTGCTTAACTACGCGACAGCTAAAGCAAGCGAGCAATGATTGTCGTACGCGACATCTTCCCTGGGCGAGAAGAGTCTCCAGCATGTAAAACGGAGACAGAGGGGCTCTCGTAAGCAAACAGCAATAGAGGGTCTCCCGCACATTAACAGCTAGAGAAGGGCTCCCGCGCTTGACATTCCCTTTTGTCGAAAGCGGCACACGTGAAAAGTGCCCGGGTAGAACAACACATGTGTGCAAACAAAGCCTAAGTAGAAATGCTTGACAAACAAAGGACTGTTACGATGACTCAGGCCAGGGGCGGAATGTGGTCAAACAGGACCATGCGGCAGGACCCTTTGGCGAGATATTGCAGCTCGTGCATGCAAGGAAGGTAGGGTGCTGCACGAAGAAGCACACATATGAGTGAATGTGGCGAGCATGTTGCATCACAGGCCTTTGATGAGGGATTGTAGCTCGCCTACCGATAGCCAGAATAAGCAAGCACAGTTAAACGCAGCACAAAGAGTAAGCCACGATGGCAAGCACCACACATACACGACAGTCTTGGGCAGTAAAGAGACGAGGGCAAGCACGACCTATAGAGTAAAAGATCGAAAAAATAGCTAATGTATGGCAGGCACCGCCACAACAAAAAGGCTTCGACCATAACAGGTCGACCCACCGTACGCAAGGCGGAAGTGCAAATACATGAGTACTAGTTTTAAGTGCATGCTTGCCCAGTAGGTAAAAGGTAATGGTGAGCACATTCGACAGGTTTTATTGAAATAAAGCGGTTCGTCCTATGCAACAACCATGCGGGCAAGAAAAAGTTACACAACAGGCATTCTAGACGAGCGAACGGCTCCCGTGAGCCCATCATCTCGCACATAAGACGTGAAACAATACTGACGAATGCAGTGTCATGTAGCGAGCACAAGCAACAGACACTTTCGATGCTTGAGTGACTTGTAGCGATTGCATAACCAATGCCACAGCCTAGCCTCCGTAGCAAGGCTCACTTGGGAAAACACTTGCCAAGGTGCGAGAAGCAATCTTGATGGACAAGCAAGGAACAAGTTGAAGGGTTTGGCAGAGATGCACACACAATGCTAGATGGGCTCGCCCAAGAAAGGAAAAAGCTGGACGAAGAGCTCAAACAAGCCAGCGTAAGTCCAGGGGAACTCTATTAGGCAAGCCCCAACTAAAGACCTCGGGGAACACACCCAAAACTTCAAAAGCCAACTCGTGCTCACTCGGGTGTGTAAAAACATAGACAAGCAGCTGAAACCGGGCAAGGCACAAAAGGTTAAATGAGCCAACGGCCGCCTCGCGAGTACGGTTGTGGGTGGCGAGCAAAAATACGACCATCCTAAGACCTAGGCGAGCAAGCCCTTTGTCAACCGAGACAGGAACTCACCTAGGAAAGGGAACTCTATGGGCGAGCCATTCAGAGTGACCAAAGTGAGAAAAGATTACGAGACTCTGTACATCATTAGGTGCACACCCATGTAATGAAGGACCGAGTGAGGATGCTCTCTCCCAGACAACGAGAACTCCGCTTTACAAGTGAGATTTTTGGCGAGCCCAGCCGCAAAAGCTCTCCATGAACACAGCAAAGCTCAATTAGTGATTTGGCTGAACGCCCAGCAAAGAAGAAATCAAAATGGCGAGCACATTTCAAATGCGACAGGCTCTCTACTTTGATAAAATAACAACGAAGAAAATTAGGTGAACACAGCACCCGTAGGCAAGATTCCTCCGTTAGCACAATACAGGCGAGCAAAGAACACCTGAGTCATGCCTTTCGGCAGTGGCTATCAACGCTAGTGAGCACAGAATCCAAACTACTGGTTCGCCCATTAGAAAAAACTTTGGCGAGCACATTTAAATTTGACGATCCAAGCACACGCCCAAGTGCGGGATCTGAGCGGAATGATCTAGAGTCTTCTAGACCTAGTATGCGCACTAATCCGACAGAATGTCCAAAAGCTTCCTTCGGCCCATCTGTAGATCGTCTGCACATAAGCTTTCAAGAACTGCTCTAGCAATCATCTAGAAGTGGCTTAAGAGCCACACACTTGGCATATTGACAACCACACATGTGAAAGAGGGTTTGTCTATACAAATGGTGTGTCAGCTTCGTGAGTCCTTTAAGCAAGACAAGGATGTGCCAGTTTAGGGTGTCGAGATCAAGGCTGTATTTCCCTTGTAAGCCCCTATACATAGCATTCTTGAGTATCAATAAAAGTGAGTGCTCAGCGCAACAGAAATTACAAACACACTCAAGCAAGGACATACGGGTGGTAACCAGATTTGAAGTACTCTCATACAATGTTTTCTATTCCACTCTAACAGTTGTGATTGAATTAGACAGGTGTCTGAGGCAGGCACTAGCCATTGTCATGTAAGATAGCGAGCCAGGGAGAGCTTAGTTTGATATAGTCGAATCGAAAACTTGTGGTAAGCTCGTAAAGGTAAATTGCTGGTACCGAGGCACGATTTAGTGCACAATCTATGGTCGACAGTAGAACATCCCAGCACTCGTACTTTACAGATTTTTCAAAGACAGACTTGGAATGGTACTGGTAGTAAACTTTTGCTATTATTGCTTTAACATTTGCTGCAATTATATTGTTACTTACTCTATTTAATTGGAAATACTACATTATGAAATGAAAGGCCATTTATTTTTATCTGTGCTATGATAATCCTCTATGTTTGATAGACATGTTGCAGAAATAGAGGAAGACGCGAGACGGGCACAAATAAGTCCCTAAGGGAAAAATGCGCGAGACGGGCAAAAATAAGACCCTAAGCGATAAGAAGACGCAAGACGGGCAAAAATAAGACCCTAAGCGAGAAGAAGACGCGAGACGGGCAAAAATAAGTCCCTAAGCGAAAAATGCGCGAGACGGGCAAAAATAAGACCCTAAGCGAGAAGAAGACGCGAAATGGGCACAAATAAGTCCCTAAGCGAAAGATGCGCGAGACGGGCAAAAATAAGACCCTAAGCTAGATTCATTTCACTTGAGTATATGGCAACAATGAGGAATCAAATTTTATCATTTGAGCAATATGACTCCGAGCCTTTTTATGAAGCATGGGAAAGATTTAAGGACTTGATTAGGAGATGTCCTTCTCATGGATTACCCTTATGGTTACAAATTCAAACTTTTTATAATGGTTTGGGTAATTCATCGAGAGATGTGATTGATGCAGCAGCAGGTGGAGCCCTTATAGGGAAGTCTGTTGAGGAAGCATATGAATTGATTGAGTTAATGGCTTCCAATGAATTTCAGTGTCAGTACATAAGAGATACATCGAAGAAGATCATCCACAAACAAGAGCTTGATCTTATTGAGACCATATCTTCTCCAAAAACCACCTTGCCCAGAAAAGTTTACATTAGTCTTTTTATTTCTTGTGAGATATGCGAAGGGAGTCATGCCACTGAGAATTGTCCTATCAATTTGAGTTGGGTGAGTCATCCGAGCTATTCCTTGAGCAACTATGAAAAGCTTTCATCACCTTCTTAGGAGCTTATGGAGACATGTGACCATTCTCATCAAGCTCCTCTACAACCACTGCATCAAGAGGTGTTGAGTGAAGAAATTGAAAAGCCTCCACCACCTGAGCTTATTGAAATTGAAAATGTGGTTGATGAAAAAGAAATGGAGAGTAGTAAGGGTGAGGAAGAAGTCCAAGAAGAAGGGTTTAAGATTGAAGTCCAAGTTCCAGAGGTCGACAAGAAAAACCAAGAGGCAACCTTCGTTATTTCTTCATGGAACTTTCTCCAAGAATATGAAATGGGTTATATCTTATAAGACTGCGGAATTAAGTTCTGTGAAGCAAAGTATTTGATGGAGTCACCTTCCATGGTGGTGCACTATGTGCATCCATCTATTTTCAGACCATTCAAACCACCTTGAAGGAAGGAGGACAAAGATAGTCAAGCTGATGACTATAAATCAAGCGCTTCTGGGGAGGCAACCCCAGCTTTTTATTAGTTTATTAGTTATTTCTTTATTTTATTAGTTTTAATGTTAATATTCCGTAGCTTTGATTTTCTTTTTCTTTCTATTTTGTAGGTATGAGTCTAAGTTTGGGGGAGCAGTAAAGACACCTTGTGGACATGCAATTGAGCTTCAACAAAAAATTCAGGGGAGTTTGCTTTTATCATTTCTAAATTCTTGAATCACTTACACATTGAGGACAATGTGCACTTCAAGTTTGGGGGCAAGGAAATTTGAGCTAAATTTTTTCAAAATTTCCAAAAATTCTCAAACTTTTTGAGCTTTAAATGTTTAGCCTTGAGATATATTGTGCTTGATTTGGTTATTTTCCATGTCCCCATGATTGAGTTTATGATTGAGATTGATTCTCATCTTTGGAAAAGCATGATTATTGAGAAGCATGAGTTGAATTCTTGAACTTGCCTTGTTCTGATTATGGTTTTTCCACCTTTATGCACTATGTCTTGATCATGGATTTGTATGCATGTTTAGAGAAGGATTATGTGAATATAGGATTGCATTTGTCTTTGAAGTTGTGAGCATATTCTAGAATTTGTTTGATCTCCTCTCGAGGTGAAATTTATAGCCCATGCTTAGTTAGGAAAATGATTTAGGCCATCCTTGGATCGTTTGTGCTTTTCAAGCTAACCTTGTACATACTTGTCCCTAGTCACCCTTCTGTGCCAAATTAGCCTATTGCTGTTTACACACCCACAAGTTAATTTCCTTTAGCCAAATAAATACACTTTCCTATCCCTTACCTCGAAAGCATGTGTTTTACTAGGATATATCATGAGCTATGTGCATATTTGGGTATATAGATAGGATATATATATAAAAAAAAGAGAAACAGAAAGTTAAAAAAAATGAAAAAAAATGAAAAAAAAAGAGCAAAAATAGAATAAGGTGTATAACAAAGTAAGAAGAAACTAAGTTTAGGGGAGTTAATTGAAGCTCAAAACATAAAGATCCTAGAGTGTAATGCATGATTAGAGGTTGCTAAGCCTAAATAGTCTTTTATCATACCTTCACCCTAGCCTTGCATTACAAGCTTAGTGAAATCCTATTGATTCTTGATTGAGTATGGCTACATTAGTGAAGAGAGAAGTGAAAAGCAAACCTATGGGATTGTTCATGTTTTAGGGACATTGTTTTTCATGTTTGCATAATCTCATCTGAATATGTATGCTTTGATATGTGATGGATACTTCACACAAACATGAAGAATCTAATTAGGACTTGGGCATGTGATTGAAGGAAACTCTATGTTAATTAATAATTTTGACTTTCTTTAGATTAAATCAGTACTCTTTTTATGAGGTGTATATAGGGAATATATCTATTAAGTACATGTTATCTCATGCATGTTTGAGATTGTTTTGCTTGAGGACAAGCAAAATATTAAGTTTGGGGGTGTGATAAGTCTCTAAAATATACATTTTTTAGAGTATTTTATTGCATCAATTTTGATTAAATTTTGGGATTTTAATGTAATTTCCTCCCATTTTAATTAAATTATCTTCATGTGTAGGAATTTCAAGAATAATGAGAAAATCAAGAAAATGGCAAGTAAATCAAGGAAAATGGTTGGATTTTGTGTTTAACACTTAAAATTCAGAGACTTAGCCTTTTCCAAACTCTAAACCTTATTCCTATTGCCTTTAAAAAAAAATTTATTTGAACCATTAACCCTACCATACCATAACCCATTTAAATCCATTCTCACATAAATCTCAAATACACCTAGCCCACCTTAAATCCCCAAAATTCATATGCCAAAATAAAACACTCCAAGTCCAACCCACAAACCTTGACCTTTCTTGATACAAGCCCACAACATATCCATGGAAGTTGATTTCAACAAGCACAAAAGAAAATGAGAGTTCAGCCCATGAGACAAATGGCCAAAGCCCTTGAAGGGAACCCTATCTATAACAACAAGAGGAGCTGCCGCACAATGAAGCATGGTGGGAGTAGGGCTTATGACAGGAGCCGATCCTCATCATCTTTTAGCCACTGTCTTTTATGTTTTCTGTTCTTTTCTTTCAAGACTCCCAAAGTTTAGGAATAGTTTTCATTAATTTAAAACTTTGTTTTCATTTCCATTTTTTTAATTTGGAGTTGTAAGTTTTAAATACTTGAGTTTAGAGATTGTTTAGATCATGCTACAAAGTCTTCTCTTCAAGTTTTATTAAACAGTGTTTTTTTTTTTGTAAGTTGAAGTTCAGTTTCATCCTTTTCCTTCGATGTTCATGTTACTGTTTCTTTGTAGTTGAATTCAGTGTATGCGTTAATTTTACGAGATTTTATTGTTTCTTTATATTAGATTAGATAATAGTTAATTTGAGTAAAATTATATTAAACTTTGCATCAATTTTGTTAGTTTCCAACACTATTCGGCAAGTTTCTCTCTTTTCTTTTCTGCTTTTACTCTTTACTTGTTTCTGTCTTCAATGCGTTTAATTATGCTTTTCGGTTTTTCCGCTCTGGACTTTGTTTCCTTTATTGCTTAGAAAGATGTTCTAATGTTGAGGAAGCTTGTTTAAGGGCAATAAACTGCGTCTTCTTTAGTGCTGTATTATTGCTCTGCTTTCCCCTGTTCTTGGTCGATTTTTGATGCTGCTGCTGCTTGTACGCTGGAGCGATGCAAAGCTGTGCAGTCAAACTGGCCACGGGTTTGAGCAGACTAGGTGTCATGGCTTGCTGGGTAGACTGAAGCTGGTGCTGAGAGGTGCAGCTTGGGAAGAAACTGCTACGTGGTGGCTGTTAAACAGGGCTGGTTTGCGTGCTGGGAAGCAGACTGAAGCGGTGAAATGGAGCAGGGGATAGACGTGCCTGGCTGGACACGTGAAGCAGAAGATGCACGGCTGCTGTATATGTTGATGCTGTGCGTGGTTGTCTTGTGTGAAGGCTGAAGCGGTGGACTGGTAGGAAGCAGCCCGTGCATGAAAGTTGGAGGAGAACAGGTGCATGAAGCAAGCAAGACACAGCTGGCACGTGCAAGCTGGGTTGGCGTGGCTAGCAGGAGACATGTGCGTGGCTATGTGCTGCTGCATAATGTGGCAAATCGTGGTTTTGTGCATGTGTTTGCTAGTACTGTGCAGGAGGCATGTAAGTTGTTGTTGTTGGGTTCTTTCAAGTCTTTTAGTTTCCTTTAAATTCAAGAGTTATTTCTTTATTCATTTAATGTTAACTATTAGTTTAGGTAATGCATGATAATTTTAAGTAAGCTGCATGTTTTTATTGCTCTTTACTTGCAATTTAGTTTTGATGCGCTTTACTTTAATTTCAAATATTAGTTTAGGTTTTATTTTAATGGTTTTAGTAGTTAATTGACTTCTAGAAAATGCTCAATTGCTTGAATAAACTTAGGATGATCAATTTCAATACTTAGCTAGAACAATTCTAACTAATCCTCATGGGAATGATACTCTACTCACTCTTTATTACTTGTCGCGATCTGTGCACTTGCGGTATAGGTTTTGGATACGCAACAATTACCTCAGTAAGAATATTTTATAAATTGTTTTTCATAAGATGAAAATATTTTCCTTATGAATATTTATGGATTGATTGAACTTATATTCAGTGAAATTGATTTCATAAATGGGGTTTATATCACGCGTTTACTATTTTGAGATTGTTAGGCCCCATATCATGCTCACGTGTCACGTGTTAGTGCTGATAGATACTGATCCTGTTATCAGTGTCCCAGTGGACACCTGATCAGTGCACACTATGGACCCCATAGACTATGGCCATAGATCTCATGTGTTTCCCCTATTTGGGATGATATTATAGCATGATATATTTAGGGTGTTGCCTAGTTTCCATGATACTGTACTGATGATTTTACTTTTCACTGAACTTTTTGCTGGTACCAAATTATTTACAGCTACTGAGCTTTTGATATATTACATGTTGAACTAAATATTATATGGTGTTTTACAAGTATGGAAATGAGTATTTGTGAAAGGAATATTAATTCCTTATTTATTTACTTAAGTGTTTTATCATGTGAATATGTAATGTTTACTGGGATTTGAATATTAAAAGAAAAGATTATTACTCTCTACAGTTGCTTCTAGGTTCCGGGATAAGACAGGTATTTCAAAATACCTGCCTTACTCCATCCGGATCTCTAGCCGACTGTAGTATCTTTCCTACATATGAGCCTAGAGCCCATCTAGGAAAATTTAAAGAAAATGAAAAAGTATTTTCAGCATATAGGTAGCTGAATATAAAGTGTTGCATGCATATAACTCTCTTACTGAGCCATGGTTTGCTCACTCCCCAATTTTAACATTTCAAATTTTCGGTAATTGTGAGATCTGACATCTGAGGATTTCGAGCTGCGCATTTGGAGACATTGCGACAGCTTGATTTATAATATCAGGTATGTTCATTTATTTTTTATATTTAGACTTACTTTCAGTACTACTTTCTTAAGAATTAAGATAGGGGATGTAATTGATATTACTAATTTTATAGTTAATAGTTAAATGAATATGAAAAGTAAAGTTTCACAGACAGCCCAACCGTATAAAATGTATAGAAAAATGTGAAAAATGTGGTCACGAGATATTACAGATATAGTTAGATTGTGTGATAATGATGATGATTAAATGTTGTGGCTTAGTAATATATAAGGAATAATATACCTATGGTATGATGACAAATTGATGAAATAATTGAGTGATGTTGGTATTGTGATTGAATGATTTATGAAATAGGCCTTGAGTGAGTTTGTTTATGTGTGAATGATTTTATCGTTATTATAAAAATTGATAAGAGAATATTTAAATATACGTGAAATACTAAGAGGACCCACATTTGGTGGTGGGGATCTTAGTATCAATATTGAAAAGTAAAGGTGATTAATTTGATTGGTAAATGTTGTGAAATGAAATTGATTGTTGTGGAATGATAGGAAATATTGAATTGATTTGTTTAATACAATCTTGTTGAAATCGAAGGGATGAAATTGAGGAATTAAAGAGAAATGTGTAATGATGTTAAGCTAGATATAAGTGATATATTGATATGTTTTGGGGGTGGGGATTAAAGGAGAAATTGGCATTATAATTAGCATTATATCAAATGATATTGCATCGATACAATTCATGAGCATGATAATAAATCGTTTTAAACTCACGTTTTAATTTGCATTGCCTTTCAAATATACTTTGTTTATAACTTGAGATTTTGAAAGGATTTATTCATGTGATACTTATATGAATACTTTATATGTTTGAATTGTTTTAAAATGACTAATATATAAGGTAAGTGTATGTATTTATATATGTCAATGATATTAAAGAAACGTGTTACATACTTTACATTATTTTAGTAAGAAGCGTGAAATGTTTAAATGTTTTATGAGACTATAGGCACCCTAATAAAGTTAAACTCAATAAAACGTAATGGGAATTGCCTAATTGGAGATTACTCATTAGGCAGAGATGCTTATTCGATAATAGTTGTGGACAAGGCTCAGTCACAAATGATTAGTAGGGCGGAGAGACTGAGGTCTATGGCCATAGATAGTGCCCTAGTTGGTTTTCAGGGGACGATAACATGATTTTCACTGCTAACTTAATGATTAAAGTCTTTATTGATAGAGTATTAGAGATTCAGTCTAATCTCAAATTATATATGATATGCTATTTAGAGTATGATTTAATTTGATATGAACTCTAGACTTTACATGATTTTTACAATATATGAGAAATGTTTTGAGATTATACATGTTTTAGACATGCTCTAAAAGTGAATATAAAATGTTTTGAGACATTATATGTTTTTAAACATGCCTTAAAAGTGCAAGTGATATGATTTACGAATTGTTTATACTCTAACATGTCTTAAAAGTGAACATGAAATGAATTGAGAGTTTACATGTTTTGAACATGTTTTAAAAGTATTTGTAATATGATTTGAAATGATAGTCGTTTTTATACAGTAAAGCTTGCATAAATTTGCATAATGAATCACGACAAAATGATATGTTTTTTGCATGAAAGATATCATGATCCTATACTGTACATGAACCTGATAATTACATGAAGAGTGACATAACTACATACTAAATGTGATCATGTTTCCACATGAAAAGTGATATGATTTAATACGGTACATAGGCTAAATTTCTATATGATAAATGACATGATTTGATATTATGCATGGTTATGGTTTCCATATGAGTTGTGATATGACATGAGATTGACATAAGTATAGCATAATACCATATGATGTTGGAACTACTGATCTGAGATGTTCTAATAAACAATTACAAAAGGAATATGATATGAAAATCTTTAATTTTAGGGTTTATGCATCTACATTAGAATAGTATAAATCTAATTTTGCACTTATATAAATGACTTACTAAGCCCTCACTCATTAAATGAGAACTATTTTTTAGATTGATTCAAGGGACACGTTGGACAGTTTTGGTGATTTGATAATGCCTTGACTCTTGAAGTCCTTGTTATTGAATATCTTGGTACTAAAATATTTTTTTTCTATATGCTTTTATTTTTAGGCAATGTTTGTACAGTACTGTAGGATAGGATGTAAACTAAGATAATGAGTAGTTGATGTAATATTTTGATATTATATGATGTGTATATGGTGATTAGTAGTGGATACTAGGACTATTGAGATGATACGCATTTGGTGAATATAATATGGATGGTGGTAAATGTTGTTCTTTTGCATTATGATGATTTGCAGGTAGTTAACTGGAGACATCTCAAAATATAAGGGGAGATATTTTCAATCTGTTTCTAAGAAATAGTAAGTTATAGATGATCCTTCCCTACTTTAGAGAGTAATTTAAATCATAATTGAATTAAAGAATGAATGAAAATAGTTTAGTGACTACACTGACCCTAAATACAAACCGTAAAACGAAGAGGAAAAATCTAATTCGTAATTTTACTAAGTGAAATAAATGTAAGTATCAAGTGAATATCACGACCTTCGGGTCGTGACAGACTTATAGGAGTTAAATGAGTGTGATTAAACTCCCAGTGAAGAAGACAAACCTCAAACTATGATAACTATGAATTTCATATTTTAGTAAGTAAATTAAGGATTGAAAATTTTGAAGATCGAAATATCGTGAGAATTAAATGACCAATCGCCAGTGTTTTGACTATAATTCTTGATTGGAGCATCCAAATGATAAACTGTAAAATTCTTTGTAAATGTAAGTTAATTATCTTTCCAACCATGTATGGCTCATATTTTTATGCATTTTGGATTGATCTTGGTGAATTTTTAAATTTGGTTATAGGTGCGTGAAGTAATTAGAAGAGTGAGTTAAAGTGATGGAAAATGTATTGGCTTCCAAATTAAATTATAGGATAATTATTAAATTAAATAATTATGAATTATTACAAGATATTTATGAATAATGATGAGTTATGGAAAAGTGATTAAGGCATTGTTTGGATAAAGAATGAAAGATGAGTTATGGAAGATGAGAAAGTATAGCCAATACAAAGTTAACCTAGTAATTCTTAAAGATGGCAAGGGTACCTTAGTCTTTGGCCATTAAAATTTGAATATTATATGTATAAACGAATAAAGCACACATTGAAATTTATTTAAAACTCAAAACAGTTGGTCAACCCACCTAAAACCTCTATTTTCCCCTATTCTGGCATCAGTGGGAAAGAAAGATTGGGAGGTAGAAAATATCAACCAAACGACCTCATCTTTCTTGGATTTAGAAGGCTAATTGAAGTCCTACCTCTTCTCTACTACACAGCCAAAAATTAGCCAAAACGGACTTCAATTGATAGGTGAAAATTGAGTTGGAAAATTCTACTACAGAGGTTAGTGAAAGTTGAAATTTTCAGTTTTCTTTAAATCCAATATATGTCTCATTTCTAATTTTTCTAAGTATGATTTTAGTTTTAGAAAGTTGAAAAAACACTCTTACGGCAGTAAAAAAGATTTGGTCAAATGGGTTTCCATGATAAAAATGTATGGATTTTTCATGAGATTAGATATGTTGTGTGGGAGTGATTTTACGCTTAGGCATGGTGTTTGTTTTGAATTAATCTTAGAGGAAGCTTGGGATAGGTAGTGGCCAACAAGGGTTTTTAAGGGTTTACTATGGGAAAATATTGTTTTCATGCAAAAAGGTGTTAAATTTGCAAGAAACAGAGTGAAGTGTGTGTAGGTGTTCTGATGTTAAAATTCTATTGAAATGCCCTGTTTTGGGTTCTATGTTTAAACATTTAGTTTGGAGGTTTTAAAATTAGATAAATTTTAGAAATATTATGGTAGATAACCTTTTAAGTTAGGACTAAGTCAGTTTTGGAATATTTGGATTTTGAGTTCTGTAGCTTAAGATATGTACAAATAAATGCAAGGCACTCTTCCCAAAACATGTGAATTCCAATTTTGACTTGAAAAATTATAGAAAATAACACAGAATGAGTGTAGGTTCGAACCTTATATTTCTGGTTAGGGAAATGAGTTAGTTTTCATCTAGTTTTGGAATTTTATTAATTGGATTTACCTACAATTAGATAAGTGCATTTTACTGCACATAGGTTAGCGTGAAGCTCTACCTGAAAACTACTGGAACATGATGAAATTTTAGAAATTTGCTAGTGTTGATGTAGGAAGAGTTAGATTATAAACCTTACATTTCTAGAAAGATAAATGAGTTTGATTAGTATGGTTTTGAGTTTGCACTAATTGAACATTCCTATAAATATCAATATAACTTTTAGTGCATAAAGGTTAAGAAGTCACTTTGCCTAATGTGCCAAAAATGGACTGAACTTTGGGAAATTGTTAGGAACAGCTGTAACGTTCCGGTATATACAGCAAATATCCATAATCACATTTACAGTCAGTTGGTTGGGCTATCTGCGATGCTTTTATAATGCTCACTTATCATAGTAATCAATTTGTGAATAAAAGTCTATTTGTAACTTATATTAATATTTCATCAAAAGTATCATTTTCAGTACATTTCACTAATTTTACATCCCCTTTACATAAATTATACGAAAGTAGTACTATACATATACGTCTGAACATATAAAAGAAAATAAATATACCTCTATGATCAGATAACTGCATGGGGTGAGCTAAATGCCTAGTAAGAAATTCGTATGCAAGAACTGATACGATTAAATCTATATGTATAAAATCATTTGATTTCTAATAGTACACTAAATGACATTTATAGGAAGAATACTATAGTCGGCTAGGTAACTGGATAGAGTATGAGAGGTACTTTAAAGTACCTGTCGAGTCCCAATTCCTAGTTACAATTATAGGGAGTAAACAGTTTGAAATGATATGAATAAACAGTATAAATCACTTTAAAATCATGTCATGCAATATTTCAGTATATAAACAGTTTAAATGAATCACTTCGGTAAATAGTTCAGTATAAAAAATCTAGTAAACACACAGTAAACATTTTAGAAATTTCAATGTAGTCGATATATAAACAATTCACTTCAGTATCAGTAAGAAGTTCAATTTAGTAAAATAGTATAGTACAGTAGAGACCAGGCAACACCCAATAAATATCATGCCATAAAAATATCCCAAGAAGAGAGAAACAGTAACAGTAAGACATATGGCCATAGTTAGTGGGTTCACAGTGTACACTTGCCAGGTGCCAACTGCGGAAGTTGAAGACTTGGCAAGTTTATCAGCAACAGTACAATAACAGTAACAGTAGGTCAGCATGATATGGGGCTTAACAGTCTCAAAACAGTTTATAAGCAGTATAAATATCATTAAAGAAATCAATTCCAGTATTAAAATCTTCAATCAATCTATAAATGCATATGTTATAAAACATAAGCAATTTAGTAATAAAAATTCATAAAATATTCACAGTTTAGTACTCATTTTTAAAAATTGTTCTATTTATCTGTAAACAAGTTATAAGAACATGTCGTACTCTCACGTAAGTAAAATTCGATAACATGAATTTTTAAATATTGTTTTTCAGTATTTAGTAAAAATATGAAATTTCAATAAATGAGATGAGATTAGCTTAATTTTCCTTTTATTTCTAATACTAATGGATATTTAAAAATAATTTCTTAAAATTCTTGGAAATTTTGACAGTATAACGGCTGTTTCTAACCTAACCCTCTTACAGTGAAAACATAGTTCATAAAGCCAACCAGATTCCACAATTTCAACAATTCCAAAGCAATTGACTTCAAAACAATTTCATAAAATTATTTTCAACCACAATATGCATTCACAATATCTCTACGTCTTCCATACTCATCCCTTACTTGTCAAATTCTACCGAAATCACCAACAACACCATGCGATAATTCTCACTCCCAGGCTGGAAAACATCATGCCAACACCGTTATTTCACCATACTTTAATCATAGTTAATTCTTCTTCATTAAAATCTATCACATTGTCTACAGTTAGTCACAAACCAGTCGAATTTACACCGGTGCTAGAATGCAACTATGCCTAAAGTAACTTCGTTTTTAATTCCGATCACACCAGCAGTCTTCTCTTAATTTATACAATATCAAAGGACCTAGAACACATCAAATTGAGCACCATACCCATGTCCCCTTCTCATGGCCGAATGCTTCATGACACATTACTTAAGCTTTTTCAACAATTTAAGTTTAGCTTCATGTTCTATCATTGTTCTTCATCCATTTAGCACCATTTTCATGCATCAAAACACAATAATTCATAGACTTCCTATCATGGCAGAAACCCTAGGGGAGTGATTGAGTGAGTTTTGATTCAATCCAAGGCCAAATTCATGCTTAACTACCATAATTTCATCATTGTCCATCATTAAAGCATAAAGAAAATGAAAGCATAAAAATACCTTATGGTGGCCAAATATGAGGGTAAGCTTTTCACCTTTATTTGTCCACTTCATACTTAAATATTGGTATGGACTTGTAGAGCATTGAATTTGGGATAGCTTTGTAGAAGAAACTTTTCGGTTTTAAGCTTGTTTTCTTAGTGTTTTGGAAGCTTTCTTATTTTCTCTCAAGGTTGGTTATGGAGGAAGGGAGGTGAGGTTGAAGATGATGATGGCTAGCCACTTAATAAAGTGGTAGAAAATTCTTTTCAAACTATCTTGTTAACAAAATGACCAAAATGCCCTCATTTATAATGCTTTTGAACAATTTTACCTGTAAACTTCCATAATATTTTTAACTACTCAATTTAACTCCAAAATATTTTATTTCATCACTAAATATTATTATTGAACATATTTTAATGAATAGATGGGGTTTTATTAAGGTTTGACTGGCCGTAAGATTGAAATTACCAAAATACCCTTACGGGTCAATTGTGTAATTTTATTACTTTACTTCTATTTCAGTCTATCTATTGACATGGCCTAGAACTTATTTACAAATAGAATATCATACTTCAATCAGTTGGTCAAAGTCAATTTAGTTTGACCATTATTCGAGAAAGTTTAACTGGGCTATGTCCTTAATTGTCATTTTCTAATTTGTTGGCACACATCCCAAAAATAACTTAAATAAAGGATTTTGGGTTTTAGATTCTTACCATAGGCTTACTCGGCTCTTTTTATCATGGGTACCAAGTCTCCTGTCCATCCGAGGCATTGTAGGATCTATGGGACCCACCATACTGTTTCTTTTTATACTTGCAAAATACACAGGAATTGAACAATTGTGAGAAGTCTAACACATGTAATAGTACCAGAATATATGATTCTCACATCCTCCCCACCTTAAGAAATTTGGTCCTCTAAATTTGATCAGACCCATCACTGAAATAGCTCTAGATACTTCTAATTCATCAAACTTTCCAATTCCCAAGTTGCCTCTTCCTCTGAATGGTACTGCTATAGCACTTTTACCAAGGGAATAGTCTTAGATCGTAACACCTTGTTCTTTTGATCCAAGATCTGAATCAACTTCTCCACGTAACTCATATCTTCCTTGATCTCCAATGGTTTATACCGAATTACGTGAGATGGATCTAAACGGTACTTCCTCAACATCGATATATAGAAGACATTATATACTCCGGATAGTTTTAGTGGTAGTGCTAACTAGTAAGCAACATCTCCCATGCGATCTAAGATCACAAACGGCTCAATATATCGAGGACTCAATTTCTCTTTCTTCCCAAATCGCATGATGCCTTTCGAAGGTGAGACTTTCAGAAAAACTGATTCTCCAATGGAGAACTCCAAAGGTCGACACCTGTTATTAGCATAACTCTTTTGTCGACTCTATGTAGCCTTTAATCACTCACAGATAATCTGTACATCCCAGGAAGCCTGCTCTACCGAATTGGGAGCTAATATCTTTTGATCACCCACTTCTTCCCAAGCAACTGGGGATTTATATCGTCTGCCATAAAGAGCCTCGTAAGGTGCCATACCGATACTCGTATGATAGCTATTATTATATGCAAACTCGGCCAATGGCAAGTGGTCGTCCCATGAACCTTTAAAATCCAGTGCACACGCTCTCAACATATCCTCAAGCGTTTGAATGGCATGCTCAGACTGTTCGTTAGTCTGCGGATGGAAAGCAGTGCTAAAATTCAGTCGGGACCCCATAGCCTCCTGAAATCTCTCACAAAAGTGTGAAGTAAACTTGGAATCCATGTTAGAAGTGATGCTCACTTGAACTCCATGCAGTCTGACAATTTCCCTGACATATAGATCAGCTAAGGCACAGTGAATAAGTAGATCTGATGGCAAGAAAGTGAACGGACTTCGTTAATCTATCAACAATTACACAAATGGCATCATGATTCCTCCATGTCTTCAGTAAACCCATAATGAAGTCCATAGTTATGTGCTCCCATTTCTATATCGGAATTGGTAGAGCCTGTAAGAACCCTACAAGCTTCTGATGCTCTATCTTCACTTGTTGGCATGTGAGACATCTAGCAACAAACTCCGTGATGTCCCGTTTCATCATAGACCACCAATACACCCTTCATAGATTATGGTAAATCTTATTACTGCCAGATGCAGAGTGTACCTAGATGTATAAGCCTCCATCAAGATCAGATCTTTTAGCTGTCAATCCTCGGGAATACAGATTTTGCCTTTAAACCTCAATATACCATCAGTGCCAATCCCATCATCCGACTGAATACCTATCTGCACTTGACTGGCAATCTCTATACAATGTACATCATTCCTCTGAACATTTCCAATTCTATCAGTCAATTTTGGTTCCACTTTAAGGCTAGTAGTGAAATCGTATCTCTCAAAGGAAACAACATTCAGACTGAGGCTCAAGAATCGCTCTAGTAGATCATACTCCCAAATCATCATATATGACACCATACCAATTTGCTTCCTGCTCAAAGCATTTGCCACCACGTTTGCTTTTCCCGGGTGGTATAAGATCTCGCAGTCATAATCTTTTAACAGCTTCATCTATCTACACTATCTCATATTTAATTCCCACTACGAGAACAGATACTTGAGACTTTTATGATCTGTATATACCTGAAATTTTTCTCCGTAGACATAGTGCCACCATATCTTAAATGCAAACACCATGGCAGCCAATTCCAAGTCATGCGTGGGATAATTCTTCTCATGCTCCTTCAACTGTCTGGAACGATAAGCAATGACTTTCCCATTCTGTATGGAAACACAACCCAGACCTAATGCGAAAGCATCGCTGTAGACTGAGAAACCTCCTGATCTACTGGGAATGGTAAGGATAGAAGCAATGGTCAACCTCTGTTTCAACTCCTGGAAACTGTGCTCACATGCATCTATCTACTCGAACTTAACATCCTTATGTGTGAGACACGTTAGTGGAGCAGCCAATCTCAAGAATCCCTTAACAAACTGGCAATATGTGTTAACCGCGAATTTTAATATTTTGGTATTAAATATTTGTAATTAAATTCCAAAATAAATAGAGAAGTTAAATAAATAAATAAAATTGTGAGAACAGGATATTGGTGAAAATCCCGAGAATTGAGAAAGGAACGGATGATGGAAATCCGAGTGAAGAAAAGTTAAATTGGAAATTCGGAAAATAATGAAGAGGAAATTTAATTTGGATAATGGAAATCCAAATTAAATAAGAAAATGAGAAAAGAAAATGAAATATATTTATATAATTATATTATATAAATGTATTTTATACAAATACATATGTACTGAAGTATTATATAGTATATATAAATATACAGTGGTATATTTATATATATACACTATTTTATCAATTTAAATAGTAAATATGTATACAAGTATAATATGTTATGTATATATAAATATATATACATACATATAGGAAAATGTAAATATTAAATTATATTAAAGTTTGAATGTATATATATATTGTAAATACAATATATATGGAATTATTACATTTATATAAATATTTATATAAATGTTATTTAATTTAAAGTATATGAAAATATACATTTTTATGTGTACATATATATTATTCATATATAATATATATTTATATAATATATAGTACAAAGTACTATATAATAAAATAATATAATTATATTTATAATATAGTTATAAATATAATTATAAAAAAAAAGAAGAAAGAAACAGAAAATGAAAGGAAGAAAACGGGAAGACTCTCAATTTTTCCTCCCCGAGTGGCAATCGGCCACTGTCGCCGGAGAAAGGAAGAGAGAAGAAGGGAGAGATGACATCATCGGCGAAGAAAGGAAGGGAAGGAAGTTACCAGCGACGGGAAAAGAGAAGAAAAGAAGGGAAATCGGAAGGAAATTTCCGACGAAAATCGGGAAAGAGAAGAGAAGAGAAAGTGGCGGCGCCGGCCAAATCGGTCACCTCCACTGCCACCAAAGCTTCGCCAGAGGAAGAGGAAGACGTGGGAGGCCACGGTTGAGGCGAAGAACAGCGGAGGAAGGTCGACGGAGAAGGAGAAGAAACCGAGGCAAAATCGAGTAGATCCGTCACCGTGCTGTCGATCCAGGCCGAGCTGAGGCCACCGGCAAGTTCGTCTCAACGCCGGCCAGCTGAAGGGCACCTGAACCGCCGGAGAACCGGCCGCCAACAAGGAACTGGTGAGGAAGGAAGCTGACCGGTTCGGCTAGGAAGAAAGAAGAGGAAAAAGGAAAAGAAAAAGAAAAGAAAAAGGAAAAAGAAAAAGAAAAGAAAGAGAAAGGAAAGAAAAGAGAAAAAGGAAGAAAAAGAGGAAAAGAAGAAAAAGAGAGGAAAAAAAAGAGAATTTCGAAAATTACGAGAAATCTCGAGAATTCAGAAATTTGAGAATTACGGAAATCGGTAAGAAATCTCGGAAAGTGATAAATTATTTAAATAATTTAGTTATTTAAACAATTATGGAAAAATTATAAATTTTAGAATTTTAATTCCAAAAAATTCCCTCGATGACCGAGCCGATAGAATCGGGCGAGGTGAACACGGGCGCGACCTTCGAGAGTCAGTCGCCGACCCGAAACAGGTAAGGGATGCATGTGCAGCATTGTAAGGATATTCAGTCTGCATGTTTTAATTAAGAAATATTTTATGAAAATATTTTATGAAATGATTATGATGAATGATTGGTTGGAATTTGGAATAAAGTACTGGCTAGAAATTATAAACTGTATTTTCCGTGCAAGAGGCTAGCCAATCGGCAATCATTATACTGCCGAAAAATTATTGAAAATTATTGAAAATTTCTAGAAAATTTATAAAATCATAATAAATGATTTTATTTCACGAGAAACGATTTTCAACTACGAAAATCGAGAAAATGATTATTTTTCATAAAACATGACTATAACGAAATTCATTTTAAAATATTCATGTTTTCGAAATTGGTGATAATGAGATCACCGAAAATTCTCTCGATATATGAATTATATGTGATATGAATTGGAAAATGAAAAAAGGATAAAGAGAATATTTTATAAAAGTTTTCTAAATATTCTCTCGATATATGAATTATACGTGATATGAAATGAAACATGAAAAAGGGATAAAGTGAATATTTTATAAATATTTTCTTAAATATTCATTTGATTTATTATATAACCTTTATGGTTTTAATTATGAAATTATTATTTTTATAAATTCCATAAAGGTTTTCTGATGATGAAAAAATACGGTTTTGAGACTAGTTGACATCCTGTCATGCTGATATGTGATATATGATATGTGACATATAATATGTGATATGTGATATGTAGTCCCGGCCGACACTTGATCAGTGATCCGCCGAGGACAATTATTGACTATGGCCATAGATCTGACATGATGATTTTATACCCTTCAGGGTCTATAGCATGATATGAGTAACGACCCAGTGGACGGGCTGGGCGTGCGGCCTAAGTCTCCATATATGAAAATGTTTTATATGATAGGTGATATGTGAAATGTAAATGTTTTACATAATATGTGATACGTGAAATGAAAATGTTTCATATGATATATGATACGTAAAATGAAAGTGATTTACAACATTTTACATAATGCTTATTTCAGTACTGATTTTAGTACTACGAGATGATCTTCATATGACATGTGATATAAATATGTAATATGTTTTCAAAAGGAAAAAGGAGTTTATAAATCTAATATTCTTACTATGATTTTTAATTGAATATTAGACTATATGTGACATGAATATGTGATATGTTTTCCAAAAAGGAAAGAGAAGGAAAAATAAATCTAATATTCTTATTTTGAAATTTAAACTGAATATTAGATTTAAATGATATATATGTTATATGAAAAGGATTTAATAGCTGATTTTGCTATTTAAAGTACTGTACTAATTATGGTTGTACAGTAAAACATGAAATGAGTTTTAAATGAGAATGATGAGAATTTAACTAATATTCTTTTCAAAGAATATATGAATATTAGTTACTTTATTTAAATGCTTTATTTTATAAAAGCATTATTTTGAAAAGAATATGAGAATGTTATCGAATAAAAAGGTAAAAAGGATTAAAATTCCAAACGAAAAGGAAATTATTCTCTACAGTTGCTTCTAGGTTCCGGGACAAGATAGGTATTTCAAAATACCTACTTTACTCCATCCGGATCCCTAGCCGACTGTAGTATCCTTCTTACATGCGAGCTTAGAGCCTCATAGGAAAAATGAAAAAGATTTTCAGCATATAGGAAGCTGAATATCAAGTATGCATATAATTCCCTTACTGAGCCGTGGTTTGCTCACCCCTTAATTTTAACATTCCAGGTTTTCGAAGATTGAGATTCTAACACTTAAAGGATTTCGGCTGCGCATTTGGGGACGATGCGACAGTTCGACTTATGACATGAGGTATGATTATTTATTTTTCGTATTTAAACATTTTCACAGTACTATATTCTTATGAAGTTAGAAGGGGGATGTATTTCATATTATAATTTAATATGAAATTGTTAATATGTAAAAGAAAAGTAAAGTATCGCAGACAGCCCAAGCATATAAGATGTATAGAATAAGGTTGAAAAATAGGGTCACGGGCTGTGACACAATAATATCCAACTAGACCCAAGAAACTTCGTATTTCTATCACCATATTTGGTCTCTACCACTGCACAATGGCTTCAATCTTAGATGGATCTACAAACACCCTGTCTTTAGACACCACGTGTCCCAGAAATGTAATGTGATCTAGCCAGAACTCGCACTTACTGAACTTGCATAAAGCCTTTGGTCCCTGAGGGTTTATAGGACAATATAGAGATACTGCTTATGCTCCTCCAATGACTTGGAATATACCAAGATGTCATCGATAAAAACAATGACAAACCTATCTAGGTATGGCTTAAACACCTCATTCATTGGATTCATAAAAGCTGCAAGGGCATTAGTCAGTCCAAAAGGCATTACCAAAAACTCATAATGACCATACCAAGTCTTGAATGTCGTTTTAGGGACATCAGCTTCCCAAACTTCAACTGATGATACCTTGATCAGAGATTAATCTCGGAAAAGAGCTGCGCACACGTGAGCTGATCAAAAAGATCATTGATCCTAGGCAAAAGATACTTATTCTTAATGGTAGCTTTATTAAGCAAGCGATAATCTACGTACAATCGCAAGCTACCATCCTTCTTCCGGACAAATAGTACTGGCGCACCCCACGAAGACACACTGGGGCGAATGAAGCCTTTATCCAATAACTCTTGGAGCTACTTCTTAAGTTCCTCCAACTCTATCAATGCCATCCGGTATGGGGGCTTAGAAATAGGCTCTGTATCGGGTACCAAATCAATAATGAACTCGATCTCCCAGTCTGGTGGTAATCCTATTAGTTCATCTGAAAACACATCGAGGAAATCTCTAACCACAGGAATCTCGTGCAACTCCGGACATCTCTTTTCTACATCCTCAACATAAGCAATAAATCCTTCAAACACATCAACACAACACTTAAACGAATTAGTAATAAACATCTTACTTTCATTATTTATCTAACAACTTTACAGTGTAACGTTCAAGATGAGAGAAGGTAATAAACTTAGTGTAACAGTCTAAGCTAACATAGTCTACAGCTAACCAGTCCATTCTTAAGATTATATCAAAATCATACATGTTTAACAAAATTAGGTCAGCTGTCGTTTCCTTCTCTCCTACTGTCACTTTACAGTTTTTATATACAATATCAGTCATTTACGATTCTTTAATAGGTGTATTTATCTGTAAAATATACCCTAAGGGTTCAGGTTCAACAGGTATTTTACTAGCACATATAGGCAACACAAAAGATTGTGTAAAACTAGGACAAATAATGCAAGTACGAGAATATAAAAAATATGAATCTTACCCTTAACAACATCTATAGAAGTGTCAGTAGCCTTTTGATCAAGTGCGTACACCTTACCCTGTGTCAAAGCCTTCTTACCCTTTTCTGCTGCCGTTACTCTCCTAGGCTGTGATGTTGTCGCCTTTTCTAATTCACTCGGAGCTGCTGCTGCTAGTATGGGTGGAACTGCAGTAGGAGCGGTAGATGTAGCTGCCTTTCTCAACATCGGGCAATCTCTAACCATGTGCCCTATTGGCCCACATCAAAAACAGGCTCTTGTAAGCAGATAACAGGGCTGAGTATCGCGCAACCTCCCACAAAGAACACACTTAGTCGCTGTACTACTCTGTGTAGTGGTGGGGCTAGTTGTCACAATCTATATATATAGCGTTTCACGCATTTTTACACATTTAGTAAGGGTTGGCCTGTTTGCGATGCCTTTATTTCCACTTTCTTTACACAATAAACATTTTGTAACAGTAAGTTACTTTAATTTACATAAGCAAGAATATTTACATATCGGTATTTTGTTTAACATTTACATCCCCTGTTCATAATTACAACAATGTAGTACTGTAAAAGTAAGTCTGAACATATAAAGTAAATGATTATGCCTCCAGGATCTACACTATGCTGCCTCGGGGTAAGTGGAAAGTGCAGTCGAAATCCTCGAATAGTATATCACGTAGTCACTGAAAGTAATCTATGGATGATGATAAATAAAGGAGTGAGCAAACCACGGCTTAGTAAAGGAATTGTATGCAGAACTTGATATCATGAAGTCTATATGTAATAAAATAATTTATTTTCCTACAAGTGCACTAGGGACCGTAAAAGAAGGATACTATAGTCGGCTAGAGATCCGGATGGAGTAAGGAAGGTATTTTGAAATACCTGTCTTGTCCCGGAACCTAGAAGCGACTATCGGGAGTAAGTATTGATTATTGAAATAAAACACTTTTCCATAACATTTTATAATAAATTTCAAACCAATACTTTCATAAATTAAAGCATTTAATCAAATAATCTAATATTCATATTAAATCATAAAAAGAATATTAGATTAATAAATCACAATTTCAATTTGAACACATTTCACATATATCACTGAAAATTTCGTAAACAGTATCGTACTTAGTTAAGTACAGTAAACCGTTTAGAAATCATCATCCATTTCATAGAAAACATATGGACAATCACTTATCATTTAATATCTCCATGCATTTAAAACATTTTAATATCATAATAAATGGTGAAGACCAGGCATCACCCTCAATATATTATGCTATAACCCCCGTAGGGTATAATAATCATCATATGAGATCTATGGTCATAGTCTATAATTGTCCTCGGTTGTAAACTGATCAGGTGTCAACCGGGATGCTGAAGATAGGATCCATATCAACAGCTTTACACAGCATATACATATCACATATCACATATCAGCATGATACGGGGCCTATCAGTCTCAAAACAATATTCCCACAGTTGTATCACTAGTATGGAAATCAATAAAATAGATAAAATCTTCAGTCAGTCCATAAAGGTTTTATTTATAATACAGTGAATATTATAATGAAATAATTTATAAAATATTCACTTTTTAACACTTCACCTTACAAACCACTTATTACACTGTAAAACACTTAGGAGAAATTTTCAGTAGCTTTACTTTCATTAAATTCGATAACATGAATAATTAAATAATATTTTTCGATAAATTCATATTTTATGAGAAATATTAAATATCTCATTTCCAAGGCTAGGAAATCATTTAAATATGTACTAAAATATTTGATGACATTTTTAAAAAATTTTCTAAGAAATTTCAGTAGCATAATGGCTACGAATACCTTCGCCTTCCTACAAAGTCAAACACAGTTCAATACCAGCCAAAAGCCACAGTTTCATAGTTTTCAAGGCAATTCACCTTCAAAATATTCTCATAAAATTATTTGCATCAAAATCATGCATTCAAAATATCCCTATAATCTACACACACATCCCTTACCTGTTTGACTTATTCGACCTTTTCGATTGCACCACTTGAAATCCGATACTCCTGGGCTGCAGATAATTTCACCAAAAATATTACCTCATTTTATACTTATTTTTAGCTACTTTTCATGTCTAATTGCAGCCACATTGTATACTGCAAATATCTATGCAGTATTTTCTACTAATGCTAAAACACAACTTCTCTATTTGAGGTCGGATTTTAAATCCCATTGCACCGATAGACTCCTTGTAATTTCTACAGTCCAATGGCACCTCAAAACCATCAAATGCAGCCATGAAACAACCTCCCCTTGCCTAGGCTGAATTCATCATCATGCCATTCACATTGTTTTTCAACAATCTAATTCCATATTCTTGTTCTACCATGCTTATTCATCATTTTGGCATCCACTTCATGCATGAAACACTATGAATTCATGAAGTACTAAGCTTGGCCGAAACCCCCTTTAATGGCACAATTTTATTTTGTTCAATTTAATCAAGTCCAATGCTAGAAATATGATTAGCATGCTTAAATCTATCTTCCTACACCATTAAAATTCAAAGAAACACAATGTATAAAGAAAACCATACCTTAACCGAAACTTCAAGGCTTCCTATCTCCAAATTTTGTCACTTATTTGATAAACTATGGGTATGGCTAGAGAGAGGAGAGATAATAGAAATGTGTTTGATGAGATAAGGAAGATTTGGTTAAGTTTTGGAAGGTTTCTTTTCTTTCTCTTTTTTTTCTTCAATGGCATGGGAACAAGGGAGGAAGAAGGTGAATAGTGGCTAGCCATGAGCTATGTGGAATTATAAAAAGTCTCCTAGAAGTAGGCAAAATTACCAAAATACCATTAGTTTTGAAATTTTTGGACGATTTTGCCCTTAAGCTTTCGTAATCGTAAAAACTATGTAATTGCACTCCAAAATTTCAGATTCCATCACCAAATAATCTTATTGAATGTATTTTAATGAATCATGGTGGTTTCATCAATGCGCGGTACACTGAGTGTGTGGAATTACGAATTTACCCCTATCAGATCGCTATCAAAATTTTCTGATTTAAACACCGATTCAATAAATCTATTGACACTATCTTAAACTCCTTTTTATGTAGAATATCATGATATTTTTACTTCATCCAAATTCATTTTAGTTTGGGTGCAATTTATGAAAATACCTTCGAGATGTAATCGTCATTTTCCAATTTGTTTGTCACACTTCCCAAAATAATGAAAATAAGGTATTTTAGGTCTCAAAATTTCCACAATATAATTATTACACTTTCCGTACACTGTTTCTTCAATCATACATACATCTGAGCACAAAAATTCAAGTGGGGCCCGCATCACTATTTACTTATAATTTACAAAATACACCAAAATTTAATTAATAATTAATTATTCATACATGTACAGTACAAAATAAATGGTTCTCAGATTTCCTCCCCACCTTTAGGAAATTCGGTCCTCCAAATTTCGTCTTAACCACTCACTGGAATAACTCTGGGTACTTCTCCCGCATCAAACTCTCCAATTCCCATGTTACTTCCTCTTCAAAATGGTACTACTAGAGTACTTTCACCAATGGAATCGTCTTAGATCGTAATACCTTATCCTTATGATCCAGAATCCAAATAGTTCTATCTACGTATCTCATATCTCCTCAGATCTCCAATGGCTCATACCGAATTACGTGAGACATGGAATACATTATGCACTCTTGATAACTCTGGTGGTAGTGCTAATCTGTACGTCATGTCTCCCACACGATCTAAGATCTTGAATGGTCCGATGTACTGAGGACTCAACTTTCCCTTCTTGCCAAATCTCATGATGCCTTTAGATGAGGAAACCTTCAAAAATACATAATAACTTGGTGAGAACTCAAGCGGTCGGCGTCTCATATCTGCATAACTCTGTTGTCGACTTTGTGCGGTCCTTAATCTCTCACAAATCAATTGGACATCTCGTGAGGCTTGCTCTACCAAATTGGGAGCTAATAACTTTCGATCTCCCACTTCTTCCCATGCGATCAATGATCTACACCTTCTGCCATATAATGCCTCGTATGGTGCCAAGCCGATACTCGGCTGATAGCTGTTATTATACATAAACTCAGCTAATGGCAAGTGGTCATCCAAGGAGCCTTTAAAATCCAATGCACACGCCCTTAGCATATCCTTGAGCGTTTGAATCACTCACTTGGACTATCCATCAATTTGCGGATGAAAGGCAGTGCTGAAATTCAGTTGGGATCCCATGGCCTCCTGAAATCTCTCTTAAAATGAGACGTAAACTGGGAATCCTTATCCGAAGTGATGCTCACTAGAACACCATGTAGCCTCACTATCTCTCGTACATATAGATCGACTAAGGCACTGAGGGAATCTGTAGATCTAATGGCCAAGAAGTGGGCAGACTTAGTCAATTGATCTACAATCACCCATATCGCATCATGATTCATTTGGGTCCTTGGTAAACCCATGATGAAGTCCATTGTAATGTGCTCCTGTTTCCACATAGGAATCAGTAAAGGCTACAGTAAATCTGTAGGCTTCTAATGCTCGATCTTAACCTGCTGGCATGTAAGACATCTAGCAATAAACTCCATGATGTCTCTCTTCATCTTCGGCCAACAATACACTCTCCGTAGATTCTGGTACATCTTAGTACTGCCTGGGTGCAGAGTGTACCTGGAGGTGTAGGCCTCTGTCAAAATCAAATCTCTGAGCTGTCAATTATCAAGAACACAAATCTTGCCCCTGAACCTCAAAATCCCATTGGTGCCAATCCCGAAGTTTGACTGTACTCCCATCTGTACATGACTAGCAACCTCTATACAATAAGCATCAGTCCTCTGAGCATCCCTGATCTGATCCATCAAACCCGACTCGATTCTAAAACTAGCCATAAATCCATATCTCTTAGAGGATACCACATTAAGACTAAGGTTTGAGAACTGTTCCAACAACTCGTGCTTCTTGATCATCATATACAACACCATGCCCATATGTTTCTGGCTTAGAGCATCTGCCACCACATTCGCTTTCCTTGGGTGGTACAGTATCTCACAGTCGTAATCATTCAACAGTTCCATCTATCTCCACTGTCTCATATTTAACTCACACTGCGAGAATAAGTATTTCAAACTCTTGTGGTCTGTGTAAATCTGAAAAGTCTCATAATAGATATAATGCGGCCATATCTTCAATGTAAACACCACAGCGGCTAACTCTAAATCGTAGGTCGGGTAGTTCTTCTAATGCTCCTTTAGCTACCAAGAACCATATGCAATCACCCGACCATTTTGCATCAGAACACATCCGAATCCTTGTGTGGAAGCATCTATATACATCGAAAATCCACCAGATTAACTGGGAATGGCAAGTACTGGAGCTATAGTAAGTATCCGCTTCAACTCCTGGAAGCTGTGCTCACACGCATTTGACAACTCAAACTTAACATCCTTATGTGTGAGATGTATCAGTAGAGCAGCTAGTCTAGAGAACCCATCTACAAACCAGCAATAGTATTCGGCTAGACCCAAGAAGCTCTGTATCTCTATCATCGTCTTAGGCCTCTCCCACTACACTATGGCTTCTATCTTAGACGGATCAACAGACACCCTATCCTTCGATACGACATGCCCTAGAAAAGTAATGTGATCTAGCCAGAATTCACACTTACTGAACTTGGTGTATAACTTTTGATCTCTGAGGGTCTGCAGGACTATGTAAAGGTACTGCTCGTGCTCCTCTGGACACTTAGAATACACTATGATGTCGTCGATAAATACGATCACAAACTGATCAAAATAGGGCTTAAACACCTCGTTCATCAAGCCCATGAATGCTACAAGGGTGTTAGTCAATCTGAAAGGCATCACAAGAAACTCATAGTCCCCGTATCGAGTCCAGAATGTTGTCTTGGGAACATCTGACTCCTGAATCTTAGGCTGATGATAGCCCGATTGGATATCTATCTTCGAAAACACTGTGCCCCATGAGTTGATCAAATAAATTGTCAATCCTATGGAGGGGATACTTATTCCTGATGGTCACCCCATTCAACATCCGATAGTCGATACATAACCGTAGGCTACCGTCCTTTCAGACGAATAATATCGGTGCACCCCATGGAGACACACTGGGACGGATAAATCCCTTATCTAATAATTCCTGGAGCTACTTCTTAAGCTCCTCCAACTCCATCAATGCCATCCGATATGGGGGCTTAAAAATGGGCTCTGTGCTAGGTACCAAGTCAATTGTGAACTCGATCTCCCGATCCGACAGTAACCCTAGCAAATCCTCCGGGAACACGTCCGAAAAATCTCTGA
This sequence comes from Heritiera fomes, assembly GCA_032173925.1. Lineage (NCBI taxonomy): Eukaryota > Viridiplantae > Streptophyta > Magnoliopsida > Malvales > Malvaceae > Heritiera > Heritiera fomes. Next base: position 9,343,424 of record JAPDPM010000012.1, on the reverse strand, counting down.
CCACCGAAATCTCATGCAACTCGAGACGTCTTTTTTTCACATCCTCCACATATGCAATAAAACCTTCAATACATCCACACAACACTTAAACAATTTAGTAATCACATCATTTCATTATAACTTATCAAAACGTTTTACAATGTAGTGTTCTGGGTGAGAGTTAACAAACTTAGTATAGCAGTCTAAATTGACAAAATTCGCAGCTAACCAATCCATCCCTAATATTTCATCAAAATCATATATCGTTAACAAAATTAGGTTAGCTATTATTTCCTTCTCTACTACAGTTACTTTACAATATTTATACACTACATCAGTAATTTGCACTTCTTTAAAAGTAGTATTTACTTGTAAAGTGTACCCTAGTGGCTCCGGTTCTACTTGGACTCTATTAGCACAAGTAGGAGATATGAATGAATGAGTAGAACTAGGATCGAATAATGCAATTACGAGTATATCAAAAATATAAATTTTACCTTTAATAACATCTGCGGATGCATTAGCAGTATCCTGATCCAATGCATACACCTGTCCCTGTGTCACAGGCTTCTTGCCATTCTCTGCTGCAGTTGCCTGTCTCGACTATGAGGGTGTAGCTCTCTCTGTCTCACTCGGAGCTGCTGGTGCCAGTACTGGTGGAATAAGGGCTAGAGTGGTAGAAGCAGCGGACTCCCGTAAAATCAGGCAATCACTCATCAAGTGTCCTGTCTACCCACATCTAAAATAGGCCTTAGTCAATAAGTAGCGAGGTCGTGTACCATGCGACCATCCACAAAACATACACCTGGTCGCGATACTCCTTAGTGTTGAGGTAGGGCCAGTATGAGGGGCTGTAGCAGCTGATCTAGTAAATCGCCCTTCAGAAATCTATATGCCAGATGGTCTAGCCTTCTTAGACTGATCTCTACTTGTTCTATCCTCTAAACCCCTCTTCGCATTGCCTTTACCCTTAAACTTAGTCTTCGATGCCAGCTCCGACTAAAACTGCTCAAAATCCTGTTTGCATAACTGAGCCTGTCTAACCACCTCATCACATGTCCAGATATTGAATGGGGCTAGCTTCGATCTAATAGATGGTCTCAGCCTAGCCTTAAGTCTATCAATCTTATGCTGCTCATCAACTCGAGTTAGTGGATCAAATCTGCTAAGTGTGGTGAACCTCAACGCATATTGATCCACTATCATGCTCCCCTGAACTAACTCCATAAACTCCTGCTGTAACTTCTTTTGAGCTGTATCAAGGATATACTAGCGACGAAAAGCATCAGCAAATATCTCCCAAGTGATCATCGAGTGTTGGGCGAATAAGACAGTCTATGCGGACTTCCACCAATGCTCTGCATCATCTGTCATTTGGAACATTGCCGATCTACCCTCTCAGTCTTCGAGCACCTTATATATCTAAATAATTTCTCGATAGCTGTCACCCACTACTCTGCTACTAGTGGATCCCTATCTCCCATAAATTTAGGCGGATTTAGGTTAGTAAATTGCCTCAGCAATGCTACATCACAATATGACTCCACATCCTTAGGCAGCTGTACTCGTGGTAGTGGTGGTACGGCTTGTGCCTGCTGTACTGGCTACGGAGCAAGCTGAGGCTCGGGAGTAGGCTGTGCAGGAGGTAGTGGAGGTGGTGCAACTGGTGGAGCTACTCGCTCTCATTCTACCCAGTCAGTAGCTCAGTTTGCATGATACATGGTAATAAAATCTGCCAACATTCTCTCCATCCGTGACATCCTAGTATTCGGGCTCTCTAGCTGCGGTGGGTGAGCAGATCTTGGGGCGGGCTCCGGTACTGGCCTTGGCATGTGAGGCTCTGGAGTCTGCTTCGCCCTACCTTTGTCTCTACCCCTAATAGCTCGAGTTACCAGTTGTCCACACATCTTTGCACAGCACAAACAGTTTATCAATTTTCGGTTAGTCACTCATTTATATATCCAGACTATATAGTCTTATAAGGGATGTTAATCACTTCATTTTATCATAAAGATACCAATAAACATCAGGCCAACCTCGCTCTAATACCAATAAATATTGTCACAGTCTATATATATAGTATTTCACACATTTCCACACATTTAGTAAGGGTTGGGCTATCTGCAATGCTTTTATTTTCACTTTCTTTACACAATAAACATTTTGTAATAGTAAGTTACTTTAATTTACATAAGTAAGAATATTTACATATAGATATTTTGTTCAATATTTACATCCCCTGTTCATAATTACAACATTGTACTATTGTAAAAGTAAGTCCAAACATATACAGTAAATGATTATACCTCCAAGATCTACACTACGCTGCCTCAAGGTAAGTGGAAAGCGCAGCTGAAATCCTCGGATAGTATATCACGCAGTCACTGAAAGTAATCTGTGGATGATGAACATAAAGGAGTGAACAAACCACAACTCAGTAAAGGAATTGTATACAAAACTTGATATCACGAAATCTATATACAATAAAATAATTTATTTTCCTACAAGTGCACTAGGGACCGTAAAGGAAGGATACTATAGTCGACTAGAGATCCGGATGGAGTAAGGAAGGTATTTGAAATATCTGTCTTGTCTCGGATCCTAGAAGCGACTATAGGGAGTAAGTATTGATTATTGAAATAAAACACTTTTTCTTAACATTTTATAATAAATTTGAAATCAATACTTTCATAAATTAAAGCATTTAATCAAATAATCTAATATTCATATTAATCATAAAAGGAATATTAGATTAATAAATCACAATTTCCATTTGAACACATTTCACATATATCACTGAAAATTTCGTAAACAGTATCGTACGAAGTTTAATACAGTAAACCGTTTAGAAATCATCATCCATTTCATTGAAAACATATGGATAATCACTTATCATTTAATATCTCCATTCATTTAAAACATTTTAATATCATAATAAATGGTAGAGACCAGGCATTACCCTCAATATATCATGCTATAACCTTCTTAGGGTATAATAATCATCATATGAAATCTATGGCCACAGTCTATAATTGTCCTCAGTCGTATACTGATCACGTGTCAACTGGGATGCTGATGATAGGATCAGTATCAATAGCTTCACAGAGCATATACATATCACATATCACATATCAGCATGATACGGGGCCTATCAGTCTCAAAACAATATTCCCACAGACGTATCACCTTTATGGAAATCAATAAAATAGGTCAAATCTTTAGTAAGTCCATAAAGATTTTATTTATAATACAGTGAATATTATAATGAAATAATTTGTAAAATATTCACTTTTCAACACTTCAGCTTACAAACCACTTATTACATTGTAAAACATTTAGGAGAAATTTTCAGTAGCTTTACTTTCATTAAATTCGATAACACGAATAATTAAATAATATTTTTTGGTAATTTCATATTTTATGAGAAATATTAAATATCTCATTTCCAAGACTAGGAAATCATTCAAATATGCACTAAAATATTTGATGACATTTTTAGAAAATTTTCTAAGAAATTTCAGCAGCATAACGACTGCAAATACCCTAGCCTTCCTGCAAAGTCAAACACAGTTCAATACCAGCCAAAAGCCACAGTTTCATAGTTTTCAAGGAAATTCACTTCAAAATATTCTCATAAAATTATTTGAATCAAAATCATGCATTCGAAATATCCCTACAATCTACACAAGCAACCCTTACCTGTCTGACTTATTCGACTTTTTCGATTACACCACTTGAAATCTGATACTCCCGGGCTGCAGATAATTTCACCAAAAATATTAGCTCACTTTACACTTATTTTTAAGCTACTTTTCATATCTAATTGCATCCACATTGTACACTGCAAAAATTTATGCAGTATATTTTCTACTGATGCTAAAACACAACTTCTCTGTTTTAAGTCGGATTTTAAATCTGACTGCACCGATATACTCCTTGTAATTTCTATAGTCTAATGGCAGCTCGAAACCAGCAAATGCAACTGTGAAACTATCTCCCTTTGCTTAGGTTGAATTCATTATCATGTCATTCACATTGTTTTTCAACAATCTAATTCCATATTCTTGTTGTACCAAGCTCATTCATCATTTTGGCATCCACTTCATGCATGAAACATTATGAATTCATGAAGTACTAAGCTTGTCCAAAACCCCCTTTAATGGCACAATTTTATTTTGTTCAATTTAATCAAATCTAATGTTAGAAACTTGATTAGCATGCTTAAACACAATGTATAAAGGAAACCATACCTTGACCGAAACTTTAAGGCTTCCTATCTCCAAATTGTGTCACTTATTTGTTAAACTATCAGTATGGTTAGAAAGAAGAGAGAGAATAGAACAATTTTCCAGTTATGAGTTTGATGAGATAAGGAAGATTTGGTTAAGTTTTGGAAGGTTTCTTTTCTTTCTCTTTTCTTTTCTTCAATGGCATGGGAACAAGGGAGGAAGAAGGTGAATAGTGGCCTGCCATGAGCTATGTGGAATTATAAAGAGTCTTCTAGAAGTAGGCAAAATTACCAAAATGCCTTTGTTATGAAATTTTCAAACGATTTTGCCCTTAAGATTTTGTAATCGTTAAAACTATGTAATTGCACTCCAAAATTTCGGATTCTATCACTAAATAATCTTATTGAATGTATTTTAGTGAATTATAGTGGTTTCATCAACACGCAGTACACCAAATGCATGAAATTATGAATTTACCCCTATCAGACCGCCATCGAAATTTTTTGATTTGACCATCGATTCAATAAATCTATTGACACTATCTTAAACTCCTTTCATGTAAAATATCATGATATTTTTACTTCATCCCATCTCATTTTGGTTTAGGTGCAATTTATGAAAATACCCTCAGGACGTAACCATCATTTTTCAATTTGTTTGTCACACTTCCAAAAATAATGAAAATAAGGTATTTTAGGTCTCAAAATTTTCACAATATAATTATTACACCTTCCGTACAATGTTTCTTCAGTCATACATACATCTGGGCACAAAAATTCAAGTGGGGCCTACATCACTATTTATTTATAATTTACAAAATACACCAAAATTTAATTAATAATTAAATATTTATACATGTACAGTACAAAATAAATGGTTCTCACATAGTGGTAGCAGCAATAGAAGCAAACTTAACTGTCTTATCGTTTGAAATCTTGATGCCCGATGTCTTAGCCTTCTATGGCTACCATCTCTCATATCAATCCTCAAAACTCGTCTTAGCCTTCTCTTTTCGTTTCCCTTTACCTATAGACCCAGTATCCACATGGAACTGCTCATAGTCTTGCTCACAAAGCTGAGCTTGTCATACTACCTCATCATATGTCTGGATATCGAACGAGACTAACCGAGTCCGAATAGAAGGCCTCAATCCTACAATAAATCTATTAATCTTATGCTCCTCACTCATCCGAGTCTGAGGATCGAAGCAACTCAGTGTGGTAAATTTGGACTCGTATTGATCTACAGTCATACTCCCCTGTATCAACTCCAAAAACTCTTGCTACAATTTCTTCTGTGCCGTGCGGGGAATATACTATCTATGAAATACCCCCAAAAATATAGCCCATGTCACCACTGGATGTTGAGGTAACAGTACTGTCTGGGTGGACTTCCACCAGTGCTCCCTATCATTTGTCAATTGAAATACAGCCAAGCCTACCTTTTCAGTCTCAGAACACCGTATATACTTAAATAACTTCTCTATTGCATTAACCCAGTGCTCTGCCACCATCAGATCTTTATCTCCCTTAAACTTCGGAAGATCCATCTTCTTAAACTACCGCACTAAATTAACATCACAATAGGACTTAATGTCTACAGGTTGTGGCTGGGCTGGTGGCTAGGGCTCAAGCTGTGGAGTTGGCTGTGGCTCAGGAGCTGCCTATGCAGGCTGAGGTGGGGGTGGTACCACTTCTGGTGGTGCCACTTTAGCTCTATCAGCATTGTACATATCTATAAAGTCGACAAGCATCTGTTCCACCCTCAATATTGCAGAGAGAGAGCAAGTTCTGGCGGGTTTGGTGCTGGCACCGGAGTCGGCTCCGCCCTACCTCATCCTCTACCTCGACGGGTAAATCTTCGCCCACTCATTTTGCACTGCACAAACATTCAAATCAATTTTAGTCACTTGAATCATTTATACACTCAGACTATACAGTACTACAGGGGATGTCATCCTATTTAGACATAAAGACACAAGCAAATATCAAACTAACCTTGGTGTGATACCAATTAAACTGTAACGTTTCGTAATATACAGTAAATATCCATAATCACATTTACAATTTGTTGGTTGGGCTATCTGCGATGTCTTTATAACACTTACTTATCACAGTAATTAATTTGTGAATAAAAGTCATTTATAACTAATATTAATATTTACATCAAAAGTATCATTTTTAGTACATTTCACTATTTTCACATCCCCTATACATAAATTATGCGAAAGTAGTACTGTACATATACGCCTAAACATATAAAAGAAAATAAATATACCTCCATGATCAGATAATTGTTGCCGAAGGGTACAAGAAATGCAGCCTATTAGTGGAACGGTATATCACTGCAGATAATCTGTAAGGTGGAAAAGAGAGGGGTGTAAATGCCCGATAAGAAATTCCTATGCAAGAGCTGATAGATGAAATCTATATGCATAAAATCATTTGATTTCTAACAATACACTAAAGGACATTTATAGGAAGGATATTACAGTCGGCTAGGTAACCGGATAGAGCATGGGAGGTACTTATAAGTACCTGTCGTGTCCCAGTTCCTAGTTGTGACTATGGGGAGTAAACAGTTGGAGATGATATGAATTAACAATATAAATCACTTTAAAATCATGTCATGCAATATTTCAATATATAAATAGTATATAAACTGTTTAACTGAATCACTTCGATAAACAATTCAGTATAAAAATCTAGTAAACAGTACAGTAAACATTTTAGAAATTTCAGTGCAGTCGATATATAAACAATTCACTTCAGTATCAGTAAGAAGTTTAGTTCAGTACAACAGTATAGTACAGTGGAGACCAAGCAACACCCAATAAATATCATGCCATAACAGTATCCTAAAAAGGGGGAAACAGTAACAGTAGGACATTGGCCATAGTTAGTGGGTCCGCAATGTACACTTGCCAGGTGACAATTACAGAAGCTGAAGACTTGGTAGGTCTATCAACAACAGTACAGTAACAATAACAATAATAGTAGGCCAACATGATAAAGGGCCTAACAATCTCAAAACAGTTTATAAGCAGTATAAATACCATTAAAGAAATCAATTATAGCAATAAAATCTTCGGTCAATCCATAAATGCATATGTTAGAAAACATAAGCAGTTCAGTAATAAAATTTCATAAAATATTCATAGTTCAGTATTCATTTCTAAAAAATGTTCTATTTATATATAAACAAGTTATAAGAACATACAGGTGCTCTCACGTAAGTAAAATTTGATAAGATGAATTTTTAAATTTTGTTTTTGGGTATTTACTGAAAATATGAAATTTCAATAAATGAGATGAGATTACCTTAATTTTCCTTTCATTTCTAATATTCAAGGATATTTAAAAATAATTCCTTAAAATTCTTGGAAATTTCAACATAGAACGGCTGTTTCTAACCTAACCCTCCTGCAGTGAAAACATAGTTCATAAAGCCAACCAGATTCCACAATTTCAACAATTCCAAAACAATTGACTTCAAAACAATTTTGTAAAATTATTTTCAACCACAATATGCATTCACAGTATCCCTACGTCTTCCATACTCATCCTTTACCTATCAAATTCTACATAAATCACCAACACTAGCACGTGATAATTCTCATTCTCGGGCTGCATCATGCCAACACCATTATTTCACCATACTTTAATCATAATTAATTCTTCTTCATTAAAAGCTATCACATTGGCTATATTTAGTCACTAAACTAGTCTAATTTACAGCAGTGCTAAAATGCAACTATGCCTAAATCAACTCCGTTTTCAATTCTGATCGCACCGGAAGTCTTCTCTTAATTTATACAGTATCATGGGACCTAGAACACATCAAATTGAGCACCATACCCATGTCCCCTTCTCATGGCTGAATGCTTTATGGTACATTACTCAAGCTTTTTCAACAATTTAAGTTTAGTTTCATGTTCTATTATTGTTCTTCATCCATTTAGCACCATTTTCATGCATCAAAACACAATAATTCATAGACTTCCTATCATGTCGAAAACCCTAGGGGAGTGATTGAGTGAGTTTTTATTCAATCCAAGGTCGAATTCATACTTAACTACCTTAATTTCATCATTTTCCAACATTAAAGCATAAAGAAAATGAAAGCATAAAAATACCTTATGGTGGCTGAATATGAGGGGAAGCCTTTCTCCTTGATTTTTTCCACTTCACACTTAAATATTGGTATGGACTTGTAGAGCACTAAATTTGGGACAGCTTTGTAGAAGAAACTTTTCGGTTTTAAGATTGTTTTCCTACTATTTTGGAAGCTTTCTTTTTTTTCTCTCAAGGTTGGTTATGGAGGAAGGGAGGTGAGGTTGAAGATGATGATGGCCTGCCACTTAAGAAAGTGGTAGAAAATTCTTTTCAAATTATCTTGTTAGCAAAATGACCAAAATGCCCTCATTTATAATGATTTTGGATAATTTTGCCTTTAAACTTCCATAATATTTTTAACTACTCGATTTAACTCCAAAATATTTTATTCCATCACTAAATATTATTATTGAATATATTTTAATGAATGGATGGGGTTTTATTATGGTTTGACAGACTGTAATTGTGAAATTACAAAAATACCCTACTAGGTCAATTGCGTAAATTTATAACTTTACCTCTGTTTCAATCAATCTATTGACATGGCCTAGAACTTATTTACATGTAGATTATCATACTCCAGTCAATTGGTCAAAAGTCAATTTAGTTTGGCCATTATTCATGAAAGTTCAATTGGGCTATGCCCTTAATCGTCATTTTCTGATTTATTGGCACACTTCCCAAAAATAATTTATATAAAGGATTTTGGGTTTTAGATTTTTACCATAGGCTTATTCGGCTCTCTTTACTGAGGGTACCAAGTCTCCTGTCCATCCGAGCTCTGTTGGGACCCACCACACTATTTCCTTTTATATTTGCGAAATACATAAGAATTGAACAGTGGTAAGAAGTCCAACACATGTAATAGGACCAGAATATGTGATTCTCACAACAACACAAGATGAATTAGACAGTGAGCTTTACATTTCTAAATGGGGAATTAAGTTTGGTTACATACAAAGTTGAGTGCATTAATTAGAATCCGATATTTTTTATTATGGATAGAATAGTACTATTATGTTACTGAAATTTCGTAAAATGTTAATTTAGCATGAATTAGACTTTTATTCTGAAACGTACATGAAGTGAAAATTGTCATAGGTTTTGGTTCTTGGAAAATGTCTCATTATTTCATTGCATTGAAATTTAAATGATTTTTTGATTTGATTATGGTCTTAGATAAACAATACAAAAGACGTATGATTTTGTAACCTAGTTTTTTACTTGGTTTTTAATCATTTTCTCACGTTTTAAATTACCAACATGTTTTAGACACGTGTTTATACGTAAATAAAATATTTTGGACACTTGTTATTGCTTCAAAAATATTTGTTGAATTTTTATACATGAAATGAATTTACTATCTATTTTGATATTTATGAACTGACTGAAGATATATTTTATTAAAATTGATTTTTGTAAGTATTTCTGAATGTTATATGAACTGTTTTGAGACTTTGACTCCCCATAGTTGGCGTTCAGGTAATCTTGCAGTATTTTTGATTTCTGATTCTGAACAGCTGTATGATCCTGAGTAAGTCTGCAGTTGCCTCGTTATCACCTGCTCAGTGGTACTATAGGGTGATTTTGATTTTAAATGTTGTATTGAGTCTAACCCGATCGCAGCATTCGTAGTTCTCACCTGGTCCGTGAATGTTGTGGGCTTTTATGACTGGCTATATGTCCTTTGTTTCTTCCTTTATGGGATCTGGACTGCATGATTTCTATTGGGATGTTGTCGTGTCTCCGCTACTTTCGATTTATTTGAATTTATATGATTTTTGAACTTTTAATATCTAAATTTTGAATTCTGAAATAATTATAATTTATCTAGATTTTGAATGATTTTCGAACCATTGACATCTAAAGTTTGAAATATTAGATGTTTTGATACTGATAGTATAAATGTTATTTGAACTCTAAAATCTACATGTTTTCTAGCTGATTTAAGATGATATGAATGTCAGTTGAACATCTAAAATCTGCATGTTTTCTTATTGATTTAAGATATTTACATGGTATAGTTTTGAAATGAAGTTTTGAAAATTACACTGTTACGATTCTGATTTTGAAATACATGAATTCCTTCTCTGACATGTTCTATAGTCGGCTCTATAGCCGAAGTGTTAGGAAAAGTGGACAAGTGAGGTGCTTTAAAGCATCTTTCTATACTCATCCCTACCCCTAACCAGCTATAGAGTTTTCTCCCTCTGAATTTTTGTTTAGAACTATCTTTTGAACTTTGGCACATAGCAACTTGTTTTAAGATACTTGCATATAGTTTATGGTATCTTTATCTTTATATATATTTCTTACTAAATGTAAAGCTCACCTCCTACTTCTCTTTATAGCTTTCTGATAGTAGGCACGATCACTGCTACTATTGAAGTTAGTTGAAGCAAGCTTTCAAAAACTTAATGTACCGAGTAATAAGGTATACAATATGTGTTATACTTTTGTATCCAGACAGTCTACACATAGCTATTGTATTTATAGTTCGGGATGTAAATCATATAGTGTAATATTAGGCATGTTAAAGAAAAATAGTTTGTTGCATTTGATTCAAGTTGATATATCCAATAAAGTATATTAAAGGATTTCGGTTCACACTCCGATGGTATTTTGATATTCCTTGTTATATGAATTTAAGGAACAGTGATAGACAGTAAATGAAATTAATAAAATGAACTTACACTGACACTGAATACAAATCAAATGGTAAAAAATTTGAATGGTAATTATTGTATGAGAAAAGTAAAGTTGAAAGAAAAAGTTAGTCCGAATTTTTGTGATTTCGATCTTAACAACCACCTTTTCATTGCATCGTTCAATGTGTAGGGAGAACATCTCATTTGCAATTGGTCTTCAATTAATCCCTGCAAAGGAAAAGTTTGAACAGTTGCATAAAAATCACGAATGAATGCTAAAGGATCTTCAATAGTAGCACCATGAAAGGAAAGAAGCATCTTGAAATGAATATTTTTAAGCTCATAATTCTTAGCTGCATTGTTGAGAACAATGCATGATGGTGATGTTCCAACAGTAGGACGTGTAAACTCTTTCATAGGACAATTTTGAACTTGATTTCTAGCTTGATTCCCAACTTGTAACTCCATGTTGGTTTCAACTAGTTCCTCTTGTTGTGCCTTCTTCCTATCGGTTCAGTCAATTTGCTTGTTGAAGGGCCCTATCTCTTGACCAAGTGATCATCAACCTTACATCCACTACATGAAGAAAGAAAAAAAATAAATTTTGTAAGCTACTACTACTACTGCTACTACTGCTGCTGCTGCTACTACTACTACTACTATTACTGTTGCTGCTGCTACTGCTACTGCTGCTACTGCTGCTGCTGCTGCTACTGCTACTACCAGTAATAATAATAATAATAGAAAGAAAAACACACATAGTTAAATATAATTGAATAAACTTAAGAACAGATCCTCAGCAACGACACTAAAAACTTGATGAACAAAAAGTTATAATCTCGCAAGTGCTTGAATCAAGATAGTATAGTATGCAAATATAAGAGTCGATCCCACAGAGATTTGCTAAATTTATTCAATTAAAATTCAACTACTTATACCCTAAAAATTATGAAAGTCAAGAAAATATCTAAATATCTAATTATCTAATTAAATAAAGAAACTAACTAATCAAATTAATTAATCTAATTAAAATAAATTAACTAATAGAGAAAAGCCTAGGAATTTTATTTCACCAATACATTGCAATTTTATGTATTTAATCCTAAAAATCTCAATTCAATTCTAGGTTTCATTCTTCCTAATATATGATTACTCTATTTGATGGCAGTTATAATCAAGTTTTTTAATCATTTAATTACTTGTGATGTGTAGCATAATCAATGACTAGAAATCCATTAAGAATAGAAGAACATATAACAAGAACCAAATAAATATTTTAGCTTGATTTATGCCTCAACTATTTATTCAATCATTCAAGAAAGCTATGCATGGCTTAGCATATGATGTGTATCTTTACCATGTCTCAAACAATTAATTTATTTATATTAAAGATGGCTAATCAACACAAATAAAAAGATTGAATTAATCACAATAAATGAAACTGAAATTAAGAATTGATCAATTAATTCACAAAGACATAAAATATGCAAGTAGGCTTAATCAAATTCCTAATAAATAAATTATTTCATGCTTAATCTAGCAAAACACATTATTAAGTTAATAAAAATCATGCTTCAATCAATTCACAAATATAGATCTAATAATTCAATATAAAAAAATGAAGTGATATGTAAAAGCCCCTAAAGCCAAGCTTCATGAGCACGTGGATAGCAAAGCATGTGGAGAGAAAAGTTGATGTTCTTCAACAATTTGTGACCACTCTTGTGATTCAAGCCCAAGTCGCACATGCACCTCCTTAAGCATAAATGGTTCTGTTCTTCTTCAACTGTTGTTCATCCACCTCGTTCGTCTAGCCATAGCAACTCTCGAATTTTGTAAATTTCCACACATTGCTACTTACAATATCAACTCAAGTTTGACTACTGCTCCAAGCTTACAGGTTGCTCTGTTTTCTTCAACTTTGGTTGCAAGGAATTTATAACAATCCAAATGTATAGTATAACACATATTTTACACATAAATTATGGTTGGTTGGGCTGTCTGTGATGTCCTTGCCACTATTCATCTACAACAGTAATCACTTTAAACCATATTCATTTACTAAAAATTAATATTCACAACTGTATAAATCAGTTGACATCCCCTAAAATTAAATTACAACAAGTAGTACTGTATAAAACTGTTTGAACATATAAATGTAAACGCAATACCTCCAGGATCCCCAATAACTTCTCTCAGGATCAACAAGCACAACTAATCCACGAATAGGGTGAATCACTCAATTTCTAAAAATAATATGTGGATGGTAAAAGTAAAGGAGTGAGCAAACTGCGGCTCAGTAAAGGAATTGTATGTAAATCTTGATATCTCGGAATCTATATGCAATAAAATCTTTTATTTTCCTATAGGTACACTAAGAACCATACAAGGAAGGATACTATAGTCGACTAGGGATTCGAATGGAGCATGGAAGGTATTTTAGAATACCTGTCTTGTCCCAAAACCTAGAAGTGACTATAGGGAGTAGGTATTGATTTATGAAATAAACTACCTTTTCACAACATTTCATATTCATTTCAAAATCAACACTTTCATCTTATAAAACATTTAATCAAGTAATCTAATATTCGAATTTAAATTATTAAAAAAAGTATTAGATTAATAAATCTCCCTTTCCATTTGAAAACATGTCACATATCACACATATTACTGAAATCGTAAACAGTATCGTACTCAATATAGTACAGTAAATCGTTTAGAAATCATCATTCATCTCAATTAAAACATATAGATACTCATTTATCATTTAATATCATCATCCATTTTAAATCGTCATTTCCATATCATAAAAATAGTGGAGACTAAGGCATCACCCTCAATATATCATGCTATAATCCCCGTAGGGAACAGTAACAGTAAACACGTGAGATCTATGGCCATAGTCTATAATTGTTCTCAGTTGTATTCTAATTAGGTGTCGACCAGGACGTTGAAGACAGGATCAACGTCAACAGCTTCACACAGTCTGTACATATCATATATCACATATCTGCATGATACGGGGCCTATCAGTCTCAAAACAATGTATACCAAATCTCATCACCTTTATGGAATTTAATAAAATAGATAATATCATCAAGAATCCATAAGCGTATAAATCACAGCATATAGTACAGTGAGAACAGTGTTATAAAATATTTACACTGTAGTAATAAATTCCATAATATTTCATTTCACCGTAAAAGACATATACTCACATTTCCAGGCTTTCCTTTTGAGAAATTCAATTTCAATGCTTCTGAAAAATCATTTTTCGGTAATTGTACACTTTATGGAAAAGAGTAATATTTATTTTCCAAAACTAATAATAATTCCATAAACACACTGGTTCACTATGGGACACATTTAGGAAACATTTCCGTCTCAAACATTTTTCACACGATAACATTACCTTTATGAAAATCAATAAATTAAGTAAAATCTTCAGCCAATCCATAAAAGTATATTAAATCATTTAGTGAATATTTATGAAAAATAATTTATAAAATATTCACCTTTCCACTTTTCACTTTATAAACCACTTCATATACTGTAAGACATGTAGGAGGAATTTTCAGTAACCTCTCTTTCATGAAAGTCGGTAACATGAATATTTAAATAATATTTTTTGGTATATTCATGTTTTATGAAAAATATTAAATTCATCATTTCCAAGGCTAGGAAAGTATTCAAATATGCATGAAAATATTTCATGATATTTTTAAAGAATTTTCTAAGAAATTTCAGCAGCATAACGGCTGTTAATACCCTAGCCTTCCTGCAATTTCAACACAGTTCTAAAATTCACAAACAGCCACAATTCCACAATTTCCTACGCATTTCATTTCAGAAATGTTCTTATAAAATCAATTATATTAAAATCATGCATTCATAATATCCATACAGTCCACATACGCATCCCTTACTTGTTCAGTGTTAGCGACTTTCTCAATAACGTCGCGCGTAATCCACTTCTCTCGGTTGCAAAGCGTTTTTACCAACAATATTAATTTATCTTCCTCTAAGTTTGGCCAACTTTACCTTTTACAAGCAATTTATTATCTCACTATTTTATACTTATTTTTAAATTTATCACATGATATGCAATTATTTTCTATCGATGATTTTTATGAAAATTTTGGCAGCATAACGGTTTAATTTTTCTAACCCTCATGCATGAAAAACGCAGTTTTATATTCCCAAGGCAGTTGATTTTAAACCATTATAGCATTCAATTCATAAACCTCGTTTAAATCAACCCATAAACAATTTGAAATTTATCTTCGAAACCTCAATCACATCATATTTACCATGTAAATTATCACATTACTATTCTCGATCCTCTACATCAACATCATCATCGATTTTCACCTATAACCTTATTCAATCATATCCTTGAAATTCCAAATTTAATATTTAAAACCTCGAATCAAGCAAACTAATTCCATATGAATTTACAACTAATTTATACAAATATCTTACCTAGCATCAAACTTGCGATTTAATCTTTCCCAAGCTCTATCAAGCTCCAATCACTCTTGCGTAATTTCTATGAATTCAAACCCATACTCAAACTTAGAATTTTACAAAATTACTCAATAATTTAATATAAATAAAATTTCAATAAATGTTACCCTTCTTTCTTACCATTCTTTCTGTCTTCTTTGTTTTATCTCTTTTTCTTCTTCTTTTCTTTTTCTGGCTAAACCGGTCTGAATCGGTTCAGCCATGCTCTATCAGTTTAGCCTTGTCCTACCAGTTTCAGCCTTTTATTTCCCTTATCGTCGCTGGTTTAGCCACTCCGGTAGCAACTGGGGTCACGACGTGGCCGTTCTCTTCACCTCCTATCCAGATCGGTGACATCGAAAATCGAAGGGCAACGGTGCACCTCCTTTCTCTCCTTTTCTTCCTTTCTTTTCTCTTTCCCTATGGCCAGCGACGATCCCTCTTGCCGGATTTGTTGCCAATCGGTTTCTTCTTTTTTTTCTTTTTCTTTGTTTTCTTTTCCTTTTGGTTATCGATCTACCTTGCCACCATTCCTAGTTCCCATTTATCTTCCTCCCTGCAGCGACTCTCTCTCTCATCTCTTCTCACCGACGGCAACCTCTCACCGTCCCTTTGGTCGGCCGGCCCCTTTTTCCTTTCCTTCTCCTCTGTTTTGCATAGAGGAAAAGAAACGAATGGGAATCGCGGTTGAGGTATCATGATTCCCTTTTTCCTTTTTTTTTATTATAAATATATTACAATAAAATTTTTATTCACAAATATATATATTCTAATTATATTTTTATCTTAACCATCATATATATATATATTGTTATAACATACACTATTATATATATATATATACACACATATATACATATATATTTTTATATATTACAATTTATACTTATAATATAACTATTATATATTAAAAACATATAAATATATATGATTTATATTTAATATATATAATCTTTAAAACATGTATTTATTCATTTTATTATTTATTAATATATATACTTTACTTCAAAATACTATTTATTGCTCATATATACATATATATATATATATATATTTGTGTATTTGTACATATATATATTAATATAAATATAAGTATATACATACACATATTTTTATTTCTTTAAATTTTAAATCCCTTAATACCAAAATAAATTTCATAATTATAAATTTTCCAATTTATCAATGGATCAAATATCATAATTCAAATATTTGATCTCATAACAAATTTATTTATTTATTCTTGGTTTATCTATTAACCTCAGAAATTAAATTTACAGAATCCATAATTCCAAAAATGGAAGAATTCTTGGTTATCACAGAATTGCTTCGTAAAATAAAGAGAAACAACACAACAAAAAGAAGGCCAACAGCTAGGCCACAACTGATACCTCTCTTCTTATTACTCTCTCTGTTTCTTGATGCCTAAAATTGTTGTTGCACCTTTCCTTTTATAATTTTTACTTTTAGATTTCTAGGGTTTCTTTTTAATCAAAAATAAATCTTAGCCCTTCATTATATTTTAATCCTATGGTCCCAAAAATCCTTAAAATAAATTAGAATTTAATAACAACTTTAGAAAGTCAAACAACATATATTTCAAAAGTTTATTCTAATCACATAAATTATTGTTTGATTTCATGCCATAACTTCCAAAATTAATTTCAAAACCACTTTTTCTGATTTAATTCACAAAATACATTTAACAATTAATTTTACACAAGAATATATCATAAATGTGGTAATAAATAATAAAAATAATATAACATATATATTATCATCATACATTAACTTCCTTTTGTGGAACCATGTCTTTAACAAAATTATATTTAGTATCTATGCATTTGATCTTTTAATGATATTTGGGATCTTTAGTGAATATGATTGCTGCTTGACTTTCACAATTCACTAATGTTGAGTTTGATATATTTTTATTAAATCTCAAATGATTCGAAAATCTCTTAAGCCAAACATCCTCTTATACTACTATTGAAAATGCTACAAGTTCAACTTCCACTGTGGAAAGAGCTATACAAGTTTGCTTCTAATTACTCCATGAGATTGCCCCATTATTCACTAAAAAAACATAAACTGAGGTAGATTTCCTTTCATCTATATCTCTTCCTCAATCAGCATCCGGATAACCAATTAAATGCAGATATGGATGTAAGCAAACCGAACATGAACGAACATTACTATGTTCATGTTCATTTACATTTTAATATTGTTCATGTTCATTGCATGTTTGTTAAGCTTGACGAAAAACTTAATGAACATGTTTACAAACACATGTTTTTAAATATTAAATGAACATGTTCACAAATACGTGTTTGTGAACAATAAATGAATATATTCATAAACACTAAACAAAAAATTATACAAATAAATTTTATTCTTGTTAATATATATGATGCCAACATTAAAAAAAAACTTACACAAACATGTAATTTTGATAACTGCATATTAAAATAACCTATGAATAATTATGTAATTTAAAATTTATTATTATTGAACAACAAATGAATTCATTAAATAACAAGTTTTAAACAAATCATAAATGAGCTTGACTCGACAAAATATTCAAGCAACTTGACCTCGACTCGATAAGCTTAAACTCGACTCAGTAGGTACCATTTGTTAATTTGTAACTATATATTATAAGGGTAAAATAGTAAATTAATAATAAAAAATTTTAAAAATGTATTAAAAAAAACTCAATTATGCTTGCGAGTTGCTTGAGCCGAGTATTAAGATACTCAAATTTCTCTTGACTCATTAGTCAAGAAGCTCGAGCTTAAGCTTAAGCTAGGCTTGAAAACAAACGAGTCAAACTCAAGAAGCCCGATTATTGCTTTTGATATTTTGCCCAAGCCCTCCCAAAAACCATTTACCTATTCTACCCTTTTATCACCCTAAACACAAAAACCCACAAACTTTTCAACCTAAAATTCTCACAACTATGGTATCTCTCAATCTCTTCACTTTTCAATGCTTTCAATCTCTTCAAATTTTGCAAGAAATCTAAAGTAAATTTTTAATATAATGAGTTAACACAATGGATTTTGATTAAGACTATTAGATTTTAATTAAAAATTTTATTTAGTAGTAAATGTCAAATAAGATAAAATTACTCAAAATCTCTAGTTTGGTTGAAGTTAGCTTTCTTAATCACAAATGTGCTTGAAAAAAAATTATATTAAAAAAAATTATATTTGGCTTCCGCCAAAGCTTTCCACTAAGCACAAATGTGCTTCAAAAAAATATTTTTTACATTTGAAAAAAGGTTTATTTTTTGTGCCAAAAACAAAAGGTGGGCAAAAGCTCACAAAAATGAGTATTTTAAAAAGAGGATTTTAAAATAAATCCAATTTTTTGCTCATTATACCCTTTTTTCTTTTTTAGGATAATAAGGAAAGTTAAAACAATTACATCATAAAACCACAAGGAAACCCAATTCCTCTTATATCAACCTCTACCAAACTACACAAATCAGAAGGAGGAATACTAAGCTTTTCAAACTCTATTTCTATATCACATGCCATTTTCGCAAGCTTGTCAATAGCAAAGTTGCCTTCTTTAAAAGTGTGCCTAAGCTCCACTTTCCAAGCTCTCCCAAGAAGCTCACGAATGTCATCAACCAAGCAACCTAGAGGATGAGTATCAATTTCTAAGGAGTTGATCAAATCAATAGCAATTGTTGCATCTAGTTCTCCAATAACCAACCGAAATCCTTCTTCTCAAGCAAGAGTGAGACCGATTTTGAGGGCTTGCAGTTCAGCCTACATATTAGAGCAGATTCCTAGATATGCTTGAAACCCGATTAACCAGTGACAATTAATGGAACAAATAAGAACCATTACCCTACAACACCTAAATTCCTTTTGGCTGCCCCATTCGTATTCAATTTAACAAAACTAGTCATTGGAGGTACCCAACTTATAATGTTCTGTGATTGATTGTTAGGTATGGCTTCAACCAGACTACTCTGAACTGCTGTCGTAATCCTGCAAATATCCAAAACAAATCGATCCATGTTTGTTGCATGTGTGACAACAAAATCAAACACCATAGAACATCCCCTAGTCTAAATTCTCCAAGTTATAGTAATAAAGAAACAGCGCTAGTCCCTAGTTGCATCAAGCTCAACACTTTTCCCATTAAGTGTCACGACCCGAAGGTCGCGACTAGATATTATACCTTGCTTACGCACAGAAAATTTCGAGCAGATGTTTTTTTTTACTTTTCCTAACTTAGCAGGTTGGTTTGTGTATGTGCAGTGTCAATGTAAAGTTGTTAACTTCCTGCCTTATTTAAAGCTAATTGCTCAAGGTCTCAATCTAGTCGTGTAAAGATAACATAATCTCTTTACAATCCTAGATATCTGCAACTAACTCAATACCATAAATAGCATCTAGGTGACCTTTACACCAACATTATTGTCATTCATAATGTACAATTTTATTGGTATTAGATTCAATTTCATTCCATCGAGATAAAAGCATCAAGATATTATCAAGACATTCCATAATCTTAGTTTACACCCCAACCTATAGTATTGAATCAAAAATAGCCTGAAATAGTAGTTAAGTACAAGAAGAATCCTGTTATACCAAGAATAAGCAAGTATGTCTCCTTGGAGAGTTGGAGAGATATTTTAGGCCACAAAAGTATCCGGACAAATTCGAAATATTTTCCCAACTCTATGCTCAATCTGACAAGGGTTAGAATAAATTTTAGTTAGCAAGAGCTTAGTAAGTCAACTATACAAGAGCTTAGTAAGTCAACTATACAAGTGCAGAAGTACTTTATATTATCCTAAATGCAATACATGAAACCAAACTTATGCAGTCATCAAATAACTTTCTGATCATAATTGTTATGTACTTATGCAGATATCATGCCCTAATGGACTTTAACCCGGTACCTATGGACAAAAGCAACAATACCCTATGTTATAATCTAATATCAATTTCAACATGTACATCGTTACTCAACATTAATCCATACCATATCAACCATATATCAATCATTTGAACTTAATATTAATCCATATTTATCATTGTCTGTCTCAATATCTTAACCCATGCAGCATGCGTAATATGATTTCAAGTTCATATGAGTGGTTATAAAACATATTGTGTGAGAGAAACCATGTTAATCTAAGTCTCTATATACCAAACCAAATGCTCAAATAGTATAAAAACCATTATATATCACACCGATGCTATTATAGGTTTCAAAACATATATTAAAACTTAAGTCATGCTTAGGCTCGAATGAAAATCATCAAAACCAATCACCAAGGCTAAGGTTGTGCTCAGGCTCAAGGTCCAATATACAAAAACAAGCATCAAATATGATTTTAAATCAAAGCACGATTATCAATCAAGCCATATCAATGTAGTAGAGATATGGCATAATCAATCACAATATCAAATTCGTATACATTCAAATAATCATATCATACCATATATGTCCAATCAATCAATCAATAATGTCTTAATTCCACTATAGCTATTAGTGGATCGGAAAGGCCCCAATGGAGAAGGACTGTACCTATGGCCATGGTAAACTCTAGTCTTATTGATTAGATGAGGGTCCAGACTTATGCTAGAACTCGTCTAGCATGTCTAAAAACCTTATCATAATCCTATCTGATAAGTCTGCATGTATGCCTAGGAGGACCGCTCATTCAGGTGTGTCCATTTATGCATTATTGATTTCAGTATACATATGCCAAAATCTCAAAAACTTTAGCAATTATCTTTAATTCAATCATCTCAAAAAACATGAAAACCTTTTCAATTTTGTTTATAAATCATTTAAACTCGTATCAGTGTTCTCTTTCAATTATGCTGAACTTACAAAACAAACATATTTATTTATGCACCTCAAATCAATGCATCTTCAATAAAACTCATGTTATGTAACTTGCACATACTCAATGCCATGAAGTAAACATGAGTCTAATCCCGTGATATGCATATGCACAATATAGATGTAGTCCTACAATCATGCGGTCAAATTCAACATCAATCTTAGCTTATATCACCTCACAATTAACCTTAACCTAATAACCTCACTATCCACAAAATCAAGTATGCATAGTTCATGTCCATTCGTCAAGTTCAATATCACAGAACTAATACTAAGACTCCTACCACCAATATGGGTCCTCTTAGTATCTCACCAATATTTAAATATTATAAATCCAAAATAAATCATTTAAATACCAAACCATTGCAATATTAATAATATTAAATCCAAGACTTGTCCATACTCAAATTCGAGATCATTGATATTCTAGAATACAATTATATCCCTAAATCCTTCAATAATTTCTCAAGGTCCAAGGTTTGACTATAAAATCACTAAACCAATTCCAAGTTTACTCATCCATAATTTCATTCGATTTAGTGACTCTATATGGCCTAAACAATATAAATCTACTGCATACTTAGATAAATGTCTTACTAACTCCTATGCTCGGAGCTTATGCATTGAGCCTAGCCCAAACTCGAGTTATCACCTTAGTGATTTGCCACACTGATTTAAAAGTTATTGTGCATGAAATCTAAGCTTCGTGCGCGGGCACCGTATTTCACGCATATATCAGGCTTGACGTACTTACACCTTTTATATTGATAATTTATTTAGTATCAATTTCATAAAAGCTAATATATATATATCGAAAATTTGAATAGTATAACATATGGGTTAACTCGAGCCTATATATTTATATATATTCATTTCAATTTTTTTCTTCTTTCTTTCCTTTGCTTTATTTCCTTTATTATCTCTTTCTTTCTTTCTTTTCTTTTGACTTATGACCAGCACAGCCTCTAGCCACTCAAACAACAGTTGGAAGTCATCTTAACAACCTATTGAACTACAGTTTTAGCAACCTTGAAAACACACCAAGTAGTCCTCTTTTAACTTGTTTCCAGCATCTCAAAACCAACTTGACCAGCCCCAAAGTAACCTTGTCGAGAGCCTTCTATGATGCATTTTTTCAGCATGTGTTGGCCATGACTGAAAATTCCTTTGATCTTTGTTTCACTCACGGTTCACCAGCCCTGATGCTGGCCCTTGCTGTAGCTTTTCTTCCTCACCCTTTGATGTTACTTCAACCATAGTTCATAACCCCAAAACCCAACTAAATTGCATGCTACACTCCCCTGCACTGCCCTGTAAACTAGCCTAGCTCAGTGTTACAAAGACTTAAACCATGTCAAAGTCCTACCTCTCAATATTGCTCCACTTTCCACACAGTCACGCCACTTCAGCCCTTAACAGCCACCAATCTTTATCCCATAATCGAGACCAAAAAAATAACAGAATAGACCCCTGAACCGAACTTAAAACTCAGCCTACTGTAGTGTTAAAGAAAACACTGAAAGCTCTTAAACTTAGTCCAAAACCAGTCCCGATCGGCTTCAACACAGCCACACTTAACTCTCTGTTCTGCCTCAGTCTTGTTCCAGCTCGAGATCTTTTTCCCAGGCTTGCTTCTCCCTTCCCTTCAGTCATGTCTCTCCCTTCTTATCTGCTTTAGTTTCTCTCAAGTCTCTTTCCTTCACATTTCTGAGTTTCTCTCATGTCTCATTTCTCTGTCTCTTTCATTTTTCTTTTCTTTTCTAATTCTTAGCTCCCTCACATGTCTCTCCATTCTTTCACATTTCATTTCTTTTGTGTTTTATTTACTTATTTTAATTGTACAATAGGTGGCAGATGAGGTCTGCCATAGCCACCCTAAGTGGCGATTTGGTGGGAACTTTCCAACTAAAACCCACTTCTTAGGGCTGGCAATGGGTACCCTATAAATGGGTACCCAGTACTACGCAACCCGTTTAAGTAGGGTTAGGGTAGTGTATAATCGGGTTCGGGTAGTAAAATTACTACCCGTCACAAGTTCGGGTAGGATTTGGGTAATTATCTAGGGTACCCGCTACCTGAACCCAATTATAAATAATAATTAATCAACACAATATTTATATTTTTTATATATAAATTATTTATTATTAATGTTGTATTTAATTAAATTAAATCATTAAATATTATAATTATGATTTTTAACTTTAATTTATTTTTATGAGTTAAATTAAATTTATTAATATAATTTTTTAATTATGTTATTCCAAAATTGATTTTAAATTTAAATTTAAAAGTCAAACTTTGATTTAATAAACGAGTAGTTAACAAGTTCGAGTAGTTAAACAGGTATTTTATATTTTATAGGGTTAGGGTTCGGATAACATAAATAAAAATAATCGAATAATTAATCGAATTCGAGTATTATTAAAATTAATCGGTTCAAGTATCTCAAATTTAATAGGTACCCGACCCGTTTACATCACTACCACTTCGCCCTTCTTATTTTGATTATATTAATATATTGCCTATAATATATACATATAAATATATTTATTTCTTATTTATATTTATATATATATTTCTTACATCTTTTACATCAATAAATAATATATTAATATATACGCTTGTACATGTATTATATGAATATAAATACATGCCATATAATTATAAAAATATAGTATACTCTTATAATTAATTATATAAGTATAATATACATAAACTTGTACATATAAGTATATATACCTATAAATTTTCATTTGTACATTATTTATTTATATATGTATATTTTGTTTATATGTACCTTTGTTTATACTTTTGTGTATATATATATATAAGTATATTTATATGTACTCATACATATATATATATGTATGTATATTAGTTTATTTTCTTATTATTTTTTAATTTACATATATTTATATACACATATGCATTGAGTTTACGTATGCAAGCATGCATGCACGTTGCAGCATTTGTCGACGCATGCATGCACATAATGTCTACGTAGAATTCTTGTGTTCCTTATATATCTATTTAACGTACTTCGTACATACGACATGTGTACGTTTCAAATCATTTTCGACTTCTATTCTTCAAAACTTCATTTTTGATCATTTCGAACCCTAATTCATATATCTGAAATTCACAATTATCTTATTGCATTACAAGCACTAATAATTATAAGTTGAGTACATGATCGTTTTAAGAAAAATTGTGGTTCTAACATTCTCCCCAGCTAAAAAATTTTAGTCCTCCAAATTGTTCCATGTTATCCTAAAATAGGTGAGGATACTTCTCCTTCATCAACCTCTCTAACTCCCATGTAAAAAGAGCGATGTTGCCAGAACACTTTTCCCAAGGAAATCATCTTAGACCTCAGTACCTTATCCTTTTGGTCCAAAATCTCTATTGGTTTCTCAACATAACTTAGGTCCTCCCTGATCTCTAAAGGCTCATACTCAATTACGCGGGAGAGATCCAGATGATACTTTTTAAGGATGGATATGTGAAAGACATTCTGCACACCCGAAAGCTCTAGGGGTAACGTTAATCGGTATGTCATATCACCCACTCTCTCAAGTATCTTAAATGGTCCATTGTACCGAGGACTCAACTTTCTTTTATTACCAACACTCATTATGCCTTTAAATAGAGAGATCTTCAAAAAGACTCTATCCCTAACTTGAAATTCCGAGTGTCTTATCTGATTATTGGTATGACTCTTTTGTCTATTCTGAGTTATCCTTAACCGATCACATATCCACTCCACATTCTCAAAAGCTTTCTCCGACATAATTCTATTCTACGGCACCGAGTGAATCGGTAGCCTTCAAAGCTAGGAAGCGTGCGAACCTTTTCAAGTTGTCAACAACAACCCTGATTTCATCATGATTTTTGCGAGTCTTCGGGAGCCCTGTGGTGAAGTCTATGCTTCTGTACTCCTGTTTCCAAGTTGGCACACGTAGAGGATTAAGCAACCCCACTAGTTTATGGTATTTAACCTTAACTTATTAGCTCACTAAGCATTTGGACAAAAATATTGCTATATCTTTCTGTTGGATTATGCCCTTAGAACCATTCATTAGATGATTGACTTTGGCATTTTTATGTATCATGACATTTTTATTTATAGTTCATTATTATATTTGTCTTATAACTGCGTAATATAATCTTATATGATAATGTCCTTAGAATAGTAATAACATACTATTCTTAAAATATCCCTAGTCAAGTATTATTGTGAACAAGGATAACAATGATACGATAAGACTAGTATGTGGTTGACTGATGACCATTGTCATGGATATAGGATATCAAGTCATCACATAGGTACATGTTAGAGAACTATGTACTGGATCGACCCTCCATGAGAACGCTACATGGATTGTTATATGAGTGTCATAAGCGATTCTCATAGTGATGATGGTGTATGTGATCCTTTGACTTGAGATCATCAGAGATCCCAACATAGAGAATTGCATACTTTAATGCTGCTAGATGTCATTCGTAACAGGATGGACTATAAAGGTAGTAATTGGGTATGCCTTGATCTATGTAGAGGGATGTTGAGTGATCAAGATAGGATTTATCCCTCTTATATAACAAGAGTGATGTCTTGGGCCCTTTGATAGAGTGAGACTAAAAATGCATGGCCGTGCTCGAATAAGTCAATATGAGATATTGATTTTATTTGTTTAATTAGTCTACTCAGGAATCAAGAAACGCTGATTAGACTATACAAGTGTGACACATTCCATGACTTATGTCTAATCAAGACATCAAAGGATAAAGGGATTAGACTACACGGTAACATCTATCACGAGTAAGGTTATGTCGAGTCATTGACATTCTCGTTACATGGGTAGCAATGATGTGTTGCTAGATACCGCTCATTGCCTGTGACAGTTTTGTCATTGCCATTGTTTTGAGAACTTATTGGGTCGCACACTTAGAACGGATCAATGAGGAGCTTAATCAATCCTATTCTGAATTGGATTAAGGATATATCTAATCCTATTCTGAATTGGATTAAGGATATAGTTAATCCTATTTTAAGTTGGATTAGAGTTCTGTTTGGCAGTAAATTTTAGGGTAAAATTTACTGCTTATAAAAGAATGTTTTTCTAAAACAGAGCTGCACAATTAAAAACAGAAACGGTATTCTTTTAATCGAAGCTAGCAAATCGATTATAAGAATCAAAAACGCTCTTTAAGGCTTCTGATCGTGAGACGTTCAAGAGTCGTGAGATCCGTTCGTGTGGATACCATAGAGGCAAGAACGAAAAGTTGTTGCTTGTGACTCAACTAACGACAAAAATCAGAGAAAACGTTAGGTAAAATCTCGAAACCCTAATCAGGCAACTCTCCGAATCAATCTTAGTGGAGGCCGAATGATTTAAATTCCGCTGCGTGTTTGTTTCGGTTTCCTTCACTTTCTTCATACCAACCTAATGGTACACTTTGCACAAGTTCTAATATATCTTTGCATCCTGCAGGTGCATTATATACTTGGAATAATGTGCCTCTTCCATTATTTGTCTTTTTAGGGCCTTACTGCCTAGAATACAAATCATGTCCTCATACCTTAGAAAACCATCTCAATTGATTCATAAGTATGGCACTAAATGTTATTTCTTGATCACCACAATACTCATATGTGAGAACCTCGTATTCTGGTACTATTACACATGTAGAACTACTCACCACTGTTCAATTCCTGTGTATTTCGCATGTACGACCAGATATAGTAAGGTGGGTCCCACAGGCCCTACAAAGCCTAAATAGATGTGAGACTAGACTGATATTTTACGGAGAGTCAGATAAGCCTATAGGAAGAATCTGGAACTTAAATTCCTTTATTTAAGCTATTTTGGGAATTGTGCCAACAATTTAAAAAATGACGGTTAAGGGCATAGCCCGATTGAACTTTCGTAAGTAACAGTCAAATTAAATTGACTTTTAACCCACTGACTAAAGTATGATAATCTATGTATAAATAAGTTCTAGGCTATGTCAATAGATAGATTAAATAGGTGGTGAAATCAGAAATATATGTGTTAGTATCACTGTAACGTACGAACATTTATGAGTGTAACTGCCCATAATTACATAACCGCCTTAATTGCTACTCACTTAATTATATATTTAATTATGTAACCGCCTATTTAATAAGTGTAACCGCCCACTTAAATACCTATATAAAGGTGTAGGGACAAAGGAAGCAGGTATGAGCACACTTTCACCTCTTCCAACTTTGATATTCTTTCTTGAATACTTTACTGACTTAATCATCGAAGCAAGTCCCATCGGGAACAACCCCGGTGGACCTTTTGTTTTGCAGGTTGATCTAAAGAGGTACAAGTTGATTCAACATCAACAAGCCCAACAACCTTTTTGGCACCAACATTTTGGCGCCATTTGTGGGAACTCGAAGAAGAAGCCATGTCGAGCTCCCAAGCAAACCATCAAACATCAAATCAAGTAGATATACAACCACTCCCTATTTCTGCTGCTGCAGCAGTTCCATCCACCCTCACTACTTTCCTTCATTGTCAATTCCAATGAGGCAACAATAAACTAACACAAAACCGTAAATCGTATCAATGGAGCAATACAATCAATTGCTCGCCCAAAACAAAGCTTTAACAGCTAAGGTAGCCCACTACACCCAAATAGTGGAATCTTTGAGTGCTCGCCATAATGTAACTGCAGATCGCCCAGTCACGCCTGATGCTCATCCATTTACATCCGAGGTACAACCAACTACTCTTATTGTTCACTAATAATATCTTGGGCACTAGCTCGCCCCGGGCCTTAGCGCCAGTATCTTGGGTACTTCCTCGCCTTAGGCCTTAGCATTAGTATCTTGGGCACTTGCTCGCCCCGGGCCTTAGTGCCAGTATCTCAAGCACCAACTCGCCCCGGGCCTTAACGCCAGTATCTCAAGCACCAGCTCGCCCCAGGCCTTAGCACCAGTATCTTGGGCACTTGCTCGCCCCAGGCCTTAACTCAGTATCTCGGGCACCAGCTCGCCTCGGGCCTTAGCACCAGTATCTTGGGCACTAGCTCGCCCTGGGCCTTAGCGCCAGTATCTTGGGCACTAGCTTGCCTCGGGCTTTAGTGCCAATAACTTGGGCATCAGCTCACCCAGGGCTTTAGCGCCAATATCTTGGGCATCAGCTCACCTCGGGCCTCAATGTCAGCATCTTGGGCACCAACGTGTCCCCGTGCCTTAACGCCAGCATCTTGGGCATCACTTGCCTCGGGCCTCAACGCCAGCATCTTGGGCACCAGCTCGCCTCGGGCCTCAGCACCAGCATCTTGATCGTAAGCTCGCCCAGGCCTTAACGCCAGTATCTTGGGCAATTGATTGCCCCGGGCTAGAGGTGGTTATTGGGCCGGGTTGGCCCGACCTAATTCGCAATCGGATCTAGTTGATCCGGCCCAATAACCGAATTGGTATATTACCGGTTCCTAACCGACCCAGCCCGATATCTACTAGGCTGGGCCGGTTCCCATTTATTGGAACTGAGCCCGCTAAGGGCCCGGCTCATTAAGGATTGGGACTAGACACACCGGACCGATTTCGATTGAACCGATTCAATTCAAATTAAAAAAAAACAAAAAAGGAAAGCTGCCACTGCCCGTTGTGCAGTAGCAGCCTTACCTTAGGCTTGGTCATAGCAGCCTACAGGCTGTATGACTATTGCCATTTGATGGGCAATCCTTCTTTTTTTATTTTAAAATTTTCAATTTTTCCCCTATAAATACCCTCATTCTTCCTTTTATTTTTCTTTACATTTTCTTCTATATTTTCTCTCAAATCTACTATCTACATTCATCCACTTTTATTCTCTTCACTCACATACTCTCTCAATATTCACTCAAACACTTTCAAATTCACTTAAATTCCTTTATTCCAAATTTATAATATCATCATTTTCCTCTCTTTGTTTTTCTTTTTATTTTATAATTTTATAAATTTTACTTTTAATTTTCAAGTTTCAATTTCCAAATTCCAATATATTATATATATCCGACATCTATTTTTTTAATTTTAACATATATTTATTTTCAAAAATATATAAAAATGTCAAATTTCTTTCATCATTCATGCTCTGTTTCTCGAGCTTTTGGTTCCACTGAAATTCCTAATTTGGGTGACGAATCATTTAATGAAATCGAACCCGATATTCATCCGGAGGAGGAGGAGCTTCCTTTGGCACCATCGATTGATAGTGATCGTGGTCGTGGAGGAGGTCGTGCTCAAACACAATCATCAGCTACCACCACTGCTGCTACATCATCAAGACCAAAGATTAGTCGAAAAAGAATAAGCAAGGTATGGGAGTATTTCGACATTGTAGTAAAAGAAGGTACGACGGATAAATATTGTGCTATCTATAAATTATGCAAAGGCGTTTACTCTTATAACTCCGGTGGAGGTGGTGGCGGTACAGGTTCGTATAAAAAACATTTAATTACTACACATAAAATTAATCCTAATGCCGAACAAAATGAAATTTCGGAAGGTAAACAATCTCAAATTAATACACATGATGGTGGAAAAAATTTTAATTTTGATAATGTTCAAGCTAGGCATGGTTTAGTTAGATTTGTAGTTATAACTAAACAACCATTCACAATTTGTGAAAAAGTAGAATTTTTAGAATTTGTTTGTAAATATTTACAACCCGCATATAAATCTATTTCTAGACATACATTAAAAAAAGATTGCATGGATATGTTTAAAGAATATAGACAAGTTTTAATTGATAAACTTAGTAATATTTCATCTAAAGTTAGTTTAACTAAGGATATATGGACTAGTACTAATGGTATAAGTTATCTTGTTATAACTTGTCATTGGATAGATGAAGATTAGTGCATGCAAAAACGAATTTTATCCTTAGATGTAATAGAAGAAGCACATAATTCATATACTATTCATAAATATATTACTAAAGTTTGTAAATTATATGGACTAGAAAATAATAGAATTTTTGCTATTACTTTTGATAATGCTTCGAGTAATACTACAACTATTCCTCATTTAATTAAAAGTTTAAACCCTGTTATGCAAGGTATATTTTTTCATGCAAGATGTGCATGTCATACTATAAATTTATGTGTTCAAAGTGGTTTTAGTTCTAGTGGCATAGGTCCAATTGATAAAATTAAAATTTTAGCAAAATGGATTCGCACTCCAAATAATAAACATGAGTGGAAGCAAATTTGTATAGCAAATAATATACATGTTAAAGCGTTTCCACTTCCTGTGGAAACAAGATGGAATCCACTTCATCGTTTGCTTTCTTCTGTTTTACCTTATAAAGAACTTGTTACTCCTTTTTATAACAATTATACAAGTAGCACGTGTTTAGCACTTTTTGAAGAAGATTAGACTTTTATTGAATATTGTGTTGATTTATTATCTACTTTTAAATATGCAACCGAAAGATTTTTCAACTCAATTTTATCCAACTACACCGTATTTTGTTCTATTATCTACACAATGTTTGAAAAATTTGTAAAATTTATGAATCATGAAACTTTAAGTTGTATGTGATATGGAGGAAAAATTTTAAAAAAAATTGTGAAATAATTCTTCCTATTTATTGTATTGCAACTTTACTAGATCCTAGTCAAAGTGAGGTAAATATAGAGATTTTTTTTATTGTTATAAAGAATTTCTTGGTCTTGATTCTATTGAGGATCAAAAGTCCTCAATTAACAATCTTTTTCGAGAATTGTTTAATGTTTATGAAGCAGAAAGGGAGTAGTTTAACTTTAATCGAGGAGAAGAAGATTCATACAAAGAAACCGAGAGTAGCAAAAAAGGAAAAGGAATTTTAAAATCAATTAAGGAAGCGGCAAAGAAGAGAATGAAGCTAAAAGGAAAAGCCAGCGGATCTGGATCAACAACTCAACGAAGTTCTAGCTTCAATGAGATAGGATTTTTCTTAAGTCAGGATTTTTCTGTAGATGAAAACTTTGATCTTCTCCAATTGTGGAAAGAAAACCAAAAACAATTTTCAATTCTAGCTTCCATGGCCCGAGATGTTTTTGCGGTGCAAATTTCTTCTGTTGCTTCGGAATCCGCATTCTCGACATGTGAAAGAATTATTGGAGACCATCGAACCACTCTTAATCCGGATTCATTGTGCATGTTAACATGCCTTAAAGATTGGTTTGATGCAGAATCACGGAATGTCGAACTTGGAATGACCAATGAATTCACTGATAATAATTTATAGGAGGAAGAAATTTCCAAGGCAATTCGTATAACTTATGAAGAATAGAGAATAATCTCTTTTTTTTGTAAATTGTATGTAAAATTGTAAATAAGTTTAGTCATAGTAAATATTTTTATGGACTATAGTTCCGTGGTTTTTAGCCTTCTAACTTTTGAAGGGGTTTTCCAAGTAAAAAATCTTTAGTCTCCTACTCTTTCCTTTTTCTCATTTGTTGTTGTTGTTGTTGTTGTTGTTATTATTATTATTATTATTATTATTATTATTATTACATACCAAATTAATTAATGTTATACTTATCTATGTTTAAAATAAATAAATATTTAAAATACAAAATGAATGAATATTTTAAAAACATATTAAATAAATGAATAAATATATAAATGAATAAATATTAAGTAAATGATATTTCAAATATAATGAATTATTTTAAATGCAAAATGATATTGATACGCTTACAGCTTATTTATTATTTTAAATGCAAAATGAATATAATAAATGAATATAAATAATGATATGCAAAATGATATTGCAAAATGAATATAATAATAATATTCATAATATCATTATTTATATTTTTAATTAAATATCACTTTATCATAATAACTTTATTATAATATTATATTCATAATATAACTTTATTTTATTATAACAACACTTTTATTAGATAATTTTATAGTAATTTATTTTTACATTATTGTTACATTAATTAAATAAATTATAATAACTTTATAATAAATTATTGTTAAATTAAACTATTAACATTATTTATAATAAAAATAAATTTATTAGATTAAATTATAAAAATATATTAATATATATTTATTTTTATTAAATAAATTAATATAAATTTTAAAAAATAAAAATTTTAAATTTATAAAAAAAAAACTAGATCGAACCAGTTTAACTCGGTTCTGTATGATTTGAGGCGAACCGGTCCTGCAAACCGGGCCGATTCGCACTTAAATATAACATGAACCGGCCCGGCTCAGACCGATTCCATTATTTGTGGGACGGAACCAATAAAAATCGATTCGAAACTGGTCTGAACTGGCCCACAACCAGCTCTACCTCGGGCCATAGCACCAGCATCTTGGGCACTTGTTTGCCCTAGGCTTTAGCACTAGTATCTCAATTGCGTGATCGCCATGGTCTCAACACCTATATTTTGGGCACTTACTCACCCATGGTCTTCGCACCAATATCTTGCTTGATCGCCAATGGCCTTGGTGCTAGTTTCTTGGGGTGCTTGCTCGCTATGTCCTTATCGCCAATTTCTCGAGTTTCCACTCACTCTTGGCCCGAGCAGCATTCTTCAGAGACTTTCTTGCCCATGATCTTGGATTCCCATCGCCTTAAGCTCTAGAATTTAAAAATTCATATGCAATCACAACCTTGATGCTAACCTTTGACAGAGAATAAAAAATTTAAGAATATGAGAGGAGTAAAAGGTCTATGGCAAATACCGATCACTTTGTAATCGTCATTTGCAAAGGGGACATGATGTTAGTATCACTATAACGTACGAACATTTATGTGTATAACTGCCCATAATTACGTAACCGCCGTAACTGCTACTCACTTAATTACATATTTAATTAAGTAACCGCCCATTTAATGAGCGTAACTGCCCACTTAAACACCTATATAAAGGTGTACGGACACAGAAAGCAGGTACAAGCACACTTTCACTCTCTTCCAACTTTGATATTCTTTCTTGAATACTCTATTGACTTAAGCATCGGAGAAAGTCCCATCAAGAACAACCCCGATGGTCCTTTTGTTTTGCAGGTTGATCCAAAGAGGAACAAGTTGATCCAACATCAACAAGCTCAGCAACCTTTTTGGCATCAATAATATGCGATTGGCCCGGTAGGGGTATTTTCATAATTTTATCCTTACGGTCAGTCAAACCTTAACAAAACCCCATTCATTCATTAAATTATAGTCAATAGTAATATTTAGTGATGAAATAAAATATTTTGGAGTTAAACTAAATAGGTAGAAAAATTATGGAAGTTTAAGGGTAAAATTGTCCAAAATTCTCATAACCAAGGGCATCTTGGTCATTTTGCCATTAAAAATAATATTCTAAACTATTCTTCATAAAGAGACTGGCCACTTCTCTTGTCATCTTCAACCTCACGCCACTCATCACCATAGCCAAAGCTTGACAAAAATAAAAATCCTTCAAAAACACCATTAAAACAAGTTTATTTCATGAAAATCCCTTCTACAAAGTTGTTTTAAATTTCATACTCTACACACCCATACCAATATCTTGAAGTAAAGTTGACAAAATCAAGAGGAAAGAGTTCCCACCTTTTTCGACCAAGGTAGGATCTCATTATGCTTTTATATCCTTTAAGTGTTAATGGTAGAAAATGATGTAATTAAGGTTCCTAAGCATGATTTTAAGCTTGGATTGAATCAAAACACTCTAAATCACTTCCCTAGGGTTTTGGCCATGATGAAGAGTCCATGAATTCTTGTGTTTTGATGCGTGAAAATGGTGTAGAAAAGATGGAAATTAAGGATAAAGCAAAAACTAAGATGCAATTGTTGAAAAACCATAAAATCCTTCATGTGTACCATTCGGCCATGGCTATGGGAGTAGGGTTTAGTGCTCAATTTGATGAATTCTAGCTTCCATGAGACTGTATAAATTAAGAGGAGACTGTCAGTAAAGTCAGAATTTAAATTAAAGTTGATTTAGGCAAAGTGTGTTTTAGCACCAATATAAATTACACTGGGATTAATAATCACTGTGGACAATGTGGTAGATTTCAATAAGGAAAAATTTATTAGAATTGAATTGTGGTGAATAATGGTGGTTGGCGCAATATTTTGCAACCCGGGAGTGAAGAATTATCGGCAAGTCGATAGAAAAACGATAGGTAAGGGATAAGTGTAGAAGTTGTAAGGATACTGCGAATGCATATTTTGACTTAAAATAACTTTATGATATGGTTTGGAAATCAATTGCTTTGGAATTGTTGAAATTGTAGACCTTGGTTGGTTTATATACTATGTTTTCAATGTATGAGGGCTAGGTTAAAAACAACTGTTATTCTGTCGAAAATTCTAGAAATTCTATGGAATTATCTTAATAGACTTAAATATTAAAAATAAAGAGATTTCTAAGTGAATTTCATATTATTTATTAAAATTGCATATTTTTATTATTTATCGAAAAACAATATTTAAATATTCATGTTAATAAATTCTATGTACATGAAGGTACTAGCATTTGTGTGTAATTGTTTTACAGATAAATAGAATGTTTTTAGAAAAGAATACCATCATGTGAATATTTTATGAATTTTTTTGAACTACTTATATTTTTCATATATTTATTTATGGACTAATAAAGATATTATCACTGAAATTGATTTTATCAATGGTGTTTCTATTGTATATAAACTGTTTTGAGACTGTTAGGCCTCATATCATGCTGACTGTTACTGTTATTATTGCTGATAAACCCGCCAAGTCTTCAGCTTCCGCAGTTGTTACCTGACAAGTGTACACTGTGGACCACTGTGACTATGGCCATAAGTCGTACTGTTACTGTTACTCCCTTCTTGAGAGACTATTATGGCATGATATTCATTTGGTGTTGCCTGGTCTCTACTGTATTGTTTTACTGAATTGAAACTATTACTAGTACCAAAGTGAATGTTTTTAAATATCAACTGTACTATGGAATTCTAAAGTGTTACTATATTGTTTACTAGATTTCTATACGAAATTGTTTATTGAAATGTTTTTAATTAAAGTATATATATTATTTTATATATATTGAAAAATGCATGAATTAATTTCAAGTGATTTAAACTGATTATACATGCCATCTTCAACTAATTATTCCCTATAGTTGCTTCTAAGGACCAAGACACGACAGGTACTTCAAAGTACCTCCCATACTCCATTCGGTATCCTAGCTGACTACAGTATCCTTCCTTATTTATACTTTAGTGTATTGTTAGGAATTAAACATTTTTATGCATATAGATTTCATAATATTAGTCTTGCGTACGATTATCTTACTAAGCACATTAGCTTACTCCTTATTTTTTCACCTCACAGATTATCTGCAGTGACCTACTAATATACCATTCCATGGATTTGGCTACGCTTATAGTACCCTAAGGTAGTTGTAATCGGATCCTGGAGGTATATTTTTTTTTATATGTTCAAACTTGTTATGTACAGTACTACATTTTGTATAACTATGTACAGGGGATGTAGAACTTATGAAAAATACTGGAAATAATATTTTACTGTAAATATTGATATCAGTTATAAATAGAATTTTATCTTAAAAGTGGATTATTGTTAATGTGAGTGTGATAAAAGCATCACAGACAGCCCAGCCCACTTAATGCATGTGTGAAAAATGGATAATTATTGTATATAACAGATCATTACATCATCTATCTCAAATCACCCTAAGATAGTATCCACATTATGCCAAATACCTTCATTACATGCTATATCAATCCAGTTAACACATAACATCATGTATCTGCATTTCCCATGCATTACAGGAGCTAATATGTCCTTATAAGCCAATAAGAACACACAGTGTTTATATACATGTACTTTTACATAAGTATACCATCTAACAAGGTTTACAAAATATCGTACTCCAACTTTTCTCAATCTTGTCACTACAACCAATTATCGAAATTAACAATTCACCAT
This sequence comes from Heritiera fomes, assembly GCA_032173925.1. NCBI lineage: Eukaryota > Viridiplantae > Streptophyta > Magnoliopsida > Malvales > Malvaceae > Heritiera > Heritiera fomes. The sequence continues at coordinate 9,307,116 of JAPDPM010000012.1, read as the reverse complement.
AGCTTCAATAAACCAATCACATATATCCGTTTATTATCTTCAATAGTACCTTAGGACATAAAAATCATCTTATGAAGATTATTAATACTCCGTTATCACATGACACTCCTCATAGGTATCATAAAAGATGTTTTCAAGACATCACTATTGCAGTGTCATAAAGTAAGTGACCAATATAACCTATTTCCACAAGGTCACACTTGAAGTTTCCCACTTAGTTACTCAAGGTGTCATAATTCATTCTTCCATCAGAAGCTAGTTCACTAGAGACCTATCCTGATACCCAATCATTGATTATGTTCGCCTATGGTTAAAATTTTGATTTTCTCTTAGAAGTTTTATCTGCACCAACCGTTTCATAGATTGTAAAATCATATGCATCAATTCTATTCCATCCCTACATAACTTTTTCACTTCCTTAACAATCCACATACTAGCATAATCTGAACTCTTAACTATACACTACATAAATGTATATGTATACAATTACATAAGTAAATGTTCCCTCAACCTACAAGACATCACAAGCATAATTTCTCTTATCCTCTCACTTACTCTACCAAGGTAAATCATTCATCCTTCATAATTCAAAAGCAATCAAACTGGGCCAAGATCAATGTCATAACAAGATGATCTCAAGATTCTCATCGCAGAGAATCTTAACTTTTACATCAATTTGTTATCTTGCATGACATACCCTAAAAATCTCCAATTTTCCATTCATAGCCCCATTTCTAAACATTTGTTCTTTTGACTCTACTAAAGAGAAAACTGAAGTTTTGTAGGTTTCAAATCCACTTAGTTCAAGATCATAGGGTTCACTTAATTGAACTTTCAATATTCGTGTAGTTCAAATGGTATATTTCTAAATCGAATACTTTCCAAAGTTTATACACCTTTTAAAACATACAAGATCCATTACATCTTTCAAGTCCATAAGGGGTTAGGCAATCGTTCCTCTTGCGACATCTCAATAAAGTCCACTTCCTGCCACATATGGTGAACAGGTTCGAATAAATTTCCTGCCACTATAGTTGTCAGGCCCAAAATCCTACTGATATACTCCAATAGGTCTAATCAAACCATACTTTATTGAAATTCATTAAGGATGTCTAATCCCTCAAAATTCAAAACTTTCATATTTTGACATTGATTGTCAGTTCCAATAGTTTTCAATAGCAGTCTGGACCTTGCATTTGATCAAATCTAATGTCTTATTGATATAATAAGTTCATTGACATAATGCCTTTCAATCCTATCTTTTGTTTCAAACCTGAGGTTTTTATAAAGCAATACTTGCCTATATGGCTAAATGTATAGCTCAAAACTCTCGGCCTATTTCTTAAGTCACTTAGTGTCAAGTCACTCCACTATTATTTTATCAAACACAATTCTATATCTCATTCACGAGCCTTAAATTGATATATCCTCTCGATCTCCATACCTCCAAATTCCATATAGGCCATTGTGCCATTTCTAATCTTGTTACCAATCACAATACCTTATAGGCAACTGTGTCAGTTATTGAGGCTTCAAGCCATCCACACCTTAGCGATCTTCACTAAGATATTATCAACTAGTTTCTACATAATAGACACATGTATTTAGAACAGTTTTTTACACTTATTGAGAACTTAACATTCAGGCATTCACAGTACTATGGGATCTAAATTATTCTGACTTATCTACACTAATATACACTAGACAAACTTTGCTCTGATACCATTAAATTCTATAACGACCCAAAGGTCACAACTAAATCCTATACCTTGCGGATGCGTAGAAAATTTCGAGCATTTTTTTTTTACTTTTTCCTAACTTAGCAGGTTTATCAGTGTGTATGCAGTATCAATACAAAGTTGTTAACTTCCTGCTTTATTTAGAGCTAATTGCTCAAGGTCCCAGTCTAATCTTGTAAAGATAACATAATCTCTTTACAATCCTAGATATCCCCAACTAACTCAATACCACAAATAGACACCAACATCATTGTCATGCATAATTTACTATTTTATTAATATTAGAATCCATTCCATTCCATCGAGATAAAAGCATCAAGATATTATCAAGACATTCCATAATCTTAGTTTACATCCCAACTTATAATTTTGAATCAAAATCAGCCTGAAATAATAGTTAAGTATAAGAAGAATCATGTTATACTAAGAATAAGCAAGTAAGTCTCCTCGGAGACTTGGAACGATATTTCAGGCCACAGAAGTATTCCGTACAAATCTGAAATATTTTCCTAACTCTATACTCGATCTAAAAAGGGTTAGAATAAATTTTAGTGAACAAGAGCTCAGTAAGTCAATTATATAAGTGCAGTAGTAGTTTTATACTATCCTAAATGCAATACATGAATCCACACTTATGCCGTCATCAAATAACTTTTCAATCATAATTGTTATGTACTTATGCAGATATCATGCCCTAATAGACTTTAACCCGATACATGTAAAAAAAAGCAACCATACCCTACACTATAATCTAATATCAATCTCAACATGTACATCGATTACTTAACATCAATCCATACCATATCAACCATTTATCATTGTCTATCTCGATATCTTAACCCATGCAGCACGCGTAATATGATTTCAAGTTCATATGCAGTGGTTATAAAACATAGTGTGCGAGAGAAACCATGTCAATCTAAGTCTCTATATACCAAACCAAATGCTCAAACGGTATAAAGACTATTATATAAAACACCGTTATTGTCATAGGTTTCAAAACATATATCAGAACTCAAGTCATGCTTAGGCTTGAATGAAAATTATCAAAACGAATCACCAAGGCTGAGATTATGCTTAGGCTCAAGGTCCAATATACAAAAACAAGTATCAAATATGATTTTAAATCAAAGCATGATTATCAATCAAGTCATATCAATGTAGTGGAGATATGGCATAATCAATCACAATATCAAATTCGTATATGTCCAAATAATTATATCATACCGTATATGTTTAATCAATCAATCAATAAAGTTTTAATTCCACTACAGATATTAATGGATCAAAAAGGCCCCAATGGAGAAGGACTGTACCTATGGCTATGGTAAACTCTAGTCTTATTGATTAGATGAGGGTCCAAACTTATGCCAGAACTCATCTAGCACGTCTAAAAACCTTATCAGAATCCCATCTGATAAGTCTGCATTTATGTCTAGGAGCACGGCTCATTTAGATGTGTCCATTTATACTTTATTGATGTCAATATACATATGCCAAAATCTCAAAACAATTAAGCAATTGTCTTTAATTCAATCATCTCAGAAAACATGAAAACCTTTTTAGTTTTGTTCATAAATTGTTTAATCTCGTATTAGTATGCATTATGTTCTCTTTCAATCATGATGAACTTACAAAACCAAACATATTTATTATGCATCTCAAATCAATGCATTTTCGATAAAACTCATGTTACGTAACTTGCACATGCTCAAAGCCATGAAGTAAACATGAGTCTAATCCTGTGATATGCATATGCACAACGTAGATGCAATCCTACAATCATGCGGTCAAATTCAAGATCAATCATAGCACATATCACCTCACGATTAACCTTAACATAATAACCTCGATATCCACAAAATCAAGTGTGCATAGTTCATGTCTATTCGTCAAGTTCAATATCACAGAACTAATACTAAGATCCCTACGATCAATATGGGTCCACTTAATATTTCACCAATATTTAAATATTATTAATCCAAAATAAATCATTTAAATTCCAAACTGTTGCAATATTAATAATATTAAATCTGAGATATGTCCAAACATAAAATCGAGATCATTAATCTTCTAGAATATAATTTTGTCCCTAGGTCCTTCAATAATTCCTCAAGATTCAAGGTTTGACTATAAAATCACTAAACCGATTCCAAGTTTACTCATCCATAATTTCATTCGATTTAGTGACTCTATAAGGCCCAAACAATATAAATCTATCGCAGACTTATATAAATGTCTTACCAACTCTTATGCTTGGAGCTCGTGCGCCAAGCCTAGCCCAAACTCGAGTTGTCGCCTTAGTGCCTTACTACATTGATTTAACGTTTATCGTGGGTAAAATTTAAGCTTCACGTGTGTGCGCTAAGTTTCGTGTATATGGCAGGCTTGACGCGCATACACCTTTGTATATCGATAATTTATTTAGTATCAGTTTAATAAAATTTAATATATATAAATATCGAAAATTTGAACGGTATAACTCACCGGTTAACTCGAGCCTACATATATATTCATTTTATTTTATTTATTTATTTTTTCCTTCTTTCTTTCCTTTCCTTTCTTTACTTTCCTTCATTTCCTTTCTTATCTTTTTCCTTCATTCTTTTCTTTTGACTCATGGCCATCACAGACTCTAGCCACCCATGAAGGAAACCGAAACAACACGCAGCGGAATTTAAACCATTCGGCCTCCACCAAGATCGATTCGGAGAGTTGCCTGATTAGGGTTTCGAGATATTACCTAACGTTTTCTCTGAATTTTTGTCGTTGGTCGAGTCACAAGCAGCAACTTTTCGTTCCTGCCTCTATGGTATTCACACGAACGGATCTCACGACTCTTGAACGTCTCACGATCAGAAGCCTTGAAGAGCGTTTTGATTCCTTATAACCGAACTGCTAGCTTCGATTAAAAAGAACGTTTTTTTTTTGTTTTAAAAAGTGCGGCTATGTTTTAGAAAAACATCCTTTTTATAGGCAGTAAATTTTACCCTAAAATTTACTGCCAAACAGAACTCTAATCCTACTTAGAATAGGATTAGATATATCCTTAATCCAATTCAGAATAGGATTAGATATATCTTTAATCGAATTCAGAATAGGATTAATTAAGCTCCTTATTGATCCGTTCTAAGTGTGCGACCCAATAGGTTCTCAAAACAATGGCAATGACAAAATTGTCACAGCCAATAAGCGGTATCTAGTAACACATCATTGCTACCCATGTAACGAGAATGTCAATGACTCGACATAACCTTACTCGTGATAGATGTTACCGTGTAGTCTAATCCCTTTATCCTTTGATGTCTTGATTAGACACAAGTCATGGAATGTGTCACACTTGTATAGTCTAATCAACGTTTCTTGATTCCTGAGTAGACTAATTAAACAAATAAAATCAATATCTCATATTGACTTATTCGAGCACGGCCATGCATTTTTAGTCTCACTCTATCAAAGGGCCCAAGACATCACTCTTGTTATATAAGAGGGATAAATCCTATCTTGATCACTCAACATCCCTCTACATAGATTAAGGCATACCCAATTACTACCTTTATAGTCCATCCTGTTACGAATGACATCTAGCAGCATTAAAGTATGCAATTCTCTATGTTGGGATCTATGATGATCTCAAGTCAAAGGATCACATACACCATCATCACTATGAGAATCGCTTATGACACTCATATAACAATCCATGTAGCGTTCTCATGGAGGGTCGATCCAGTACATAGTTCTCTAACATGTACCTATGTGATGACTTGATATCCTATATCCATGACAATGGTCATCAGTCAACCACATATTAGTTTTATCGTATCATTGTTATCCTTGTTCACAATAATACTTGACTAGGGATATTTTAAGAATAGTGTGTTATTACTATTCTAAGGACATTATCATATAAGATTATATTACGCAGTTATAAGACAAATATAATAATGAACTATGATAAATAAAATGTCATGATACATAAAAAAAATGCCAAAGTCAATCATCTAATGAATGGTTCTAAGGGCATAATCCAACAACCCAAACAATTCTTGGAAGTCATCTTAACAACCTATTCAACCACTGTCTTAGCAGCCTTGAAAACACACCAAGTCACGACACTCCACTTTCCACATAGTCACGGCACTCTAACCTTTAAAAGCCACCAATCTTCATCCCATAATTGAGACAAAAAAAAAACAACGAAATAGACCTCTGAATAGTACGTGAAAATCAGCCTACTGCAGTGTTAAAGTAAACACCCGAAAGCTCCCAAACTCAGTCCAAAACCAGTCCCTGATCGGCTTCAACACAGCCACACTCAGCCCTTTGTTCTGCCTCCGTCTTGTTCCAGTCTAAGACCTTTTTCCCAGGCTTGGTTCTCCCTTCCCTTCAGTCACGTCGCTCCCTTCTTATCTGCTTTAGTTTCTCTCAAGTCTCTTTCCTTCACATTTTTGAGTTTCTCACACGTCTCACTTCTCTGTCTCTTTCATTTTTCTTTTCTTTCCTAATTCTTAGCTCTCTCACATGGCTCTCCATTCTTTCACTTTTCATTTCTTTTCTGTTTAATTTATTTATTTTAATTGTACAATAAGTGGCAGGTGAGCTCAGCCACAGCTACCTTAAGTGGCAGTTTGGTGAGAAGTTTCCCACCAAACCCACTTCCCCCTTCTTATTTGAATTATATATTATATATTGCCCATAATATATACATATACATTTTTTTCTTATTTGTTTATGTGTGTATGTGTGTGTGTATATATATATATCTTACATCTTTAACATCACTATATAATATATTAATATATATGCCTGTACATGTATTGTATAAATATAAATACATACCATATAATTATAAAAATATAGTATACACTTATAATTAATCATATAAATATAATATATGTACACTTGTACATATAAGTATATATATATATATATGCCTATAAATTTTCATTTGTACACTATTTATTTATATATGTATATTTGTTTATATGTACCTTTGTTTATACTTTTGTGTATATATATAATTATATTTATATATACTCATACGTCTATATATACATATATATAAATTTATTTTCTTATTCTTTTTTAATTTTCATATATTTATATATACATATGCATTGAGTTTACGTACACATGCATGCATGCACGTTGCATGCATTTGTCAATGTATTGTTGTACATAATGTCTACGTAGAATTCTTGTGTTCCTTATATATCGATTTAACGTACTTTGTACACACAACATACATGTACGTTTCAAGTTATTTTCAACTTCTGTTCATCAAAACTTCATTTTTGATTATTTTGAACCCTAATTCATATATCTGAAATTCGCAATTATCTTATTGTATTACAAGCACTTATAATTACACATTGAGTACATGATTGGTTTAAGAAAAATTGCGGTTTTAACATTAAGGTTCTCGACAAACCAATCTTCTATTGGAACAATGAAAAGCCTTTGCCAGTAAGAACAAGGAATTACTGCTTTCCAGATACAGAAGCAAAGGAGCAATCCTAAAGAACATGTAAATGGATTCCTCAGCAATCCCACAAAGAGAACATTATGTTGTATTCGACAAACCTCATTGAAATCTCAACTTATTTGTTAAAATCCTACTTTTCATTGCCAACTAGATAAAGCACAACCACCTAGTAGGGTTTGGTAATTTCTATAGCAACTCTAATTACAACCTTCACATGTGTGACAACTACCAATTTCAACCCTCGGTGGACAAATCAAATTTTATTTAGGCCTTATGAGTCAATGCAAATTATTGGAGAATTATGGAATTAATGACCGAACATGAGAATTTACAAATTTGAGGATTTAATATGGAGATCATGAAGGAAATTGATAATCTATTAATTAGATTAAAATGTTTTTACAGGTGATAGGTGAGTAATTTGATTAGTAGATGAAGTATTACAGAAATTTAATTATATTAAGAATTTTATGATTTAAACTGATAAAATAAACAGATAAAGTGGATAAATGGAAAATAGGAAAAATAAATGAAGTAAATATATATAAATAACATGCATATGTACATATATAAATAAAAGAATACAAATATATTTAATATATATTTTAAAAAGGAAAAAGGGACAAGCTTCTAAGTGAAGCTTGTCCGATTTGGTGCGATATGCCCACCAAACCTATCTGCTATTAGCAGACTTGCACCAATCTAAGACAAAAAAAAAGGAAGAGAAAAGAGGGAGCCATAGAAGAGAAAGAAGTGCAGCCGCAAAAGGAAAAAGGAAGAGAAGCCGAGGAAGAGAAGAGGAAGGAAAAAAAAGAAGAGGGAAAGAGGGGAGGTTGCTGGACCGAAGAATAGATAAAACAAGAGAAGAAAAGAGTAAAAGTGAAAGAGGTTATTGCCACCGCGAGGAAGCAATAGCAGGGAAGGCCAAATAGGGAGCTGGGGTGAGCACCGAATAGGGGTGTTGAGAGTTGGCATTTTCGGCACTAGGTTAGGGCTCCAGACAAGGGCCAAATAGGGGTTGATTGGATGATTTTGTGAGGACTGAAGTAGTGCTAAAGATCGAGAGAAAAGATGGGTTTTGGGTGGTAACCAAGGGGTTTTAAAAGGTTGAAAACGGGTGTTGGGTGTAAACAGAGCATTGAGGCAGGCGAGGCTCAATTTAGGTATTTAAGTGTGTTGTTACTTGTTCACAAAAATGATTTTTTATGAGGTACGAATCTCGATCTGCGTCTTAACCTGTCTCCAAGAACTCTGTAAGAAAATATATGATTAAAGGGCGTAGGGGCGCGCACTCCGATGCTTAAGTCAGACAGGATCTAAGCAGAGTTTCTTTAAGCAAATAGAGATTAGGGTTTAAAAATGATACCTGTGACCTATTTATAGAAGTAATATGGCGAGTAATTACGGTTAAGACCCATAGCTTAAATGATAACCCAGTGGATCTTTCATGGCCCTTCTTAGTCCTCTTTCCTCTTGGGCTTAGACTACCATTAGGCCCAATGTTCTTCAACATGACTTATATCAAGCCCAATGACCTTTAGTAAGACGCTTATCAATTGCTCCCCACTCTTTCGTAAGGTATACTCTGTGGAAGAGTATATAAGTTTTTTTTTTAAATCATGCCTACGCATAGCCTACTTCGTGCACTTTCTGCTTCAAGCCTTTTTCTTCTTATGCGTGACTTACCTCGCGCATTTTTTTCTTTTAAGCCCTTTACTTTGTTCGTGGCTTATCTCGTGTATTTTTTTCATTTCAAGCCCATGTATTGCCTATCTCGTGCATTTTTCGCTTAGGGACTTTTATTTCATTTAAGGCTTACCTCGCGCATTTTTCGCTTCAAGCTCATGTGTTGCCCATCTCGTGCATTTTTTGCTTAGGGACTTTTATTTCATTCACGGCTTACCTCGTGCATTTTTTGCTTCAAGCTCATGTGTTTCCCATCTCACGCATTTTTCGCTTAGGGACTTTTATTTCATTCATGACTTACCTTGCGCATTTTTTGCTTAAGGACTTTTATTTCATTCACAGCTTACCTCGTGCATTTTTCGCTTCAAGCCCATGTGTTGCCCATCTCACTCATTTTTTGCTTAGGGGCTTTTATTTCATTCACGGTTTACCTTGCGCATTTTTTGCTTCAAGCCCATGTGTTGCTCATATCGCGCATTTTTCACTTATGGACTTTTTTGTTTCATTCACGGCTTACCTCGAGCATTTTTCGCTTCAAGCCCATGTGTTGCCCATCTCGCATATTTTTCGCTTAGGGACTTTTGAGTTTGCACGTCTCGCACAATTTTCACTTACGGACTTTTAATTCGCCCGTCTCGCACCTTCCGTGCTTAGGGACTTTTGATTTGCTCGTCTTACGGATTCTTCGCTTAGGGACTTTTAATTTGCCCGTCTCATACTTTCTGTGCTTAGGGACTTTTGATTTGCCCGTCTTGCGCATTCTTCGCTTAGGGACTTTTAATTTGCCCGTCTCGCACCTTCTGTGCTTAGGTATTTTTGATTTGCCCGTCTCGTACCTTCTGTGCGCATTTTTCGCTTAGGGACTTTTATTTTGATCGTCTCGCACCTTCTATGCTTAGGGACTTTTGATTTGCCCGTCTCGCATATTTTTCGCTTAAGGACTTTTAATTTGCCTGTCCCTTACCTTCTGTGCTTAAGGACTTTTGATTCTTCTATTCTTGTAACATGTCTATCATACATGGAAGATTATCATAATATAGACAAAGATATGAATAATTGGCCTTCCATTACATAACATGTAATATTTTCCATCAAATGGAACAAGTAACAAAATAACTGCAATAAATGTTAAAACAAAAATATCATGTGCTTACCGCTAGTACGGTTTCAAGTGATTTATGTTCCAAGTCTTTGGAAGCTTCTTGCACTGTAAGGCCTTCAAAGGACAAGTGCTTGGTCCGATCACATTTTCTAATCTTGTAAGGTCTTTCCCAGTTTGCTCGAGTTGGCTAGGAGTGAAGGCCTATCGACCTAAGGTGATCAAAAGTATGACCTCATCACTCGAGCTCTATCTTGAACCCTACTACAGCTTGTGTACCTACCACTGAGGGGTACCCTGTTGCAGCCTCGTACCCTGCCAGCAAGGGGTACCATGCTGCTAGACCTACTTATTGGGCAGGCCGGGCCAGGTTCGGGCCGGGCCAAAGACACATAATAACATATTTTGGCTAAACCCAAGCCCGGCCTATAAATTCAGGCCTGGATTTTAGTCCAGGCTCGTTTTTTATTTTTCTATATAAGCCCGAGCCCGCCCCGGCCCGCCCATATTTTATCTTTTATTTATTTTTTGTATTTTGCTTTTTTATTTATTTGTTTTTATTCTTTTATTCCCTTTAAAATTTAATTTGATTTATCAAATTTTTCATGTTAATTTTCATATTTAATATATATAATCATGTTTATTAATCAATAATATTTTATATACATATAATTATATTATGCTTAATAGATATATTTAAAAAAAACTTAATTAACAATATGTTCGGGCCGCGCCGGGCTGGGCCTAAGCTTTAGACGGTCAAGCCCTAGCCCATTTTTGATAGGGCCTAAAAATTTTGTCCAGGCCCAATAAATGCGTCTAATATTTTTGTCCAAGCCCGACCAAATTTCGAACGTGCCTTCGAGCTTGGACGGGTAGCCCAGCCCTTGAGCAGGTCTACCTGCCGCAGCCTTGCAACTTGCTAAAAGCTAAGGCATTCTATTACATGCCTATCGTGCACCTACCAAATGCCTGTCGCACGCCTATCGCGAGCCTGCCGCCCATTGCACCCTATTATGTGCCTACTGTGCGTTGCATCCTGCCACGTGCCTGACATGCGTTACACCCTGCCACATGCCGGCCACATGCCGACCACATGCCTACCGTGCCTATCACTTGCTGAGGCACCCTGCCGCAGGCCTTATACCATCAAATACCACCCTGGCACCCTGAGGCACCCTACTACTGGCTGTTACCTTGCCACAAGCCTCCCACCTCGGTTTGCCACCTAATCCGTCATAAGCTTCCACATTCTACCACAAGCCTCCACCCACTGTCGTAGATCATGTTCTCACTATCTTTTATACTTGGCTTTTTGTTTGTTTCCCACATATGGCACCAATTGTTGTTACCTGTTCACAAAAATGATTTTTTATGAGGTACAAATCTTGATCTGCATCTTAACCTATCTCCAAGAACTCTGCAAGAAAGAAAATGATAAAAGGGCACAAGGGCTTTCCCTGCGTGTGCACTCCGATGCTTAAGTCAAACAGGATCTAAGCAGGGTTTCTTTAAGCAAATAGAGATTAGGGTTTAAAAATGATAACTGTGACATATTTATATGAGTAATATTATGCGTAATTATGGTTAAGACCCATAACTTAAATGATAACCTAGTGGATCTTTCATAGCCCTTCTTAGTCCTCTTTCCTCTTAGGCTTAGACTACCATTAGGCCCAATGTTTTTCAGCATGACTTATATCAAGCCCCAATGACCTTTAGTAAGACATTCATCAATTGTTGTTACTCGTTTACAACAAAGTGAAAAAAAAAGCGACAAGGGAGTGTGCAGGACTGAAATAGGCAGAACTAAATTATTGTTAGGGTCTATTTTAGCACTCAAGTAAGGCTGTGTATAGGGGATTTTAGGTAGTTGAACGTGGCACTTTTTAAGGGCTGAAGCTGGTAAATTAGGTACTGTATAGGGGAGTGTAGGTGCTGTTTAAAGGCTGAATGGTGAGATTTTTATGACAAGGGGTGGTGATTTCAGTGGCAAGCTAGCAAATTCATGGTGATTCCACGGTGATAGAGGATAACCAGTGAGTGATCAGTGAAATGGGAATCAAAGGAAGTAGAAGAGAAGGAAAAGAGGTGCTGAAAAAGGGAGAAAAAATCATTACTGCCAAGGAAGCTCAAGGAAGAGAGCAGTTGGCATTGAAGGTCGACAGAAAAGGCATCCTTCAGGGCTGTAGTAGGTAAATTTTAAGTACTATTAAGGGCTTTTGTTGGTTGCTGCAATTTTGGTTGTTGGAGCTTATAACAAAGGTGAGTTAAGGGTACTATTTGGGCTAAAGAGAGTGGCTAGACAAGGTTTAAAAACAAGGGAATTGGTTGTGTTTGAACTGTTGTAGCAGAACATGTAGTAAGAGATCTTAGGGTAGTGTTCAGTTGGTTCTTAGATAATTGAGCAAGGCTGAAATGGCTTGAAACAAGGGAGAATCAGGGCTGAAAATAAGGCTGCTAAATAGAGGCCAAAACCAAGAGGAAGAAAGAAAAGGAAAAAAAAAGATAAGGGAAATTTAGTGTTTCGGACTAGAATTTTAGCGTAAGAAATTGGTAAGCATGTGGTTCGATCTTTATGAAAATATTTTAGAATTGTTATTTAATTCATACTAAGTCAATTGATGGCGTTTGAATTCGTAGCGCAAAGCTTAGGCCACATACTCGGAAATTGGCTAAGCTTGGAGGTCGCTAAATTGCCAAGCTTGAGGCAAGTTGGTAAGTTACTTTTATAAGATCTTGTTAGTGTTATATTGTGTAGTAGATGTAATTGGTCAAATACATGTTTGTTGGAAATTGTAGCGAAAGCATAAAAGGCATATTTTGACATTCAACGAAGCTTGAAATTCATCAAAGCACTAAGCTTTGACGCTCGGTAAGATATGTTTATAAGATTGCGTTAGTATTATATTATGTATATGGAAAATTGTGATTTTATGATTGTTTGATATTGGGATATCATTAAGGTATTTATAGAATGTTGATTATTGGTGTTAGAACATGAATATGGAGTTGTTGGAATATGTGTTGAGTACTATGACGATTTTTTATAGAACGATAAAAAAAATGATGTTAAGGCAAGGATAAGGGGTTATGAAAATTGTGCAATGATGCTAGGACAAATGATAAATTTTGGAATTGTATTTATAAAGTTGAGTTATGACAGAGCATCCCGAGAATAGTATTAATATGTTATCAAGCATGGAAAGTAAGAGACTTATACAAAAAGAGCTGTGGGCTGATATCGTGAGTAAACTACTAGGGTTCGGTTTTGACAAAGGTTTTTAAATATTTTTTCAACTTTGTTTAATACAGAATTGATCGGTTTTAATCGAAAGTAGAGTATAGAAACATATTGAATTGATTGTTAGAGAAATAAGTCGATTGTGAAAATTAAAGTATGGTTTTATTGATTTTATATTTATTTTTCTTTGATAATTGGATAATGGGAGAAAGTATTGGATTGTGTTGAATTAAAAGCACTTGAGCTATTGTATATACTAAAATGAACTACCTTGAAAATTGTGGGTTTTGAAATGGTTTGAATTAGTTGAAAATTTTAAATTTTACCTACAAGAGATTCTGTTTACTTAAACGTTATGTTGCCGAATTTTTGATAAAATGTCCTATGTAAAAGATATTATATTCCCGCATAAATGAAGATTTAGAAAGAACAATTAAAATGATTTATTGATAAAGATTTTAAAGTACATGGTTGAAATTGAATTTATGTTCTAGAGTCGAATGAGGCAATTACGAGATGATAGTATTGGCATAACTTTAGGATTATATGTATGTGAATTGGGATAATTAACTCATGACGATAATTGACATTATTTTTGAAGTCATAATTTCAAGTTTTGGTTTGATAAGACAATTATGAAATTTACCTTGAGGAAATGAAATAGATATTAAAGGTTATATAATTAGTGTTATGGAATATGAAATATATCTTTTATTAAATAAATTAGTAATTACATGTGACATGGTGATTGAGACTATAGTAAATCATTTTATGGTAATATGTGATATTGTTAATGATACTGAAATACATAGATACCTGTTGTGTCTAAACCTATACTGCAAGTGCACAGGTCGCGACAAGTAATAAAAAGTGAGTAGAGTATCATTTCCATGAGGATTGTATAGGTTGTTTAGCTAAGTACTAAAATTGGTCATCCTAGATTTATTCAACCAAATGAAAATTGTCAAATTAAAATTAACATGAAATAAAATTGGAAAATCAAAATAAAAAAGCTTTAAAATTTAAAATACCATAATTTAAATTACCTAAATTTACTCAAGTCCTAATGCATTTAAAATTAAATCCTTACTAAACTAAAATGAAAATCATCTAAAAGCTAAAAATTAAATTGTATGACTAAATATCTAAGTATTAAACAAAACAATTATAAAATATTTAACTAATAAACTAATCTAATCTAATAAACTAATATAACATTTTACTAAACTACTAAACTAAACTAAGATAAAATAATATAATATATTAAACTATTTAAAACTAACTCTAATAGTTACTTAAAACGTAATAAAAGTCCAATAGTAAAAAAAATGTGAAGAAATGGCCATGCTTTCACTTCAGCCCCTGCATTCACGTGCATCGTCTCCCTGGGCCAGCTCATGCATCCATACACCCTCTACAGCAGCAGCTGCTCTGCACCGAACCATGCGCAATTGACCAGCAAACCTTGCCACGCTCAGCAAACAGCCAGGTTGTAGGTCCACGCCTCGCCCAACCACGATCCACTACTGTCCATGTCCCAGCAAATTGTAGCAACCACCGCTTCAGTGTAGCCTAGCACGCAAGCCTCTTACCACTTCCGTTTCTAGCAACCTTGCTCTCTCAAATCCCGCTCTTCATACTTGCGAGCAACAGCCAGGATCTGAGCAGCAGCTGCAGCACACTTAACAACTGCTAAGTAACAATATCAGAAGCAGAACAGAGAAATAAAAACTTAAACTTCGAACCAGAAAAATAATCAAACAGGATGTAAACCTTGAATGCAGAAAAAGAAAGAAATAACGCAGTGAAAAGATTTTAAATCAAAACATGAATTTTTAACAAGAACATGAAGAAACTAAAACAGAAAATAATAAAACATATAAGCATTAAAGTAATTAAATGAAACAGAGCATCGAAAGAACGAGAAAAGAAACTGTAATTTCATTGAATCTAAATTTAAAACAATTTGTAGTATTTTTTTTTATCATTAAAACAATTTGTAGTTTAATGTAAAACATGACTGCTTAAACTGACAATAAATAAAAACAAAGAGAAATAAAAATAAAACCAAAACTAAAGAATGAAAAAGAAAACATGTGAGAATGGAGTATTTGGGCTTATGACTTTTGGAATTTTAGGTGGGCTTAAAGTGTATTTGGGCTTCATGTGAGAATAGAGTAAGCATTAAATGGGATATGGTAAAGTGGATTAAAGGTTTGTAAAAATAGATGAGTTTAGGGAAATTAGGGATAAAGTTAGGATTTGGGTTTAAGCACTAAATCCAAGCATCTTTTCTTGAATTTCTTGTTATTTTTTCGATTTTCTCATTATTCTTGAATTTCCTACACATGAAGATAATTTAATTAAATTTGGAAGAAATTACATTAAATTCCAAAATTCAATCAAAATTGATGCAATAAAATACTCTAAAAACTATATATTTAGAGACTCATCAATACCGTGTATTGACGTGACAATGTGATCTCAGTAAGAGATATGAGATTTTAGTACATGTAATGTGATCTTGGTAAGAGATATGAGATATTAGTACATGTTTTTAATATGTTTTAAAGTATATGTAGTAAGATTGAGATTGAATATGTTTCACACATGATTAATTATTACACATGACTTGTTTTGATATGACAATTGTCATAATAATATATCATGCTCTAATGCATGATATGCAGTGATATAAGGACACTTAGTGTCGTTAGGACATGACCGAATAAATACTCAAAAGATATTGTCTTCTAAATGATATTGGGAGATACAATTGCAAGATTCATGCATTGTATTAAAGACGATATAATTCTAATTCTATTTTTATATTAGTAACTTACTAAGTCCTCACTCATTAAACGAGATTAAATTTTTTACAGATTTATTCGAATAAAGGGACATATTGGGACATTTCGGGTGATTGAATGATGTCTTAATGCCCAATGTCCTCACTGTCAAATATTTTGGTATTGTAATACTTCTTCCATATAGACTTTTAATTTTAAGCAATTTTCTGTTCAGTACTATAAGATGGAATGCAAACTAGGATAATAAAATGTCAATATAATATTTTGACATTACATGATATGTATATGATTAGTTATGGATATTTAGATTACTGAATTGGAAAAGATTGCTACATTGCATTGTGTTAAATGAACCTGAATTACAGATGGTTAATTGGGGAAAGTCTTAAAATATAAGGGGATATTTTCAATCTATTTCTAAAAAATAGGAAGATATGGGCTATAAATCATCTTTCCCTATATTAAAAAGTAACTTAAATCATTTTTGAATTAAAGAATGAATGGAAATGATTTAACGATTACACTGGCACCAAATATAAAACGTAAAACGAAAAGGAAAAATTTGGTTCGTAAATTTATAAAGAAGAAAAAAGTGAGTATCAAGTGTAAGTCACGACCTTCGAGTCGTGACAACATGGATAATCCCTTTGACAAATTTCCAGATACGCAGACTTAGAGTTGAACTTACCATCTGAACAAAATCTCCATATCCACTTATCATCCATAAGCCTCACTTTAGAAGTAGGAATACCCATAACCTAACACACTATATCTAGAGGAAGATGATCAAATAACAAATCAATATTCCGGTCTCTATTATCCTTCAGGAAATCCTTAACCATAGTATCCCGATTACTTAAAGGAATATTAACTCTAGATGTATCAATTAAAGTTTTGTCCAGCCAACAATCCATCTAAAATAAAGTAGAAGCACCATTACCTATTGTCCATTTTAGGCCCTTAGACAACATCTCAAAACCCTATAGCAACGCCTTCCAAGTATAAGAAGAATTATTCATATAAAAGTTCTTGGATTCAAAGAACCTCATCGCATGTCCTTCCACTCCATATTTAGCTTTTAAAATCCTAACCCAAAGACTTTCGGGCTCCATCAAAATTCTCCAAGTTGTCTTTTAAATGATTGCAAGATTATGGTTTTCCATTTTACTCAAACCCAAACCACCCATTTTTCTTAAGACACAAACATTATCCCAACTCACCAAAGCCAGACTACGTTTGTCTTCCTTATTGCCCCATAAGAGTCCTCTATTCATTTTGTCTCATGCACCAAGAACAGTGTTGGGTAAATAGGTGCTCATCATGTAATAAGAAGGTACTACAGCAGTGACCAAACTAATCAATGTAACATGCCCAACCATGCCTAACAGCTTCGACTACCATCCTTTTAACTTCTCACAAACTTTATCTACAACATCCTGATAAGTTCTCTTCGTGACTCACCCATTAATAAGAGGTACCCTAAGATACTTAGATCCCTTGACACTCTAATTTGAAGGATCCTACTCATAGCCTTAACATTTCTAGATTGAGCTTTTGGCGAAACATATCTTCAATTTATCTAAGCTTTCCCTAACTCCAAAAGCTTCACAAAATTTATCAATTACAAATTTAATAACTTCTACTTGAGGCACAAAAGCTCTAGCGAATAGAAATATATCGTCTACAAAAAATAAATGAGATATACGGGCCATTTCTTATAACAATAATCAGTTTCCAAAAACCAGAATTAACCTCCTGTCAAATAACACTCCCCAATCTCTCTATGCACAACCCAAAAAGATAAGGTGAAATCGGGTCCCCTCGTCTAAGACCACGCTGAGTAGAGAAAATTTCTGTCATTTTACCATTCCATAGAACTGACATTTTAGCTTTAGAGACACAATTCATGATAAGATTAATCCAATTCATTGGAAATCCAAAAACAGTTAGAGTATCCTTTAAAAAATCCCAACGGATTCGATCATACACCTTCTCTAAATCAATCTTAATAGCCATTAACCCATCCTTCCTCTTTGATCTATGAATGGTATGAATTAATTCCCGGGCTATCAAAACATTATCTAAAGCTTGTCTACTCGAAATAAAACTAATTTGAACCAGAGCAATTAGATCATCCAGATAAGGCCTAAAACTTTAGTGATTAATTTATATGCTACACAACATAAAGATATTGGCCGAAACTATATAACCAATTTAGGGGAACTGACCTTAAGGACGAGAGTAAGTAAGGTAGTGTTCAATTGGCTAGGAAAACATCCAGACTCCAAAGCTTGACAAACTAGGTCTGTCAAATCATTTTTAAATAACTCTTAGTAATTCTGAAAGAAGCCCACTTGGAAACCATCAATTCCCGGAGCCACCCATGGTTTCATTTGGAAAAAAGCCTTATGAACCTCTGTTTCATCAATCAATGCACCCAAACCCTTAACCTGGTCAACATTTAGCCTCGGTTCATTGAGTCGAGGGAATTGACAAACCCTTATATCTTCCAAAGTGAACAAATCTTTATAAAAGTTCCTAACCAAACCTTTAAGCTCATCTTGATCAACTATCCACTCCCCAGTAGCATTCTTCAACATGGAATCCTATTACCACTTCTTCTACAAATAGTTGAGCGATGAAAAAACCTGGTATTCCTCTCCCCTTCTTGGAACCACTTGAGTCTCGATTTCTACTGCCAAAGTAGATGCTCTTGCCAAAGGATAACAATGTACTCCCTTCTCAACTGGATTTCTAGGATGTATAATTGATGAGACCAATGCCCGGACAAAGCTTTTTGCACTCTAGATAAATGTGCCAACACTCTCTGTGAGGACTCCCAATTTTTCATATTCGATAATAGTTACAAAGTGTAGGAATTTAAAAGAAAATATTAATTGTTAAAATGTTTTGAACATTTAATAAGAAATAAAGTAAGTTAATTATTGGGGACTGATGAAGAGCCTTAACTGTGACTAAACCCCGAACAGGATTAGTCTTAGATCGTTAATATGGATAAGGATACCTGTGGTCTACACCAAAAAGTAAGTTAATTATTGAAATTAACAAAATAAAAATAAAAATAAAAATCTGGAATCTAACAAATAATAAAATAAAAGTATGGCATAAGTGTAAATATTAAAAAATTAGAGGAGTAATTTAGTATTTTTGTTGTACCAGATTTTTATAAGAATAAAATAATATTAAAAGAGATGAGATAAAACAGAAAATAATCTTCCTCAACCCAAAAGAAATTGACTTTCTTGCTACCGAAATTGACTCCTCTGCAGCTTCTCGTTCCTTCCCTTTTTCTACCTGTTAGCTTTAAATTGCCATACATATTTTGAAATGACAAAAACTTAAGTAAGCTTTAATGTTTTAATTCATATTGTAAATTTGCCTTATCACACATGATTTTGTCAATCCATTTTCAAGTGATCATATCAAACTTAAGACCATGATTTATCGATACACTCTTATTGGTCTTAATACTTTATAAATGGTTTGAATATTTTAGAAAATCACTTGATGATTTCTTGGACAATATTTTCATTTGAGAAAGTCAAGAAAAACTCCCTTAAAGCTTATAAATGTTTTTGGTTGAATTAGAATCAAAGGTCATATCATTTCTAACCCAAAAGTGCAGGAAAAATGCCCTCTGGAAGGAAAGGATCGATCCCCACTGTAGCAGGATCGATCCCCTTTTGGCAGAAAGTCTTCCCAAGGTCCTTGAAGCCCAGAATCAACATTCTGGACAAAAGGGGTCGATCCCCTATGGAAAGGGATCGATCCCCTATGGAAAGGGATCGATCCCTTTGCACGAAAATAGCCTATAACGGCTAGTTTTTGTGAGACAACGGTAATATTCGAGATTTGGCTCCACCCAACGGCTAGAATACATCCAATAGACTATAAATAGAGGCTTAGAAGCTAAAGAAAGCAAGAGGAACAGCCAAGCAACATCTTTCATCATCTTATTCATCTTCTCAAGCCTCAAACAACAAATCAAGAGCTCCAAAGTCTACATCTTCTATCATTCATCTATTTCTTGTATTGCTTAGCACAAATCTTGTATAGGCTTTTACTTGTGCTTAATCTCTGTAATCACTTGCCTAACTAGAGGCCTTCTTTGATTACTTCTCTTGTAAACCAATTCATTCCTTGTAAAGGGGAGGTTTCTCTTGAGCCTTGAAAAAGAGAGAGGTTACTCTTTAGCCTAGGAAAAAGAGGGAGGTTACTCTTTAGCCTAGGAAAAAGAGGGAGGTTACTCTTTAGCCTAGAAAAGAGAGAGGTTACTCTTGAGCCTAGAAAAGAGAGAGGTTTCTCTTGAGCCTTGAAAAGAGGGAGTGTACCAAATTCAAGGATAGGAAAATCCTTGGGAGCGTCTCAAGGTAGAGGACGTAGGCAAGGTTGCCGAACCTCTATAAATCACTTGTGTACATTTCTCTATCCTTTCTCTCTTTACTTTCTTGCAATTATATTTGTGTTTATTGCATTGAATTTATATTGTATAATTGCCTAGCTAAGAGAACTTAGAAAATATCAATATAGGCTAGAGAATTTAGAGAAACCGAAAAACGAACCTAAGGTTAGTGAAAAACCGATTCACCCCCCCTCTCAGTATAGCCTATAGAACCAACAATTAGTATCAGAGCTTGGGATCAAGATTAAATTAGACTAACCTCTATCGAGCAAAACGATCTTAAATGGCTCTAGGTGATGATTTTGAGACTAGCTCACAAACTTTAGAAGAATATTCATTTGATGAGCTTCAAGAGGCATTTAATGAGCTAAGTGATGAATATAAATCAATGCATGCAAAAATAACAAAAAGTTAAATAAATTTAGAAAAGAGAATGAAATTTTGATGAATACTAATGTTGAGTTGGAGGAGAAAATAAGAGATCTAGGCTCAAGGAATGATGAACTCAACAAGGTGAAATTAGAGCTAGAAAAGAAATTAAGACATTAAAGATAAATTGACGAATCCTAGCTCTTTGACTATTGAGGATGAAAAGGAGAAAGCTAGCTCTAGTGAATGTAATGACCATTCTTATGATGATTTACAAAATGCTTTTGATGAGCTAGCTAGTGAATTTGAATGCATGAATTCAAAATACAAGAAAATGATTACAAAACTAGAAATGGAAAATGATGAGTTATTGAATGCCAAGCTTGATTTTGAAAAGAAATTAGAAGAAGCAAATATAGAAATTGATGAAGTAAATAAAAAGAACTTAAATTTGCATAATTCATTTTCTAGATTCTACATGGGTCAACAAAAGCTAAATCATATGTTAGAGACCCAAAGAGCTTTCTTTGACAAAGATGGGCTAGGATATAATGAAATACATAAAGAAACTCATCTTAGGAATTTCTTAGTGAGCAAAAATACTATGCATGATACATCTCTCACATGCTCACTATGTAATAGGATAGGCCACTCCTCACAAGCATGCACATATAGAAAAACTACCTTTAGAGGAAAAGTGGTTAGGAAGATGTGGATGCCAAAGCATGCAATAAATAATGATGATTTGAGCTTGAAATGGATCCCAAAAGGATAAAAAATTGTGAGCACTAACTCTCAAGGACCCAAGAAAATTTGGGTACCAAAGCATGCTTGAATTTGGTTGTTGTAGGAGTGTTAGAGCATGGGAATACAATGGAACAATGGAATTTAAATGCTCAACACATCCTCATGGAGTTTGCTTGTGCTAATGAGAAAAAGGAAGAGCGTGAGGATCCATCCTTGGCAAGGCCACAATAATTCTTCAAAGAATGGCACAAGGTGGATTCAACTATTCAAGGCAAAGCATACTCAAGCAAAGGAGTTTTGTAAGCTTAATTCTTTACTCCTTAAAACTTTTATTTGATTATTTGTGCATTGATGAGAAATGTGGTTGATAATCTTTGTGAGTTGAATGATTGATCAAAAGGCATGAAAAATGATTTTTGAGTGGTTGATGGATAGTTCATGATGCATTGGATTATTGGATGAAAAGCATGTCTAGCAATTTTGAAATGATTATTGAATTTCTGTAGTTTGAGCAAGTTTGATATGCTTAGATAATACATTTAGTTGCTCAAAAGCTGATAAATGTGTCATACATGCAAAATACCATGTCATGAGCTTTAATGAAGAATATGTATGTTAGAAATCATGGCATGTTGTTCACAAGATGTATGTTTTAATGATATATATGCTTAAAATCTATGTGAACAAGTTTGTTTTGACATATTTATGTAATTCAATGCATTGGTTTGGCCAAAATATGCATAAATCTCAAAATGAACCCCTTTGAGGCCAAAAATGCTTTTATTGGTGAAACTCCTTCCAAAATTGCAAAATCTTTTATAAAATGGTTTTTCATTCAGATTTTTCATTCATACAAGTCCAAAATCATGTCTTACAAATGTTTAAACCTTTACATGGACTTAAAATACTTAAAAACGAAGATTTGGTACCTCACAAGTTGGATTTTCTGTCAAAAATCTGCAGAACCAAGATGAGGGATCGATCCCTCTACATATAGGATCGATCCCTTTGGAAAAACATGTAGGAAACATGCTTCTGGAGTTTAGGGATCGATCCCTTTGCTCATAGGATCGATCCCTCTAGGCAAATTATGTCATTTTCTGCATTTTTAAGCCTTAGTTGAGAAGTTTTCTTAATTCTTTTGATGTCCTTTTTCTTCTCAACTTAAAATTCATTGTTTTAACTTCTTTTTGATAATCTTTAATGTATGAAAATTCATTTTTCATTGATATCATGCCTCAACTCCATCAATTTGAATCATTTCCAACAAAATGGTATCACTTCCAACAATCAACTCACAAGTGCAAAATCATCTTTTGTTGAAAACATTCATAAATCTTGAAATAATCTTGAAATATACTTTCAATGAATGCTTAAACATAATTTTGAGATTTATTTCAATGATTTGTGTATATATTTGAGAATTTGATAAACTTGTGATCATACCTTTTGTTCATCTTAGTCAAGCATGCTTAGAGAATTTTATCTTATAGCTTAACTCACATATTCCCATTGAGCATCATGATATAATTCTTAGGGGAAGTTGATTAGTTAAGGTCATATACCTTAATGATAAAATGATTGAAACTTGACCTTATGGATTGATTTTAAATATAAATTCAACAATTGGTAATGGTCATTGGCCTATAATTTGTGATGGCAAATGGATCCTCAATGTTCAAATGCATGAAACTTTATCATCCTTGTACTTAAAGAACTAAGGTCTTAATGACAACACCAACATTCAAAGATAAATGCAAACTTGAACAAATTTAATATCCATGCATTTATTATTTGATTATTTCCTTACTCATAATTAGTTAAGGACTTGAATTAGAAAATGAGCATAGGATTTGTGTGCTTGAAACCATGGAAGAAAATGTGTTTGCTTGAATTCCTTGATGTTTTGAATCTTCCATATGGTATCAATTTGTGAATATGAATATGGATTAATATTTTATGATTGTGTACTAATGTTTAATTGATCCATATGCATATTTGATGATATGTGTTGTGTTCTTGCATTTTTAGAATGATTATTTTCTTGACATGAACACACTACACATAGATATTGGATTCATGCAAAATGCTTAAGTCAACCATTAGTAACAATTGGTATTTAGATTGAAATAACACTTAGTATCATTGGCAACCATATTTTCACTAATTGGTAAGCCAAATCTAAATTGCCAATTGATATGAGCTTTAAATTGACAATTCTTCTCATGCTCTTTAGATTGAAATGACTAATAGAGAAGAATTCTCTTAGGATATTTTTGTATGAAACTCTTGTGTGCTATAATTTGAAGTTAATTGCTATATGATTTAATTCTAGACACAATATTTCTTGAGAATGATTTATGAGCACATGCATATGATATGTTATATAATTTTAGCTCATAATCATGATGTATTGTCATGCACCTTAGTTGGACCTTAGAGAACAATTGATATACTTAGGTGCTTGCTTAACTTCTTACCAATTGGAACATTCTTGCAAAATTACTTATCAACAATTGGTATCAAAATTATTTATAAACAATTGGTATAGGATCATAAGTCATATTCATTGCATGAATATTTCATACTCTTTGAGAATATTGACTTATTTATTTGTGCTATAAGTCCCATGTACTAACATGTTTCTTGTTGGATGGAGCATTTTTATTTGTTCTCACATAGCCATGATTTTAGGGGGAGCATATTTTTCCTTCTTTTTGCTATGACAAAAAGGGGGAGACATAGATAAAGGGAGAGATAGATATAGGGAGAGATATTAAGGGGGAGAGATAATGAGGGAAAATTCATTTTCAAAACCCATGCATATATTAAGGGGGAACTTTATAAAATCCTGCTTTATTTGAGGACGAGTATTTTTTCAAAGAATTTTCAAAGAAAATTTACATTAAGTTTTGTCATATCAAAAAGGGGGAGATTGTTAGCTTTAAATTGCCATACATATTTTGAAATGACAAAAACTTAAGTAAGCTTTAATGTTTTAATTCATATTGTAAATTTGCCTTATCACACATGATTTTGTCAATCCATTTTCAAGTGATCATATCAAACTTAAGACCATGATTTATCGATACACTCTTATTGGTCTTAATACTTTATAAATGGTTTGAATATTTTAGAAAACCACTTGATGATTTCTTGGACAATATTTTCATTTGAGAAAGTCAAGAAAAACTCCCTTAAAGCTTATAAATGTTTTGGGTTGAATTAGAATCAAAGGTCATATCATTTCTAACCCAAAAGTGCAGGAAAAATGCCCTCTGGAAGGAAAGGATCGATCCCCACTGTAGAAGGATCGATCCCCTTTTGGCAGAAAGTCTTCCCAAGGTCCCTGAAGCCCAGAATCAACATTCTAGACAAAAGGGATCGATCTTCTATGGAAAGGGATCGATCCCTTTGCACGAAAATAGCCTATAACGGCTAGTTTTTGTGAGACAACGGTAATATTCGAGATTTGGCTCCAGCCAACAACTAGAATACATCCAAGAGACTATAAATAGAGGCTTAGAAGCTAAAGAAAGCAAGAGGAACAACCAAGCAACATCTTTCATCATCTTATTCATCTTCTCAAGCCTCAAACAACAAATCAAGAGCTCCAAAGTCTACATCTTCTATCATTCATCTATTTCTTGTATTGCTTAGCACAAATCTTGTATAGGCTTTTACTTGTGCTTAATCTCTGTAATCACTTGCCTAACTAGAGGCCTTCTTTGATTACTTCTCTTGTAAACCAATTCATTCCTTGTAAAGGGGAGGTTTCTCTTGAGCCTTGAAAAAGAGGGAGGTTACTCTTTAGCCTAGGAAAAAGAGGGAGGTTACTCTTTAGCCTAGAAAAGAGAGAGGTTACTCTTGAGCCTAGAAAAGAGAGAGGTTTCTCTTGAGCCTTGAAAAGAGGGAGTTTACCAAATTCAAGGATAGGAAAATCCTTGGGAGCGTCTCAAGGTAGAGGACGTAGGCAAGGTTGCCGAACCTCTATAAATCACTTGTGTACATTTCTCTATCCTTTCTCTCTTTACTTTCTTGCAATTATATTTGTGTTTATTGCATTGAATTTATATTGTATAATTGCCTAGCTAAGAGAACTTAGAAAATATCAATATAGGCTAGAGAATTTAGAGAAACTGAAAAACGAACCTAAGGTTAGTGAAAAACCGATTCACCCCCCCTCTCGGTATAGCCTATAGAGCCAACACTACCGATTCTTCATCTTCAATTAGCAAAATCATTTTTCCTCTTTCCATTAGATTATGAGATTTGATGAATACAAGTTATTCTTCATTTTATAAACCGTTTAAACCTGTAACAGAGTGTCCAATGATCACATGTTATTCAGCTCATTCTGAACTTGGTGCACCTTGGTTTTAGTTACAGTCTGTTATACAGTTAGCATATTAGTTAGACTTATTAACTGACTTACGGTTGGTCAATTTGTTCTTCTTATCTGCTTTATAAACTGAAAATATGCATCTTCTGCGGGATGAAATAATAATCAAGTTTTCATCTTCTTGAATAAAGTATCTCTCTCCCAATCATTTCTTCAACATGGTATCAGAGCTTTCGTCTTCCTCCTTTTAAACTCAGTATCTTGATTCTTTTCTGATCTGCCATGGCTGCCAGACCCGAAGAAACACCATCTAGCTCATTTTTTCTTCACCCAAATGAAAACCCTTCACTAGTCTTGGTTTCATCCATTCTCACAGGGGTGAACTATCATTCTTGGTGCCATGCAATGAAAATGGCACTCCTTTCTAAGAACAAGTATAAATTTGTTTATGGATCGATCCAAAAACCATCAACAGATGACTCAACCTTTCAAGCATGGGAGAGGTGCAACACAATGGTCCTTTCTTGGATCCTTCATTCAGTCTCATCCTGCATTGCCAAGAGCATAATCTGGTTTGACAATGCCAGTGATGTATGGAATGAGCTCCGCGAAAAATTCTCCCAAGGGGATGCCTTCAGAATTGCTGAGCTACAAGAAGAAATATATTCCTTCCAGCAGGGAAATCTATCTGTGACAGACTACTTTACAAGATTGAAGATGATGTGGGATGAAATCACAAATCTTAGGCCGATTCTTTCTTGTTCTTGTAACCCAAAATGCTCATGTGGTGCATTAGACAAAGCAAGAAAGTATCAAGAGCAAGATCATGTTATCAGATTTCTCAAGGGTCTAAATGAAGAATTTGCTACTGTCAGATCCCAGATCATGATAATTGAACCTTTGCCTCCAATCAATAAAGCCTTTGCCATGATCATTCAACAAGAAAGGCAAATCCATTCTGCCTTGCCAACTCCCTTGCAGCAACCAACAGAGTCAGTAGCTTTTGCAAACAAGGTGGTTACCAATTCAACAAATGGTAATTCAATGGTCAAGAGATCATTCAACACCAAGAGGCCTATCTGCACCCATTGTGGTTATTCAGGGCACACTATTGATAAATGTTACATGAAACACGGATACCCCCCAGGTTTTAAAGCAAAGAATACAGTAGCAGCTGCTAATCATGTTGAAATGGCTCCTTCTGCTGAAGAATGTAGCAAAAATGCAGAAACTCCTCCTATCTCACTTACTAAGGATCAGTATGCCAAGCTGCTGAATTTGCTTCAATCAGTTGATATGGCATCTTCTCCTACAGCTCATGTTAATGCTACAAGTAAGATTGTGGTCACACCATCTCAAATACCAGAAACATCCCAAGGCACAAGTAAATTTGTTGCATCCTATACCATACAAAAGTCCTCTTCACCTACCATATTTCTCTTTGACACTGGTGCAACCGACCATATAGTTTGCTCTTTGAATTTTTTTTGACTCCTATAAACCTACTATAAATTCTTTTGTAAAATTACCTACAGGCCAATTTGCACCAGTGACACATATTGGCCAAGTGAAACTCTCTTCTCAGCTCATTTTGGAGAATGCACTTTTTGTTCCAAGTTTTTCTTTTAATCTCATTTCTGTTAGTAAATTGACAACAACACTTAACTGTTTCTTGGTGTTTCAATATGAATTCTGTATTGTTCAGGATATACAAACATGGAGGATGATTGGTTTAGCTAAGCAAAGGCAAGGTCTCTATCAACTCATGCCATTTACCTCCTCTGATGAAAGTCAATCTACCACACCTTCATGTTCCCAGTTAGTTCTCCGGCATTAACTCAATACAAATAACTCTATGTGCTTGTGGCATTATCGTTTAGGGCATGCTTCAACTCCTAGAATAAAATTGCTTAATGTAATAGATTCTTCCATATTTGTATCAACCAACTTTCCATGTGATACTTGTCATTTTGCCAAACATAAGAAAAATCCTTTTCCTGTTAGTAAATCCATTTCTAATTCTTCTTTTGATCTCATCCATGCTGACATATGGGGTCCCTATCAAATTAACTCCATATATGGACACAAATATTTTCTGACCATAGTTGATGATTACACAAGGCATACTTGGGCATTTTTTATGAAACAAAAGGCTGAAGCTAGATCTTTACTAATGAATTTCTGCACCTTCATTGAAACACAGTTTCAAACTAAAGTGAAAATCATCAGAACTGATAATGCCCAAGAATTCAACATAGAATCTTTTTACAATTCAAAAGGTATCCTCCACCAAACCTCTTGTGTTCAAACCCTCAACAAAATAGTATAGTTGAAAGAAAGCAGCAACATATACTAAACGTAGCAAGAGCCTTGAGATTTCAATCGTTCTTACCTGAAAGTTTTTGGACTGACTGTGTGAACCATGCAGTTTGCCTAATTAATAGATTGCCTTCACCTGTTATTCACAACAAAACTCCTTTTGAGCTCCTTCACAACAAACCCCCTGATTTTTCCAACCTAAAAGTCTTTGGATGTCTATGTTATGCTTCAACCTTAGCTAACCAAAGATCAAAATTTGAACCCGAGCCTTAAAATGCATTTTTCTAGGCTTCCCTACTGGAACAAAGGGTTACAAATTATACTCTTTACACAATAATAAAATATTCATATCCAGGGATGTCATATTTTATGAAACCACATTCCCCTTCTCCAATAATTTTGTTCACTCAACACATCAATCTGTACCACTTCCTGTTTTGCATTAGTCTCAATCAGATTATTCTTCAACTGATTACAACTCACTAGTTACAGCTCATTCATCTAATACCCCATATGAACAAAATACCTCTCTAGATTTACTTCAAAATCAATCCTCTACACAAACAAATCAATCTCCCACTCCTGTCCCTTCTAGACAATCTACTAGGAACAAAACCACACCTGCATACTTACAAGACTACCACTGCAGCTTAGCTTTATCAGATCATTCCCAAAGTTTGTTCCCAATGACAAAGAATTCAGGTACACCACATACTCTTTGCTCTGTTATTACTTATGAGAACTGTTCAATACCACACAAAGCATTGTCCATTGCTATATCATCTGTTACTGAACCACAATCCTACCAAGAAGCAATTAAACATGATTGTTGGAAAAGGGCCATGAAAACTGAACTACAAGCACTTCAAGCAAATCACACTTGGGAAATCACTGATCTGCCACCAAACAAGAGAGCCATCGGTTGCAAGTGGGTGTACAAAGTAAAATACAAGTTTAATGGCCAAATTGAAAGGTTCAAGGCTAGACTAGTAGCCAAGGGATACACACAGCAAAATGGAGTGGATTACACTGATACATTCTCACCAGTAGTAAAAATGAGTACCATTAGAACTCTATTAGCAGTGGCAACAGCTAAAAATTGGCATTTGGAGCAACTTGACATCAACAATGCATTCCTCCATGGTGACCTACATGAAGAGGTTTTCATGAAACTTCCTCCTGGTTTTACCAATGCCAAACCTGGTCAGGTACGCAGGCTCCTCAAGTCTCTCTATGGCTTAAAACAAGCAGGCAGACAATGGTACTCAAAACTGAGCTCAGCCCTCATTGCTCAAGGTTTTAAGCAAGCTTACTCTGATCACTCTTTATTTGTTAGAGGCACTGGCTCTTCTTTTATTGCCCTTCTCATCTATGTTGATGATGTCATTTTAGCAAGCAACAATGACCAATTGATACATACCATGAAGCACTATCTGGATATTGACTTCAAGATTAAAGATCTGGGAACCTTGAAGTTCTTCCTTGGTCTTGAAATAGCTAGATCTCAGGAAGGTATTAACCTTTGCCAAAGGAAATATGCATTAGAAATCCTCCAAGATGCTAGTTTCCTAGGTTGCAAGCCTGCTGCTACTCCAATGATTCCTTCTTTTAAACTCTCCAAGGATATTGGTGCCCCACTTACTGATCCCACTTCTTACCGGAGATTAATTGGTAGGCTGTTGTACCTAACAACCACAAGACCAGATTTGTCCTTTGCCACACAACAGCTTTCTCAATTCTTGGATAAGCCAACAGATGTACATATGTTTGCTGCTAAAAGAGTGCTTCGATATATCAAATCTAATCTTGGTCAAGGACTTTTTTCCCTGCTCATTCTGATCACAAATTAAAAGCCTTTTGTGACTCTGATTGGGCATCATGCTCAGACACCAGAAAAATCTGTTACAAGCTTTTGTGTCTTCATTGGTAATGCACTTGTCTCATGGAAATCTAAAAAGCAGCAGACCATCTCTCGCTCATCCTCTGAAGCAGAATACCGAGCTATGGCATCTTTGACTTGTGAACTTCAATGGCTTCTCTATCTTCTTCATGATCTTTAAATATCTCACACTGATCCAGCACTCATGTTTTGTGATAACAAGTCTACTATTGCCATTACTGAAAATCCAGTCCATCATGAGAGGACCAAACACATTGAAATCGATTGTCACTTGATCAGGGAGAAACTTCAAGCTGGAGTGGTTCGACTTCTTCATGTTCCTTCCGCTGGCCAGCTTGCTGACGTCTTCACCAAGCCTCATTCACCTGCCTCTTTTCGATCCTACTTGAGTAAACTTGGCAACCACAGTCTCTACACTCCAACTTGATGGGGGCTATAACAGAGTGTCCAATGATCACATGTTATTCAGCTCATTCTGAACTTGGTGCACCTTGGTTTTAGTTACAGTCTGTTATACAATTAGCATATTAGTTAGACTTATTAACTGACTTACGGTTGGTCAGTTTGTTCTTCTTATCTGCTTTATAAACTGAATATATGCATCTTCTGCAGGATGAAATAATAATCAAGTTTTCATCTTCTTGAATGAAGTATCTCTCTCCCAATCATTTCTTCAACAAAACCAGAAAATTTTTGGTTATTTCTACAGCAGAACCGACCCTCTTTTCCCCTGCTACTGTTGCTCATTTCTCTTCCATTTCTCCAAAAATTCCTCACGATTCCTTGTATAAATCTTATCTCTTCTTCATTCAATCATTCAATTTTCTTCTCTAAGCCCATGCTCCACCTCAAGACCACCTTAAAATCATAAGAGAAGGGGGCTGAACGACGGGAAACAGCACTGAATTGGAGTTTTAGAACAAAACAGGTTAAGAAAGGTAAGAAAGGAGATGAATTCAGCTCATGACAATTGCTGTTATGGTTGGATTAGACTAGTAAGACATATTCATAGCTGTTGTTGAAGAAAAAAATTGATTTTTGATAATCATGATACAATCGGCCATGAAAGGAAATTGATGAAATCTTGATGGTTTTAAATATGCTTTAGGTAGGATTAGTAGAAAATGATGAGAGGATTTGGTTGGAATGTGGTTTAATGATGATAGATTTAACAACAGAAAGTGACGTGAAACAGGGGGACTTTCGACTGTTGTGGCTTGTATGATGATGTTAAAATTTTGATGAGCAAAAGGTGTTTGATAGAAATTTTAAGTGAGTAGATAAGGTACATGAATTTGAGTTGATTGAAGGAAGAAAAACCATGAAGATGAGTGAGGCTGCTGCCGGCCATGAGAGGAAAAACGTGAAACTGCTGCTGTTAATTATAAAAGGAAAACAGCAAAAGGAAAGAAAGGAAAATAGAAAAGAAAATAAAACAGAAAAGGAAAGAAAAAAAAGAAAATGCTAATGTAATCATTAATAATTGACAAATATAAAATTTATACAATGATAAATTAAGATCTATTGTAAAGTTAAAATTAGACCCAAGGGTTGTGGCTCAAGTAGCAACGCAGGCTGAGTTTGTAGGAAGAGCTCTCGGGTTCGACTCCTACTAAACACATCTTTAGGGAGGAGTGAAGAGCCTTAACTGTGACTAAACCCCGAACAGGATTAATCTCAGACCGTTAAAACAGATGAAGATACCTGTGGTCTACACCTAAAAAAGTTAAAATTAGGAAAAATAGTAAAAATGTGGACAAATGTGAAATTAGCTAAGGCAAAAATATATAAGTTATAAGGTAAAAATTTTATGGTTGATAGTTAAGAAATAATTTATAAAGGTTAATTTGATTATTTTAATGAAGTTGGAAATCAAGAAAAGAAATGAGTATGAACAAGTAAGTGAATTAGGCTAAGCATATATTATGAGAAGAAATATTGGAATTTTGGTAAGTAATAGATAAGAAATAATATAGCAAATATTAATATAATAAAAGGGGGGCGGGGGGAGGGGGGGGGGGGGGGGAGGAATTTGAAAAGATTGGAATTCAGGTGTAGACATGTAGTGGCATTTGTTAGGGAAATAAATAAATGAAGTAAAGTAATTGTTGAAATTAGCAATATTGGTAGAATAAATTAGGAGAAGAGAATATAATTTAATTGTGATTATATCGTGATAATTGATAGAAAAATAAATAAATTAATTATAAGAATAAATAAATGGAAATAAATTTGATATAAGCAAATGGTAAAATAGATATTAATAGTGAACAAAGATTATTCGTAAAATTAAATGGGAAATAATAAATATAATACAAGAAGAAAATATTGGATTTCAATAACTAATTAAAGATAATATAATTTTAATGAGATTAAAATTTGGAAAATAAGTTAGATTAATTATAGTTATATTTGGGTATTTAATAAGAGATAAAATAAATCAATCATGAAAGATGGTAAAATAGAAAATAAGGTTAATAAAACAATTATTAGAATTGAATAAGGGACTATTAGTGAAATTACAATTAAGAAAAGATTTCAATTTACATATAGCTATGTTAAGACATTTAGTAGGAAATTAAAGAATTAAATTAATGAAATTTATGAAATGGAAAATTGGAAATTATAGAATATTTATTATAGTAATATATATAGGATTTAAAATACAAATTGAAATTACTGGTAACATGGAAATTAAAGAAAGAATAGAATAGAATTGAAATTATATTTTGGTATTTAGTAGGAAATAAAATAAATTAATTGTTGAGAATGATAAATAGGAAAATAGAAATTAATAGAATATTTATTAGAATTCTAATATAGAATTTTAAATATAACTTAGTATTATTGTGCAATGGGAAGTGCGAGAAATACAGAGGCGTAAATGAAGTTACCAGATTTTCTTCTGCATAGAAATAGAAGTAAGAAACATATATAAAAGTTGCATAGGAATGGATTACATGACTTTCATTACATGAATGATTTACATGGATTGATTTTACGAGAAATAGTTTTCATGAATTGAGTTACATGACATGATTCATACGAATTGCATTACATTAAATGATTTACACGAACTGCATTAAATGAAAGGATTTACAAGAAATGAGTTATATGAATTGTTCTACATGAAATGTTTTACATGACTTAAAATTACATGAAATATTTTACATGATTTGAATTCCATAAAATGATTTATACGAATTGATTTATATGAAATAATATACGAGTATATGAAGTGATTTTATGAGATTAATATCTCCCTGATGATCGTGCATATGAGATAGTGATGATTAGGCTGGGAGACGTCCCAAACCTTCCCTTTATATGATATAACTATGGGAGTTACGGTCAAACCCCACAGGTTTACATAGTGAGCACCTGACCAGTGCAAACTGTGTGCGAACTGCGAGTGATTGACAGTGGCCATTGTTACAAGGTCTCTAAGGGATACGAGGTCCCTTCGAGGATAGAGATTGTGCATGAATCTTTGGAAGATTATTTTCTATCGGTATGTGATATTTGACAGATGATTGAATTATTGAATGAATTGATTTACGAGCATAGTACATGATTTAATTGAAAAGTGATGAAAGAATGATGCAAGTTTTACAGTATATGTTTTCTCGATATACATGCATTTATCTTATTGAATGATTTTAAATGAATCGCTTTACTGAACTGTATACTGAATTGATTTATATAAACTGCTTACATAAAGCATTACTGCATAAAGTGATTTTTAGTAATTTAATATTCATATCGAAATTATTTTTATAATGCGTACTTTTATATATGTTTCTTACTGAGCTTTCTCCAAAGCTCACCCCTTTTTTCACCATCCCAGATAGTTCATTAGTATATGAGAAATTCGCTGCGAATGAATTACTAGAAGTTTAAAGTACCCGGTGACCAGGTACTTGTAGAGTTTTATATTTATATTCAGACTTATAAATGCACAGCAGATATATTTATGATGGGATGTAAATATTGTAATTGTGAAACTTAGGAGAATACCTGAATAGTGAGATGTAAATTACTTTGAATTATTGTAAGCAGATTTATAGATATTATTTATCAGAATTTATTCTCTTATTTCTTAATTATGAATTTAAAAAATTTTAATATTATAAAAATTTAATTGCAATGGGAATTGTAAGTGAACTTACATTGACACCGAACGCAAATCAATAGTACCGAATAGTTGAATAGGAAAGATAGAAGTGAAGAAGAAAAAATTTAATTCGGAATTTTCTAATTCCAGACGTTACACTCTCTGCTTGCTAACAAACAAATTTCTAATCTCATTCTGGTTCCATAAACGTAACTTCTCAATCAATTTTACAATCTTTGAACAGAGAGAACCCGTGGCATTCATCCATACAAATTCAATCAAACAATTTACTAAAGGATCAGTAAGCCACATCATATAGAATCAGGAAGGATGGTTTGAAGGATTGAACTTGTTCACCTTTTCTCCTTGTAACAGAATTGGGAAGTGATCTAAATATGAGTTGGGGGTATGTGCTTCAGGAAAAAAAGCTTCCACTCCTCATTAACCAAGACTCTATCTAATCTCGCCATAATCCTAGCTGTTTTTGGCCACATATTACACCGTGTGAATGCCAGACCTTGGAAACCTAGATCTAACAAATTACGCGATCCATTAAAAAAACCTGTGCGCTGACACACCATTACCACCCGCTTTCTCCGAACCCTCACGAACATCATTGAAGTCACCGAGCAATAGCTTAAGAAGTTTAACGAAAGTAGAGAATTCCTCTAATGCTGCCCATAAAGTTTTCCTGACTTCCAAAGTAGGATTGGCATACACTGTCGAGAGTAACCAACTTGGGCCTCCTTGATAGCTAATAGTCATATGAATAACTTGGTTAGAGGCATGCAGAAGTTGAAGATTTAAATCAATAGACTTCCAACAAACCCAAATACCTTCAGCAAACCCCATAGGATCAATTATAAAACTACTACAAAACCCTAATCTTCGAATCACCTAATTCGCTGTCCTATGCCCAACTCGAGTCTCTACCAAGACTACAATACTCGGTTTATGTCTTGTAATCAACTCTTTGGCATTAAATAAAAAGGTGTTATTACCTGCACCCCTAGTATTCCATAGAAGGAAATTCATAATTTTCATCAGTTGAGTTACCTAGAATCACCAACTCTCTAGGTTGAGTATCTATAACCATATCTTCAGAAACCAAATGACATTAAGACAATGCTCGATTATCTTGGTTCAGACAGGAAGTAAACTACATTTTAAGAATTTGAGAGTCTGGAGATCTTTGTCACGATGATCAAAGTCGATGCTGTTTTGAATCATGAACTCTTTGCGACAAAACTAGATCCTATGTTTTTCCTTGGCCTTGTTAAGACTCGTTAGCAATATCTTCCATTGGAATCACACCACTGTCAACCATCGGTAGAGAAAGAGATGGGTCTTTTTGGATAACCTGATTATCAGCTAACATAGAGCCTACTGGGCCCTTAATGGTCAAGGGCATGTGGCTTAAAGATCCAGCATGTACCACAGGCTGGACCTGATCAGTTCCTGGATTCTTTTGTCGGCCCAACTTAACTCTATCAATAATAGATGCCTGAGGAGAACCATCTTGCATGGGAGAGATATTTTGACTTTGCATGGGAACACATTTTTGAGCATCCAACTGTTTCGCAACCTGTTCCTCCATGACTCCCACGTTCTCCTCTTGTAACACTTAGAACCTTAAACCACTATTCCAAAGTGCTTAGGATTAACTGAATTACATGCATCCGCTTTCCTCCTCCTCTTCGATTGAGCAATCATCCATGGACCGAAATCACCTAGGTTAGTCTCAGTCGTGACATATTGCACCTCCCGGTCAGCTCTAGCTATCCCAAAATGAACGTCCTTATTTCCAGCCGCTGCATTTCTTCCATTAACCTTAAACGGACAATCAGACTTGTGACCCATTCGTCCACAATCAAAACAGATCATGTTAAGACACTCATACTCTACACGCTGCCAATGACCATTTAATTGAATCTTAGGAACTAAGGCCTTGTTCAAGTTCACTTATACACAAACACGAGCAAAATTCCCCTTGGTTGCATATTGTGTTTTACGATCCACTTTGATCGTAGCACCAATCGTATTACTCATTGTAATCAAGATTTTCTCGTCATAATACTCAATTGGCTAATCAGGAAACCTAACCCAAACAGCCGTAAAATTAATGAAACATCACAAGGTGAAACTCCGGTTGCCATCTTCGAATAGTTAAGTAGTGACCGAAAATTAACCAAGGTCCTTCCTCTATAGCAAACTTCAAATCAACAAGAGATGCAAACTTAACCAGATAAAGGCCCTCTCCAAGATCAATAAGCTCATACTCCCCTTTAGGATTCCACTTCTTCTTCAACCTGTCATCTAGAGCTTTGAAGCCAATCGCATGCCCTAGTAATTTATTAATTAAGCAAACTTTCCAAGGCTTGCGAATATAATCCTTATACAGATCAAAAATAGATAAACTAGGCCATGACTCTATCTTTGAAATTGAGATGAAATTGTTATCAAAGGACACATCTTCCAAATCAATACTCCCTTACTATCCTTGATGATTTTAATTTCCCATTAGCATATCCTTGAATGAAGGTCTCTGTTCACCCCTAGTATCCATAGAAGTTTCTACCATAGTTGCTTTAGTCTTTTTAGTAAAACGGGCCAGTAGATCTTCCACTTCGTTCGACTTGACATGTTAAGAACTCGAAGCATCCATCGCAGACTCCATTCAAAAAAAAAAAGTAAAGTTAATAAAAAAGGAAATGGCGTGGAGAGTGCACCTTATTTTTTTCATAATTTACTGCTTATAACACAAATAATAGTGGGTGCATGAAAAAAAAAAGTGAGTGTATTTAGAACAATTCTTTTAAAAAACAAATGTTCCACTTTAAGTTGCTTAATTTAGTACCCAAGAGTAAATTTTCAAGAATTTTGTTGTAGTCCCAAAAAAAAATTTTTGGAACATACTCTTTATTTTCAAAATTTATTTCAGAGAATGTCAAGAAACAATTAAAAAAAAGATAAAATCATATTTTCATATAAAAGTATTTTGGTATTAGAAAAAATATTTATATAAGATGTATTAATAGTGTATAGTTTCTATAAACTGTCAATACATTAAAGAGTGACACATCATCATTAAACCCTTAAGAGCAAATTGAAAAAATTTATTTGTATTTATTTTTAAGGGTTTGACATCTTTTTAGTTTGCATGTTAATGATGTGTCAACTTTTTATACATTAATAATGTATAAAAATTATATACTGTTAATGTATCATATACAAACCCTTGGAAATATTATTAAAATAAATATTTATATATGATGCACTAATAATGTATAGTCTCTACATACTATTAATACATAAAAAATTGCCATCTTACTAATAAGTCTTTATAAGTAAAATGAAAAAAAAAATTATTTGTATTTATTTTTAAGGGCTTAGTATTTTTTTAGTTTGCATATTGATGAGGTGCCAACTTCTAATATATTGATAATATATAAAAACTATATATTATTAGTGCATCATATATATAAACCTTTAAAATAAATTTTGTGATATAATTTGTTGGTTGTAAATGAAAACTCTTTAGAATTTATCAAAATCAAATGACAGGATAGAAAGAATTAAAAATTTAGGGTAGTCTGCGTAATTTTTCCTTTCTCTTCAAAAGGGCGTCAAAATTTAAAATGCCAAGGGCAAGCGGACGGCTCCATTTTTTTCACCAGTGGAAGAATGGAAAGCAAAGATAATCAATCTCCTCAACGTACACACTTCCTCGCTTTGACTTGATTTTTTTAATTTAAAATATTCTTTATCACTGTTAACCAAGTTTCTTTTATGTTTATTTACCACAGGTGAAATTGCTGAAATTTTGGTTGAATTCTTGGAGGTAGCAATCAGTTCAGTTGTTTTCCTCAAAGGAATTTATCCTGCCGGTATATTGCATATCTTTCTTTTATTTACTGTAAATCTTTTCATTCTTGTTCTTGGGTTCCTATAAGAATTTTATTCCATCACCAAATTCCACTAATTAATTTGTGTTAGTTTTTTTTTTTAAGGTTTTTTAATAATTCTTTTTGGAAATGTTTTTCCTTGAATATATGAGTGAATGGGTAGTTGTTAATTAGCAAAAGCGTGAAAGGTGGAGTGATTGGGATTATTAGTAGTTATCAAATATTTTGGTCTTTATATTGTTCTCAATTTTAAATTAATATTATGTACTTTACCCATTACTTATACTCTAGGTTTTGTAATATAGACTTGAAGGAATTTTATAGAATTATAAAGGTTAAATTTGAAATTGATAGTGTCAAGCTTAAATGGCTGAGGTGTTACCGTGTGAAAATATACATATTCTGTGTTTGGGTTTATTTACGTATGGATGAATTTTATGTAAATGTTATGTGTGTAACTTGTGTTTGGTGTGCATTGTTGAAGGTGCTTTTGAGAGGAGGAGGTATATGAATGTGGTAGTACAGAGGGCATGTCATCCAGAGCTAAGAGAATATATCCATTCTGCTGTTTCTAGACTTCTTCCTTTCATCCAAAAGGTTGGTGAAATTCATTGATGTTTGAGTAGTGTTTTTTTTTAATGTCTTGGGATGTTTGCTGAGTTTATTGGTGATACGATCTATTTAGAGTTTCCTAGGATGAGATGTGCCTATGTGAAAATGAGTGTGTTTTATGCAGCATATTATGCTCTAGCGTTAAAATGATGCGGAGTCCCTCATATTGATTATAAGAAAGCAAAATGGAGTAAGACGAATTTTTTTGCGGCTATTGGGATGATTGATTCACTAAAAAATCAAAACACTTTGCGACATTATTAAAGTGACTTGAAGATTTTTTGTCTAATTATCTTTTTGTGAGGAAAAAGGAACCCGAGTATTACTGTTCTATTTACCAAAAAGGAACCCCAATTATTAATGATGCGAGAGCAGAAATGTCTCTAACACTTTAATTTAGTATTTCAGTGTCACGACTCAGCTAGTCCAAGTGAACTATTTATTAACTCAATGGCTTTTCTAGAAGTAGTTGTGAGTCTAAGACATAATAAATGGCTTAACACGGTGAATTATCTGTGTAGATAAGCGAAGATAGATACATATAGATCATTCTCTATCACACAAAAGTTGGCATCATCTATATGAACAAAATCACAATTAGTTCAAACGTAATTCTACAGATGCATGAACATATAATTTTGCCGTAGAAAGTCTGCATATATGTTTTGAAGCCCATTTTATTACGTCATTTTTGAACTAAGGACTAGATAGGATATGTTCCGGACGTTGAGATGGAACTTATTGAGATGGAGAGAATTTGTTGTGGAGATCTGAAAAATCTTACTTTTCCTAGTTTCTGTCTTTCCATTATTGAAGGTAGTTTATTTGCTGGCATCATTGTTCATATTTAATTTCCTGAAAACTTCTGAGTACTTTTAGTGATACATTCTGATGAATGATAACTTTAGAGATACATTCTGAGCACTTTTAGCAATGCATTCTGATGAATGATAACTTTAGAGATACATTCTGAGCACTTTTACATACATATGTGACAACCTATAAAGTGAAATGTGTGTTTCTGTAAACTAGGGTCTGGTGGGGAGAGTTGCTGTTATTTTTTTCAACACAGAAAATGTTCCTGTGGAGAGGTTTGTTTTCAAACTAACAGTTAATCAGTCTTTCGGCTCAAAAGTGGAAGAAAGTGATCTAGAATGCTCTCTTAGATCAATGTTGATCAAACTTTCAGTCTCCCAATCTCTTACACAGGTTCTTCCCCATGGTAAGTTTAACTAGGCATAATTTATCAAATTAATATGCCATTTGGTCTATGTGAGAATTAACGATCTAGTTACTAAATTCACCTTATCTGTTAGGGGTTTCCTTCCTATGTTGCTGCGTTGCTGCATCATTTAACAATGTTGTTACTTTTCTTATCTTGTACTCTAGAGGTTAAGGTGAATTCTTATTCTTTTCTCGTCTAACAGATTGCAGGTGGGAGATCACGGCTTACTTCCATTCTCTTCCTCAGGTTGGTAGTAGCAAGGACACTGAGTTGTGGATCCCAACTGATACCAAACAATGGCAACAATCTCCACTAATAACCCCTATCAAGTCGATGAACAGTGAACCTCTGGGTGTGCAGCTATATTTGGAACATCCAAGCCTTTCTGAACCAAAGTCCTAAGCAGGATATTCATACTACATTCTAAGTAATCTGGTACGAGTCCGAAACATGGAAAATATGCTTCTCTATTGGTTCTTAAAATTTGGAGACATGGAATTTTAACATAATCAAGCTTGTCAAATATGGAGTAGGGCAAAATGCTAGTGAGAAAATATTGATGGTTGAAACAGAATTTGAAGAAGGGAGCAGACCTCAAACTTTTGGAATGTGGGAGCAAAAATATGGCCTATTGATTACTCTGTTGTTGCTAATTTTATGACTTGATAAACCTGTTAGATTTAGAAACTAGGGTTTTTATTTTGAAGAACAGAAATGGGGTGGACAAATTATTGTCTTATGTCTTAACTGGAACAGATTGACATGGTTTTGTGTAATTCTTAAGCCATGGAGGTGAATTTCATACCAACCCAAAGTTCTTAGTTACCGTGGCCATACTCTGTTCCTGAACTCATAATCCAATCCTCAAAATGCATAGAAATATTCATTGCACTATATATTATTATACAATAGAACAGCAATGTTTTAAAACTTAAAAACACTTAGGTGCAAATATTTTATTAATTGTGGCTCTCATGTTTGTCTTTATTTTTGGTACTCTTTTGCATAAAAAAAATGACAAAGTACTGATGAATGAGCATGCTTATAAATGACTTTTGACATCATGATTGAAAATGTTCAAGAAATTATGATAAAGTTCTATGCGAATACTTGGTAGGAGTCTCTATGTTTGAATTTGACCTAGGTCTGGCAAGTGGTTGGGAGTACTTAGAAAATATCTTTAAGAAGAAAATCGAAAAAAAGCTAGAGTGCTAGACAAGGCTTTGGCTACATGTGATTTATAAATCATGAAAAAATATGGGAAATGTTTTATTTAGGTGTTTCAATGGTGGGTTGTTACTCTAGGTCCTAGTGCAAGTAATCATAGAGTTTTTGGCTTAATGAAAAATAAAGAATTTGTTTGGATTGTGCAAAATGTTCTGAAAGGATTTGTGATAGAACCACATGTTAGAAATTTGAAATATGAAAGATCTATTGTTTTGCTGAAATTTATAATGCAATATTGACCTTGAATTTCCAAATTTTGCAGATGAAACATACAAGCAGATGTATTTGATTATAAACTTTATTAAAGATGTTAAAATTATTTTTATTAATTGTTTTATTTTTTTATTTTTACTTGTTATATTTTGTGTAAAGAAAATAAACAGACAAATAATATATTAATATTTTCGTATCAAATTATTTGTTAATTACTGATATGCAACAAAAAAGTTAACAGTTTTAAATTAGAGAACGAAATCTAATTAATAGATGAAAAGACTAAGATTTTTCCTTAGCTATAGTTTAATATCATAGACTATACCACCATGATAAATCGTAATCTAATATCATAGATCATACTACGATCATAAACATTAGTCTAATATCATATATTAGACTACATAAGAAAAAAACAATAGTATATGTTATCTAAGAAAATATTTCGCTAGAATAGGTTATGGTTAGAAAAATGTAGTTTTTTTTTTAGATTATGCTTTTTAAAAGTAGTTTATGAGGTTTTTCTTTTTAATAATGCATTTTGAGTGTGTAACGGTTGTAACACCATACGTAGATGTTCCATTTTGTCCAAAGTTATATTAAGTTGAATGATGTAAAATCATGAGTTGAGTGTGAATTTTGGGAGTCGTACGTGTTTATTACTTTAAATTGTATTATTTGAGGTTAGTTTGTATTAGTATAATTAATTAAGAATAATTTTTAATTAAT
The DNA here is from genome assembly GCA_032173925.1 of Heritiera fomes. Lineage (NCBI taxonomy): Eukaryota > Viridiplantae > Streptophyta > Magnoliopsida > Malvales > Malvaceae > Heritiera > Heritiera fomes. The sequence continues at coordinate 9,264,928 of JAPDPM010000012.1, read as the reverse complement.
TAGGTTTATTTCATTTATTAAGTTTAATTAGATTATTAGGATTAATTTGTTTGGTATAATTAATAGATTGATTAGGTTATTTTGATTTATTTGGCAATTTAGGATTAATTTTATTAAATTAATAGGATTGAACTTGCTTAGGGCAGGGCAATTTTTCGAATAAATACATTAATTGATAATTTAATGAAAATTAGGATAAATAGATAATTAGAATTAATAGTAGTATTAAATTAACTTTAGGGGTGAGTTAATTTTAAAATTAATTTAGAATAGGATTAGAATTAATTAGAATTGATTTTAAGGGCAATTCTAGAGTAAGTTTATGATTTTTGATTTTATTGTAAGGTCATTGAATAATAGCCTTTAGATTAATAATATCTAATATAAACCATTGATTAAATTTTAAAGTTAAGAAAAAAACTTTAACCTGGTAACTTGTTAAACTAGTTTTTCAAATTATTATTTATGTTAAATATTAATAAAAATATTGTAGTGTATTACTAATTTAACTTTCTTATATATATTTTTAATTTGTACATGGGCAGTCGAATGCTCAAAATAGGCATTCAATTGCCCTAAGTATAATTTCAAACAAAAGAATTGAAGACAAAAAGGCAGTCGACTGTTATATTTATATATATATATATATAATTATCTCAATTCCAAAGAACAAAAAGAAATACTTAATGCAATCAAAACTGATAATGATAATAATCCAATCTTAGATGAAGAAAATCAACATATACAAAATCCTGTTGCAACATTAATCTTTGCAATTGCTAAACATTTCATTGGAGATCCATCACACTTAAGGGATAAAAATGAACATTCTCAATCTTTTGCAACAAATGACAATGGTATCAAATGTTTATAAAACTCAAAAAACAATATCTGATTGGGCAATAGCTGATTTATTAGTATCTAGATTTTCCGGACAACTCAAAGGATGGTGGGATAATTATCTCAATTCCAAAGAACAAAAAGAAATACTTAATGCAATTAAAACTGATAATGATAATAATCCAATCTTAGATGAAGAAAATCAACATATACAAAATGCTGTTGCAACATTAATCTTTGCAATTGCTAAACATTTCATTGGAGATCCATCACACTTAAGGGATAAAAATGCAGAACTTCTGTCCAATCTCAAATGTAAGAAATTAGGCGAATTTAAATGGTATAAGGATAATTTTATCACCAGAGTCATGCAAAGGACAGATAATAACCAACCTTTTTGGAAAGAAAAATTTCTAGCTGGACTGCCAAATTTGCTAAGAGCAAAAGTTAGAAACAAAATAAGAGAAGATTTCAAAGGAATAATTCCTTACGAAAAATTGACATATGGTGAACTAATTAGTTACACCCAAAAAGAAGGATTAAAAATTTGTCAGGATATTAAACTACAAAAACAATTGAAAAAAGAACAAAGACAATCTAAGAAAGAATTAGGAACATTTTGCAAACAATTTGATATAAACTATAATCCAGAATGTTCTTCAACAAAATGTTGCAAACCAAAGAAATTTGAATACAAACGAAACTTTTCTAAAGATAAATATTACCAAAAACCCAAAAGAAATAAAATTCAAACTAAAAAGGAATTTAAAAGCCAAGAAAACAAACCTAAAAAGGAATGGAAAAATCCAAACATAAAATGCTATAGATGTGGAAAAACAGGACATATTTCAAAATATTGTAAAATAAAGAGAAGAATAAATCAAATACAACTTGATCAAGAAACAAACCAGAAAATTTGTGAACTTCTGACATATACAACTTCAGAGACACAAACTTCAGATACTGAATCACAATCTTCATCAAATATACAAGTTAATCAAATGGATGATATAGAGACATCTTCAGATCAAGACACACTAAATGTCTTAACAAAAGACCAAGAATTGATGATGGAGATAATTGATAAATTACAAGATCCTCAAATTAAGAAAGATTATTTAGAACAATTAAAAAAATCTCTCTCTACACCAACCTTTATCTCATCAACTTCAAAATCTTATAATTTAAAAGATATAATCTTTGATAAAATACAAACATCCAACAAAGAAATCACTATCCAGGACCTCCAACATGAAATCCACAATATTAAAACAGAAATAAAATTGCTTAAACAACAACAACAGCAGCACAGTCAACAACTAAAAACTTTAGCAAACTCAAATGGAAACACTTCCAGTGAATCTTCTGATGAAGACAAACAACCATCACAGGAATTTTTAAATATCCTAACTGAAGTCTCAATCCAAAAATACTTAATAAAAATATCAATTTTAATCAATAATGAATTTTTAGTAGAAACAATAGCTCTATTTGATACAGGAGCTGATCAAAATTGTATTAAAGAAGGAATAATTCCAACAAAATATTGTGAGAAAACTTTTGAAAGTTTAAAAGCAGCAAACAATGAAAAACTCCAAATCCAATACAAATTAACAAAAGCAAAAATCTGTAAAGACCAAATTACCTTCAAGACACCATTTTTAATAATAAAGAATATTAGTCAAAATGTTATATTAGGATTACCATATATATATATATATATAGAGGCAGTGGACTGCCCAATATATTTAAATTTTCTGTTTCATAGAACAATAAAAGAAATCAAAATGCCTCTACATAATATTCGTATGCTTTGAAACTTGTTGTTAGTAAAGGGGAATCTACGCATGGTTTCTATAGATATCTCCATGTATGTTGGCTTCAGATTCTATCACTTGTGTATTTGCTGCTACTATTCCCGAGCATCCAATTCATCATTGGGTTGCTTGAGTGCCATGGTTTTTTAGTAATACTTTATATATAATGATGATGAGAGTATGCTCACTTGAGTCTCATGATTTTTTTAATAAATATTTTATATATAATTATAGTGAAAGTCTGTTAGTTTTAGTACCCCTTGAATTTCATTGTTTGTCATATTTTTTAATAACATTTTATATTTAACGATAATGGAAGTACATTAGCTGAAATATTGCTTGATTGTCTAATGTTTTATTGTAAGCAATTGGCAAAAAAGATGAAATGGGTAGTCGAATTAAATTACAATGGCAGTTGACTGCTTATCATGGGCAATCGAATGCCAATGTAATTTGGAGTTGCTGGATCAAAAAATTGAATGGGCAGTTGAATGCTATTTTCGAGCATTCAACTGCCCATGAATGAAAAATTAAATTTAAGTAATATAAATAGAAATTAAGCATAAAATATGTTAACTAATTGTAAAATAAATAAGAATAAGCGTAAAAAAATTAGAATAAGTACAAAAAATATGAAAATTCATCGTAAATTTTATGATATTTCTAATAAAATTTATGATATTTATCGTAAAATTTATTACACTAATCGTAAATTTTATTATATTTATCATAAAATTTATGAGATTCATCGTAAAGTTTATGAGATTCATCGTAAAATTTATTATATTCATCGTAAAATTTATTATATTCATCGTAACATTCATCGTATAATTTATTAGACTAATTATAAAATTTATTAGATTCATCGTAAAATCTAAATTTTATTACATTCATCATAAAAATTATATCATAAGATTTATGAGATTCATCTTAAAATTTATGAGATTTATCGTAAAATTTATGACATTAATCGTAAAATTCATAAGACTCATCGTAAAATTGATAAGACACATCGTAAAATTTATGAGATCATTGTTAAATCTATGACAATTATCGTAAAGTCTTTAGACTAATTGTAAAATTTATTAGAGTCATCGTAAAATTTATGACATTCATCGTAAAATTTATGACATTCGTCGTAAAATTTATTAAATTCGTCGTAAAATTTATTAAATTCATCGTAAAATTGATGAATGTAAGCATAAAAATATTAGAAAAAGTATAAGAATATGATAACTAATAGTAAAATTTATGAGATTAATCTAAAAATGATGAGAGTGAATATAAAAACACTAGAAGAAGTATAAAAATATTGTAACTAATCGTAAAATTTATAATATTCATCATAAAACTGATGAGGGTAAGTATAAAAATACTAGAAAAAGCATAAATCTATGATAATTAATCATAAAGTAAATGTGATTAATTGTAAAATTGATGAGAATAAATGTAAAAACACTAAAAAAATAAAATATATAATAATCAACCATAAAATTAATGTGATTAATTGTAATTTTGATAAGAATAATTTAAAAATACTATAAAAATAAATCTATGATAACTAACCGTAAAATTTATGATAATAGTTGTAAAACAAATCCAAAATTATTAGGACAATCAAATGCCCATGTATGGCATTCGATTGCCCCGATTATTTTTCTAGCCAGAATGCTTTTGGCATCAAGATAGTCAACATCCCCTTATAAAAAGCAATTGATTGCCTTGATGCCAAAAGCATTCTAGCTAGAAAGATAATTGAGATTGTCGAATGCCATACATGGGTATTAGATTGTCTTAATAATTTTGGGCTATTAACGCCATTTTTTGAGCAAAAAATCTCTAAAACACTATATCTAAGACATTTTATCTTCTCAATTTTTTGTCTCTAAATTAGAATAGACTACCCCTATTATAATAAATAAATTAAGGTAAAAACTATTAAATTTAATATATCAGATAATTTAGTTTCATGCTTTGAAGAGATAAAATTGTAATTTTGATTGTTTTATAAATAGGTTAAAATATAATTTAAATATCTTATTACCTTTTAAAATGATAAAAATGTAATTTATATTAAACTTCATTAAATTTAAATTTACATGTTGACCTGTTAAACCATTATTAATATATTTTATTAATTTTATTATTTATTCAATTTCTCATGAGATATTAAATATCTCATGAGATCTCATAACTTTATAATAATGTCGATATTTTGTAACCTTACTGTAGAATTTCCCTTGATTTTAAGATAAATAAGTTAATTAACATGATTGAAGTTTTTAATTACAAAATGAAATTAATTTTAGGATTAAGATTAAGATTAACTTAGGATTATTATTTTTTAATTTTTATAATTAACGGTAAACAAAAGAAAAAGTAGAAAAAACAATAATAAAAGGAAAATAGAAGAAATAGAAGAAAAAAATTTGAGTTTCAAAATGGCTAGAATTTAATCAATGCCTTCGGAACAAATTATCATCATCCACCTAAAAAAAATAGGCCATTATCGACGAAATTTTCGTTTGGTAAAACGTAAATTTTCGTCATTAATACATTTTCTTTTGTCAGTACAATTATCAAAATTTGTTTTGTTTGTTTTTAATGTCTGTCGATAGTAGAATATTTCCTTATTATTTTATCGGTAAATACCAACGAAAAATATTTCATACTTTGTCAATAAACAAAGAATTGTATTGGTATTTTTTTCCAAACAAAAAATTGAAAAATAATCAGTCTATTATTGTAGTCTCGGTAATATACGTCGATATTCCGTTGGTAATGTTACGGAATTTATAAACATGTATAGAATAAACTCGGTCGATAGTACATCGAAATTTTCATTGGTGATTAAAATTTTTATTTTTTTATTAATAATATTTAATAATAATTTTATATAATTAATTTTATTTTAATATTTAATAATTTATTTATGTAATTTATTTTATTTTTATTATTAATAATATTTGTTAAATTTTAAAATTAATTTTTTTTAATGGACACAAAATTAAAATAAATTAATAATTAGAAATTATTACAGTTTATTAAAGTAAATAAAAATATTCTTATCTATAGTAAGATGACAATAAAATATGCGCAAACTGCAAAATAAAAAAATAAAGCTAAAGAATCATAGCTACAGATGATTATCTCATGGTGAACACTAGTCGCCCCTGGCAATACTAAATGATGGATGTCAAACCTGAACCTATTCTCTGAAACATCTCCTTGATCAACCACTGAATGTCATTCCTCAGCTTAGTTCTTAACTTGGTCACTATTTGATCCCTAAATTGGTAAAGCTGAGTATGAAGAATGGCAAAATGTGAAGGATCGCAAACAGTGTCACGTTCTGATTAGTGAAAATCAGAATCAACTTTTTCTTTTTTAATAAGTTTAGTTGGGCTCTCTGTAGTGTCTCCACTCAGTTTCGTTATCAATTGACAGTTTACATTTTATATTCATCTTCACCAGTCAATACTTTAAACCATCAATCATATCATTCAGTTAAGATATATACAAGAACAACCCCAAATTTCATTTCATGATATGAAAGGCATCACTTAAATCTCTTATAATATACATCTAACTTTTGTTAATTAAAACTACAAATTTACATTCAGTACACTATGGTTTGATTTACATCTCCTGTACAATAATATATACAAAGTAGTACTGTACATATGCAGTCTAAACATAAAAAGATAAAACAATTTACCTCAAGGTATCTGGAGAACCACCTGAGGAATATTATATCAAAACCCTCCTGTATTGAGTCAAACTACTGCAGATAATTTGGAAGGAAAATAACGGTTAACCTTACACCCAGTAAGAAATACATATAAAAGAGTTGATACTATGCATACATATATGCATATGTCTTAAACATGCTCTTACACTCGAAATCACTATCAGAATTTAACAATGATAAAGGACCGTAATTCGAAAGGATACTATCATCAGTTAGAAGACCAGGTTGAATACAGAAGGATGTTTTAAAGCACCTCACTTGTCTCAATCTCTAATTCTAACTATAAGGAATTTATTACAAATTGCTCGATAAGTAGTTCAGTAATAAAGTTTCCGATAAACAACTACATGAACAGTTAAATGGACAATTGATAAATAGTTCGGTAAACAATACGGTAATTAGTTCGATAAATCATGCAGTAAATAGTACGATATAACAGTTCAATGAAACATATTCAGTAAACAGTATGGTATGCAATTCAATAACACAATTCGATAAGCACTTTAGCAAATAGTACAGTAAATTAGTTTTCAATAAACAAAATGTAGTGGAGATAAGGCAACACCCAATAGAATCATGCGGTTTCAATATCCCAAAAAGGAGTACCAATAATCAGTAAGACATATGGCCATAGTCGAGGGGAGTCCTTAGTATGCACTGATCAAGTGATATCTAGGACAACTGATGACGTGATCTAGATCAATCACCAAACAGTAATAGTATAGCACACATAACTGTACTACCTATCCTAACCTTCTTAAACTAAAACATAGTTTAACAACCAGAATGACAGTTTCTCAATTTCATTCCAATCATAATATTCAATCTCCTACGAATCCACTTCAATCATTTTTAATGCAACACAACATCCCTATGCCTCTTACACATATTCCTTACCACTCAATTGCGCAATGCTGCTCGATATCACCAATCTACACTCCTCACTTTCGAGCTGCAAAACTCCACACAAACACAATTAATTCTCTACACTTCAGTTATAAAAAGTAGATAACTCTTTGAGATCTACTACATTGTCTACTGCAGCTAGAATTTCAGTCTACTTCATACCGTTGCTTACACTACAACTATCGTTAAAACACCTCCTTTTTCGGTTTTGACTTTACCATCAGTCTTGTGTTAATTTCTACAATATTCTAAGAGACATTTTACATTAAATTAGACATGTTTTCCCTAGCCCCTTCACTTGGCCAAATGCTCCATGCAAGCTTACACACTTCATTTCAACAATTTAAGGCTATATACATGTTCTACACGCTCTCTACATTGATTCTACACCACTTTTTCACTGAACAACACCATATTCATGCATGGCTCATGTTGGCCAAAACCCTAAGAGAGTGATTCTAATGGTTTTGCTTCAATTTAAGCTTAATCATACACTTAAACATTATGAATACCTAACATGTAGCCATTAAAACACAAAAATTCAAGCTTTCTCTCACCTCTTCCTCTTGGCCAAAACTTGAAGGAGTCTAGACACTATGGAAATGGCCACTCCAATGGCCGATTTGGAGGTCTATTGTAAAGCTAAAAGAGGTAAGCAAGTTTGCTTTGGACATTTTTCGATTTTACAGTGTTTTTACTAGGGTGTTGATGAGTTTTCTCTTTCTAGCTTAAGGTTGTTAATGGTGGAAGAATGGAGAAGATGGTGGACAGAAATGAGAGAAGAAGACATTAAAAAAATCTTATAAAATAATATCCTAGGTGACAATTTACTAAAATGCCCTTATACCATTTTAGTAATACTAGCCATGTCCTTAACTATTTAATTTTTATTTAAATATTCAATTCAACTTCTAAAATATTTTATTTACTCATAAAATATATTTATTTAACATGTTCTAATCATTAAATAGGCCTTTGATAGGGTTTGACTAGTCAAAATGGTGAAATTACCGAAATAGCCCTAAATGTCCATTCGCGTAGTTTTTGGCACTTTCGTGTGAATCTATCTACTGGTTGACATGGTATGAGAATTATTCACACGAGGGATCATCTATGACTATCAATTGGCCATAAATCAAATTAGATTAATCGTTATTTACAAAAGTTTTACCTGCCTATAGATTTAATTGTCAATTTAGAAATTGTTGCACGCTTTCCAAAACATATACAAACATATGAGTTTTGAGATGCAAATTCTTACCATCTTAGTATTTGACTCCAAATATCGATATTGTCAGGTTTCATCTCCATCTGAATAATAAAAGTCCCAACGAGCCTACAATCCAAATCTCCTTTATACCTACGAAGCATAAGGCATTTGAATCGTTATGAGATATCTTATTTTCCTAACTTCATTAACAATAAATAAAGATGGTAGAAAGTGTGAATCTCATAGACAGACTTGAACTGAGAAGTGCCTTTTGTTGCAGTACCAAATTAAAGAGTGTCGTATCTTTAGGAGGTTGTCCAGGTCCAAACTCATAAACATGTCTGTGCATAGTTGCAGGTGTCAAGGCCCAACTCGTTCATAGGTCGTCGGCTAGCATCCCTTAGGCGCCCTCACCTTAGGTTTACCCTGACACATGAGGTCGACGGTCGCCCGATCCCTCACTCAACGTATTGTCCGCTTTGGGCGCTCGCTGCCCTCACGATTTTGTCCCAAATGCTTCGAACTCAGGACCCTCAAGTTGAACAAATGGTATCATAAGTGTAAGGCTTAGGTGCTTGAGGGTCTTGAGTTCGAAACACGTGGGACTCGCTCAAGGTGTTAATGTCCTAGGAGGTACTCCAGGCACCTTAGGACAAAACCGTGAGGGCAGTGAGAGCCCAAAGTGGACAATACATTGAGTGAGGGATTGGGCGACCGTCAACCTCATGTGTCAGGGTAAACCTGGGGTGAGGACACATAGGGGATGCCAGCCGATGGCCTATAAACGAGCTGGGTTAAACAAATGGTATCATAAGTGTAAGGCTTAAGTACCTAAGGGTCCTGAGTTCGAAACACGTGGGATGCGATTAAGGTGTTAAATGTCCTGGGAGGTACTCCAGGCACCTTGGGACAAAACTGTGAGGGCTGCGAGCGCCTAAAGCAGACAATACGTTGAGTGAGGGATCGGGCGACCGTCGACCTCACGTGTAAGGGTAATCTTGGGGAGAGGGCGCCTAGGGGATGCCAGCTGACGGCCTATGGTTAGGCCTTGACAATAAGACCTCTAACTGCTTCAGTCCATGCCTGAGGATTGAAGTCAAGATGAGTGAAGGAGCCTTCACCATACTTTTGACATAATGCAAAAGTATATGCCTCTTATAAGAAAGTCAAAAACAATTATCATATAAGTAGACAATATATTACTATAAAACATCTATACTTAACTTGATTATGCTTTTCATTAGATACTTACGCTGACAATTTTGGAATTGTTGTCTATGAAATCACCTTGCCCTTCGTTGCTTTTATAAGTGTGATTGAACATAACAAGATCGATCGCTGCAACTCATTTGCCTGCACACATGAATAATAACAATTAATATTGTGATTGAACATATCAAGACTGATCACTGTAACTCATTTGCCTACACACATGAAAAATAGCAATTAATATTTTAAATTAAACTTAATTATAAGTAATAATACTAAGTAATTAACAAGCACAAAAGAATAAGATCAAACCATTCTCTTTCGATGTATAGGAAATGAAACTAAATAACCTGTGTGCTTCATAATCAAACCTCTCGATTCTACGATTTTCCTTCGCAAACCTCGATTTGTTTTGCCAAGCATCACTAATCCATACCTTGTCGATGAAAGTGTCCTAAATTTCATGAAAGATCCATTTTAGCTCAATCCCTTTATAGTGAATAATGTTATCCACCCCACACTCTTTCATAATAGTAACCCTTTTTATCTCCCAAAAGGTCTCTAAATCTATTCTTGTAGACGCTCTCCTAGACATGTTGTACCTAAGTAATGTTGGACTCAACCCACTAAAATTTTTCCTATGATAAAAAAGGTAAATGTCAATAAATATATAGTAAACATCATAAAGTTTCAATTCAAAACATATAGATATATAAAAGGGAAAGTTAATTCCAAAAATTTACCCTACATCAATTCTTTATGTGTAGAAGGTATTTCTTTCCAAGTAGGCTAAGAATCAGAGTAATGTGCCTGTATGATAGTCAAAATGGTCAAGGCTATTGAAGGTTGCTCAAAACAACTATAAAAAGCAAATAAAATTATAACATTAAAATAATTTATAAACAACCATAAAAAAATATAAACAAATCCCTTTCTGAGTGGAATAATGTGTAGCCTCTTATCTTGATCTATAGGTGTTGGTAATCCTACAAATCACCCCCGAGTGTGCTAACTCATGCCTCTTTGATCAGTAAATGCTCCATTTACAGGAGTTTAAGAAGGCGGCGGGGTCTCGATAGTTGGTGTTAGTATAGGATCTATGGATACAGTTACAGGATCTGCTAATGTTGAAGGGCAGAAGATGTCTTACCCCTCATTGAGACGAGTTGAAGTTACCTCTAAATGAACCGTGACTGCTACGCGCCATGGTAGTAGCTATTAAAGCTAAGTATTAACTTCATTTAGTATTAATAAACAAACTTACAAATTGTCTACTAATCAATTATGGGAATCTTGCATCACATGCTTTCTCCAATAGAAAATGATAAGTTTAAGAATCTAATAAATAAATCCTTTTACTTTATCAAATCAAATTACAAAATTTAAAGTAGATTAATAAATAAATAAATAAATAAAAAATCTTTTATGAATTAGATATATATATATATATATAATGTAACTTTGATTTCCCCACATTGTTAATGTAATGACAAGTGAACATTAGCTAGTCAACCATTTATATCTTTTTATACATCAAGGCTAAACGTTAGGTGTAGTTGTTCTGATTTGCTACGGATAGTTGTTTTGGTACTAACACTATAGGATGACATCTTATAACACTAATGCAATGATGTGAAAGTGAAGGCAAATGATAATGAGCCTATAACACAAGTGAATCAATAATCATGCGACTATGCCACAAATTTCGCACTCATGCAAAGAGCAATAATAAGGAAAACAAGTTGAAAATTAAGAAAATTACACCAAGCACATGGCCAAATACAATGAGTATATCCTAAGGATGGAATAATCTAGTTACAATTTGACCAAGTCCTAAGGCATGCAACGTGAAGCATTAACTACGAAAGTTCAACTAAGTCCTAAGGCATGCAACGTAAGATGAAAAGATGCCAAAGAATGAAGTTCAAATCAACCAAGACATCAGTAAGTGCAATATTAAAGAATGAAGCAACAAGGGCATACTCCAAAAGACTACAAGATACAAAGTATACACAAGATTCAGCCAGGGCATACAAGTAAGATCAAAATTTAGCAATGAGATACAAATATGTTCTAAGTATGGCAATGAGATATAAACATACATAAGGTTTGGCAATGATATATGAACATGATAGAAATTCGACAACGATGTACAAGCATGATTAGAAGTTCAGCTTTGATATACAAGGGTGAGCATTATTCAACAATGGCATTCAAATACACACACAATTCAATCACTAATATGAAAACATGATCAAGGATCAACAATAGCATCTAATAAAGTGCAATGGCATGACATGGGTACGTAAAGACTAAAAGAAGGGAAATAGTTGAGTTACCTCAAGAAAATGCGATAAGTAACTAACTTTGATGGAGTGTCAAGTCTTAGGACAAAATGGAAGCAAAACAAATGAGCCAAACAAAGAAAAAAATCAAGAGTGAATAAGAGGGGTTACAAATATCTTCAATCTTGAAAAAGCAATCTTGAGCAAAATCCTTCTTGTATTCATCTATTTCTTCATCTTTGTACTCATCAATTTGTAAACACTTACCTATTGAAGTATTCTTTGCTTACACAAACACTCATCCAATCTTAAATCTTGTAAACAATGGGAGAGATACATTTGAGAGGATAAATTTGTGAGAGTTTGGTAGCCACTTGTTAAGTGGGATTAAGAGTTTCTTCCTAAGCCATACAAGGAAGTGTAAAAGGTCTTACCAACCTTGAAAGAGGTGTGTAAGGATTCACTCGATATACTAGAATCGACATCTTTGAAGATAAGCTCAATGAGAGAGGAGGTAGACTTGAGTTTAGTCAAACTTCTATAAATCTTGTGTTTGCATTCTCTTTTCCCTTATCTCTTTACTTCAAGCAATTGAAATTTTATATGTATTGTGCTTTTTCTTGTGAATTGTTAGAAAATTAAATTAAGTTAGAGAATTTAGTGATAAACCAATTCTCCCCATCTTGGTTTAAGTCAACAAATTTTAAATACAATCCAAATTTTGCTCTTTACAACAATTTTTTTATTTTATTAAATAATTTGTTTGTTAAATTACCACACAATCTTATGAAAACAAACTTCAATGGGAACTATAGAATAATTTATTGAAAATAGTTCGAACATCTCTCATTTGAAGAATACACAAAAAAAATTTTGAATTTGTGTAAAGTGGCTATAGAAAAAAAAACTTTTAGTACAAATCTCACAAAAGTAAACTTCTGCAAAAGTAACAGTTCTTGCAAAAGTAAAACTTTTACTTTTGCAAGAACTGTTAGTATTGTACTAAAAGTTTTTTTTTTCAATAGCCACTCTACACAAAACCAAATTTTTTTATGTATTCTTCAAGTGAGAGATGTTCGAACTATTTTCAATAAATTATTATTAGCACATTAATTTAATCTCCAAAATCATTTTAAAAAATGATCGTTAATTAAATCTCCAAACACTGTTAAGTTGGTGTTTGTAAGATTCACACTTCCTACTACTGTACAATAAATTAATAAAATAAAGTATCTCATTGCCATTTCTGTACCTTGGGTTTTGTAGGTATAATTGAAATTGGTGCTGTGGGCTCCACTGAGACTTTAGGTCATTTTTGAAAAATGCGAAACAAATTTAAAATGACAATTAACGACATAGCCCGAAAGAATTTTTGTGAATAATGATCAAATCGAGTGGACTTTTGACCAACTAAATGATCTTTGTTAATTCACATGTGATAAAGATTTATGTCATATCATTAGATAGACCGAACCACACACAAAGAATAAAATCTACACGATTGACCCGATAGGGGTATTTTAGTAATTTTACTCTTATGGTCAGTCAAACCTTAGTCAAACCTTATCTAATGATTAGAATATGTCCAATACTCATATTTATGATAAAATAAAACATTTGAAAGTTAAACTGAATTGTTAATACCGAAATGGAAATATAAAGGGTAAAATTGTCCAAAACCATTAAGTATAAGGGCATTTTGGTAAATTAACCCATTAAAATATTATTTTTTTAGAATTTTCTGGTTATCTTCCACCTTAGGCTGGCCATACTCTTCTCTTTCACAACTCCACCATTTTTAAAAACTTCCAAGAGAGAGAACTCACCAAAATCCTTACTAAAACACACCAAAACCAAAAACGGTCTTCACAAACTCTATCCAGTTTTCAGTGCTATTCAGTTTGGTACCAAATCCAAGCCAAAGGAGGCCAAAATCTTGGTGTAATCAGACCTGAAAATTTCGGCCACCATCCTTAGGTGAGAGAAATTATGTTTTTTCATGGTTTTAAGGCTTTATATTATGTGATCTACATGTTTAGCTATGTGTTTAAGCTTTAAATTGAATTAAAACCATGAGAATTATGACCCTTGAGTTTCGGCCATCATGATTCATGTAAGATTGTGAGGCCTTTTGATGTTTAATGGATGTAAAAATGATGTAGAGCATGATTTTAAGCTTGAATTGTTGAAATGAGATGTGTAGGCTAGTGCGTGTGATTTGGCCAAACAAAGGGGAAGGTGAAATTGTGCTCATTTCAATGTGTTTTGAATTCCATGATACTGTATAAATTAAAACAAGACCGTTGGTGCAGTCAGATTTGAAAATGGAGTCGCTTTGATACTAATTGCAGTATAAGCACTGTTATGGAAAAGATTGGATTTATAGCTATAGTAGGCAATGTAATAGTTCATGGGAGGTTAAATAACCTTTATAGTTGAAGTATGGTGATTTGATTGTATTTACACAATATTTAGCCTAGAATTGAGTGGAGGAACGTGGGTGCTATCAATTGTTTCGATAGAAATTAAGTGGTAAGGAATATATGTGGAAGTCTTAGGGATACTATGATTGCATGATTTTGTTGAAAATGATTTTATGGAAATGTTTTGGAATGAATTTGGATTGGAATTTGTGAAACTACCATTGGGTTATAAATTGTGTTTTGTGCAGGAAGGCATGGGTAAACATAGTTGTTATGCTGTTAAAATTTCGCCAAACGTATTTGACCTCTAAATTTGAACGATTGGAATTTAAAATATTTTCGAATAAATTTTGGAGATAAAACCAATTTAAGATTCAATTAATAATTAAGAGTATTAAACATATAAATTCAGTTTCTAAGACCGATTCTAATAGTTTTCTCTGATTTTGTGATTTATACATGTGCTGATATTATTTTTATATGAAAATAAAATATTTTGAACACTAAATTTTGATATGAGAATAATTTCTAAATTTTTATTTGTGAACTGCTATTATGTTGATTTTGGTGATTTTTATGAACTGATTGAAAATCTGATTTACTGTACTGATTTGAAATGAATTTATACCAATTTACAAACTGCTTTGAGACAATTAAACCTATAGTAACCTTTGGGTTTATCATGCGTATTTGAGTGAGTGATCGTATGCTATTAGACTTGCTAAGTCTTCAGCTTCCACAGGAGTCACTTGGCAAGTGTACATTGTGGACCCTTTTTAACTATGGCCATATGTCGTTATTTATCCCTTTGAGATCTTTATTATGCATGATACTATTGGGTGTAGCTTAGTCTCCACTATTTTGTTACTGAGATGCTTTATATCTGTTTACCGAATTCTATCGTACTTATGGATCTGATCGATTGATTTGACTTATTAATAAATCTAATCGATATTTTGATTGTTTTCTGATTTAAATTTCGAACTATTTATCGAATGACTGTTTAATACATTTTGAAGTTGTTTTACGAAGAATTTGATCGGAAACTATACTTTTACAAATTGCATGTTTTACTAGTGACCCTATATATATATATATATATATTCCCTATAATCGAATTTAGGGACCGGGACAAAGTGAGGTGCTTTAAAGCATTCTTCCATACAGCCTGGTTGCCTAATCGCTTATAGTATCCTTCTGTTAAAGTGCTTACAACATTAATTAGAAATAAATATATTTTAAGCATGTGCATGTAGACATACATAGTATCAATACTTTTGTATATATTTCTTACTAAACGTAAACTCACCCCCCCCTCTTTTCTCTCCAGATTATTTGCAATAGATTTTTTGGGTATAAAGGTCACTTTTGCCATATTCCTCAGGCGGTAGTTCGAATGCCGTAGAGCTATATAAAATTTTACTTCTTATGTATGTTCAGACTTTGTAATTATAGTATTGCATTGCATATAGATTGCACAGAGGATGTAAATGTTATGTTATAATCTGTTTGTAAATATTCGTTCACATATATATAAAATAAAGTTACAACTTCTGAGTGCGGATGCGATAAACAGCCCAACCGTTTATTATATTTTGTGTTATTTGCTATATCTGGATTGTGACAGTGTTAGTGTAGAAGTGGAATTTTTTTTACACACAATTCCACAAAAGAAAATTTTTACAGGTGTAACAGTTCCCACAAAAGTTTGCTTTCATGGGAACTATTAGTCTTACAGAAGTAGACTTCTACAAGTACTATCAACAAGTGGTTGGAAGAAGTGGAAGTAAATTTCTTCTCCAGGTACTTGGACAGGATTCAAGTTCTTGAGTCCCAACTATTCAAAGAGCTTTACCGTTTATCACTCCCGACCCGAACAGGATTAATCTCAGACCGTAAAATGAATGAAGATACCTATGCTTACACAAAAAAAAAAGCTTCTACAATTACTATTAGTAAGATCAATGAAGTTATTAAATATTTTTATCATTAAATTCAAAAAAAATGTTGTAAAGACTAAAATTTGGTTTACAATAAACCTTTCTAAAGTAATCTCTCTTTCTTTTTTGAAGGGTACATTCTAATTCAAAGTAATCAGGGAATTTTATAGTAAGGTAAACCTTATTACAAGATCGACCTATTTTATAGGTATTTAAAGATTATTTTCACTAATTTTTATGTGTTTATGATTATCTATAATAATACTAACTTATTTTATACCTACTAACACTAAGTTTACATTTATTTTTTTGTGTTTTCATTTATTTTCGTGGGTTTATGCTTATTATCATATGTTTATGTCTTTTTTACATTAAATTTACGTTTTTTCATATGTTTATATGTATTATCATGTAATTTTGTCTTTTAACATTAATTTTACACTTATTCTCATCTGTATATGATATTTTTAAAATAAAAATAATCTTTAAATACCTATAAAATAGGTCGACCTTACAATAAGATTGACTTTACTGTAAAATTTTTCATAATCAGGATATTAAAGTAATTTCTTTTTAATTTAACAACATCTCTAAATTATAAAAAAAAATCGTTGTCCTAAGTCAGGCTAGTATAGAAAATTAATAAACCATTCTATCGTAATAATCAATAATTTTGTTTGAAAATATAATATAAAATTTTGGTCCAATTCTCATATAAATTAATAACTTAATAAAAATACAAAATATATTACATAGTATTCAAGAACTAAAAAACCATTACAAGATATTAATTTGCAAAATATTACTGTATTTGAGATTTTTATATAAAGAACTAGATAAGTATTAAATATATGACATAAGATATTTTTACAAGTATCAATTTAAATGAAATTTTGAGAAAATTAAATGCTATAAAATTATTGGATGAGTTTAAAGAATGTGAAAATTATACACACATTTTTTCAAACAAAATACAAGGTAAATCCTTTAATTTAATATTCAAAAATAAGTTCCAAAAGTATTAATTCAGAACGTTATAATGTATTTAGGAAAAAAAAGAATTTCTCCGAATGCATTTTGGCTCTAATAAACCGGTTGAGCCAAGGGTTAGTTACTTTTATGCTCCGGTTTGACTTGTGATGCATAGACTATTTGTCAAACCCTTCTCTAACAGAAGATATTGTCAAAAATCCCTTCACGTTTCCAAATTCCAACTTGAACTCCAATCAAGCATCGACCGCATCAATGTAAAATCACGTTGTCGTGTCTGGTTTTTCCCAAGCGGTTGATGCAAGAAATAGTGGTTTTGGAAATTGCACACCAACTGTTCGAGGTTTTGTCTTAGAAAAGCAGTGTCTTTTTATATTACTTGATAATGAAAAGAATATCTATAATAACGTTGTCATCTTCTACAATCTCATGTCAAAAAACAGTTTCTATGTTTGTTTCAGTAAGGCAAATATCAAGTGGAGGAAAGAGATCAAAGAAGAAAATATACCATAGAGACTATCCACTTGACAAAGTAATGGACTTGCAAAAGAAGCCATCTCTAATTCTTCAGCTAAAGTCCATTATCCAATCTCAAAAACATCAATCTCTTCTTCTTCGCGACCTTGAAAAGGAAGTTGGGTTTGTGGCAAAATGGAACTTCATGTCCATCATTGAGAAGTACCCTTCAATATTCCATGTTGGTGGTGGTAGTGGAAAAGAACCCCCTTTTGTTACACTCACTCGGAAGGCTGAAAAGATTGCAAGTGAAGAGGGTGAAGTGAGAAATTCGATGGAACCTATTTTAGTTAAGAATCTAAGGAAGTTGTTAATGTTGTCGATTGATTGTAGGCTGCCATTGGAAAAGGTTGAATTCATTGGAAATGAACTCGGTTTGCCTCAGGATTTTAAAAAGTCATTAATTTTGAAATATCCCGAATATTTTTCGATCAAAGATATCAATGGTAGAACATATGTTAACTTGGAGAACTGGGATTCTTCACTTGCAGTTACTGCTCGCGAGGAGAGATTTGCACGTGAACGGGTGTTGCAGTCAGCTGGGAGTCCAAAGAAGGTTAGGATCATGAAAGATGGTAACTATCTCGGTCCATTTGCATTTAAAATGTGTTTTTCTGCTGGTTTTAGACCCAATAAGAGTTATCTTGAGGAGCTTGAGAAGTGGCAGAAAATGGAATTCCCTTCTCCATACTTGAATGCAAGGAGATTTGAACTTGCAGATCCAAAAGCTCGGAAAAGAGTAGTGGCTGTACTTCATGAACTCCTCGATTTGACTATGGAGAAGCGGATGACATCTGCGCAATTGGATGCATTTCATTCAGAGTACCTGTTACCATCTAAATTAGTGCTATGTTTGATAAAGCATCATGGTATCTTTTACATTACAAATAAAGGGGCAAGGAGCACCATACTTCTTAAAGAAGCTTATGATGGTACAAAATTGGTAGATAAATGTCCTATGTTGATGTTTAATGATAAGTTTATCGCATTTAGTGGTAGAAATGAGATTAGTTCATGTAACAATATGAATTCTTCACAGGTTATGTGAAATTTTGATCTGGCCACATCACTAATATTTTAAAAGGGTTATTGAAAAACTAGTTCATGTTAGACATTGTGCATTAAGTGATGCTCCCAAAATCCAAACAATCACACGTCTAATACGTTGCACTCTCCAGTCAACATTTCATCTTGCCAAAACGACTAATAGTGTCATTGCCTATGTAATGATTTCAAACATTTTACCATCCAGATATAATGGATTCTTTTTTTGTTTGTTTTTTGGGTTTAAACATATCCAAGTACTGGTATATTGTAATAATGAAATGCCTTCCTAGAGTTTCTTATATACTTAAGTTTTGATATATCGAACTTTACGAGGTATAGTATCGCACTGATGATTATAATGATAGTTTGCTAAGTACCTTGACCAATAGACTACATTTTAACTAAAATGCATCATGCGGTGTTATGTGATGGTATTCATGCAGATCTGAAGGTATTTTGTACTGAGATAGTAAATCGAATCATGTAGAGCCTTTTATTCTTAAAATTAAAGTCCCGTGTTCCAAGAAGAGCAGTTATCTGTTCTTTGAACTGGTTGTTGCTCCCCCTCAGACCAAAGTTTGATTATTTGTTTTGCCAAAAGATTAATTGTTCAAGCTTTTTCTTAATATTAGTTTTACCCTATCATTGATGCTAGCACATTAGACTCTAGACTTGCTAGATGCAACTTTCATATAAGATAGGATTAAGGAACAGACAAAGAGTTTAGCCTGCTCTAAAACTGGGTGGGATGATAATGTCATCCACTCTATTTAGTGCATTTCATCGACTGTTTATTAAATACAGAGTTCATTTTGTGCTAAGTTGTAATTATTGTAAGCTTTTGTCCCATCTGATACTGGGTTATATGCATTATAATTTTAGATGCTTATATCTTTTAAGTTTTCGTTGTCCCAACAGATTGTAAAATCATTTATGCCATTGGCTGTAAACATCTCTAGGGGAAACATCTCTAGTCCAGTGTTTACATCTCTAGGTAGGGATTAGCAATTATTTACAGATTACAAGTTAATTTTTATCATTTAAGTGAAATTCAATTTGTTGACTCAATTCCATTGCACTTTCGTTATTCAGCTGTATTCAGTTTTCCACATTTGTTGCCAGTATTCTCCTCATAAGCTTAAAGTTAGACTATTATTTTTACATGAGCTTAGTTTTCTCTTATGTTTCTCTTTGGTACTTGTCATTCATGCCCTGTTGAGACTGAAGAAATTTGTCTAGTGTGTTTGACTCCCTCCTTAACTATCAAATAGAAGTTTATTTCTAAACCCACACCAAGTTATTTGGAGGTTGCTAAATCCTCCTACTTTTGTTAACATAGAACCTCACTTATCCACTGTTCCAACATGTTCCAATAAAGACAGCTTCCTGTTGTTTCCTTTCTATGTTCCAAGTTCTCTTCATTTGGTGAGAGTCCTTCACAATATTGTATTCATTGAACAAGACCAAATAAGAAAGGCTGGAGAAATTGAGCCGAAGAATGCCCTGCAAATAAGGTGAAGCGCTTATGGGACCTTATAATAAAGGACTATATGCATGAGGCCTTGTAAAAAACAGTTAGTGGTTCCATTATTCGGTTGATAGTTCCATATTTTGATTATATTTATATGTAATTGTACAACCAAATCATGCTATATGTTCATTCATCTGCTAGGGAATATTGGAGCTTGTTTAGATTTTTTTGTTTTGTTTTTGATATGGAAGATACAAATCCATTGTTTATAGTTGTGGCATATTATAAGTCTTAGATTCAAATCCAAGTATTCTCATCCTAGTTATTTAATATTTCCTTTGTACAAGGAAAAAAAAAAGACCTACTGTCAGATTTAGTGTTGCCACTTATTTGACATAATCAGCCAAATTTGAAGTCTTTGTAAGTAGAATTCTTCATGTTTGTGCTTCAACAAGACTGGGCAATTTTTCTTACGTTTCTAATGATGCTCTTGTAGCTGCATACAATCAATGATACTTTAATAGGCGTAGCTATTAATAGCGCTACTGTACAGGGTATTACCACCCTTCTTGCCTGGACCTATGAGCATTATCCTGGAGGTCATCCAAATGCCAATGTATTGCACACCTTTCAAAAATATCATAAGAGAACAGTTGAAGACCAACTCTTGTAATTTTTTTCCTTTTCTGTATCTCAATTGTGATGTATTCTGGTTTTTCTTTGAGGTCATGTTCTCCTCTTGCAATTGATAAGGGGCTGTCTAGATTTTAGATTACATTATTCAAGTAAAAGCAAATTCTATAGGGAAGACAACCTGGAACTAAGTATAATCTTACCATAAATTCCCCTGATGAGCTTTCAAGTAACAGTGGTTTATAGTGGCAGAGTGAATAATTTTCATGGATGTGCACTTGAATACTATTATACAAAATCTAGGAATCCTCAGGCTATATTTGATTGAACTAGGGAGGTCCAGAAGCTATCTTCATTTCTCCGCATGAACCTTTTATCTAATGTATGTATACAATTACAAGCATTGTTTCCTCCTTTAGACTAGATTTATTTAAATCATTATACTGAATTTTCCTACTCAACCTAACAATATGCCCCACTTTCCTCTATTCTCTTTTAGAGCTAACTAAGTATCGATTGTTGAGCGCCCAAAACCAAGACAAAGTATTGGTTTGACTTGTTGAGTTTCCGCAGAGATTTCTTTTTCATATGATTGTCATTGAATAACTGGTTATAATAAGCTAGGTGGAAAGCATATGGGAGGAACTCATTCATATGTTTGATAATAGTGCTTTGGTTACCACTTGATAATATACATTATGAAGCAGATTAATGCTTCGGCCATGTAAACAGAAAGTAGGGCCTTGATGGCTGCCATCATGCTATTCTATAGCATTTCTGAAGAAACTTTGTGAAAGATGGAACTATTCAAGCACTCAATGATTCTGTAATCTTTCAACAACTGAAATCTGGGATATGTATGAATGTTCAATGCAATTGCCATTCTGCTTGCACCTCCTGACATAGATTCCAGTAATAAAGAAGATTTCACTTCTTTTAAATATTCTCTTTCCTTTCTTTTCGGTTAAAACACCAGTCCTCGTTTAATGGGAAGGAAAAGTTAAAAAATACATAAATCTTTGGTGTTGCCTATAATGGGAGCATATTCTTTGAAGGAAAAGTGTCATCTTCCAAACCAACAAGTGATTGAAAGAAGTGAAAGTAGACTTTTTCTTTAAATATTTGGATATGATTGGAATATTGGAATAGCTATTGTTGGGAGGGTTCTACCATATATCACTCTCGGCCCGAATAAGATTAATCTTAAACAGTAAAACAAATGAAGATACCTATGGTTATACAAAAAAAAAAATAAAGTGTCATCTTCCACCCCTAGCAGGATTGTGTTTCCAGTATAATTAGGCATCGTGTGAAATGATTGTTGTTGTGGGAACTAGAAAAGAAAAAGAAGGCATGAACATGAAGGGGATTACTGGAGTATCTTATTCTGCAAAAGATCAGGAACTATCTCTTCTTTAAAGGCTTATCTGGATGTGCTACTGTCTGGAAGAGGAACTTTAGCTTGTTCTGATTAGCTAAGAATATTGCCATATGCTGAGAACATAGTGCTAATTTATAATTTCCATGATATTTTGTTTCTTTGACTTTAAAGTTCCATCTATGCCTTACTATCATGCTAATATTCTCTTTATATTGATATGAATAGTTAAAAGTTTTTTATTCAAACAACATAAATAAATGGTAATTGATTAGATACAAGTGGTCTAATTATGTTCCACTTTTTACTTTGTTCAAGCTTTGCCTAATTCTATCTTTGGCAGAAATGAACTGACCTTACACTTTCAGAAGATTTTAACAAAAGAAAAAGAGAGACGTTTGCATCTCGACTGAGGCAAGTTTAGCACCTTTTTGTTGTTTTTCCAACCCTTTTGCATCATTAAGAAAACCATTTTTTATCCAAAAAAAAAGCTTAATAACTAAATATACCATTAATATTTTGCATAAACGTTAAGTACTTATATCTATTTTATGCAAAAAAAAAAAATTGAAGGTACATTAAGCTATTAAAAAAAAATTGATACTTGTATACTTGTGCTGTTAAATGCCGTGTCAAGTGTCAACAATAGAGTTGATGGAATGATGGGGAAGACATCTTTTGAGTATCTTTCTTAGGTGGGCATGTTTTGTGGACAAGAGTGGTTCTCTGGGGTGGTATTATTTGACATTTCTTTTCATCTTTTCCTCAAACGGCCTTTGATGCACTAAGCTCCTGTTTGAACCAATGGTTAAAATAGGCTTAAAGTGGGCTTGTTTGGTAGCATTAGGCATGAGAAAAAAGCAACAATATTGTTTACAGAAAAGGGAAATTATCTTATCTGCATGCATTTGTAGACTGTAGAAGCACTCTTTCAAAAGCATCTTCTGTGAAACATAACCAACCTTGTTTTTTCTCTAGCTCTTGGAATCAAAACTTGAGGCTGAGGCTTTTTAACAAGTTCCAACAAAATTTCAGTCCTCCTGTTGTATATGAAACAAGCTTTTTTGATGAACATATATTTCTACATCAATGCAGCGCATGCAGTAAAAAATTAAAATAATAAAAATCAGGAATAACCTTGGTGACACCGACAATCAACTTGTGTACTTAAGTAGACACATTTTTTATGTGTAACAAGCACATCATTGTTCATTTTGTTTTGTAGTTGAACTGACAAACATCTCAACCATATCAGCTTTGTTGTGACATGCTAAGCAAGATGTATTCCAGTGCCTGAAAAATTCAAAAACAAATTGAAAATGTATGAGGCTGTTTTCAAGGAGTTTGACATGAACGAGAGAATGAGTGGACAAAATCAACGAGAGCATGAGTGGACCAAATCATCCAGCATACAATGTGCAGAATAAGTGGGCCACTAGAATTGGTATTTGGACAATTGATTAACTTTGGTAGCTTGAGGCAAAAGAAACAATAATTTTAAGAATTACTTTGAACCTTTGGGTTTTTTTTTTTAACTATGAGTATTCTTATCTGTTTATGATTTAAAGCTAATTCTGTTCAAGTCAGAAAGTGGTGAACGTTAAAGCGCTCTAAACAATGACGATTATAAAATTCAAATCATGTTTAAATGTTTGAAGAAAAAATTTATTTCTATTCTTTTCGACCACTTCTTGCAACCACTTTGGGTAATTTTATATCTTGGTAATGTGGTTTAAAACCCTTTAAAGCTGCTTCATCTTGGTGGGCTGTGGTTTTTAGGAAAACAACGATAAGAAACAAACAGATCTTTTACATATATTTTCATGCTTACCTGTAGAATAAATGAGCCTTCATTATTAGAACATCTGTCTGCATTTCTGAATAATGTGTTTATGAAGCGTCCAGGGGCTGATGTGGTGCATGGCCAAGGGATGGGACAAGCTAGCCTGTGCAATCACAGTCCATCATTCCATTATAAGACTGAGAGCCAGATTTTGAATAAACAAAGTCAGTGTTTGATCAACAGAGAGAGAGGGCAGGTAATAATTATATCATTCATTCATGGTGGATCCCAATCTGAAGCCCAATCTATTAACTGAGTCTTGTCTTGTTGTTTCATATGGCCCGTTTGGCTTTTCTTTGATATAGGCAGGCTAAGATGTCCAGATGAAAAACTCCTACCTTATCGCATCATTAAAGCTGTTAAAAACCAACGGCCTTGTTACCATGTCAGATGATGGTGATAACACCAATCTAGTCATAATAATTTCATTAAAATTTTGGCTGCTAATTTCTGTAGAATTTTTTCTGAGACTTAAAATCACAGTTTCTCTATGCAATAAGAAGATAAAATGTTTGTTAATACCAACAATACCAATAAATGATTGGAATAAGTGAAAACGAATTTTTTCTTCAAGTATTTAAATATAATTCGAATTTGAAATCATCATTATTACCATTGACTACTCTCGTTCCTAACAGAATTAGTCTAAGATCTTAAAACGAATAAAGATACTAAGGTTACACCAAAAAATGTTTTCTGTCAATAGCTGGCTAACACTATTTTCTTGATTTCCTACGAGAAAATGAGGAGTGAAGCAAATCTTGTCTTATCCTCAAGCTGAAATATAATTGTTAAGGTTCTAATGGCCTCAGATTGCTTCTTCCTTAGAGTTTCTAACTATTTCTAGAAACCAGTTTCTGTTAATGTGGAATATAGAAACAGCTTGCTAAAGCTGTTTGCTAGGCCCCATCTTTTAGCTCATAGCATTGGCACCTCCTGTTAGTTGACAAAGCACCAAAATTCCCTGTCCTGTGAAAGATAAAAGGAGATGCTAGTGTGTTACATCCACATGTTTGAAATTACCTTGAACCTTCCAACATGTTGATTGATTGAATGATGAAGATGTTTCAAAAAAATTGATGTAATCTTTAAGATTTTGCATTAATCCTTCCACTAACAGCAAAAAGAGATTGATTAGACAGATAATAGCGCTATTAAAGTGGAGGCAGCTGGTCAAGTTTTCATACAGGGAGAGAGTTTGAACACTGCATTAACACGTTTTCTTTCAAGTCGGTGCAGTCATGAAAACATGAATATTAACCCCTCCCATATCATTTAAATTTATATGTATACAAGTGCAGAAAAGCATGTTGGTGTCATAATCATCTATCTGGACTCTGGAGTTGTGATTTCATAGGGACAGAAAATTTTGTATGGTCCATTATTGGTGGGCCAAATCTTCCCCCCTGCATTTGCGTAATGAATTGTCTGAGAGACAGCACGATATATATCATGCATTCTGATATTGGATAATAGTACCATATATTTTCTTTCAACTTATCTGTTCCAAAGGGGTAGCTGGTTCTCTGTAATGTCATCTTCAACTCCATGCTCATGTCTGTCACTGTTGGAATGTACAAGTTTGAAAGAAAGAAAAAGGGGACAAGGAAAATGGGAATACAGATTGAAAACATAGTACATCCCATCTATCTTTGTTCTTGAAACAGATCATTGCATTTACATCAGTATCAGTTTTTAATATCTTTGGAGCTGTAGTTTGTCCAATCCAATGTTATCTACATGGAAAAATCCATCCTATTCTATGTTAGATATCATGTCTGCCCACTTTCTTCAACCCAACCAAACTACATGAATGATTTGAGCGGTTGGCTTTAACATTGGTTGCCTAATGTGGACAAGATGGAACTATTGCAAACACTTTTAGACATGGTACCCACTCATGAATAGTGAGAGAGAGGGAAAAGATTGAGAAAACAGAAGCATAATGATTTTACCCAAGAGAGGAGGAGTTGGGTTTGCAAGCACAATCCCCAAGAACCTATTAATGGGATGATTTAGTGGGAGAAGCTGATGTTTACACTTGCACAACAAGCAGTCAAAACCTAGAGAAAAGAAAAGAAGAATTGGTGCAATAGTTGTTTCCTTTGCTCTTCTTTTTTGTGACTCTTTAGTTTCTCTTTTCAGTGTTTAATTCATTTAGTGGGGTTTGCTGGATTCAAATTTGCAATAAATAATGCCTCTCTAATCTTTAGCCTTACTCCACCCATCACACCAAACTGTGATCCCATGTAAAAGTAGACTCATGGCAGCAAGTCATTGAAATTCCCACAAAAAGAAAAGAAAAAAAAAATCTCAATTGTGTTAGATATGATTTCTAGGTGAATGGTGTATGCACTCTTTCTTTTGGGGGTTTGTGGGATTCTTATCTGGACCCACCATGCCTTTCCTAAAGAAAGTATATAACCTATCATCCTTTCATTGTAGAATGAGAAGGGTGCAGAGTAAGAGAAAGGGCATCATCACAGTTCCTTAGTCAAATTAAGTTTGTAGAAACCCCAAAAATAGTGATTCATCTTCTTTATTTATAAGTTGTAAGAGTTTTTTTTATTGCCTACCATAGTTAAAACAAGATACCTTGAAAGAAAAATTTCTAACACAAGAAGTGACTGCATTGAAGATTGAACCTTCTTTCTTTATGCACATGATGACCCTACAATAGAAATTGAAATTGAAATATGAGCGGTAAAAATTATGCTAAATTTGATTCCCATGACTCCATTGAAATGTTCCCTATCAATAGGTTCTTCACCCACGGACTTCCTCTTTTTTTTTTTTTTCATATTTTGCTTAACATTTCGCACTCATTAAGAAATGATAGAATGGGGCCCATCTCAATTTTAATTTGACCTAACTTGGGTCTTATCAATTATCTTAATTGAAGACTTGTGAAAATGGGTAGGTGGGCCATGAGTTTTAAAGAGAAAGGGGAGAAAAAAAATTCGTGTTAAGAGAGAACAAAGGAAGCAACAAAATCAATTACAAGATGATGGACTTAGTATAGATAAGTGAGAAAAGTGTGGGTTCCCATCAATGGCTCCATCCATCTTGATAGCATCCATATTCTATTCCTATGCTTTGGTACCGTCCAATGCTTTGGCTGTCCCACACTCCATTGAATTTTGGAATATGGCCTTTTATTTAGATCAATGAAGAGGACAACTTATGTGGGTGAATGACACACACACATATCAATCCCCTTCAAACAAAAAAATTAGAATTAAAAAAAAAAAGCATTAGCATTGTCCTATATTCTTTTGTTTTTTTTTTCAAAAATTTACCATAAAACATAAAAAAAAAGATAAAAGATAAAGGAGTTTGGGTGAAGTGTCATTATCTTAGTAATCGGCATTTAGTTGGCTAGGTGCGTAGTGTGTACGTGACGAATAATTGGAGCATGCTTTTTTATTATTTATTTTTTGGTAGATGGATATGTCATAACATTGTTGTGATTTATGTATTAATGTCAAAGAAAAATAATTGGAAGAGGGGAAAAAGAAGTTAGCCAAATGAATGCGAAATTGATGCGTGATTCTATGGGAAAACAATGAATTTGGTTTTAGTTTATTCACACTTATTTTTCTTCGAAGGAAGACATCAAGTTTTATAGCTGTTGCTTGCCTTTCTTGTCTTCAAGCTTTTCAGTTTTTTCTTTTTTTAAGAAATACACACACACACACACATATATATATATATATATATATATATATATATATATATATAAAATATTTGGATTTGGGATTCCAATGTGCAATCCACCACTTAAAAAAAAGTACTTAATTCCCCTTTGACAATCCCAACAATCTTCAAAGATACCATATTTTATGCACTTTTTTTTATTTGAATCTATGCCTTAAGAAATTATCAACCATTTACTTAATCACCATTCCAATAAATGTAATGAGTGATTTGATTCTTTTCCTTTTCTTAATATTGGGACCTACTCACAAGGAGTTATGCTTCAAATATTCTTGTATTAGGTTAGATTATGCATATTCACATAATTAAGCAGAGTCTCCTTTTTTTTTCTTTACTCAATTAATTTAAGAGAGACACATGTAAACATATGGATCAATCTTAATTAGGTACACTTCTCACTCGTAAGGATTAGTTAAGAATCGATTCTCATCAAAAATATCGATAATAATGCTTTGATTGATATGAGAGGATGAATCTTAAAATAATTTGAAAAAAGAAATTAGACTCCAGTAAACCCTAAAGATATGTTTTATGATATTATAAAAAAAATGCATGCATTCCCCTGTTTAAAAAATCATGTTTGAATCTCTTTTCTTCCTTCAAGAAAAAGTTTGAAGGATTTATTATTCTTAGAAAGCTCAATTAAAATTCAATAACAATGTTATTTGGGGAAAAAATTAATGATAGTATACAGTAACTAATAATTTTGGAAAATTAAATCCAAGGGTTTTTTTTCTTTTCCAAAGAAATGTATTTAGAGCTGGGTTCAAATTTTCATTCGGAATATGTAAAAACAAAAATTATCCTACTTTAGTTGGACTATGTGATCAATCGTTGATAAATGATAACAAAATATTTCAAATAGTGAAGTATTTATCCAAATTATCAATGGCTTAGCCATTCTTTCGCACAAGGTACTTGAGCTGCTTCACCTCTTATTCAGTACAAATTAAGCAAAGTGTCAAGCCATATCCATATGATATAGCTTTCTTTTTTAAGAACGAACAACTTCTTTTTAATTTCCAAAAATAATTGGCTTTAGTTTTGACTTCAGTACGATTTGTGATAATTTTCACTCATTTGATATGTGTTCCATTTATTGATCAAAGTTGTATACTTCTTGTATTCAAGATATTTCAATATTTTAATTCTTAATTTCTTAAAAGAAATACTCATAAATATAGCCTTGAGATAGAAGATAATTTACATTATCAAGAAATTGATTAATAGAACTTACTCATTTTCTTACTATAATCGAAAACTCGAATTACAAAATATTTCTCAATTCATAAATTTTACTTGTCTTTTTAAAGATAAAATATATGAGACTTTCAAATTTAAAAAATTAAAAAATTGCATGTTTTTAAGTCTTAGAAACCAATTAAAAAAAAAGAAAAATGATTATATATATATTTAGTTAATAATTTTGCTTAATTGATTGACATAATTAATTGATCTGCCTAACATTCTAGCATGTGCCCAAAGATAAAGGAATCAACCAAAGTTAATTAACAAAGTCAAGAAAAATAAAGGACAATTAAAATTATGCCATAGTCTATTATTTTTAAGGGAAGTGCTTTTTGATTTTAAGTAATTGTGCTTGAGTTGACATGCAATTGTAAAAAGTGCTGTTCAAGTAAAATTTTTCTAAAAGTGTTGTTAATAAGGGTGTATACAAGTCAAGTTATTCGTGAATTACTTGAGTTCGATTCAATGATTATTCAAGTTTGACTTGTTTATTTTTGAGCCGAGCTCAAACTCGAGCTACTCGAGTAACAAGTCGAGCCAAGTTTAACCTTCTTAATACTCAGCTTAAGCAGCTCGCGAGCTTTATCTAGCTTCTTTAATATATATTTTTAATATTTTGTTATTAATTTATGATTTTACCCTCACAATATATGGTTAAAAATTAACAGATCGAGCTTATTGAGTCGAGCTCAAGTAGCTCTAGTATTTTGTTAAGTCAAACTCGAGCTTCAAAAGCCAAGCTAGAGCCAAGTTTCAAACCTCGAGTTTTCGAGTCAAACCAAGCTCGAGCCTTGCGTTGGATCATCTTGACTTGGCTCGATTATACTAGTATTTGTTAAGAGAAATTAAATTAGTGTTTGGCAAACTTAATACAAAAGTGTTGTAGAATATTGAAAACTATTTAATAGAACTTTTATATATTTTTAATGAATGAAAAAAAAAGATAACAAACTTTATTAAATTAAATTACAAGTTTTTAGGTAAAACAAATAAATATAATAAAAAAATTATTTTTTCTAATTAAAATAAAAATAATATATAAATTAATGTGAAATAATATAACTTGTTTACAACTTGGTGAATTACTGAAGAGCAAAATGAATATATATAAAAAAAATTCACTAAAAACATGTTATTAAAATTGGAACTTCTTGAAAAAGTTTTTATTTTTAGCTTTATTAAAAAGCTCAAATCTATTTTTCGCATAAACTAAAAATTTTAAAATTTTGAGAGTCAAATTCCTGGCTTCTTCTTTTACACTAAATAAGCTTTTCCATAAGTTGGGCTAAACATGCACTAAGTACTATAATAGTCTATTATACATCTCATTAATTCTTTTAGGCATATTGAAGCTCGAAGTGTAGGTAATATATTTGTATATATTACCGAACTAAAATGATTTTAAAAGTACTTTAAAGTTCTGATTGAAAACAAATGTTTATAAATCATATAATTGCATAAAGAAATATAATATGATATTTTGGAAGTATAAAATAAGCTTTTTCGAAATGGAAAATAATAAGATGTACATGTCGCCTAGTACTTATGTGCATATTGCCTATTGTATATGTAAATAATGCCTAGAGCTTATGTACAAATCAAAGGCATTCGAATACCATGAGATGAGCATTCGAATTCCTTGAAGTTTTGGAGTGAATATAACATGATGCACATTCTATCTAAAGCATATGTTCATTCTACCTAGTGCACATGCACATATTGCCTAAAGATTATGTACAAAAGTAGGGAATTCGAATACCCTAAGAGGGGCATTTGAATACCCTATTGAATTGTACATTCTAAGAGTGAAAAATGCATATGTGCATACTACCTTGAGCCTATGCACATTTTACCTTGAGCATATGTACAATCTATCTTGTGATTATGTACAAAAACAAGGTATTCGAATATCTAGAGAGGCATTTGAATACACTACAGAAATTTACATTCTGTTTGAGATTTTGCTTAGGGCATTTGAATACTCTAAAATCAGCATTCAAATACCCTGTAGAAATTTACATTCTATTTGAAATTTGGCTTAGAGAATTCGAATACCATCCTTAGGCATTTAAATATCTTTTCTGGAAAGTCAAAAATAAATCTGTTGGACAATTCTTTTCATTCCAAAAGTGGTGATTCTTCACCAAAGTCGTGTTTAATCATGAAAGGGTATTTTTTGCACCTGTTGTGACTTATAAATACTTCAAATCATTTTAACACATCTTTACATCTTTTCAATCTAAAAATTATAGTTCTCTTCTTGCACTCTTTATTTTTCTGATTTTGGTTCCAGTGAGTTCAAGAGGAATTAAAAGTGCAATGTAATTCTTCTTTGAAGTAGGCATTGTATCTTGGGAACAATGTTTCTCAAAACTATTTGCACTAGTAAAGAGAAACTCTTGTTCTTAAGATAGCTTTATGGAAGCGCCTGTCGTAACGGCTTCGCGCTCGACGATTTTGAAAATTATTTTAAAAAACAAATGGAGTCGCCACCAATCTTTTTTGACTAGGTGTGATTGGTCACCTAAAAATATTTATCTTTTTAACAAAATCTCAAAATTAATTAAGTTTTATTAAAAAGACAAATCTTTGGTCTGCGAAAACAAAAATCGGGTTCGGGGGTACGGTTACGCATGGGGAAGGATTAGCACCCCCACGACGCCCGTTAAAAAACGGTACCATAATAATCATGTGTTATCCTTTGGTTTTAATAAAATGGTCTTAACTTTATATTTATATGAAAAATTAGTGTATTTGCTTGAAAAATTGTTGTTATAATGGGATTCATTATGAAAATCAACATGAACACCGTTTATTGAAAAATTAGATCAAATATCCCAATCCTCTGGTAACATTTGAAATAATCCCTCTCACCTAGGGATCAGTCAAGAAATCACTACTTGTGAGTCTCATGACATCCCATCCTCGGTGGTGCTCACGCTATTTTATAATTAATCGTATACATGTAGTATGGATAAAGATGCGTGATGCATATGATACTAACATATGTTTTATGATGCATATGGAATTATGAAAAGAATTTTTTATTTTGATTTTTATAAATGAAATTCTTAATATTGAGAAATTTAACTAAATATCCCAATCCTCTGGTAACATTTAGCTAATCCCTCTCACCTAGGGATCAATCAAGAAATCACTACTTGTGAGTCTCATGACATCCCATCCTCGGAAGAATTTCATTTAAATTTAAATTTTATTATTGAATTCTTTTTTTTATTTTCCTTTAAAACTTATCTATTTTTATTTTTAATAAAACAAATTAAATTATTGAAAAATCATACTAAATATCCCAATACTCTGGTAACATTTAGTAGGACTCTTCTCACCTAGGGATCAGTCAAGAAATCACTACTTGTGAGTCTCATGACATCCCATCATCGGAAGAATTTCATTTATTATTTTTTTTATTTATGCATATGATGCTAACATATGTTTTATGATGCATATGGAATTATGAAAAGAATTTTTTATTTTGATTTTTATAAATGAAATTCTTAATATTGAGAAATTTAACTAAATATCCCAATCCTCTGGTAACATTTAGCTAATTCCTCTCACCTAGGGATCAGTCAAGAAATCACTACTTGTGAGTCTCATGACATCCCATCTTCGGAAGAATTTCATTTAAATTTAAATTTTATTATTGATTTCTTTTTAAACACATTTTCTAATCAATAATAATTAATGAAAATACAAGTAAAAGAAAAATTTTTCAATTTCTTGTTTTACAATATGCATTAATAAAAATAATAATAATAATAACAATAACTAAACACAATAATAATAATAATAATAATAATAATAATGATAATAATAATAATAATAATAATAAAACAAAAGGCTAAAAAAATACCCAAATTAATTGGGTTTAAACCCAATAGCAAGGAGGCCCAAAAGGAGTTGGAGTGGGCTGGATTCTGCTGGGCCGAGCGGGTCACGGACGGGCCGGATCCTCGCTGGGCACGCGGGTCGCGAAGAGAGCTGGAGTCGGGTCGGATGTGCGGATCCGGGTCGGGCGATGGAGCGATAGCGCGGATCTTCCCTCTCAGCTGGCCGGGCGGGCGCGCGGGCCCGGGTCGAATCCCGGGTCACGCGCGGATCCTCAGTTTCTTTTTTTTTTTTCAGGCTATAAAAGCCTTGCTTTTTTTTTCTCTCATTTTTCCTTCTTCTTCAACAAAAAACCCCCAGAGCCTTTGAGGCTCTCCGCCGGGCGATTCCCGGCCGCCGCTGGGGTCGCCTCCGGCCGCCGCCGGTCACCGTCACCGGTGGCCAAATACCTAAAAAATGGCCCTTTTCCGGAGGCTCTTCACCTCCTTTCTTCGATTCCGGGCCTAGTTTCGCCCAAAAATCACCCTAGCCTACGGATCTGAGGTCGAAACCTCCGGCCTCCTCCCTTTTTGTTTGGTTTTTTTTTTGGCTGATGCTTCAGATGGTTTTGGTTTGTGTTTTATGGTTGTTGTTGTTTGTGTTTTTGCAGTTGGGGGCTTAGATCTAGGGTTTTAGGTTTCGGTTTGGTGAGGGGAAGCTGGGTCTCGTTTTTTTTTCGGGATTTTTGGTGATGGTAGTGTTAGGGGGTTATGATGGTGGTGGTTCAAGGGTTGGTTCGGTGATGGTGGTGGTGGTCTCGGGTGAGTGCTTCAGTTGCTGGGGATGATGAAGCTTGGGGTCCGTGAGCCGAGGGTAGTGAGGATGATCCTCGGTGAATGAAGATGATGAGGGAGTCAGAGTGCTGGGGTGAGTGGCTAAGGCAGAGGGTTGTTTCGGTTCCCGGTCCCCCGAGTGGTGAAGATGAGTCTGGCTTTTAGAGGAAGCAAGCTGGGCATAGATGGGATGGGTAGACAGGAGCTAACCGGCGGGGATGGGACGGCTTAGGGAAGGTGGCCGGCTGATGGATAGGGTGATGGACTGATTGGACCATAAGCAATAGTAATAATAATATTAATAAAAATAATAATAGTAAAAATAATAATAGTAATAATAATAAATAAATAAAAATAAAGAAAATAATAATGAAAATAAAATGAAAGAAATAATAAAAAGATAATAATAAATAAAATATATAATAATAATAATAATAATAATAATAATAACAACAACAACAAAAATAAGACAAAATTAGGTGTCAACAGCTGCCCCTCTTTGCTCATTGCTGAGAATCAGGAATAGAGCAAAGACAATAGACACTAATTTTGTCCGGCTTATGACCTAATCTCTTTTTCTTCTTTTTTTTGGTGCGCTCCTCTTGCAACAGAGGCGATGAAACTTTAAAATTTTTTTCTGAAAATGTGCTCCTCTTGCAGCAGAGGCGATGAAACTTTAAAATTTTTTCTGAAAATGTGCTCCTCTTGCAGCAGAGGCGATGAAACTTTAAAATTTTTTCTGAAAATGTGCTCCTCTTGCAGCAGAGGCGATGAAACTTTAAAATTTTTGCCCGGAGGACTTAGAATTGGTGCCCGGAGGACTTATGATTTATGCCCGGAGGACTTAGAATTGGTGCCCGGAGGACTTATGATTTGTGCCCGGAGGACTTAAATTCCTTTTCTGAAAAGTGCTCCTCTTGCAGCAGAGGCATTGACACTTTAAAATTTTTGCCCGGAGGACTTAAATTCCTTTTCTGAAAAGTGCTCCTCTTGCAGCAGAGGCATTGACACTTTAAAATTTTTGCCCGGAGGACTTATGATTTGTGCCCGGAGGACTTAAATTCCTTTTCTGAAAAGTGCTTCTCTTGCAGCAGAGGCATTGACACTTTCAAATTTTGCCCGGAGGACTTAGAATTGGTGCCCGGAGGACTTATGATTTGTGCCCGGAGGACTTAGATTCCTTTTCTGAAAAGTGCTCCTCTTGCAGCAGAGGCATTGATACTTTAAAATTTTTGCCCGGAGGACTTATGATTTGTGCCCGGAGGACTTAAATTCCTTTTCTGAAAAGTGCTCCTCTTGCAGCAGAGGCATTGATACTTTAAATTTTTGCCCGGAGGACTTAGAATTGGTGCCCGGAGGACTTATGATTTGTGCCCGGAAGACTTAGATTCATTTTCTGAAAAGTGCTCCTCTTGCAGCAGAGGCATTGACACTTTAAAATTTTGCCCGGAGGACTTAGAATTGGTGCCCGGAGGACTTATGATTTGTGCCTGGAGGACTTAGATTCCTTTTCTGAAAAGTGCTCCTCTTGCAGCAGAGGCATTGACACTTTAAAATTTTTGCCCGGAGGACTTATGATTTGTGCCCGGAGGACTTAAATTCCTTTTCTGAAAAGTGCTCCTCTTGCAGCAGAGGCATTGATACTTTAAATTTTTGCCCAGAGGACTTAGAATTGGTGCCTGGAGGACTTATGATTTGTGCCCGGAGGACTTAGATTCCTTTTCTGAAAAGTGCTCCTCTTGCAGCAGAGGCATTGACACTTTAAAATTTTTGCCCGGAGGACTTATGATTTGGTGCCCGGAGGACTTATGATTTGTGCCCGGAGGACTTAGATTCCTTTTCTGAAAAGTGCTCCTCTTGCAGCAGAGGCATTGACACTTTAAAATTTTTGCCCGGAGGACTTATGATTTGGTGCCCGGAGGACTTATGATTTTTGAATTTGTGCCCGGAGGACTTGAAATTTGCTTATTTTCTGAAAATCAAACTTTAATCTTGATTAAACATTGCACTGGTAAAACTAGATTTGAAATTTTCTTTATCATGAGCAAACTTGCCCCTCTCTTTTTTTTTCTCTTTTCTCTCTCTCCTTCTCTCTTCTCTTTTCTTTCTTTTCTTCTCTTTTTCTTCTCTCTTCTTTCTTTCTCTTTTCTTTTCTCTTCTTTTTTTTTCTCTTCTCTTTTCTCTTCTCCTTCTCTCTTTTTTTTCCTTTCTTTTTTTTTAATCTTGGAAAAGGTTGCATAACCTTTGAAATCTAGATTAAATGATGTTAAGTCTTCAGCTTGAGAAACATGTTTTAATCTCAAAATTTTACACAAAAACTTTCAATGTTGATGCTGTATGATATTGTGTATGTATGCATGTATGCATGACACTCAATCCTGTACATTCTATGACTTCAAAACTCTTCCCTATCTTGCCCAATAGGCACATCATTTGCCTTTTTTGTCTCCTTTGCCCCCAACATGATCATGAAAGCTCCTTTCTGTTTCTTATTTCTGCAGATTTCTTGTGCTCATCATAGCCTTTTGACGAAAAGCACTGAACATTTTCTCATAACTATTTTCCAGGAGGGAATTGAATCTAAATTTCACAAGTGATATTTCATTCTTTCAAAATATTAGTGATTACTTTTCAAGATGAGTGAAATAAATCCTACTCGGATCTCTTCAACTGGACAATTAAAAGTTTGATGCACCAGGTGTTTTGTTTGGGGAATACTTTGCCACTTATCCAAAAACAATGGTTTCTTTATTGGCTCAAAATGGTTTTCTTAAAATACCATCGTTTTTCTTCCCTTCTTTTTTGAACAAAATTTTTAATGAGAAAAGAAACAAAATATTTTCAATTTGGTTTGACAATCTCTTAAATTCTCAAATAATGACGTCCTACAAATGCCAAGATCGGGCATGAATGACTGAAGGCTTTTCTATTTTAGGAAGGGTATGTACAAGAAGAAAGGTTCAAACTTTTTCAAAAAATGTCGGTTAATCAAGTGACATCAAAATCTTTGGATATCTCGAGGATTTCTCAAGGCTTGTTAATTCTTTTTCTACATTTTCAATTCATGTCACTGCTTGACTTGGTTGCATGAAAAGTTCATTGTTCGCTCTAGACTGCCCTTTTCGGGTTTTCACCCTAGAGCCTCATTCTTTCTTTTGTTTTCTTTTCTTTTTTCTTCTTTTTTTTTTGAAATGATTGATTGTTCTACCATGCGTTCAAGAATTCAAATTTCATTCAAGCCAAAAAATTGGGAGAATCTTCCAAAGAAGAGCTCTTCGATACAAACATCCTTACTTGATCAAAACGGACTTTTAAGTACGTAATGTATGCCATGGTTCAGGGTTCTGAAAGAATAGATAAACAGGCCCAAAATGTGTTTGAAGGTGATCAATCCAAGGATCATTTCTTCTGATATGGATGTCTATCAATTTCCTTCTTCGAAGCATCTTTCTCTTTATACTTTTCCATGTATCTCTTCCTCTTTCTTTTTTTTTTGTTTTGTTTTGTTTTTCTTTCTCTTTCTTTTTTCATGATTTTTTCATTTTTCTTTTTTCATTGATTCATGTCCAAATTTTCAAATCTAATTTGCCCCCAAATTATCCCACATAGTAAATCTTATTTGATCAAAAACAAAAGCTTAATCATTTATTTTCTTCGAAAAGATACTTTCTGCACATGCCCCCCAGTGTGGAGGGTGATCCTTGGAGGAGGTTTATTATGAAAGAAATTATAAGGCTCAAAAGGGGCAGAAACAGGATAATGTTTATATTTGTGAATGGGATGTGAAAGACGGCCATTCATCATCTCAAATTAAGATGCTTCCATTGAAAAGCAATTCTTAGGACAAGTTTTTCTTTTGGCATTTGAAATCCTCTGAATATCATGTTTGCATGATGTCACAATCAATTTCATTTTTTTCTTCTTTTTTTTGTTTTTTTTGTTTTTGTTTTTTTGTTTTTTTGTAATGCAACACTTTAATATGACAGAGCTTGACCTCACACCAAAAATTCATTTAAGGAAAGAGCGACTCAAGGTATTACACAGATGGACAACAGTGAAAAATCCTCAACTTTGGCTCTCTCTTTTTTTTTTTGCCCCAAAACATGGGCAAAAAGGCATTTCGGGAATACAGGATTGAATTTGGGATTTGTACAAGAATCTAGGTGGAAAGGTGTTTCAAAATGATCTTGCCACATATTTGACTGCCATTATCCAGAATCTTTGAGACTGTCATTGATTTCCCAAAAAAATTCTCAAAAAGTTTTGTAAATCGGTTATTTCTTGAAAATCATTAACAATAAAGCCCTATCATGGTCAAAGTGAAAACAAAGTCGAACTTTCAAAAATTTATGCCCCAATTTAGCTTTTTGGCTCTCGACTGACTTAGATTTTATTGAGATGTGATCCAAGAATGATTCAATACATTCATCTTTGACAGTAATCACCAATTTTCTTGGAACCATATATCATTATTGTGAAGAAAAGAAACATTCTTGTCATATGCCACTGGAAAAATAATTCATGCAAAAAGTTGTGCTCATACAATTGTCACCTAGGCCAATAGAAATGACAAGCATTTTCCAACAACGTACAGTCTTCAAAATCTCTCAATCTCTTTTTCTTTCCCTCCAGATTGGTCTGCCCAAAATGCCATAACTCTACACCAAAGTGGACTTCCACTGTTCCATGAGTTCTTGAGTCAAGATTTCACCATTGATGAGCTCTTCAATCCTTTCCTTCAACTGTCTGCATTTTTCTGTTGCATGCCCAATTGCCCCCATGTGATAGTCACATTTGCTGTTCGGGTCATAGCTCTTGGCCGATGGGTTCGGTGCTGTTCTCAAAGGTATAGGGGCCAAGTATTGGTTTTTTATCAAAAAGGGCAAAAGATCGGAGATTGGAATCGGAATTTTTCCTTGGTTGCTTCTCGATCTTTTTCTGTTGTTTATTGATGGTTGGGGAGGTTGAGCTACTGGCTTAGGCATGAAGATAGGCGCACGAGCAACCGTTGAAAGGTAAGGGTTTGCTTGGAATTCTGGTTGCGGGATTGGTGAATAAAGATAAGGAACATAGGGGACACTGCTCAAAGTTGGACGGTATGATGGGTGAGACAAATAGGGATTATATGGAATGGAATTTATGGGAATTTGTCCCTCAAATGTCGCAGCTTGCACTTCTTCTTCCGTTCTTTCAAGTCTATTATCAGCCATGTCGTCTATCTTGATCTTGCCCCTCTTAATTGCATTCTCGATCATCTCTCCAGAGGCTACCATGTCGGCAAAATTCTTAGTAACATTCCCAATCATCCTATCATAATACGGTGCCTGAAGGGTACTAAGAAACAGAGTTGCAATCTCTTTTTCTGTGAGGGGAGGCTGGACCTGAGTGGCAACATTCTTCCATTTCTGGGCATATTCTCTAAAGCCTTCAGTAGCTTTCTTCTCCATGGTTTGTAAAAATAAACGATCTGGGGCCGAATCCACAATATGCTTATATTGGGCAACAAATGCCCTTGCCAAATCTTCCCATGAATGAATATCGCCCCTGCCCAGTTGTGTATACCACCTAGCAGCAGATCCTTTAAGGCTGTCTTGGAAAACATGGATCAACAGCTTGTCATCATGCACATGCGCTGCCATCTTTCTACAGTACATAGTGATATGGGCCTTTGGACAAGTGGTCCCATCATATTTCTCAAATTTTGGAGCTTTAAACCTTGAAGGAATGACCACACTAGGCACTAAGCATAATCCGGCAGCATCTAAAGATCCATGAAAATTCATTCCTTCAACAATTCGAAGCCTTTCTTCTATAAGCTCTATCTTTTGCCGAGAATTTGAGCCTCCTTCCACTTGTGGCATCCCTTGCTCTTTATGACTGTCCAAATTAGCAACATGAATTGGTTCGAGGGGGTTCATGGTGGGAGTTGTGTGCCCTTGAAATTGACTAGTGTCGACTGCAGACGGCATATTAGGGCACACATAACCCTCGGTGGGCATTGCTTGTGGCTCTTGAGATGATTGGGTTTCTCGTGAGCCGTTGTTAATTGGACAAAAAGAATTCTCGGCATTTCGCAATTGATGCCCCTCTTGAGTAGCTAATTCTCCCATTTTTTCATTGTTCAGTTTCTCCCACAAACCTGCCATCTGTGACAATTGCTCTCTCATCTCTTGTTGAGCTTTTTCCATTCTTTCCATTCGACTCATCTCTGTCTCTTCCATGGTCCAAAACTATCTTCAAAGTTCTTCAATGATCAAGCTATCTTTCCACCAAATCTGTCACAAACTAAAATTAGATGTCATGCTTGCCATGCTAGTATGATGCTTTTATTGTATGGAAATTGTGAAATAAAATGAAAATTCAACCTTGTTGTTATTTCAGAGTATCACAAGCTGTATACTAAAAAAGCAAAAAGGGAAATTATAAACTGAAAATTGTCATTTGTCCATTCTTTTGTTTTGATCCACTATTTTTCTTTCTCTCTTTTTTTTCCTTTATATTTTTTTTTCTTTAAGGAAACAGTTATTGTTAGCCTTATTATTTTCTGTCAAAATCATGTTGTGCACATATGAATGAAGTTAATGCAGACCTATAAAAAGTTTTGTAGCCACCTCCCTTATATTGAGGACTTTGCATCAATCAATCCTTTCTCCTTATATGACAAGTCAATTGGTCTCCATTTGCTAATGATTCAACATGTAGTCGTTCTAGAAACAACAATGATCCTTGAGAATGAATCAATTTAGCCTCTCCAAAACTTCCAGGCATCTGCATTATCCTAGCTAGCTTTCCCTTCATCTCTCGTATATCACATCCAAACTTCTCTCGATTATTCTCCAAAATAGTCTAGCTTTCTAATTGATCTCCCATATCTTTGACCTCTTTTATTCCAAAAAGACAAATACTTTCCTTATTATGTGATGTGAATGCATGAATGTAATGAGATATGACATGCTAAAGAATCAAAATTTTCTCTTATTTAAATTCAATGAATCAATTCTCTCTTTTTTCTTTATTTTAAATTTTGATGATTTCTCTTTTTTTGTAAAGAATAAACTTTTCTTTTTCTCCTTTTTTATTTAAAAAAATATTATTTTCACACCACAATTTATTATCTTTAATTTCCCTTTTTCTTTAATATATTTTTAAAAGAATGTGACAATGCACTTACCTTTTATTTTCTCATCAAAATTCCTCTTTTTTTTTTAATGTCTATGCATTAGTTTAAAAAATAAAAAACATTATTGTTATTTTTCAAATTGTATTAAAGAATGAATGATGTTTTCATGTTATTTTTGACAAAGGAGAGAAACCGAATAAATCTTTGTTTTTTTTTTAATTGTAAAAATGTGAAATTTTATTTGAAAACAAATATCTTTTGATTTTATGAGAGCATGAATTTGAAAACTCAATAGAGTTATGATATGAAAAAATGGGTAGTAAAATGTTCCCTCATGTGTCCTAATTTCAGGATAATTTCTACAAAAATTGGACATGGCTCTAGCTAGGATCGGCTTCTTAAGGCCTTTTACATGTTGGGTTGGGTCTCTAAAAGGTCAAAAGGTTCCCAAATTATACCTTACTGTCATCCACACTGGACTAGTAAGATTTAATTTGAGTGGAAGTATTTCGATTGCCATTGCGGAGGTGATTACGTCACGAGAGCAAAGGTACTCTACTCCCTCCTAAGAAGGACGGAACTCGGGTATAGAGCTCATGTGATGCAAATGCAAGTGCAAGTGTGTATGAGGGAACATTTATCAAACCGTAACCCTTATCCTACAATGCCCAAATAATTTATTAACAATAATATATACAAGATAAATAATGCCATAAAATAAACATAATAACTTATTCACACAAATGCAATAAATTATTTAAAATTAAAGAAACTAAATTTAAATATTAATTAAGACCTTTAAATTAAAACTTAGGATAACACATGATTAATAAATGGCTTGACCCTCAAAAAGCATCCCCAGTGGAGTCGCCAAGCTGTCGTAACGGCTTCGCGCTCGACGATTTTGAAAATTATTTTAAAAAACAAATGGAGTCGCCACCAATCTTTTTTGACTAGGTGTGATTGGTCACCTAAAAATATTTATCTTTTTAACAAAATCTCAAAATTAATTAAGTTTTATTAAAAAGACAAATCTTTGGTCTGCGAAAACAAAAATCGGGTTCGGGGGTACGGTTACGCATGGGGAAGGATTAGCACCCCCACGACGCCCGTTAAAAAACGGTACCATAATAATCATGTGTTATCCTTTGGTTTTAATAAAATGGTCTTAACTTTATATTTATATGAAAAATTAGCGTATTTGCTTGAAAAATTGTTGTTATAATGGGATTCATTATGAAAATCAACATGAACACCGTTTATTGAAAAATTAGATCAAATATCCCAATCCTCTGGTAACATTTGAAATAATTCCTCTCACCTAGGGATCAGTCAAGAAATCACTACTTGTGAGTCTCATGACATCCCATCCTCGGTGGTGCTCACGCTATTTTATAATTAATCGTATACATGTAGTATGGATAAAGATGCGTGATGCATATGATACTAACATATGTTTTATGATGCATATGAAATTATGAAAAGAATTTTTTATTTTGATTTTTATAAATGAAATTCTTAATATTGAGAAATTTAACTAAATATCCCAATCCTCTGGTAACATTTAGCTAATCCCTCTCACCTAGGGATCAATCAAGAAATCACTACTTGTGAGTCTCATGACATCCCATCCTCGGAAGAATTTCATTTAAATTTAAATTTTATTATTGAATTCTTTTTTTTATTTTCCTTTAAAACTTATCTATTTTTATTTTTAATAAAACAAATTAAATTATTGAAAAATCATACTAAATATCCCAATACTCTGGTAACATTTAGTAGGACTCTTCTCACCTAGGGATCAGTCAAGAAATCACTACTTGTGAGTCTCATGACATCCCATCATCGGAAGAATTTCATTTATTATTTTTTTTATTTATGCATATGATGCTAACATATGTTTTATGATGCATATGGAATTATGAAAAGAATTTTTTATTTTGATTTTTATAAATGAAATTCTTAATATTGAGAAATTTAACTAAATATCCCAATCCTCTGGTAACATTTAGCTAATTCCTCTCACCTAGGGATCAGTCAAGAAATCACTACTTGTGAGTCTCATGACATCCCATCTTCGGAAGAATTTCATTTAAATTTAAATTTTATTATTGATTTCTTTTTAAACACATTTTCTAATCAATAATAATTAATGAAAATACAAGTAAAAGAAAAATTTTTCAATTTCTTGTTTTACAATATGCATTAATAAAAATAATAATAATAATAACAATAACTAAACACAATAATAATAATACTAATAATAATAATAATAATAATGATAATAATAATAATAATAATAATAATAAAACAAAAGGCTAAAAAAATACCCAAATTAATTGGGTTTAAACCCAATAGCAAGGAGGCCCAAAAGGAGTTGGAGTGGGCTGGATTCTGCTGGGCCGAGCGGGTCACGGACGGGCCGGATCCTCGCTGGGCACGCGGGTCGCGAAGAGAGCTGGAGTCGGGTCGAATGTGCGGATCCGGGTCGGGCGATGGAGCGACAGCGCGGATCTTCCCTCTCAGCTGGCCGGGCGGGCGCGCGGGCCCGGGTCGAATCCCGGGTCACGCGCGGATCCTCAGTTTCTTTTTTTTTTTTCAGGCTATAAAAGCCTTGCTTTTTTTTTTCTCTCATTTTTCCTTCTTCTTCAACAAAAAACCCCCAGAGCCTTTGAGGCTCTCCGCCGGGGCGATTCCCGGCCGCCGCTGGGGTCGCCTCCGGCCGCCGCCGGTCACCGTCACCGGTGGCCAAATACCTAAAAAATGGCCCTTTTCCGGAGGCTCTTCACCTCCTTTCTTCGATTCCGGGCCTAGTTTCGCCCAAAAATCACCCTAGCCTACGGATCTGAGGTCGAAACCTCCAGCCTCCTCCCTTTTTGTTTGGTTTTTTTTTTTTGGCTGATGCTTCGGATGGTTTTGGTTTGTGTTTTATGGTTGTTGTTGTTTGTGTTTTTGCAGTTGGGGGCTTAGATCTAGGGTTTTAGGTTTCGGTTTGGTGAGGGGAAGCTGGGTCTCGTTTTTTTTCGGGATTTTTGGTGATGGTAGTGTTAGGGGGTTATGATGGTGGTGGTTCAAGGGTTGGTTCGGTGATGGTGGTGGTGGTCTCGGGTGAGTGCTTCAGTTGCTGGGGATGATGAAGCTTGGGGTCCGTGAGCTGAGGGTAGTGAGGATGATCCTCGGTGAATGAAGATGATGAGGGAGTCAGAGTGCTGGGGTGAGTGGCTAAGGCAGAGGGTTGTTTCGGTTCCCGGTCCCCCGAGTGGTGAAGATGAGTCTGGCTTTTAGAGGAAGCAAGCTGGGCATAGATGGGATGGGTAGACAGGAGCTAACCGGCGGGGATGGGACGGCTTAGGGAAGGTGGCCGGCTGATGGATAGGGTGATGGACTGATTGGACCATAAGCAATAGTAATAATAATATTAATAAAAATAATAATAGTAAAAATAATAATAGTAATAATAATAAATAAATAAAAATAAAGAAAATAATAATAATAATAAAGAAAATAATAATGAAAATAAAATGAAAGAAATAATAAAAAGATAATAATAAATAAAATATATAATAATAATAATAATAATAATAATAACAACAACAACAAAAATAAGACAAAATTAAGTGTCAACAGCGCCTTCCCTACACAAGTTCTTATTCAAGTGTTCTCCATTTATTGCATTAGTCAACTAACAACACTTCCACATACAACAAATACAGCATTTTTGTGTGGCCTATTGGCCGTTGTACTAATTCTAGGTTAACTATTTTAGAATTTTGTTTATGGTTGGATGTAGATGAATGCATCATAAAAATGAACATTTAAGTTTAATTAGGCACAAAAAATGTTAACCCTCGTATTATTGAGAAAGAATTATATTATTGTCATAGTAGTTTGGTCATTAATTATAGCATTTAAATATTT
Organism: Heritiera fomes; assembly: GCA_032173925.1. NCBI lineage: Eukaryota > Viridiplantae > Streptophyta > Magnoliopsida > Malvales > Malvaceae > Heritiera > Heritiera fomes. The sequence goes on along the minus strand of JAPDPM010000012.1, from coordinate 9,220,005 downwards.
AGTTATTTACTATTAGTTTTAAATTTAAGGTCAAATTATTTCAGGTTCGAATTAATTTGAGTTCAGATCGATATAAGTTCGAACTCATTCAAGTTCGAGTTAAGTAAAGTTCAAATCAATTTGAATTAAGATTAATTTTTGAGTTTGGTTAAATCTAGGTTCGAATCAAGTTAAATTTGAATTAATTTAGGTTTGAATCACTTTGGGTCTTGATCAAGTCGAACTTAGATTATTGATTTTTTTAATCAAATTAAATTGATTGGGTTTGGTTTTGAGCCAATCACACGAGCTTTTCAAATCAGATCAACTTTTGCCTTCTCTAAGCATATTCCAAACTCAAACTGAACATAATTATTCTTGTAAACATCTTTTACATACCACTTTTTTAGACTTTGTCTAAAGTGTTGAAAGAGAATAAAATAAAAAGATTGAAAAAAAAAAAAGCAATCATGAAATCTAAATTCAAATATAGAATCAACAAATGACAAGAATAGAAGACCAATATCAAATGGGGACACGATTTCAACTTCAAACCATGTTTAAGTAGTGGGCCATAAATGATGCTCCAATTGTCACACAATAAATCCCAAAGAGATAAATTTTGAAAACATACAGAAAAGGAAGGATCATTTTTTTTCTTTTCCTAACAAAATTATTTATAACTTTTGGTTAGATTCCTAGGCAAAAACAACTTTTAAATTTTGGTAAGCTCATTTTACTTTATAAAACAGAACATATCTCAATATTGCATGGATTATTATCATATTCCATTGTCAGTAGAGTTTTTTGACTTTACAAGCGAGATTAGGATGATGACACGTGTCTTATTATATTTATTTTTTATTTTTTAATTTTTTTTTAAAACAAACATGTCATCATCCTAACTCCACTTATGGAGTTAAAAAACTTTACTGATGATAGATAGGATAATAATCCATAATGTATTTGCATGGCATCATTTAGATTTTGCCAATTGCCCAATTATTTTACATAAAGAATAAAATTTATTCAATTTGTTGCCTATGTAGTTTTTGAATTCTTTCAAGATTGTCATATACTTCATTAAATAGAGATATATTTTAAAAAAATTAATAAGTTAGTTAAAAATAAAAAAAATTGACAATATTTTAATTAACACTACTATTTGTAAAGTTTAAAATGTTCGCTTCCTTTCTTTTTGTTACAAGGAAAATATTAATTTAATAATTGGGAATAGAGATGGGGCTGCTTGAATTTAAACTCAAACCTTACAATATATCATAATCCCTTAACTCGGTGAAGAGATTGTTAGCTAAAATGTTCAATTCTGATGCATAGAATAAAAACAATCTTTTAATTAAATACGATATTCTCTAACTATATAATCTATAAAAATTATTAATCACATGCAATTTTTTTTTGTTCATTTATGGAAAAACTCAATTTAAAAATTATTAACATTTTTAATAAAGAATTTAAATTACATTAAAATCATCTTAAAAAGTGAAATTTTAGGCACTATTAAGAAACTGATACATAATCATTTTTTTAAAAAAAACATATGATTAGTATTATAAACACTCAAGTACCAAATAAAATCATTTTTATCCTAAATTTAAAAAAAAACTCTATCTTATCACTTTTTTGGGTAAATTTGTCATCTCTTCTTTTTTTTAGCAGTTTTTTGAAAAATTTTGATTTTAATTAAAAATTGACTTTAAAAATTAGTTTCAAACCTTTTAAATAGGAAATATAATTATTTTTTATCGAGATTATTTGTTTTTTTAATTTTTTAAGATAATATTTAATTTTCAATATGTATTTTTTTTATAAGTCAATTGTTTATTTTGGTGTTAATAATTAATGTAAATTAATTAAGTTAATGAGAATTGATTGATAATAATAAATTTAAGATACTAATTACATATCTTTAAAATAATATGAGGTGGGATTATTTTAGTGGTACCTAAAAACATACCATTTAGGACAATCTTAGTATTAAAAATATTAACGAAAATAAGAAATAAATAAAGTGAAGTATTTATCACTATGTTAATGGCATTTATAAAGTCTAAAAATTTCACTAACAACATATTAGATTATAATCTTTAATAAAATGTAGGATTAAAATCAGAAGTGTACCAAAATTATAAAAAAAAATTTGAAAAATAAAATATCAATCAAAATAATAAAACAAAGTAACCAGGGGAATCTGATTCACATTTGTTTGGAGGGCATGCCGGTCATAAAGGGACAGATGGTCCTTATGTGGTGAGTGCCCACAAAGGCCCAAACCATCCTTCAAACAAAATCTTATGTTACTATATTATTGTTATTATTATTTATTTTAGGGTAAATTATATCAATCTCTTCACGTTTGGTCATAATTCAACTTTAGTATGCTAGTTTCAAAAATAGATACTCCGCTCTAAACTTTTTTTAAGTTACAGGACAACTAAGTCCTTCCGTCAGTCAACCATTAAGTCAATTGTTTAAAAGTTTAATTTTGTAACTATTTTACATTAGAGACTACTTGAAAAGCTTTAAATGCTATCACAACTAGAAATAAAATCACATTAACTAAGATGTACTACTAGAAATATATTTATTTTTTGTTTATTTATTTGTTTACTATTTTTGTGTTTTATGTTCTACACTAAGTTTGTGAATTTATTTGTTTATTATTTATTATTTGCTTATTATTTATTATTTATTGTGTATTGTTTATTAATTTATTATTTAATGTAAACCCTATAACTAATCATTAGCACAATTTATTGTCCAGGAGTTTAGGGTAAAATTTAAATATTATTATCGTACCTTCTTTAAGCAATAGTCATGCACAAAAATATGATATTCAATTTTAAAACAAATATACTTCTACAAAGTTCTAATTTTTACTTTTTTCAATTAACCCAAAACTTCTTTCAGTTTTTACTTTTACTACTTGCTTTGTACTAATTGTTTTTGCTTTATAAAAATCCAAATTTTAAAATAATTGTTCCATAACCCAAAAAAGGTATTCTATTCTTAAAAAATACAATTTTATTCTTAACTATGAACAAATATTAGTATTGTTTGGTACAATTAGAAAAGTATGAAAATCAAATAACCAAAAACCAATCCAGAACCTAAATTTAATTTACCCTTTAAGTTTAGGCTAAACTTAATTAAAAATTTGATTTTAGCGTGACAAAAAGCTCACTCGCATGCTCTTTTCTTTAGATAAATTAATAAAAAAATTAATAATTTATTATCTAAATTTTCAATGACTACTTCTTTCTAAAAGAGAACTACTATAATTTAAAAAAAAATAGTACTACAGAAAAAAAAATCAGTATATTGTAAACTAAATCAACAACAGGAAAAATAATAATAATAATAATTAATCTAGTCAGTGTTGATCTATTGGTGGTGACAAAAGAGCGATGCGACAGAGTAACGTGCCGTGGGAATTGGGATGCGCCTCCTTCAACCGCCGTCCAAACACCTTCCTTTTGATTGACAATCTAACTTCAGAGTTGGTGTTTTACTTTTTTAATATTACATTTTTTATTTAAATAAAACAATAAAATAAAGTAAAAAATAGAATAAAGTCGACGTATAAAATACGAAATATAGGGTTTTAGCAGAAGAGAAAAGATAGTTTCCTTTTTGTCGTTTTTTTTAATCACTTTTGGCTCTTCTCCTATCTTCACCCACTTTTTTCTCGTGTCTTCTAAATAAATCTTTTTCTTTTTTAATTATATTTGTAAAAAATATTTCAAAAATTAATAATTTAATAACAATGAAAGGATAACAGTTTTATAAATGAAATGAAGGAAAAGAGATAATATAGTCATTACTAGATATTATCAATATTTTTATGCATAAATATTTTATTTTAAATATATATACTTTAAATAATTCTTATAGATTTATTTGTTTCTTTTATTAAATATATGTAGTCTATTGATATTTATCAACTTTTCATTTTAATTATAATTTTGATGAAGAGTTTTAAAAATTGTTTTGACAGAAAACTGTTCTACAATTATACTAAAATTTATCAGTTTTAATGCATAACTTGATAACAAGATTATAATTCTTTTTCGGTTTTATTGTGTTGTATTAAATTTTAATCATAGTATTTTATTTTTTTACTAGAGTTAAGATATGAATATTGATATAATAAAATACATTGGGCAAACAAAAATAAGAAAATTTTGTATTAAAATGGAAAAATAAATTAAAAAGAAAAAAAAATGTTGACACCGTGCGTTTGGTTGAGTGCACTAGACGAGAGAGAAAAGAAGGCGTTGGTGGGACTACTGCCAAACAGCGGCAGCAGCACGAACCACACTACCACAGCGACATTTGCGCGCGTCCACGTGTCAGCTTTTGCTTCACTTCCCCTTCGTTGACTCCACGCGTTCCCGCGCGTCACCCCGACTCCTCTATGAATAATGAATCCCATTCTTAGCTTCTTGTCCCTCTCTCTCTGTCGGATAGATGCCTTCATTGGGTCCCACCCTTCCCCTTTATGCTTTCTTTTTATAAACTCTCTTTCTTTTAAATTTTAATCTTAAAAATGAATCTCTTTTGCTAACATGCGCCCCGGATTTCTAATATGCGCCTTTCCTTGTTTTTTGTTTTTTGTTTTTCAGTACGTGTGATATTAGCAGCGAGATTACTGATAAAAGTTTTTAAACTCTAATAAAGTATAAGATTTTTCCCTTTAGTAGAGATTATGTTTAAAGTTTAATTTTTTTAATCTATTTACAAATCAAAAAAATTAAGCGGTATCAGAACAGTTTATTTAAATTTAAATTTGATTCAATTAAAACAAATAAAAAATAAACAATTTGATCATGTTCAGATCAAGCTCCATGTACTTTGAACTCAAATTAATTTGAATTCAAAATTATTTGAAAGATTAATCAAAACAATTTAGATTAATTTTATTTAAAAATAATTTAAATTCAAACATCAAATTCATTTTTTATTTTAATAAAAATATAATAGTTATTAAATTGATATATGTATTAATCGAAATCTTATTTTTAAAAATCAAATATCGTATTGACAGATATTATTACAAGAGAAGACTACTACACGTCCTATTTTTATTTTTTAATTAATATTACTTTGTTTTTAAAGATATGTAGCAGTTTGTAACCTCGTCTGTGAAGTTTTTGAAATTCATTGTCAATGGATGAAATAGTAATCCAAATACTATATACATGTAAATTGAATAAAAAATCTTTGAATATTTGATATTTCTAAATCTTCCACAATTTTATGTCAATGTATGTAAAATTATATAATTGATTGGTTACTTTTTGTATTATAATTGTTTTTGCATTTTTATATAATAATAAAATATTAAAATAAATTGATGGTTCACTCAACAAATTTTAATATGGTCAAGTTTTTAAATTTCAAAATAAATTTAAATGGGGTAAAGCTATTATTTTCATTAAAATTCTTAATTTTGTGTAGGTAAAATTAGTTTTTTATTAAAATTTTAAATTTATTTATATATTTTAATAGATTTTTAAAAATTTAGTGAGAACAATTGCTCCTACAAGCACATGATAGATACATCCTTATCAATATAAAAAGCATGATTTGGGGTAAGATAAAAAAGGTTAAATGATTTTTATTATTAGTATTAGTCCAGATTTTAAATTTTGGAATTGTATAAGGTTTTTCTTTTTTTTGCATTTTTATCCAAAAACAAGTCATAAAATTGAAGTTCAGAATAAAAAAAGATGAACATAATTGGATTAAATAAAAATAAGATATATCATATAGTATTAAATATATTGTATATAATATATTGATTTGTGTGTGTCTATATATATATATATAATCTCAACCATAAGTTTATATCAATCTAATGGTTAAAAAAATGTATAAAACTAATTAATTTTACACTGGTGTAAGTGAATCCCTCCTCATATATATATATATATATATATATATATATATATATATGATTCTTAGTCAAATTTTATCCTAACGCAATATGTATCCTAAGATACTGGAAAGTATAAAAAATACTTTATTCGAGGCACTCATTTATTACCTTCACCTCACATGCGCTCCAATTACTCTTAATTCCAAAATCATAACTTAGAAATTGAAAAAAAAAACCCATCAAATATTTAAAGACAAATAAAAAACGAAAATTGACATAAAAAATTTAGACATTGAAAGCAAAAATTTCACACCCTCTTTAGTGTCGGAAGAAGTAAACGTGGAGTTGTTGCAATTTCCCCTTTCTTCTCCAAGCGTTTATGAGGATTCCCCTTTCTTCTCCAAGCGTTTATGAGGACTAATTATTAAAAAAATAATTATTTCATACTTCGTCTATGAAATTTTTTTATTCCACAAACAATATTAAAATCATGACACATGTTTTATAAAAATATTAAAAAATAAAAAATAAATAAAATAATACATATATCATGATTTTAATCTTGATTGTGTAGTAAAAAACTCTATCTACAGAAATAATTACTCTTGATATGACAAAGTCTACCCGTGTTGGGCCAGGCCCAATGACGTCAGAAATTACCGCGTGGCAAGGAGTCACTGGTCCACGTGGCCTTCGACGATAAATGCTTAATGCATCACACCTGTCGCTGGGCGACAGAGTCACTCTTCCATTTGGCCATCGGCGACAGAGGTAAAAGTGTGTGATCATACCTGTCGTCTGGCGACATACTCAAAGTCTATCGCATGCAATCATAAAGCGACACGTGGCACGCATATGGCAAGGAGTCACTGGTCCACGTGGCCTTCGACGATAAATGCTTAATGCATCACACCTGTCGCTGGGCGACAGAGTCACTCTTCCATTTGGCAATCGGCGACAGAGGTAAAAGTGCGTGATCATACCTGTCGTCTGGCGACATACTCAGAGTCTATCGCATGCAATCATAAAGCGACACGTGGCACACATATACCTACCGTCGGGCGACAGATTCCCAGTCCGTCGCCTGTAGTCATATGGCGACACGTGGCGCACGGTTTCGGCTCCCGCTAGCGACAGACCCCTGACGCCACAACACGCCACGTGGTATGAGTCTCTCACCGGCGACAGGCTCCGGAAGCTCCTGATTTTCAAGGAACTTGTGTTATATTGGAACACAAACTCTTAGCAAGATAATGTCATTATCCTTAAGCAATTTACCTAGAACATTGGCCTATAAATAGGTTCCCAAGTACAATTTTATTCTCTAATTTTTGACTACTGACTTTTACGCTTCCCAATATCGAAGAACTTTTTGCTGACTTAAGCATCGGAGTGTTTACGCAGGGAACCACCACTGCGTCTATTTGACTTTTCTTGTTTTACAGAAGCTTCGTGGAGACACGTGGAGACTAAGTACGAACATCGACGTCAGCATATCTTTATTGTTGTTTTGTGCAACAACAACTCTTATTAAAATTAATGAAAAAATACTTTTGAACTAAATCCCAAAATAAAATATTAAAAAAAAGAAGAATTAATCTAACTAATTACAAAATTTTGGGTTCCAACTTTTCTTTGATTTTTTTGGGGGCTTGTATTAATTTTTTTATGACAGGTTAACATGAACGCAAGCATTTTTGGTGGATTTACAAATAGGGCAATTGTGAAGGGTAGATCCGCAAACAGTACACAAGCACAAATGCCTGCACGGTAAAAGCAACACGCACGATTCTTCCCTCCTACAATTCCTGCACACCCTGCTGCCTTCATCCTCACCGTTATTATTATTATTTTTCTCTCCTCCTTCCTCTGCTAACGTGCGCCCCTCCTCTTCCCAACTGCTGCCACAGCAAGATTGCGCGTCATCAATCTCATCCGCCGCTGCCTCCTCAAATCCGACGCCGTGGGTGCGCTCGTCCTTAACCTGCGCCGCAAGGACTTGTTCTAGGTTGGTGCGTAGGGCGTTGGCTGTGGCCTCGTTGGTTTGAGCCAAGTCCCTCCAAATTTGGTTCTCTATGCAGAGTGACTTAACCCTTTCTTCGAGTGCCCAATTTAATTTCCCAATTTTTTCAATTTCCTCCTCTTTGGCTCTTAGTTTCTTCATTACTCCTCCTTCAATGGCCTCCGTTATTTTCCTTGTTTGCCTCTTCCTTTTTTCCTCTATTTCCATCCTCACTTTCTCCATCTATGAAAGCAGAAAAACCCAAAAATCCAACAATATTAAAATTTTAAAAAATAATTAATAAGGTTGATGCAATTGAATGTTTGATGAAAATCATTATTAGTTTATTAAGACTTCATTCGAGAGCGTAGGAAGCTTGATATTAAGAAAGACTTACATGTTGGGAGATGAGGTGATCGATATCCAATTGTTGCTGCTCCATATGAAGGGAAATATCATGGCCAAGAAAAGAGAAAGGAGAGCAAGTTTTGTTGTTGTTGTTGTGATGGGGTTGTTGTTGTTGTACTGGAGAGGGGAAATAAAGGATTGGATTAATGGAGTCTCTTGAACGCTTCCTGGGTAAGGGAAGATTGTTGTACGTCAAAGTACTCTCTGATTTCATCGCCTTTTGATGGATTGAATCAGTAAGCAAAGAGTTGTATAAAGGTAGCAATCCTTCGGTTGCCGCCGTCGTTGTTCCTGATAACGGTACGCCATATCCCATCTGGGTTTGAAACATATTCCAATTTGCTTCAATGGGATTCATCATTTCTCTGTAAAAAAAATGATCATAGAAAAAACCGATATCAGATGTCGTTTCGTCTGAATATTTTTATTTAAGAAAACGGGTTTTCAGAAGGAACGAAACAAACCTGCTGCCTAAGAATTGAGACGGTAAGAAATTGAGATGCCCAGCTTCAACAGCCATAGGTTAATGAAAAAGATTGCGTTTGAGTTTGCTGTGCGTTGGTTTTTAAGGATGAAATGAAAGAGAAAGCGAAGAAAAGGAGAGGGGCATGCAGTAGAACTAGAGCTGGCGAGGCTGTATGGTGGGGTTTATTTAGGGTTTGGTTGGGTTTAGAGATAGAGTGAGAAAAGCAAATTTGAGATTTGCTTGTTGGTTTGAGTTCTTTTGTCTATTTTAAGATTCCATTACCAAATTAACCTCTTCCGTCCTCACTCAAATCATCCAATCCAGTAAAGGTCTAATCAAATCGGATCTTTAATGTGTTAAATTCGAGTTAGATTTGATTTAAAAATTTAATTTTTTAAAATTAATTTGAATTAAATTTAATAAAATATTTGAGTCGATTGAACTAAATTGGATGGTTCAAATTAATTTTAATTGGCTTAATTTATTAATTTAATTATATATTATAAAAATAAAATAATAAATTAATAATAAAATATTAAAAATATATTAAAAAATTAAATAAAGCTCGTGAGCTGCTTAAGTCGAGTTTTAAAAAACTCAAATTAAGCTCAACACGTTACTCGAATAAGTTAAGCTCAAATTCAGTTCAAAAATAAATGAATCAAATTCAAATAATTATTAAATCAAATTCAAATAACTTGATTCGTTTACCCTCTTAAATTCAATAAAAGAAACAGTTATAGTCAGTACGTAACTCTAGCTATTTTATAGGGCCATTTCCGGAATGCAAACGTCGGGTTTACCGTATCCGTGCTCAACCGGTTGTGGTGAAAGATTTTAATAACTTACAGTCGAGATCTGCCACGTGTTAATGTCCACGTAAGCAGAGCAGTGAATTCATTTTTTTTCCCTCTCCTGAAACAACGTGAACGAGGTGGGGTCCACGAGTACAAGTGTGGGACAGGGTGAAAAGAAGATGAGGACAAAGTAGAGTGTTGGCGCCATGTGAGGTATGCCAGGATGGCAAGAGATGTGACCCACGTGGCAGATTGTCAAAGAGTTAAAAAAACTGAAAAGCTTAAGCAGCAGCCGTTGAGAAAGAGAGAGATGGGGACGGGTACGGTGTACCCGGAGAGGTGTGCTTGCTGGTCCTTTGGCTTTATCTATTGATTTTGATTGAATTCATGCTGGTCGCATGGGAAACGTTAGCCTCATTTTTTTGGCATTTATTTATGCCACGTGTCTAAATTTACCTTTTTACTTATATTATTATTTATAAAAAAAATCAATGATTCTTTAACTTGTTGGAAAGTAAATCACCGTAACCACAAAAAATTTTAGCTTAAATACAAATTTATCGTTTCACTAAATTGATAAATTAAAAAGCCTCAAAATTAGTTAAAAAAAGAGAAAGAATTTAAGGTATATTGAGGCATAGGAACGTGAGTGGCTTAAATATAAAAATGTTCTTAAATTAGAATTAAATATAATTTTTTTGTTATTTTTATTGCAATCAATTAAATTTTTGAACATTTATTTTCGTCTAATTGAACTTTCAAACTTTTATGTCACGTAATTGAATTTTCGATTAAATAAAAATTGATGAGGTAGGTCATGTTATTTGACAATCATTAATTAAATTTTCTCTAATTAAAGGCTCAATTAGATAAATATAAAAATTTTAATGTTGAATTCATTACAATAAAATGATAAAAACTAAATGATAATTTAATATTAATTCAAGTGCAATTTTTTTTATACCTAGGCACGGAAATTGTAGGGTTTAGCTAGGAATAAGATTTGTCCTAATTAATGAATTGGTGGGGGGCACATCATCGAGAGATTCATTTAATGTAACTATGTTTCTTAGTGTATAATTGAGGTGCCATTAGTCTTCAAAAAACGTGCTTAATGTTTAATAGTTGTCTTTGGATGTTTACTTGTTTAGTTAATAATAATGTATAATAACTCAAGCTTCTAGTCAATAATAAAGAAAGAGTCGAGTTCTAATCAAAACGAATCGAGATGATCCAGTATCAAGTTCGAATTCGATTCGATTCGAAAACTCAAGGATCGAAACTCAACTCGAGTTTGATTTTGAAAATCAAACTCGACTCGACAGAATACTCGAATCACTTAAACTCCGCTCAATAAGCTCGAAATCGACTTGATAGATTCAATTTGTCAAATTTTAAATACATATTATGAGAGGAAAATAATAAATTAATAATAAAATATTTAAAATATATATTAAAAAAATTCGATAAGGCTTACGAGTCGAGTATTAAAAAACTCGAATTTGGCTCGACTTGTTATTCAAGTAGCTTGGGCTCGAACTTAGCTCGAAAATAAACAAGTTAATTTTAAATAATTATCAAATCGAGTTCGAGTAACTTACGAATAGCTTGATTTGTTTACACCTTAGATAAAGTGCATTGAAAAATTGAAAGGTAAAATATCATAATAATACATAACTTCTCCTTTGACCAAAATATTTTTCAAAGTTTGTTCTATGGGTGAATTGAATTTCATGGATAAATTTCATATGATTTGTATAGAATTTCCAAAGAATAGGGGCATGATTTCTTGGAGTTGAATTCTAGATTTATTAGATATGACAAAGGATTTTTTTTTTTTTACCTGCCGCTCTAAAATAACGTTGACATGCCAATCAATCTTAACAAATTATTGACATTGGAATTCAAAATCTCAATTGGATGGGGGAGTGAATCCACCATCAAATCTCGCTTCCTTGTAAGATTTAATTGCTTGACTACCATGCTTCCACATAAAAAGCTGTAAGAAAACTTAGCAACCTTTGCCGCTAAGCTAACTCTGAAAAGGGAATATTGAGATTTGGAAAAGAGTTTCATGACGAAACTTACTCAGATTGCTATAAATTTGTTTTCGTGGTGAAGCTTGGTATATATATTTAAAGAAATATTCTCATTTTAGATATATATGAAAGATATTTTTATAGCATATAATAATCTGCCCATTAGGGAGTATGGAGTATATTTTTTCATAAATTTTGATGAATTAATGAATTTTTTTTATATAAAATAAAACATCAAATGAAAATGCTTCAATGATAGAATTAAAAAGATACCCTTCTTTGTGTTTAAAGAAACCAAACATATTAAACTCTACATAGTTGATGATATTCAAGGCACCACCCTTTGGTGAGACCATAAGTCCATAATGAGAGTAGTATATATAGATTGAGTGTTATAAATAATTGTACAGGTGTTTTTTTTTTAATTACGATAAAGGAAGATTCAAACTCAGATTTTTGAGTAAGGAATTCATTGAGTTAAAATTCTAGGATACTTTTCGAAAACTTATTCAATTTCAACTATGGGTTTGTTTGGCCTAATTGAAACTGTTATAAAAATGCTGTTCAAGTAAAGTTTTTTTAAAATTGTTATTAAAAGAAGTAAATTAACATTTGGTAAACTTAGTATAAAAGTATTGTAGAATGTTGAAAATAGATTTTTTTGTATATTTTTAATAAATGAAAAAAAAGATAATAAACTTTATAAAATTAAATCATAAGTTTTTAAGTGAAACAAATAAATAAAACAAAATTAAAATTTTGTGAATTAACACAAAAAAATGAAATAAATATAAAAATGGCAGAAAATATATAAATTATTGTGAAATAATATGAATATTCTTTTATAATTTTGTAAATTATTGAAAAACAATATGAAAATGTAAAAAATTTCGCTAAATATATGTTATTAAAATTACTACTTTTTGGAAAAACTTTAATTTATAGCTTCATAAAAACGTTCAAATTTGCTTCCCGCATAAGTTAAAAATTTTAAGATTTTGAAAGCTAAACACCTTACTTCTGAGCAAATAAACTCTTTCATAAGTTAGATCATTCATGCACTATATACCTAAATTAAATAGGTATGTAAATGTAATTTTTAGCTCAAAAATTTAGATTTGAATCTCGCTTCTCTTAAATAAAAAAGGTATGTATAAATATATATTCTAAAATATAGTATTATGAATTTGGTTTAAGGATATATGCGTGTATCCTTTGAAAAAAGATTTGAGTTCCCATTTTTCCTTTCACAAAATAAAAAATTAGAAATATAATTTTAATTATTGTTTCAAAGTCTCATGAAGATCGTTTTAGAATTAGAGCCAAAGATGAAGATCGATATGCTTTGACCAAAACCGTGTAGATTTGAGTTTCTTGATTTTTTTGTTAACAAAAAAATATTTAATAATTGAGAAATAAATGAAATTATTTGAATTCAAACTCGAATATTACAATATGTCGTAATTTATTTATAAGTAGTTGTCCGTGAGTTTCTTGATTTAAGACACAAGGACAAAGACAACAGTTCTATATGTCACATAGTAACGCTAATGTAGTAATTGATGCTTCCAAGGCAAATCTCCCTCTTTGATTAGTCAACTTGATTTTTGAGCAATACATCTTCGACTCTTTTCCGCTTTTAGCATTTGAAAAATAAGGTTACCTAAGCAAGATTAGACTAGACAAATTAGCTTCATTTAAGGACAGAAAACGACAAACAGATCACTCCTCTGATAAACATACAAAAACTTTGGTATTGTTAATTGAAGCTGCCAATTAAGATTTCTCAGAGATTGTTCCTATTTTTCATTGCATGATAAGACATTTTGAGGAGAGAGAATCTTATATTATAGGAGTAATATAAAAATCTAATTTGAACTATAGGTTATTCAAGTTTCATTTATCATGCACTTACATGGGTTATATTATCAAATTAATTCATAATATTGATAAGATAATGTTGTCCCTTGCAAGGCAGGCCGTAGCCGTGAAGCTAGAGAGGACCATAAATCATTAATTAATTAATTGCTTCCATGGCTCATATATATTTCCCTTTGATGTATCTGTCAGGCAACTGCTTAGCAAAGAAGTAACAATAGAGATTAGAGTAAAGAAAAAGCTAAATCAAAGTGTGAAAAATGTATCAAGAAGTGGTTGGAAAAAATAAAAATGAATTTTTTATCTACGTATTTGGACATGATTCGAATCTTGAAATCGTTACTGTTGGGATAATGTTATCGTTTATCACTTTCAGTTCAAATATAATTTGTCTCATATCACAAAATGAATGAAAATATTTGTAGCTAAAAAAAAGTGTGAAAATTGTTGTAAAATTTAATTACCTAGAAAAGATAGATCTACCCATTACAAGGAGAGAGTGGAATATGTAAAGGAGACTGATGGATTCTTTGTTCATTGTACTTTTCTTCACGGCTCCTTTTTCATTTTCTAGCTCTATTATTGCCCCAAAATATCCAACCCTATGAACAATACTCTCATTCAACCAAGCACCGAAATCGTAAAAGAAAACGCTAAAAAAGGTAAAGTAAATTAGAAAAGTGAGCTTTACTTTAATGTTAAACAAGAATTTTTTTTTTTTAAAAAATCCAATGAGACCTCATCTTACTGCAAAGAAATCTTACTAAAAAAGAGATTCAAGTTCAAAATTTCGTTATATGTAAGTTTGATCTAATTTTATGATAAATTTATTTGATTATATTGATTCAGTAATTGATTCACTTATTCGATTTAATTCATTTGATTTTTATATGAAATATGATACTTAATTATAATTAATTATTATTTGTCCTTGTAACTTAGAAAAAAAATAATAAAATAATAGGATGGCTTAGGATTGTTATTGGATGCATTTTGTCATGATAAATTAGGACAGAACAAATATATATAGTTAAAAGAAAAGGGAATATGAGAGATATGAAGGGTGGATCATGTTTGTTTGTGCTTCTCCTCTTTTAAGGGCAAGAAAAGAATTGTATATTGCACAAATTGACTTTGGCGTGTGGAGGTTTCCTTTAACTTTTTTCTTACGTTCAACTTATTAAAGGTGATGGTTGTGTATTCTTCATGTGATATCCAAACCTTTCCCTCTCTTTCTCACACAATGAGAATCTCAATGTCTTTCCCCCTCTCTTTCTCCCTCGCTCTAATTTCAATAGCATTTGCTATTTCTTTTTGGGAATCCCCTTCATCGTCTCCACAAAGATTATTTACAAACAAAATCATAACTTTGATTCTGTCATATTGATCCCTTCTCTCACTTATTGCACATTAAATTTGACATTATAAACTTAAGTATTGTTTTATAAATTTCACAAGCAAATTTATACAATTGACATTAATTTCTCTATTTTTAATTAATTTAATTTATTTAATTATAACTTAATTAACATATGATGAGAATCTTTAATATTTGTTTGTAAAAGTTAAAACTTTTACGATTTTTAAATAAATTCTTTATCTCTCTTCTATTTTCCTTTCTTGAAATTTATGATTATTTTTGCTTTATTTTATTTTTCTCTTGGAGTTATCATTATTTCTTGTATGGGAAACATACCTTACTTGGAGTAAGGAAAGATAGAGCATATATATATATATCTATATATATATGTAACATGGCATATTGGCATTGCCAGCAAATACGAGCGTTAGGTTTCGGGAAGAAACTGCATTTGTTTTGTGGGGCTCAATTGCGGTAAAGCTATGTGAGGGTACATCATTCACGATTCTCTTTTTCTTCACTTTCCTCATCAACTCTATTCGTTTTTTTTTTCTCCACTCATAATTATTTGAACTAATTGCTGAGTGCTGACCCTTCTTTGGTAGGCCAAACGTGATTTCACTATCATTCAATCTTTGCATGAATAATGCAAATGACAAGTAAAAAAAAAAGAGGAAAATTTCCAAAGGAAATAGCCATGACATGGCAAGTTATTTTTCTACTTTTCTTGCAATATCAACCACACATTTTCCATTTTTCACTTTATGGGGGTTAGTTTAATAAATTGACAAGGAAGAAAAGCTTCAATTATTTTAAAGTAGGAACTTAAATATCCTAAATTTTTTAAAAATATAAAATATTGTGATTATATTATAAAAAAATGACTCACTTCCCAATAGATCATAACTTATTAATTTATTTCTTCTCCTCTCTGATATGAAATGATCTGAGCTTTCTCATGTGCACATTGCCCACGGAGGCCCCACTTTAGGACAAAAGTATTTGACATTCATTTCCCAAATAATCAGTTAAGCCAAAAACAGTTTGAGTTGGTGGTGGGAGGAATTGAATTGCATTGGATTGGACCTGCTTTTTTTTGTTTTCAGGGACAATTTATTGTGATTTAACAATGACGGGTGTTGAGTTGCTTTCACAAACATTGACATGTTTCTACACTCATGTTATTGCCTCCTATTGTTTATTGTTAGCTGCAACAACCAAAACCATCTTCTTTGTATTGCAATAACCACTGACCATTTTGACAGAAATTCATCATCGCTGCTTCACAACTATACATTGTCCTTTCTTTTTTAATTTTATTTTCTGCCTTCTCACGTCTTTCCTCCTCCTGCATTTATCAAAAGAAGTGTGACTGTGATGACAGCCTACTTTTTGTTTTTGCATGAAAATTAGAAAAGAAAAAAAAATCTTCTTTTCAGTATTAAGTACATTAACTATACCAAAAATATTCTCGAAAAAAGATCTTTATTTGGAGTAAATATTGTTGAATTTATTTGATTTTGATAATAATAAAACCAATACAGTTGTTTTTAATTGAATTTAGTCAAGTGTGGAACTCCTTAATTATAAATTTTTTTAATCCTTTTGATTGAAGTTGTCAATCCCAGATCAAAAAAAAAGTTGTCAATCCAAAGGCTTAAAGAATAGTTAATTCCTAATAAGGTTTATTGATGTTATGCAAGCTAAGAAGTATTGATTCAAAGGGTTAAATATGTAGAATTATGTGTGTATATTTCTTTGGAAAGATCATTAATTTGATGCAACAGTAAAAAGTTTTCTTGTGAGTTGATTAGGAAATCGAATTATATTTTAGTGTAACCCCAGGTATCTTCATTTGTTTTATAATATAAAATTAATTTTGTTCGAACTAAAAGTGATAAACAATAAAACTTTTTCAACAATAATAACTTAAGGATTCGAATTATGTATTGTTTGTAATCATAAAATTTTGTCTAAAATTTGTGAGTAATTGGATTGGATATTTGCATTGCAGCCCAATTTCTTTTCGGAGTTGGGTTCCATTTATTTTCTTTGGGCTATAAACTCTTTTTAGGTTTTAGTCTAAACACACGTGAAACGCCCAATGGCTACTTCTGGTTTTTGAATACTAATAATAAAAAACAAAAACAAAATTGGAACAACAAAGATTTGTGCTTTCCATTTTTTTCACCACTTCCAAAGAATTTGGTCATTGTAAAATTCCTTTTTCTAAGATCTTGTGTTTCTGTCATATAATGTGATCAACCTAAAGTGACCATTTTAAGTTGATATGTTAATTTTTTAGCTTGGAGACACCTCTTTTTTTTATAAGATTGTGTAAAACAGGCACTTTAATCAGTTCAATGTAAACTGCAATGGTATATGTAAAGATAATCAATAGACATAAAATTACGATAGGTCTAAATAGTAAATATCTATAAAGCATTGTACTTCTCTATCTTATACTAATGCACTTTATATTGCTAAATACTTACAAATCTTAGTGCTTGAATAAATTTCTATTTTTTAACCAAAAACATCAAAAAATCAACCTCAACAACAGTTGAGGTTGAAAGAGGGTGCCTTGTCTCTAGATTAAAACTTAAAAATTTCATTTTAAAGATCTCAAATCTAAATTTTAAAATAAGCACAATGAAACTTATATGAAGAGAGAGAGCATTATCTTTGTGCTTTTGAAACTTATATGACATGACAGTTGCTTTTTTTTTTAAGTTCTTTTTTATTTTTAATTTTATTCTACATTTTCCTCCTACAAATACCCCCAATTTCTCTCTCTCTCTCTCTCTCTCTCTCTCTCTCTCTCTCTCTCTCTCTCCACACAATCTCTTCGATGCTCTCTAATTATCTTTAAATTACTCTCATTCTCTTAAATTCCTTTATTACATATTTATGTTTATTATATATTTTGTATTTATTTCTTTGCAATTTTTCAAATTTCTTCTAATATTTATATTTATTTGTTTTGGCTTAATAGCCAAATGTAAAGTTAACTTTTTGTATAAATGGAATTAAGCTCTTAACATTTTATTGCGTGAAAATCAGTCTATAAATTTTTATTTTACTGTAAATAAACACTTAACCTTTCAAAATCACATAATTAAGTCTAAATCTGTTAAACGACACTATATGTCGTTAGGACATCCTATGTGGAAGCTGACGTGGATAGCTTATGTGAGATCCCAAAATTCTCTATTTCTCATATACTTATTGAATGTGATGAGGTAGAATATCAAGCTAAATTACAATGACCACCTCTCATATATTTGAAATTTTTAGAAAAATTGTCAAGTGGGTCCCACAAGGCAATTCGTAATCTGGATGGCCTCCGAAGTGGTAAAATGTGAAATTTGGGCCTAAAATACCTATAGGCCAAGAATACTACTTTTTGAAATTCTTTAAGACGAGCACATTTAGGTTTACGTGTAATAAATTCGAAAATGACGATTTAATCCATACTTCGGAAGAACTTTTTTGAATAATGGTCAAACCAAATTGACTTTGGACCTACCGACTGTTATAGGAAAATCCTCAAGTAAAGAAGTTTCACGTGGATCCAGCTCGTGAACTGAATTATGCGAAAGTGCTAAAAACAACGCGAATGAAGCAAAAAGCATCGCTTAGGGGTAGTTCGGTAATTTCACTACCCATGACCAATTAAACCACCTTGGGAGTCAATATTTGACCATGTTTGACCTGAATATATTTAAAATAATAAAAATAAAATATAAATTTTGAATTTAAAAATATTAAAATAAAGCTAGGATATAATTGGAAATAACGAAATTGTCCAAGGGTATTATGGTCATTTAACATGGGGTTGGTCAAATTGATCAAAGATTGATCAGAATTGACTTAAATAAATTAAATTTAATTAAAATAAAATTAAAAATCTGAAATTGGAAATAATAAAATAATGGCTATGGTATAGTTGTAAATTTTGGAATTTTAAAGGGGCAAATCTGTCATTTTGCCCATGAGTTGAAAAATTTCTTAAAATATCTAAAGAACTAGAAAATTCTGGTCTTCACTAAGCCTAGCTGACCTGCCCTGCTGCTGTTTCATGTTTTCTCTCCATTTTCTCTAAGGCTCCCTTACGTTCACCATGTAAAACCCTCTCTTCAAGCCTTTAACTCATCAAGCTCCCTTTATCAATCTTGTTTCCTATCTCAAAAGCTGTTCAAGGCTAGAGTTTGGTGGACAGAAACCAATGTATGGAGGCTGGTATGGTTGCTGTATTGTTTGGCCATGATGGGAAGGTGAGAAGTGATGATGTTTCTTTAATTCCTAGCTATGGTTTATGATTGATTCATGCATGGGAAACATGTTTGATACCTTAGATTGAAATAAAAAGAAGTGTAGTGATGTGTGTAAGGTTCGGCCATGATGAAGAATTATGGATTCCATAATGATTTCAATGTATAAAGGGTTGAAAATGAAAGTAAATGATGAGATGAACTTAGCCATGGTGATAGTTTAGCAAAGTAGTGAGTGCACTAGCATTTAGGGAATTCGGCCATAAGAAGAATTAGGAGAATTCATAGTGACTTTGATGCATGATGGATAGAAAATGGAATATGGTAATTAGTTAAGCATTGCCATAATCATGAATTAACTAAAATAATTAATTGGCATTAAATAGTAGGTTTGGTCATGAAGGGAGAGTAGGAAAACTAAAGTACTTTTGATACATGGTGAGTATAGTATGGTTACATATGATGAGATGACTATAGTTATAAAGTTAGAATTTGCAAAATTTTAAGTGTGGCATCAAGAGAAAGCATTCGGCCATGGGGTATATTGGATGATGTTGATGAGTTTTTGTAGTATGAAAGGTGTTTGATAAAAGTTCTAAGTGGAGTAGAAAATGTTTATAAGTTAAATTGAGAAAAGAATAAATGCAAAGCAATGAGAATGAGATCATATGGGGTATTCGACCGTGTGAGGGAGAGAAAGTATTGATATAATTTCTAATATATATTAATTGTGAAATTAATATAAATAATGAATAAAGATCAATTGTGAAATTAGAATTGAAAAATAACAAGAAAAATTTAATAAGGAATATTTGGCTAAAGCATAATGCATGGGGTTTTCATATGAAATTTCATAATTAATAGTTAAGAATAATTTATAAAGGCTAATAAGATTGTTAGTGAAATTGAAATGGGAAAAAGATTGTAACTTTAAATGTATTTATATTGTAGCATTTAATAGGAAATTAAATAAATTGATTGTTGGAATTAATAAAATGGAAGATAGGAATTAAAAGAAAATTTATTAAAGTTATAGTATGGACTTTTGAAAATAATTTGAAATTATTGTGTAGTGCCCAGTCCAAAAGATAAAGAAACGTAAGTGGTGTTATCAGATTTTGGATATTGCGCGAAAGTATAGGAAAGAAACATGTATGGGAGATGCATAAGAAATGCTATGCTTGCTTTGCAAATTTTTAGAAACCGAATCCTAATCGTTTACTCGCTCAATTTTCCTAAATGAAAAATAGAAATTTATTTTTAAATTCATACCAGTCTAAACATGGCTTAAATTGCATAAAATATTTTTTTTATTTTACATGAATGATTTATTATTTATGTGCAAATGTACTGTTTAGGTCTTTAAAGTTTTTTATCGAGTATTTATTGAATTTTATTACTACCAAATATAAAATGATTATTCTTTTACATGATTATGGATTGATCGAAGATAATGTTATTGAAATGATTTTCTATTGTGATTTATGAACTTATGAAAATGTTTTGAGACGGTTGCTCCTTAGTAATCATGCGTACTATTATATGAGTGTATATGACTATGAGACTATGGTCAAACCCACAGGTTTCCACAAAGAGCACCTGACCAGTGCTATCTGTGACTGATCGACGATGGTCGTTCGTTACTATTTCCTCCCTACGGGGATACTGTTTCATCCCTCCGGGGATACTGTATCGTGCATGATTCTATTGGACGTGATTATCTCTATTGAATGTATTGGGTACTGATTTAACTGATATAAAAGAAAGAAATATTTAAATTGAACAAGTGATTAATGATGACTTTTAAATGAATTGTTTATAGTACTAGATGAAAATACAGAAAGTACTGCTTTATATCATGATTTTGAAGTGTTACTGTACTGTTTACTGAAAACTTCATACTGAAATTGTTTTTATAGAATTCTTTTAAATAAATTGTTTTATATACTGTTATTGATTTGAAACTTGCATGAAATCATTAAATGTTTTATACTGAATAATTATTTCATCGTCAACTGCTTACTCCTTATAGTCGGAGTTAGGAATCGAAACACGAAAGGTACTTTAAAGTACCTCCCAGACTCTATTTGGTTACCTAGCTGACTATAGTATCCTTCTTAAAAATGTCCCTTGTGTGTACCGTTTGGAAATAAATGATTTTATGTATATTAATACTCATATTTAATTTATTTTTATAATATTTAAAATAAGGTTGTATTAATTTTATTTATCTGTATATAGCAGCATAGTACGCACTTTTATATATATATATTTCTTATTGGGCTTTTCCCAAAGCTCACTCCCTTGCTCACCATCCTAGATAGTTCTTCTGTGTACGTGGCAGCAACTATTTCAAGATGGTGAAGAAGATCAACAGAAGTTAAAGTGTCGAGTAAACAGGTATATGTAGAATGATTTTTTTTTTATATTCAGACAAGTGTATGCACAACATATGTATTTACAGATTAGATGTAAATGGTGCAGTGTAAAATTTCAAAATATACATGAATTATGGGATGTAAATTTAAATCGAACTGATATAAATAAAATTATGAATTTTCATATTATAGTTTATATGATGATTTTTCTATTTATGATATATAAACTGAATGGTTTAAATGGTATAGGGAATAATTATTAATGAAAGTTATCGAATGAACTTACACTGACACTGAACGCAAACCAAATGGTAACGAGTGACTGAATGAGAAAAATGGTATCGAAAAGAAAAAGTTAGTTCGAAAATTTAGTATTTTCGGACGTTACAGCTTATTTGGTTACCACGTGGCATGTCACGTGTGCAATACTAATGAAAGTTAGTGTTATTTAACAGATTTGGACTTAATTACATGATTTTGAGTGCTTGAAGATTTATTTACAGTAAAAAAAATTTTATGGATTGATTTTCATGCAATAAAATGTTGAGGGTTTATATACATTTTGTGCAAAAGGTTGAAGGTATATTTGGCTATTAAGCCATTTATTTTCAAATTCTTTATTTACTCAATTTATTTAATTTTTTATCTTATTAAATTTACAAATTAGAATTTTTAATTATTCCAATTTTAAAAAAGAAAGGTAAGTTTTCATCGTTCATGTTCCGTGTCTTGTGTTCCTAATCGCATCTCTGAATCAGAGGAAAAGTCTTTCAATGAATTTGAGCTTGATATTTATACGGAGGAAGAGTTTCCTAATCCAGCCCATCAATAAACACAATCATTCGCCACCACTATCGCTGCTACCGCTACAACATCTTCGAATTGCTCTAAATAGAGTAAGTCTGCCAAATGGGCTGGGCCAACTCGGAACCGGTCTAGAATTGGCCAGCACTGGAACTGGGTTAAAACATTTGAAATCGAGCTTGATAAGGGCTTGGCTAGTAAATTTTAAAAATATTATATTTTTTTAAAATAATAATTTTATTTGGATTAAATAAAAAATATATTAAATAATTCATTATTTTTATTAAAATGCATCATGAAATTTAATTTTTTTTAAAAAGTAAAGTTAAAAAAAAGAAGTGAAAAAAATTAAAAAAGTAAATGGCCCGAGATTGGGTCAGTCTCTTAAGAGCCTCATGAAGGCTTAGCTCGATCCTCGATTCTATAGCTAATTAGGTTAGAATTGGTTTGGCCTTGGTCGGAACCAACCTGATCCAGCCCAGTAACATCTTTAATATAGAACACTTTGATATTGTGCTAAAAAATTATATGTTCGAAAATATTGCAGTTAGAAATTATGTAAAACAAATTATACTTATAAAACAAGTGGAAATAGGGGGATACAGGTATGTTTAAAAAAATATTTAGTTAATAGGATAAATTTGATCAGGATACTGTACAACTGCAAACTAGGAAATGTACCAAAAATCAAATTAATCCACAAAATAGAACTAGTTGGGTTTTAAAAATGACAAAGTTAGACGTTGTTTAGTTATATTTGTAGTTAGATGTGAACAACCTTTCACAATTTGTGAAAAGGTCCGAATACTTTGTGAAGACCGTGAATTTTCTGCATAAATATTAAATATCCGGAAATTTAATTTGGATAAATTGCAATCCAAATTAAATAAGAAATAAAAATGGAGGAATATAAATTAGATTTTAAGAGATCCAAATTATGTAAAAAAATGTGTATATTTATATAATTAGATTATATAAATATATTTTATATGTTTTATAAAAGTACATATGTATATGTTTATGTATTTATATAAATATATAAATATGAACATTATTTTATGTTAAAGTGTAAATATATATATATACATACATATATATATATATATGTATTTTGATACAAAAAAATGTATTTAAATACATATTATAAATAGTGTATTTATATATATAATTATAATTATATGTATAATTATAATGTATATATATTATTATTAATTATATTTATAAATATTTAACTTATAAATATAATTATTTAAAAAAAATGAAAAGCAGGAGTCGGGAGACCTGACTCCCCTGTTTCTCCTCTGTTACAAAAAGAGGAGAAACACAATACTGCAGCCGACCCCTTGTCGGCCTAGAGAGGAGGGGGAAGGTGGAACGCCCGCCGGATGGGGAAGAGAAAGAAGAGAATACGACCAACGGTGGGAAAAGGAAAGAGAGGGGCGAACCGAAAAACAGGGAAAAACCCGAAAAGGAAAAGAGGAAAAAGAAAGGAAAAAAGAAGGAGGCAATGCCAGCCAATCTAGATGCTGCCACCGCCACCTTCGACGCTAGTGAGGTAAATCAAGGTGAGGAGATGACCGGCGGTGAAGGAGGAAAATGGAAAGGGAGAGAAAAGAAGAGGAAAAGAGGTCCGACTACCACCTCCAGATCCGCCACTGCCGCCACTACCGTTCAGGAAAAGGAGGCCAGATCTGACTTTGTGGCAACCCCGGGATGCTGTAGGGTGGCTAAACCGCTGGAAATGGTGGCTGCCGGTGGTTGAACCGGCCCCTAAGGTCTGAACCAGCCAAACCGACTGAACCGGTCCGAACCGGTTTAGACCAGGAAAAAAAAATAAAAGAAAAAGAAGGAAAGAAAAGAAAGAAAGAAGAAAAGGAAGGAAAGAAAAGAAAGAAAGAAAAAAAGAAAAAAAAGAAAAAAGAAGAAAAGAAAAGAAAAAGAAGAAGAAGAAAGAAGAAAGAAGAAAGAGAAGAAAAGGAAGGAAAGAAAGAAAAGAAAGAAATGGTAAGGAAAATTAAAGAAAATAAATTGATTAATATTTATTGAATAATTTTATCAATATATAATTGTGTAAGTAAATTTGGTGTTGTTGAAATTGTAGTGGAAGTGACAAAGACGTGAATTGGTGTTCGACAAAGCTTGGAGCTCATCAAAGCGCTAAGTTTCAGCGCCAGGTAAGATACTTTTATAAAGTAGTGGTAGTGTTATATTGTATGTTTTGGAATTATGATCCTGATGATAATGATCATTGAAATGATTTTTAAATGCTAAGAGGACCTACAATTGGTGGTAGGGGTTTTAGTAAGAGATAAGTAAATGGTTAGAATTAACGGTTGTGTGGTTATAAACTGTATTTCCTTGCAGGAGGTTTTGATAAAATTAAGCCGTTATGCTGCTGAAAATTATAGGAAAATGTTTGATGAAAAAGGTTAAGGTTTTCTCGTATAAATGGAATTTTAGAAAGAATAATCGAAAGATAAGTTTTGAAAGGACTTTATCGTGTTGCCGAAAAACTTGATTTTTGGAATAGTTTGACAAGTTAAATGGTTGAGCATGATAACATGATGAGCTATATTGTGTAAGCATTATAGAATCGATAAATTGATTTATCTTAATATTATGAAATTGTTGTCAAGTGAAATTGAGGTTGAATAACGATTAGTCGAACCATTGATGAAATTAATGATGATTATAGGATATGACTTGGGAGAGTATTGAGGTTGTAATTTAGATGGTTGAATGATTAAATTGTGGAATTATCGACAGAATGATGATTTTAGAATTTATTGGCTTCGATTATAACTTTGGAATAGGTCTTGAAAAAAAAAAATATTCTCTCACATTTGAGTGACTTGGAGAAATTTGGAGGACATGATGAATGGTCCATCTTAGTAGTGTGATTGAGATGATGAGAATAAGAAAGTAAATTGTGATGCCTTGTGGACAATTGATAAAACATATGTCTACATAAAAGTATACTTATACATGTCTATATTAAATAGATGTGAGTTGAGATTCTTGCAATAATATGGATGGTCGTAAGGCGACTTAAATGATTGAAACACTATTGATAATGGAAATTGGTCAAATCTCTTAACTGGGTAAACTGTTAACCTAAATTTGGCTCGATAATACCATTAAAGATAATTCTAGCATGGTATTATATTATACATGCCATATGAAAATTGGTTGAAAACTGTGAATTAATTTTATAATAGTGAATGAAATTGAACCTTAAGTCGGGAATTATGAACATGTGCCAATAGGTTAAACCATAGATGGAGTTGATAAGTGAATATCGATCTTGTGGTTTTGTTACCCTCGATGTCGACTCTGAATTGGATATCGAATGATGATATTGGTATTACAAAATTTCAGTACCTTAAAGGCTATATAGAAACATGGTATTTAAATACTCATAAATACTAAGAGGATTTATACTAATGATGTGGTACTAGTACCGATAATGAAATATACAAATGATTGTTATAGTCGATAATTATCGAAAAGGATATTGAATACCGAATGGTTTGAATACCAAGTGATCTGATTATTGAATAATTGGAGTACTGAACAATTTGAAGACCAAATGAAATGAACATTGAATTGATTTGAATACTGATTTACTGATTTGACAGAAAGAAAGTTTTGAAATCGAATGATTGATAGTGATAAATTTAAATGAATTGTTTCACTGTATTAGATGAAGATATTGCTTATATTGACATTTGAAAATATCACCGAAGTTATATACTGAAATGGTTTTATAGCATCGCCTTTAAGCATGCCTTGTTACAACTTGTGATGTTATAATAACATTTATATGAATACTAAAAAGTATAAAATAGTTTTAAAAAGAAAGTATATGGTATATACATATTTTTATATATGAATCATCTTAAAAAATTGTACCATATGCCTTACATGATTTTTGACATGCAAAGTTAAAGATTTGAATGTTTTATGAGACTGTAGGCACCCTAAAAGAATTAAACTCAATAAAGCATAGTGGAAACCGCCTAATTGGAGATTACTCATTAGGCAGCGATGCTTGTCCGACAATAGTCGTGGACAGGTCTCAGTCACGCCTGATCAGTGGGGCTGAGAGAGATGAGGTCTATGACCATAGATAGCGCCCTATTTGGTTTTCAGGAGACGATGATATGATTTCACTGCTAGCTACAGTGATCTAAGTCTTTATTGATAGAGTATTAGGGATCTAGCCTAATCTCAATCGATATGATATGCAGTTTAGAGTAAGCTTTTAAATTGATATGAACTCTAAACTTATATGATTTCATAGTATATGAAATGTGTTTCGATAGTGTACTTGATTATACATGATATGAAAAGAGAAATGATATGAAAAGACATGTTTTGATTTGAAATGATATGAAAAGAGAACTGTGCACGTTTTGATTTAAAATGATATAAAAAGATATGTTTTAACATAACATGATATGATATGCGGTCTAGAGTATAGTTTTATCTGATATGAACTCTAGACCTGATATGACTTTACAGTATATGAAAAATGTTTTGAAACTGCACATATTTTAGACATGCTCTAAAAGTGAATATATGATTTGCAAATTGTACATGCTCTGACCATGTTTTAAAAGTAAATACGAAATGAATTGAATATTTACATGTTTGAGCATGCTTTAAAAGTATATATGATATGATTTGAAATGATAACGGTTTATACAGTAAAGTTACATAATTTGCATACTAAATCATGACATAATAATATGCTTTTTACAAGAGATGTCATGATCTTATATTGTACACAAATATGAGAATTATATGAGGAGGGTCATGACTCGGTATTAAAGATATTCCATCTACATGATGTCATGATATGATACGATACATGAATATAGAATTTATATGAAGAAAATTAGGACTTCGTACCACCGTGATCATGATTTCTCCATATGGAAAGTGATATGAGATGATAGAATATAGGAGTATGATTATGAAATGTAGAGTGACTTGATATGATATCTCAATTAAACATGATATACAATGAGATTGATGTGAGTATGGATTAGTAGTATATGATATTCAAATTATACACGATGCATTGTTGTGGGATGTAATGTAGTATAAGGACAAGAAGATCGAAAGTGATTAAGTTGATCTATTTAAAGGTATGAGTGATAGACAGATGACAGGAATGGAGATAACGAGATGTTATCGATGAAAAATGTGAACTGTAATTGCAAACTTGCAGGTTTAAGCATTGCGGTTAAGATAGTATAATTCTACTCCTGCATTTATATTAGTATCTTACTGAGCCGTGGTTTTGCTCACCCTACTTAATTTCATCTCTTTTCAAATAATTGAGTTAAACTCTGCCACGAGGGTTTCCGAGTGAGCCTTCGGATACGATATCTGGACTTGGTACTAGTCTTCTGAGGTATATGTTCTTTATAAAACGCTTGTTTATATGTAAGACTTTAATTGATGCGCAGTACATATTATGTTAAACAAGTTGGGATGTAACTTAGAACCGTTTCCTTGCTAGTTTAATATTTAAATGAAATGACTATAGGTCACCTAGATAGTATAGTAACTACATTGACACCGAATACAAACCTTAAACTGAAAAAGAAAAATTTAGTCCATAAATTTGTAAGAGAGAAAAAGTATGAGTAATAAGTGAAAGTCACGGCGTTCGGGTCGTGACATACTTAGAATATGTTTTTAACATTTACAAGTCACTTACCAATCAATCTCTAAACATACATTAAAAAAAATGAAAGAATGAAAATGTATTTAGAATTATAAGGCATCTTTAATTGAATATCTTAAAAATGTTTTATCTAAGGTTAGTTTAACAAGCGGTTTGGACTAGTATTAATGACATAAGCTATTTGGTTATTAGTAATCATTTGATTGATGAAAATTGATGTATGCAAAAACGCATTTTATCTTTAGATTTATTAAATCGCATACTGCATATACCATAGCACAATATATTACTAATGTGTGTAAATTTATTGTCGGGTGCTCAAGCAAAAGCTTGACTCGGAAACTCGATACTTGGCTTGAGCTCGACTGAGTCTTAATTTTTGAGTTTGAGCTCAGCTTGAGATCAAAATTGTGCTTCTCAGGCTCGCTCGATTAGGCACGTTTATCCGAGCTTGATTCTCATGCTCGAACTTGAGCTCTGTTAGCTTTTAAATTGACATATATTTTGAAATGACAAACACTTGAATAAAATTAAATGTATGATTCAATTTGCAAATTTGCTTATTTACTTATGGTTTTTCACAAACCATTTTATGTGTTTCTTATCAAATATAAGACCATAATTTAATTAATTATTTTTATCTTGGTCTTAATCTATTTAGAAAATGTTTTTGAATATTGCATTAAGTAATTTTCTTATGACCTTAGTGTTTATACTTTTAGAAAATTACTTTATAATGTTTGAGCTAAGTTTTCATGTGCTTAAAGTCAAGAAATATTTAAATGAAATTGAAAAATGATTTTGGGATTAAAAGACTTAAAAGAATTATTCAATTTTCAATTAAAACAGCCTAGAAAATGCATTTGAAGAAGCAAGGATCGATCTCCCCTTTGCATAGGATCGATCCCCTTTAGGTAAAAAGCATTAGGGATCGATCTCCTAAGCTATGGCATCAATCCCCCCCCCCCCCCCCCCCCATGTTTCTCACACTATTTTGCATGTTTTTAAAGCATGGCATCGATCCCCTCACTTAGGGGATTGATCCCTCTTTATCTTAGAAGCCTCTAACGGTTAGTTTTATGTGAGGAATAATAGGAATAATTGTTTTTGGCTCCACCAAGCTTCAACAAACTTTAAGGGGGTATAAATAGAAGCTATGAAGACAATTGGACCCAAGAGACACAATTCAACATATTCTTCAAGCTTCAAAAATCAATTCTTGTGCTAGAAATTCAACATCTTCTATCACTCACACTTTCAAGTGTTTATTGGTTTAGCACAAATCTTGTATAGAATTCTTTAGAGCTTAATTTTGTAATCAATTACCTTCATAGAGATTTCTATTTGATTACATAATCTACCCATTCACTACTTGTAAAGGGGAGAGTCTCCTTAAGTACTTTACTGTAAGTGAGATATTGGGTAGAAAGGTTTACTCCTTGAGCCATAAAAGGAAGTGGTGTAAAGTTTGCTACTTGATCCCATAAAAAGTAGTGGTTGTAAGGTTTGCCATTTGATCTCATAAAAAGTAATGGTTGTAAGGTATCTTCCTTGAACTCGAAAAAAGGAGTGGTATAAGGTTATTTTTGAGCTCGCGAAAAAGAGTGTAACAAATTCATTAGTGGATTAGGGAAAATCCTTGGGAAAATCTCAAGACAGAGGATGTAGGCAAAGTTGCCGAACCTTTATAAATCATTTGCATACAATTCTCTAACCCTTCACTCTTTACTTAATTTCAATTTGATTGTGTATATTCTATTGTACTTGAATTGTACACTAGAATAACCTAGAGAACTACAAAATAGGTTAAAGAATTTAGAAAAGCGAAAAATGAACCTAAGGTCAGTTAAAAACTGATTCACCCCCCTTTCAGTTAGATAATTGAGCCAACAAGCTCGAATTTATTTTTATATATAAAAATATTGTGTATCAATTAAATATAATAATATATAATAACAACGACAACAACAACAACAGTGGAAATCTTACATAAAAATCAAAGTAACAAAAGTCCACGGAAATCACACAACACCTTTGTCTAGGGAATTATAAAGCCTTACATAATTATGGAATTACAAAGATAAAGAACAAAAATATTAACATCACCACCACAACATAAAAGTAAACAAAACATGCAGCAGCAACACTTGCAACAGCAACAACAGTGTAAACTACATAAGAAACTTAAAACTAGGAATGAAATCAAACTAATGAAATTTTTGTAGAAATAGTAACAAGAGATGTCAAGTAACAAGAAGCTAAAGTTCTTAGATTTCAATCCTAGCAATAACAAATAAACAAGCAAATAATTAATACTTTATATATATCAATTGAATTAAACATGTCAAATTAATCAAATTATTTCAATCTTGTTAAATCTATCAATTAAATTTTCAATTACCAAAACTAATAATTCAAACATCCATCAATTATCCTAAATTTTCATTTTATAGATCGACAATCAAATCTATCAAATCAAACTAATTACTAATTAAATTAAATTAATTATACTAATTAAAAAAACTAGATATAGAAAAAAGGTAAGAGATTACTTGTATTGGGTTAGCTCCGAATCCAGTTCAAATGCGAGTTGAAGAATTTGAAAAAGTTTCTATCTAATGGAATGAAATTTGGATTAGAGGAAAGATAGAAAAGCGGAGGAATCCGGTAGATTTGAGGTTGTGTTGATGGACAAAAGGATAGAGCAACAAAACTAGTTTTGGCTTTAGGAAGGCTATGAAAGTGTTTGGGAGGCTTTTGGAGTTTCGTTTCTATTAAACCAATGAACCTGCAATGCATGTGTATATTGGGTTGTTTTTCTTTTTAAAAGAAATGATTTGTAGTTGTAGAATTGAAGAATATGTTTGGATGCCAATCCAAACACAATCAAAGATAGAATAATAAATAATAATGTAATCAAAAAAATAATAAGAAAAAGAGTTATAAAGAAGTGATTCTTACTCTGTAGCTGTTATATTACTTATTATATGCGGTGAAGGTGATTAACTCCCGATGCAAGCCCCATGAGCAAGAAATATGCTACAGGGCTTCATAGAAAATGCAAAAATATCATAAAAGAGAACCTTCTCTATGGGGCCTAATGGCTCGATCATAAAGCATGTATCATGCTTATAATAAAGAAGGGAAACAAACATTTTACTGAACTATGGCTGTATAAGTTGTTTAGACAACACATTATAATGTTCATCTAAGAAAACATTCATAGATTAGTTAACTGAGGCTCTTGATTCATATAAATAAATTAAATCTATATTAAACCTATCTATCAGATCAAATCTTTTTTTTTGTTGAACCAAGATTTCTTGTAAACTCTTGCTTTATAAATTATTAACTCTATTTTTTTTTTACTTAGATATATTATTATCATCTTTATCATTTTCAAATCCAAAACTTAGTTAGCCGTACATGTTAGAGTATGCCTTACAACCAATTGGATTTGGATTTGGATTAAGTAATTTTAAAAGACCCAATTTAGTTGGACTAATGCTAAAGCTTTTTTTAGGGTTTTGTTAAGAGGCACTATAAAAACAACTTTAAGTTTAAAAAGTTAAATAGAATATTTTTAATAGCTGCTTTGCATCTTGGAGCTAGCACTCTTAGAAAACAATTCCCTTCTTCCTCCCTTTGCTTCTGATTACATCTTGTCTCAAGCAAAGGTCTTGTTTCGCGTCCCACTCGTGTGGATACCATTAGAGGGCTTCTCTCAGCTAGGAGTCTTGAGTTAACGATAAATCGAAGGCTGTTCGTGGGTTGCCATATTCAAAAGTTGAACATTCCTACACGAGTCACACCAAAAATGTTAGATTCTATCTCGGAAACAATCTTGTTGCATGATCCTGGTGATTTTGGTTTTGTTGTTTTTCTAATCCGCTGCTTATTTTCGTGTATGACATGATAAACCGAGACAACGAAACCTTACAGTGATATTCGAGCCAGTGTGTAAACGGCTTTCGAGATAGCGAATTCGATTCGCGATGATGCTAATTTATTGTAAGTTGTTATAGATTTGATTTTAATTTTCAAAATTTGTTCGGACAACCTAAAATAATTGTAAGACAATTATAGATTTAAATAAACCATGTAGGGATTTGTTGAATTAAAAGTTACATGTTAGAATACTTTTCAAACTTGTAATTAAAATATTGTCAAAATTGTTTGGCATAACCCTGCACGCCTTTATTTAATATAATTGATATTAGAGCAGTTGTCAAAATTGTTTTGACAAAAAAACCCTGTAGGCAACCTTGTAGTTGCCACCTTTGCAAAAAAAAATTGTTATTATTTTATTTAAAATATAAAAATAAATTAGGATAAAAGTTATCTTGATAAGAGTTTTAAATTAAATATATTTTAAAGAAAGATATTTTTTAAAATAAAATTGGATAAGAGTTATCTAATGGTTTTTGAGATTTTAATAAGATTAAAATTTTAAAAATGTTATCTTGATAAAATTTTGTTTTAAAATAAAATATATCCTATATTAAATTGGATAAGAGTTATCCAATATTTTTAAGATTTTAACGAGATTAAAATTTCAAAAGTAATTATCTTGATAAAATTTCGTTTTAAAATAAATATTTTCTATCTTAAATTGGATAAGAGTTATCCAATATTTTTGAGATTTTAATGAGATTAAAATTTCAAAAGGAGTTATTTTTATAAATTTTTTGTTTTAAAATAAAATATTTTAAAATGGATAAGAGTTATCCAATGATTTTGAGATTTTAATAAGATTAAAATTTCAATTAAGCCCAAATTGGATTTTGAGAATTAAAATTAAATTAAAATAGCCATTGATACCCATAATTAATTAAAATTTGATTAATTAAAATTAGATTTTAATTAGGAAGTATGCAAATTAATATGTGATATTGCTATGTATGCTTGATGCTTGATTCGTATGTGATATAGATGATTGCATGGTGCATGGTTATGGGTCTAAGTTTACATTGGTTATAATTTATTTAAATAAATTTAAATTGGGTCTGTGGGCCTTGTTTTATTTGTAATTTATTTATGTAATAGTTACATAGATAAATTAGGATTATCTTGTAAAATGTACAACATTTGGAGCCAAGATGGTCCGGAGCTAAGGTGAACCGAGGTGATGCTTGAAGGGAAACCGAGGTGAAGGCATTTAGAAAAACATTGTATCCCTAGGTTCTTTTATAATAGAAAGGCCATAACCATGTCACATTTAATTTTATGCTTTTGGTTATATATGTTGATATATATGTTAGAAATGCATGCTAGGTGAGACGGTAAAATTAAAAATCCCTTAAAATAAATATTAAGTCAAAGACAACAAATAAATATGCCTTTTAATAAGATGCATGTGAAAGAGACTTTGTTCGGTATTGTGCTACTTTGGCTTAGTTAAGGCCATACCTACCTTAGGAATTCACATTGCATGAGATAATAGTTATCTCCAAGTGTATTGTGTTAGACTTAACTAAATCAAATTAGGGTATTGGCTCAGTCAAACCTAATAAGATTTAGAGGCATAGGTTGCGCTTTAACCCATATGATGAGTTAGAACAATAGTTGTTCACCCAACCATCCAAGAGTTGCATGAGATGCAATTGACAAGAGTTGTTTACCTAAATAATCTCATTGGATGCATTAGCTCAGCTAAAGTCATAATGGGACCAAATAAGGATCCTGGCCCACTATGAAGTCTTGGCGAAAAGGATTCTCGAGTTGATAGTAAGGGCTATTAGCTTAAGGAAAATAGTGGGAGCAATTCATTTAATTAAAAGACCATAATTAAATGATTTTAATCACAATGTTACTTACTTGCATATTTTATAATTGTAGAATTATCATGGCTTATCCCTTCGTTCTATCCTTGAAAAGGATAACAAGTTGGTTAGGGCAAACTTCTTAGACTGGTACAGAAATTTGAGCGTAGTCCTCACTCAGAAAAAGAAGTTATATGTTCTAGAGCATTCGATCCCGGCTCAACCCCGACAGAATGCTTCCACTACTGATAAGCAAACTTATCAAAAGCATTTGGATGATGCTATTGACGTGCAGCGCCTAATGTTAGCTTCCATGAGTTTTGAGCTCCAAAAGCAACATGAGAATATAAAACCGTTTGATATGATCGAACATCTCAAGGAAATGTTTCAATAGCAAGCATGGCACGAACGTTATGAAGTGTCTAAGGCACTTGTTAGCTTTAAATTGCAATATATATTTTGAAATGACAAAAACTTAAGTAAGCTTTAATGTTTTAATTCATATTGTAAATTTGCATTTTCACACATGATTTTCTCAATCCATTTTAAGTGTTCATATCAAACATTAAGACCATGATTTAATGATATATTCTTATTGGTCTTAATACTTTATAAAATGGTTTTCAATATTAAGTAATTTTCTCAAGAATTATTGAACATAAGTTTAGAAAATTACTTATAAGTTTTTGGACAATATTTTCATTTGAGAAAGTCAAGGAAAACTCCCTTAAAGCTTATAAACATTTTGGGTTGAATTAGGATCAAAGGTCATATCATTTCTAACCCAAAAATGCAGGAAAAATGCCCTCTGGAAGAAAAGGATCGATCCCCACTGTAGCAGGATCGATCCCTTTTTGGCAGAAAGTCTTCCCAAGGTCCCTGAAGCCCAGAATCAACATTCTGGACAAAAGGATCGATCCCCTATGGAAAGGGATCGATCCCTTTGCCTGAAAATAGCCTATAACGGCTAGTTTTGTGAGATACAACGGTCAGATTCAATCTTGGCTCCACCTAACGACTAGAATACATCCAAGGGACTATAAATAGAGGCTTAGAAGCTAAAGAAAGTAAGAGGAACTACTCAATCAACTCCAATACTCATTTTCCTCAAATCCTCAAGCCTCAACAACAATTCAAGAGCTAGAATTCAATATCTTCTATCACTATGATATTCCTTGTATAGAAAAGCACAAATATTGTATAGGCTTTTCCTTGTGCTTAATTTCTATAATCACTTGCCTATCTAGAGGCTTTTTTTGATTACTCATTTGTAAACTCATTTCATTCCTTGTAAAGGGGAGGTTTCTCTTGAGCCTTGAAAAAGAGGGAGGTTACTCTTTAGCCTAGGAAAAAGAGGGAGGTTACTCTTGAGCCTAGAAAAGAGAGAGGTTACTCTTGAGCCTAGAAAAGAGAGAGGTTTCTCTTGAGCCTTGAAAAGAGGGAGTGTAACAAATTCAAGAATAGTGAATTTGGGGAAAATCCTTGGGAGCGTCTCAAGGTAGAGGACGTAGGCAAGGTTGCTGAACCTCTATAAATTACTTGCGTACATTTCTCTTTTCCTACTCTCTTTAATTACTCGCAATTATATTTGTGCTTATTGTATTGAATTTGAATTGCATGCTTGCCTAGCCTAGAGAACTTAGAAATTATTAATATAGGCTAGAAAATTTAGAAGAATCGCAAAACGAGCTTATAGTTAGTTAAAAACCGATTCACCCCCCTCTCGGTATTGCCTTTAAAGCCAACAGCACTCTTCCAGAGCAAGATGGCTGAGGGAGCTCCGGTGCACACTCATGTACTTAATATGATTTGGTACATTGAGAGGCTGGTAGCATTAGTCTTCACCATGCATAAAGAGTTGTCAGTTGATCTCATCCTCCAATCCTTACCAGATAGCTATAGTTCGTTTGTGTTGCACTACAACATGAACAATATGGATAAGACACTGGCAGAATTGCTCAACATGTTGAGAATTGTTGAGCAGGACTTGAAGAAGTTAAGGCCTACTTCTGTTATGGTGATTGACAAGACCAAATCCAAAGGCAAAGGAAGCCTAAGGGTAAACCCAAGCCCAAAGGTAACAAGAAGGAAAAGGCTAAGAAGCTCAAGCCATCTGGTGGAGTTGCTAAGACAGGAAAGTGCTTCCATTGCAGTAAGACTGGGCATTGGAAGCGAAACTACACTGTGTACCTTGAGGAGTTGAAGAAAAAGAAAGGAAGTCAGACTTCCACCTCAGGTATATATGTGATTGAGATAAATCTGTCTACTTTCTTATCTTGGGTATTAGATACTAGATGTGGTTCTCACATTTACATGAATGTGCATGGACTAACAATGAGTAGAAAACTTGCCATGGGTGAGGTGGTCCTACGAGTTGGAAATGGAGCAACGGTTGCTGTATTAGCTATAGGAACATTTAATTTATCGTTGCCTTCGGGCCTAATTCTAGAACTTGATAATTTTTATTATGTTCCAACAATTGCCAAGAATATTATTTTTATTTCTTGTTTGGACAAGAAAGGTTTTTCTTTTAAAATAATAAACAATAGTTGTTCAATTTACTTTAGTGATATTTTCTATGGCAATGTTTCCATTATGAATGGATTGTATGTTCTAGACTTAGATAATCACATATATAGTGTTGATTTCAAGAGGTCAAAGGGTAATAAGATTAACCCTACATTCCTTTGGCATTGTAAACTTGGTCACATAAACGAGAAATGCATATCTAGGCTCTACAAAGATGGACACTTAGATTCATTTGATTTTGAATCATATGATGTATGTGAATCTTGTTTACTTGGTAAAATGACCAAGGCCCCTTTTACAGGAACAAGTGAAAGGGCTAGTGGTTTACTGGAGCTGATACATATAGATGTATGTGGCTTATTAACCACACAGGCTAGAGGAGGGTTCCAACACTTCATCATATCTACTAATGACTACAGTAGATATGGCTATGTGTAACTAATGAGACACAAGTTAGAATCCTTTGAAAAGTTCAAGGAATTCAAGAATAAGTACAAAACAAGCTAGGTAAGAATATCAAGACACTCCGATCAAATCGAGGTGGAGAGCATTTGAGCCTAGAATTTATAAATCATCTAAAGGAGTGTGGAATAGTTCCAACACTCACTGCACCTGGTACACTTGAATGGAACGGTGTATTTGAGAGGAGAAATCGAACCTTGTTAGACATGGTTCGATCCATGATGAGTTTATCTGACCTCTTTGTCTCCTTTTAGGGTTATGATTTAGAGACAGCAGTATTAACACTAAATCATGTTCTTACTAAAGTTGTTGAAAAGACACCACATGAGATGTGGATATGAAAAAAGCTTAATATGTCTTTTCTAAAGATTTGGGGTTGTGAGGCTTATGTCAAAAGACAAGTCTTAGACAAAAATAGGACCCAAATCTGATAAATGCATATTTGTGGGGTATCCTAAAGAGACAAAAGGATACTAATTCTATAATCCCACAGAGCACAAAGTGTTTGAGGCTCGGTACGGTGTTTTTTTAGAAAAAGGACTTCCTTTTTAGAAGAACTAGTGGGAAGAAAATAGAGCTTGAAGAGGTTCAAGAACCACAAAATGTCACTGAATGTTTAGTGGAATAGGAGCAAGTCCCACAAGATGTTATGGAACAGGAAGTAGCTCTAGAAACATAAGGCCCGCATAGGTCTAATAGGATACGTCGAGAGCCCAAGAAGCTTAACCTTCTGACCACTTAGCACTACGATGTATTGCTCATGGATAATGATGAGCTTACCACCTACGAAGAAGCAATTACGGGCCCAGATTCTAAGAAATGGCTTGAAGACATGAAATCCGAAATGGACTCCATGTATACAAACCAAGTATGGACCTTAGTTAATCCACTTGAAGAGGTAAAACCCATAAGGTGCAAATGGGTCTTTAAAAAGAAGACTAACATGGATAGTAATGTGCATACCTATAGAGGCCGATTGGTGGCCAAAGGTTTCAAACAAAGGCATGATATATACTATGATGAAGCCTTTTCACCAGTTGCAATGCTTAAGTCCATTCGAATTTTGCTTGTTATCGCTGCATACCTTGATTATGAGATATGGCAAATGGATGTTAAAATAGCGTTCCTGAATGGAAACTTGTCGGAAGATGTGTATATGACATAACCTGACAGTTTTATCACTCCTAAGAATGCCAACAAGGTATGCAAGCTTCAGAAATCCATTTATGGATTAAAGCAAGCTTCTCAGAGCTGGAACATTCATTTTGATGAGACAGTCAAAGAGTTTGGCTTCATCAAGAATGAAGATGAACCTTGTGTTTACAAAAAGGCTAGTGGGAGTGCTGTCATATTCCTAGTGTTATATGTGGATGACATATTACTCGTAGGAAATGACATTCCTGCCTTATAATTTGTCAAAACTTGGCTGGGGAATTGCTTCTCCATGAAAGACTTAGAATAAGCAGCTATATCCTTAAAATAAAGATCTATAGAGATAGATCGAGTAGGCTACTAGGTCTAAGTCAAAGTACATATATTAACAAAGTGTTGAAAAGTTTCAACATGGAAGAATCCAAGAAAGGATTCTTACCTATGTCACATGGCTATTATCTCTCAAAGGACATGTGTCCTAAAACACAAGATGAGAGAGATAAAATGGCTAAGATTCCATATGCTTTAGCTATTGGATCTATCATGTATGCCATGTTATGTACGAGGCTTGATGTCTCACATGCTTTAAGCATGACGAGCAGGTATCAAGCTAACCCAGGTGAGCGTCACTGGGTAGCAGTTAAGAACATCCTTAAGTACTTGAAAAGGACTAAGGATGCCTTTTAGTCTATGGAGGAGAGAATGAGCTCATTGTAAATAGTTCCACTGATACTAGTTTCCAGTCAGATAAGGATGACTTTAAGTCACAATCTAGCTATGTGTTTTACCTGAATAATGGTACTGTAAAGTTGGAAAAGTTCTAAACAAGAGATAGTGGCCGATTCTACGATCAAGGCTGAGTATATAGCGGCATTAGATGCAGCTAAGGAAGTTATTCAGAACAAGAAGTTCATTATAGAACTTGGATGATCCCTAGCATTGCTAATCTAGTGGCACTCTATTGTGACAACAATGGAGCCATTGTACAAGCTAAGAAACCTTGGTCTCTCCAGTGATCTGAACAAATACTCAGGCCCTTCCATGATCAATTGGCTATAGTGCAAGTGGGAGAATGTTAGTGTATGCACTATGAGCCAATCAGATTTGAACTTGTATTACACTTATGACATTGTGATTATTTATGTTATTTAATAATACATGGCGGTTATTATCGTTATTGACTATATTTAATTTGATCAAGTCATAATCAAATGATAAAGTCCCTAGAATAGTGTATTTATATAAAAGGAATCAAAGTAATGACTTTGATAATAAGATCCTTATGATACAAAGAATACTATTCTTAAATATCCTTAGTCGTAGTATCATTGAGAAGGGAAATCAGTGCTACGGTAAGACTAATATGTGTTAGATTCCTTTGGGTGACTAATCTCATAAGTCATGGATATGGTGATATCCAGATCAACACATGGGTGATCATTATGAATGAATACAATGGATTGACTCATCTTGAGAACTCTATGTGGATCGTTACATTAAGTGTCAGTAGATGTTCTCAAATGGCAATGGTATATGTGATTCTTAGACTTGAGATCACCATGGTATTCTATGTGTGGATTGGTGTACTTTGATGCTGGTAAACGTAGCTCAATGAGGGTTGCAAGTAAGACAGTAATTGGGTACATCATGAATCATATGAGGGTTGTAAGTGATCAAGATAGGATTTGTCCTTCTTGGTAACAAGAGTTTATATCTCAAGGCCTCTCAATAGAGATTAATGATTGAAAATTTGTGGCCATAGTACAAATGAGATTTAAGATGAGATCTTGAATTCATTTGATTAAATCATTTATCTTGAGATTGAGAAACAATGTAGTTGAACTTTAATAGAGATGACACGTTTCATACTCTATGTTCAACTGAGATATTAGGTGACGAAAGAATCGAATTATACGGTAATTGCTCATTGAAAGGTTGTTGTCAACTTAACTACATTTTCATTACTTGGGTAGCCATGATGCATTACTAGATGCCAATCTTGGCTTGTGATTTATGAATGAGATTCTGAATCACTGCCAACGTAATGGAAACCTAAAGGGTCACACACAATAAAAGTATGACCAAAACAAGGTAATTGGAGTTGGATCCATGTGATGAATCCTAGTACAAGTAGGATTCCTAGTGAGACTAGAATCCTGTTCCAACTAGAATTCGAGATTTAATTAATAGTAATTTTAGCCCGTGATTACCAAAAGATATTTTTGTCTTTTCAATTATAATGAGATTATAATTATGATTTATTAATTTAATAATTCATGGGTAAACCAAATTATTAATCCAAATGCATAACCATTTGGTTGTAGTGCAAGTGGGAGATTGTTAGAGTATGCCCTACAACCAATTGGATTTGGATTAAGTAATTTTAAAAGGCCCAAAAGACGCAATTTAGTTGGACTAAGGCTAAAGCTTTTTTTTTAGGGTTTAGTTAAGAGGCACTATAAAAACAACATTAAGTCTAAAAAGTTAGACAGAATATTTTCAATAGCCGCTCTGCCTCTTGGAGCTAGCACTTTTAGAAAACAGTTCCCTTCCTCCTTCCTTTGCTTCTGATCACATCTTGTCTCAAGCAAAGGTCTTGTTTCGCATCCTACTCGTGTGGATACAGTTAGAGGGCTTCTCTCAGCTAGGAGTCTTCAGTTAATGATAAATCGAGGTTTGTTCATGGGTTGTCATATTCAAAAGTTGAACATTCCTACACGAGTCACACCAAAAAGGTTAGATTCTATCCCGAAAACAATCTTGTTGCATGATCCTGGTGATTTTGGTTTTGTTGTTTTTCTAATCTGCTGCTTATTTTTGTGTATGACATGATAAACTGAGACAACGAAACCTTACAGTGCACTCCAAGCAGTGGCGAAGCTAGAAATTTTGTTTAGTGGGGGCTTAATTAAGTATAGTAAGTTATAGAAAACAATAACAAGAATAATAGTACTAATAATAATAATAAATTTAAAATGTTCAAATCTAGTCATAATTATTAAAAAAATTTAATTGTTCTTGTCGCGGATTTTTATTTTGAAAACGTTACACAATAATTTCATTATTGATACTTTTAGATACATCTTTTTCAATTTATACAATTAAAACTATCATTCAACTATGTATCTCTCATTCATTTCGCAAATGATTTTTTAAGATATTCATTAATGAAAATTTTCTTTCTATTCAATAGAATAAGTAGTAATTTGAACAAAAAATAAATTAATGGATATATTATCTTTCTTAGTTTCAACCATTATTATAGTGAGACAGTTAATATTTTAACTCTAAAAATTTAATATTAGAATGCACATCTATAAGACAATTTTGAAATTCAACTTCTAACGTTTCATAAATCAAATAAAATTTAACAAGATATAATAATTTTTAGTTATTTAAAAATATTGAGTCCCACTGACTCCAAGCATAGTTTAATCAACAACATCATCTTAATAACAAAGTGCCACCTTTTTATCTGTAATGGGAAGTAGATTCGGAGCAAAGGTCAATTGGTCTTGTATGGAATGAGATAAGACATAAAGATTCAGTCTAAATTGTATATGCATTAGTTACCTGCATTTAGCAAAATACCGCAGATAAATGAGATATTCTTGTAAAGTTGCTTTCCTTTTTTAAATGACAGATAAAGCATGAAAATTCCTCTTTTCACCAAAAAGTTAAGGAAAGCAACATGGTCCAAAGAAAAAGGAAATGTTAGACAATCATGCAGG
The DNA here is from genome assembly GCA_032173925.1 of Heritiera fomes. NCBI lineage: Eukaryota > Viridiplantae > Streptophyta > Magnoliopsida > Malvales > Malvaceae > Heritiera > Heritiera fomes. The sequence goes on along the minus strand of JAPDPM010000012.1, from coordinate 9,178,384 downwards.
AATCGGCAAATCCACATAACTAATTAAAAGATAAAAGTAAAAAAGAATAGAAAATAATTGACATGTTGAAGGAAATACAATTACTTATACATAACAACATGAATATACATACATACACCCATTGTACACTGCAATATATTCTAAACATTCTCTATGTTAGAAATTCCCATGAGAACAAATTTCAAATAGGAAATATGGAAGGTTTTCTTTATTTTTCATGTTGTCACGTCCATTTCGGAATGTTAATACAATTATAAATTTTTTAAGGATGCAGGTTTCAGTTTTGCCACGATTTTACAAATGCAATCAAATTTGCACATCAAAATGTTTGATTTACGTAATCCTATTGCAATTATATAAGATGCATTTTAAGGCTTTAGCAAAAGACCGTGAAGCAATCCATACAACTTAGTTCAATCCTTATTTTGCCAACATATAATTAAAAACCGAACATTCTTTCCTTTGTGATTAAATCACAAAACAATATGATTTAAGATTTGCAAGGCTTACTTTAATATAGGTTATATAGATTTAAGAATTTTGGTTGTTATGAAAATTCAAAAAATAAAAGTCATATATATGAACTCTATATGTTCTTAATGTATACTAATACATTTTAGGATGTTTACAATATTTTTTTTACTATTCTGTAGCTATTAATTTTTTAAACTTAAAGATTGTCATTTACAATAAAGAGAAAGGAATTCATAAATAGCTACAAGAATATAATTTGCAATTTATAATTATATTCTTCATCATCATCATTATTATCAAAGCCTTATCCTAATAGATTATAGGTAACGTGAACTAATATATAAACTCACGTTTAGTTGTCAACATAAATTTTCTTCCTTTATTATTCCTATTCAAGATAATGTGTTCTTTCAGCTTTAGTGCCCTTATATCCTTTCGAATGACTTTCTTCTAAGTTTTTTTCCATTTTCTTCAAGCTTTGACTTTTTCATCATTCATAGCCTTAACTTTCCTAACTAGAGCATATACAGTTTTACGTCATATATGTTCAAATCAACATAAGCTACTTCCAGTTATCTCTTTTTCAATAAGTACAACTTCAACCTTCACTACTAGAAAATAGACATTTTGCAACGCTTAAAGTCGTTGCAAAATGCAAAATTATCGTTGCTAAAACTTTTTATAACAACTTTTAATCGTTGCAAGGTAGTTGTGTATAATTCTGTTGCTAAAAGTATTGCAACAACTTTCATCGAATAATACGTCATTGCAAAAAACATTTGTCACAACGACTTAATATTTTGTCTATATTTTTTTTTAGCAACGAAATGTATTTGGTTGCAATTCCTCTTTTTAATTGTTGCAATTGTTAGTTTAAGAATGATTATAGTCGTTGCTACAAATAAATACGAAACAACATGCGAGAACGACATATTTTAATACTGTAGTGTATATTAGAACTCTCACCACTATTTAATTCCTATATATTTTGCAAATATAAGGGGTAACAACATGGTGGCCCCCATGAACCTTCTAGTGTCCGGATGGAGGTGAAACCTAGAAAGCTCGATATTCAGAGTCAAATAAAGTGATGGTAAGAAATTCTAATCCAAACTCAATTATTTAGATTATTTTTGAGGTATTTAAAACAAATTTAAAAATGACGATTAAAGACATAGGCCGATGGAATTTTCGTGAATAATAGCCAAACGAAATTGACTTTTGGCCAAGTGTCAAATGTAAAATAATCCTCATGTGAGAGAGTCCCATGCCATGGTAATAGATAGACTAAATCACCTGAAGAAACATAAAATTTTGCGATTTTACGGTTAAGGGTTTTTTTCGTAATTTGACACAAATGACAGTCAAACTTTAAGGAAAGCTTATCCAACCATAAGAATAAGTTAAATAGATGTGATTGATGATTAAAAGGCATATTTTGGAGATTAGACTGATAGTTCTCAATAAAGTCAAATCGAAAGGGCAAAATAGTCCAAAAAATTCAGATTTTAAGGGCAAAATGGTAATTTTGCCATTAAAATCTGAATTTTTCTAGAATTTTCAGTCATCTTCTCCTCATTTTTGGCAGCAACTTGGTTGTGTCTAAAAACCATTTTTGGAGATTGACGTGAGAGAAAGCTTATAAAACTCCATTAAAACCTTATCAAAACCAAAAATCACCTTCACCAAAATTGTTCCTCTGAACTTCCTCTATCTTTCTATACCAAAATCATCATCTGATTGCCAAAATAAGAGTGTAGACTCCATTGAAGGTTTCGGCCAAGAGGAAAAGGTATGGAAGTGTTTACTTTTTCTTGGTTTTCATGATCTATCCTTAGTGTTTAACATGTCTAGGTGCATATTCAAGCTTAAATCATGTTGAAACCATGAGATTGGGCAAGTGATGTTTCGGTCATGTATTGGAATTCATGATAGTGATGTTGTTTGATGTAAATTTAATGTGGGATTAATAGAAAATAATGGTAGAAATGATGAATAGCTTAGAATTTAATTTAGTGAAATTAAATGGAAGAAATTCATAAGTAGGGATGGAAAAGGTGGTTCGACCATGGCATGAGGGACTAAGATCTTGTGTCATTTGATGTGTAAACCATGTGGAAGTAATATAGAAAATTTGTAGAATTAAATTGGAATTGATAAAATAATTAAATTTGGAAGAAAACACTAGTGAGAGAGAGAAGAGGCATTCGGCCATGGTGAAGGGGAAGAGGAATTTGTGGCCATTTTAATGTGATTTAAGTTCTACAATAATGTACAAAATAATCTAAGAATGTAGGCGCAATTGGAACTGAAAACGAACTTACATAGAGAAAGTTGTAATTTTTGTACTGGTAGAAAATATACCAAAAAATAAGGTTGCAGTAGGCAATGTAATATATTTTATGATATTAAATATTTTTATAATGAGAATGTAGAATATTGACAATATTGATATGACAATTTGCAGCTAAGAAACCTGATGAGGACACTGGTGCTATTTCTCAACACAGTGAAATATTATCAGGTAAGGGATATATATAATGAACATAGGGATACTATAATGCATGTTTTGATGTGAAATAAATTTTTTGAAATTGCTTTGGAATCAATTAGATTGAAAATTGTGAACTGTTGTTGTGGAATTTCTGTTGTTTTTGTGCAAGAGGGTTAGGATATACCAAGTTGTTATGCTGCCAAAATTTTTAATAATCTCATGAATCAACCTTTTTAAATCATTGAATATTAGTAGTGAATGATTTACGAAGAAATTCCATTTACTTTATTGAATTTCATTATTTTCATATTATACTGAAAAACAATATTTAAAAATTCATGTTATCGAATTTGGCATACGTGAAGGTACTGACATGTTATTATCACTTGTTTACATATAAATAGAATATTTTTAAAACTAAATATTGAATTGTGGATATTTTATAAAATTTTATTTCTGAACTGTTTATATTTCCAAACTATGCCTTTATGGACTAATTGAAGATTTAACCTTCAGAAATTGCCTCCGTAAACAGTTATAAAAAGCTTTATAGTGTTTTTAGAGACTGTTGGCCCCATAGCTACCTGTGGGCACATGCTATTATGAGTGTATGATCATATGACTAACTTGTGGGTTGATTGACCTTGATCCCGTCATCAGCCTCCCAAATGGTGCCTGATCAATACCACTGAGGACTATATTCTGACTATGGCCATATGTCCTATTGCATGAGTCTATTGGGTGATGCCTTGTCTTTATAATTGTGATGATATTGGTGATTTTAAATTGTGGCTTACCATGAATTTTGTGAACTGAAGTTTTATATATATATATATATATATATAAATATATATGTTTAAGGAGTATTTTAAAATTGATTTATGGAATTTAAGACTTATGGAATTTATTTGTGGAATACAATTAAATTTTGAACTCCCTATAGTCACATTTAGGAACCGAGATACAATATGTACTTCAAAATACCTCCCCTATTCTATTTGGTTTTGTCACAGCCTGTGACCCTATTTTTCACCTTATTCTATACATCTTATATGGTTGGGCTGTCTGCGATATTTTACTTTCCTTTAACATATTAACAATTTCATATTAAATTATAATATGAATTACATCCCCTATCTTAATTCATAATGAAGTAGTACTGTAGGTAAGTCTAAATACAGAAAATAAATGATCATACCTTATTAAATAAATCAAGCTGTCGCATCGTTCCCAAATGCACAGTCGAAGTCCTTTAGATGTCAGACTCTTAGTCCTCAAAAACCTGAAATGTTAATATTAAGGGGTGAGCAAACCACGGCTCAGTAAGGGAATTATATGCATACTTGATATTCAGCTATCTATATGCTGAAAAACTTTTTCATTTTTCTTATGGGCTCTAGGCTCGCATGTAGGAAGGATACTACAGTCGGCTAGGGATCCGGATGGAGTAAGGTAGGTATTTTGAAATACCTATCTTAATTCGAAACCTAGAAGCAACTGTAGAGAGTAATAAATTTCTTTTCGTTTGAAATTTAAATCCTTTTCCTTTTTATTCCATATCATTTTCTTATTCCTTTCAAAATAATGCTTTTAAATAAAGTAACTAATATTCATATCTTCTTTGAAAAGAATATTAGTTAAATCATCATCATTCTCGTTTAAACTCATTTCATGTTTTACTATATAATCATAATTAGTACAGTACTTTAAATAGCAAAATAAGCTATAAATTCCTTTTCGTATAACATATAAATCATTTAAATCTAATATTCAATAGATTTATTTTCCTCCTCTTTCTTTTTTGGAAAACATATCACATATTCATATCACATATAGTCTAATATTCAATTTAAAATCATATTAAGAATATTAGACTCATAAACTCTTTTTCCTTTTGAAAACATGTTACATGTTCATATCACATGTCATATGAAAATCATCTCGTAGTACTAAAATCAGTACTGAAATAAGCATTATGTAAAGTGTTGTAAATCACTTTCATTTAACTTATCACATATCATGTAAAACATTTTCACATATGGAGACTTAGGCACGCACGCCCAGCCCGTCCACTGGGTCGTTACTCATATCATGCTATAGACCTCGAAAGGTATAAATAATCATGTCAGATCTATGACCATAGTCTATAATTGTCCTCGGCGGATCATTGATCAGGTGTCGGTCGGGACTACATATCACATATCACATATCACATATTACATGTCACATATCACATATCAGCATGATAGGATGCCAACTAGTCTCGAAACCGTGTTTTTCATTATCAGAAAACCTTTATGGAATTTATAAAAATAATAATTTCATAATTAAAACCATAAATGTTATATAATAAATCAAGTGAATATTTAAGAAAATATTTATAAAATATTCACTTTATCCCTTTTCATCTTTCATTTCATATCACGTATAATTCATATATCGAGAGAATATTTAGAAAACTTTTATAAAATATTCTCTTTATCCCTTTTTCATTTTCCAATTCATATCACATATAATTCATATATCGAGAGAATTTTCGGTGATCTCATTATCACCAATTTCGAAAACATGAATATTTTAAAATGAATTTCGTTATATTCATATTTTATGAAAAATAATCATTTTCTCGATTTTCGTAGTTAGAAATCATTTCTCGTGAAATAAAATCATTTATTATGATTTTATAAATTTTCTAAAAATTTTCAATAATTTTCGATAATTTTTCGACAGTATAACGGCTGCCGATTGGCTAGCCTCCTGCACGAAAAATACAGTTTATATTCTCAACTGGTACATCATCACAAATTTTCAATCATCATTCATCGCAATATTTTCATAAAATATTTCATAATTTAAATCATGCAGACTGAATATCTTTACAGTGCTGCACATGCATCCCTTACCTATTTCGGGTCGGCGACTGCCTCTCGAAGGTCGCGCCCATGTTCACCTCGCCCGATTCCATCAGCTCGGTTATCGAGGGAATTTTTTGGAAATTAAATTCTAATTTTGAGAATTTTTTCATAATTATTTAAATAAATAAATTATTTAAATAATTTAACACTTCTCGAGATTTCTTACCGATTCCCGTAATTCCCGGGTTTTCGAATTCTCGGGATCTCCCGTAATTTCTGAAATTCTCGAATGCCGAAAATTTCTCTTTTTTTTCCTTTCCTTTTCTTTCTTTTTTTTTCTTTTCTTTTCTTTTTCCTTTTCCTTTTTCTTTTCTCTTTTTCCTCTCTTCCTTTTCCTGGTCGGACCGGTTCAGACCGGTCAGATCCCCTCATCGTCGGTTCTTCTCCGATGGCCGGTTCTCTGGTAGTTCGACGACTCCTCAGCTGGCCGACGGCACGGTGAACCTGCTGGTGGTCTCCATTCAGCCCGGATCGACGGCATGGCGGCTGATCTACTCGGTTTAGGTCAGCGTCTTCTCCTCCTCCGTTCGTCCTTCCTCCGTCGTTTTCCTTCACCGCCGGTGGCTTCTCCACCTTCCTCTCACCTCCGCCGAGGTTGACGTTAGGGTGGCGGTGCCTGACCAGCCGGCACCGCCGTTTCCTTCCTCCTTCCTCTTTGACTTTTTCCGTCGGTTTCTGTTTCGTTTTCTTTCTTTTCTTCTCCGTTTCCGTCGTCGGTCGCCTTCCTTCACGTCGCCGGTGGCTTCGCCTCCTTTTCTTCTTCCTCTCTTGGCCAGCCGACGGTGGCCGGCTTCCACGCGGAAGGTAGAATCGGGAGTTCCCGATTCTGTTTCTTCCATTTTTTTTCTTTTTATTTTAATTCTCCTATATTATATTTTTATATACCATATATAAACAGAATATTTTAACATATATATATATTATACACAAAATACATATATATATATATAAATTTTTATTGGAATTAATATATAAATATTTCATATATATATGTATTTATATATATTGTATTACAATATATATACATATATATACAAGTTTTGATAGTAAATAAAATTTACTTTTCTTATATATTTATATATTTATATACATACATAAAATATCATATTTATATACATATGTATTATTTAAATGTACTAAATAGTATATATACATATATATACTAATGTATATTAATATATACTATATAGTATTTCAATACATATGTATTTGTATAAAAATACATTTATATAATATATAATTATATAAATATATTTTATATTCTTTTCTCCTTTTCTTATTTAATTTGGATTTCCATTTATCCAAATTAAATTTCCTCAGTTTTATCAAAATTAATTTTCTCCACTTCTTCAGTTCATCAATTCGGGAATTTCAACGATATTCCCATCTCGTAAACAAATTTTATTTATTTACTTTAATTTATTTACTTCCTCTTATCTATTTTCTTAAATATTAATTTCCAATAAATAATTGAAAAATTTGCGGTTATCACAGGTTTCGTAGCCAACTATAGTATATTTCCTATGAAATTCGTGCCTAATATACTTTACTTGCATTATCTATAAATTTTAATGCGTGTTTTGAAAACTTGCATATAGTTTATATAGTATCAATTTTGTTATATATATTTCTTACTGGGCATCAACTCATCTCATTTTTCCCCTCCTCCTAGATTATTTTTAGTAGATCTTTGCTTTAGTTCAGGAGGATTTCTACGAGGTATCCCTTAGGTGGATTTGTATTATCGTTGAAGTATATTTTCTTTTTTTTTTATATTTTCAAACTTCTATTATATAGTACTGATGTATGTAAAATACATATATATGAGATGTAAATTAAGAATAATTTCGTAATATAAATAGATAAATTTTCCTTTGTATATATATATTTTATATGAGTAAAATGAAGGCACTGCAGATAGCCTAATCGTTATCTTGTGAAAGTAGTGGAAAATGTACATAAAATATCTAAATTTAAAACGTGAAAGTTAAATTGGTATCAGAGCGAGGTTGGCCTGATGTCTGACAGTGTCTTTCAGTTTAGAAATGATTTACATCCCTTCTAGTATTATAATTGTCTGAATATGTAATTAAAATGAGTGATTAAAAGCATTTTGCGGTTGTTTTGGTGTAGATGAGTGATAGGCGATGGGGTACCAGATGGGGATGGGGTCGTTCAAGATGTATCCAGCCCTCGCTAGAGCACACTCCGGAGCCAGAATCAGAGCCAGCTCTTCCTCCATAGCCTGAGAGTGCTAACACTCGATTTAATAAAATTGAGCAAATGTTGGCAGAACTAATAGCTAATCGAATAGAGCAATAGTACATGTCACGACCCGTGACCACATTTTTCATCTTCTTATACACAACTTAACCGGTTGGGCTGTCTGCGATACTTCACTTGTACTGACTATTAAACAATTTTACATAATATTGTTTATATTATACACATCCCCTATCGTAATTTATCAGATAAGTAGTACTGTTGACATGTCTAAATACAGAGAATAAATGATCATACCTCAAATAAACAGTCGGTCTGACACATTGTCCTTCGTGTACAGCCAGGATCCACAATCCACAGAACTCACATTCTTCAAAACCTGAAATGTTGAAAATTAAGGGGTGAGCAAAACCACGGCTCAGTAAGAGAATTATATGCCTCACTTGATACTCAGCTTCCTATATGCTGAAAATCTTTTTTTTTTTCATTTTTCCTATGGGCTCTAGGCTCGCATGTAGGAAGGATACTACAGTCGGCTAGGGATCCGATTAGAGTAAGGTAGGTATTTTAGAATACCATACTTGTTCCGGAACCTAGAAGCAACTGTAGAGAGAGATTTTCATTTCATTTTGACTTAATAAATCCTTTTCCTTTTCACCCCAAAAATCTTTTCGCATTCTTTTCAAAATGATGCTTTTATGAAATACAAGGGTTTAATTACAATAACTAATATTCATATATTCTTTAAAAAGAATATTAGTTAAATCATTATCATTTTTCTTTAAAACTTATTTCATATACATACAGATGTCTCGAACTTGTTTATGCTTTCATTCTATTCTTAAATTCCTAAGGCACCATTCTTTTTATCAGTATGATTAAGTGTGAAAGAACGAACTCATTGTAAGGATCGGGAGTGCCTAGATCTCTGTTAACCAGGGATTTACCACCCCAGTGCCTTACTCATCCGATATATCACACACATCATATGTCATATGCACCAGATCTATTTCATCCTTTGACATTTGTTGAATTCACGAATCACAATCACTTACTTATCATCACAATATCCTACAGAATTTCTTACTAACTCATCAGAACTCGTGTAGCACTTAGTTCCCGAAGGACTCTAAAGGTGGCTCCCACGGTACAGTCGTCGAGTCTCTGCTCGGTTTGGCCTTTACTAAAACATCGGAACACGTGTAGCACTTAGTTCCCGAAGGACTCTAAAGGTGGCTCCCACGGTTCAATCATCGAGTCTCTGCTCGGTATGGCCTGTACTGAAACATCAGAACACGTGTAGCACTTAGTTCCCGAAGGACTCTAGAGGTGGCTCCCACGGTTCAATCATCGAGTCTCTGCTCGGTCTGGCCTGTATTGAAACATCAGAACACGTGTAGCACTTAGTTCCCGAAGGACTCTAGAGGTGGCTCCTACGGTTCAATCATCGAGTCTCTGCTCGGTCTGGCCTGTACTGAAACATCAGAACACGTGTAGCACTTAGTTCCCGAAGGACTCTAGAGGTGGCTCCCACGGTTCAATCATCGAGTCTCTGCTCGGTTTGGCCTTTATGCCATATGTACTTTCCACTGTCTTATCAGATCTCATGTAGTACTTATGATCTAATATTTCATTTGAGACCATAGAAAGAATATTAGAATTATCATTTCTTCCTTTTGAAAACATATTACCTATCATTTATGGAGTCTAAGATAGACATCAATCTTATCATACTGTATACCTCGGAGGGTAAGGAAGTACACCGGTCAAATCTATGACCATAACCTATATTGTCCTTGGTGGATCACTGATTAGATGTCCACCGGGACTAAACATATCACATATCATGCATCAGCATGATAAGAATACCAACCAGTCTCAAAACCGTAATTCTCATCATAAAATACACATTTATGGAATTTATATAAATATATAATTCCATGATTTAAAACCATAAGGGTTAAAATCCTTTAGTGAATATTTATAAAAATATTCATAAGAATACGCACTATATTTCACTTCATCTTTCGTCTCGTAATTTGTGTAATTTATCTATTCCGAGAATTTTCGGTGGTTTCATTGTCACCATTCTCGAATACATGAATATTTTAAAATTTCATCTCATTATATTCATGTTTTATGAAATTTAGTGATTTCCTCATTTTTCGTGATTTACTATCGAAATTCGGAAATAAAATCATTGAATAGGATTTTTTTAAAAGTTTTTCTAAAATTTTCGGCAGCATAACGGCTGTCGATTCACTAACCTCCTGCACGGAAAATACAGTTTAAAATCTTTCAGCCAGTACTTCTTCCCAAATTATTTTAAGCAAATCATGCATCATAATAATTTTCATAAAATAATTGCATAAAATATTTCAATTAAATTATGCAGACTGAGTATCCTTACAGTGCTGCACATGCATCCGTTACCTTTTTTCGGGTCGGCGAATTCCGCTTATCGATCGTGCCCGCACTCCATTTCTCCCGATTCCTTTTCCCGATTGCTGAAAATAATTTCTGGAGTTAAAATTCTAATTTTTTAGAATTTTTCATAATTTATTTAATTTTTTTTTTGAAATTAAATTCTCGGAAAATTTCTTACCGAATTTGTAAAATCCCGGGTTGTCGAATTTTCGGGAATTTTCCGAATTCCCGAAATTCTCCTTTTTTCCTCTTTTTCTTCCTTTTTCCTCTTTTTCTTTTCTTTCTTTCTTTTCTTTTTCTTTTTCTTTTTCTTTTTCCTTTTTCTTTTCTTTTTCTTTTCTTTTTTTCTTCTTCCTTTCCCGGTCAGACCGGTTCAGACCGGTCCAGAGCCCTTCCTCGCCGGTTCCTCGCTGGCGGCCGGTTCTCCGGCGGTTCAGGCGTCCCTCAGCTGGCCGGCTGCACGACGAACTTGCCGGTGCCCTCCGTTTGCCCTGGATCGGCGGCATGGCGGCGGATCGAGGCGGTTTTGCCTCGGTTCTTCTTCCTCTTCGCCGGCGTTCCTCCGCCGTCCATTGCGCCTCCGGTGGCCTCCATCAGCTTCCTCTCCCTCCGGTGAAGCTTCGGTGGTAGTGGCAGCCACCGATTCGGCCGGCACCGCCGTCGGCCATTTTCCTTTTCCTCCGGCTTTTGCTTCGTTTTCCGTCGATCTCGTTCCATTTCTTCACGCCGCCGGTAGCTTCCTTCTTTTCTCTGGCCGGTGGCGTCCCGCCTTTCGTTTCCCCTCGCCGGCGGTGGCAGCTCCGCCGCCGTCGGCCCTTGGCTGGGAGGGTCGGGGTTCCTCCCCGATTTTCTTCCTTCTCTTTTGTTTTCTGTTTCATTTCCTTTTTTGTCTTTTATTTTCTTTCTATATTTAGTATTTACTATATACTATATATTATACAATATATTTTATACATATAATATATATTATATGTTATACATACATTATTTCATACATAATATTATACAATATATATTATATACAAAATACATATTGTACATTACAAAATACATGTCTAGTATATATGTGTATATTTATATATATACTTAAAATTAAGTAACATTTATATATATAAATTATATAAATGCTATAATAAAATATTTATACATATAAACTTTAATATAAAACCATACTTACTTTTCTTCTATATGTATTTACATAATTATATATACACATAAAACATTATATTTATATACATATGTATTATTTGAATTCATGAAATAGTATATATATATTTCTATATATATAACAACGTATTTTAAAATATACTATATAATATTTTGAATACATATGCATTGGTATAAAAATACATTTATATAATAATATATAATTAGATAAATATATTTCATTTATTTTCTTATTCTCTTATTAAATTTTAAATTCCTCACTTTCCTTAATATCGGGAATTTCAACGATATTCCCATCTCGTAAATAAATTTTATTTATTTACTTTTATTTATTTATTTCCTCTTATCTATTTTCTTTAATATTTATTTTCAACATTTATTATTTCCAATAATTGAAAAATTTACAGTTATCACAGTACAAGAGCTAGTATAGCCTCCTCCTCCACCTCCAGTTGCTATCCCTCTAGCACCACAGTCGCAGCCTGTACAACCGCACCTTAGCCTCAGCCACAGGTAGTAGCCCAGCCTAGACCGAATCCAGGGGTTGGATGTGACACGAACCTTCTCAGACAGTTTAATAAGCTTAATCCCTTTAAGTTTAAGGGTGATAAGGATCCTTTAGTGGCTGAATATTGAGTTAATTTTGTAGAGAAATTATTTAAATATCTAAGATGTACAGAGACACAGAAAGTCGAATTAGTGACTTTTCTATTTACTGAGGACGGCCGAGCATTGGTGGAGATCCACCGAGACTGTGCTAGCAGCGAGTCATCCTATGATGACATGAGATAATTTTTTGGAGGCCTTTTGTAAGTAGTACATTTCCGGCACGGTTTAGAGGAAACTGTGTGATAATCGTGAATTTTTCAAATTTTGATATTAATTATTCGAAAATTAAATTTAAATTCAAGTAGATAAATTAAAGTAAATAAATAAATTATTTACAAGATGGAATACTGTTGGAATTTTCGTAAATGATGAATTGTCGGATTTGAGAAATTGTAATTAAGGAAATTAAATTTGGATATAAAGAAATCCAAATTAAATAAGAAATGAAAAATGAGTATAATTATATATTTATATAATTATATTATATAAATATATTTTTTATATAAATACATATGTACATATATAAAATATATGTATATGATATATATTGATATATATATATATATTATATATTGATATATATTATTTTATACTATTACATAAGTATATATGTATATTATTATATATTTATATATATACATATATATATATATCTTAGTACAAAATATGTATTTAGATACATATAATTTAAATAGTGTATTAGTATATAATTATAATTATAATTATAATTATAATGAAAAAAAAGTAAAACAGAAAACGGGAAACGGGGTCCCGTTTTCATTTTCTCCTTTGTTACAAACAGAGGAGAAAAACTAGAGGAGGCTGACGGTAGCAGCAGCTGCTGCCGTCGGCGAGAAAGGAGAAAGGAAAGAGGGTCGTTGCCAGTCGACGAGAAAGGAGGAAGATCGGTCGGCGATGGAAAAAGGAAAAGAGAAATAGAAAATCAAGAGAAAAGAGAAGAGAGGAGAAATGAGAAAACGGCGGTGCCGGCCGATTCGGGCACCGCCACCACCACCGGCGTCACTAGCTAAGGCCAACCAAGAGGAATGGGGTAGTCGGTGGTGAAGGGGAAGAGAAAAGGAGGGAGAAAAGAGAAGAAAAGAGGTCGAAACCCACGTCGCCAGATCCGGGGCCCCCACCGACGATCTGGGGAAACGGAGACCAGAAACGGCGTCCCCGCTACTTCGGCTAGCTGAGGGAGGTCTGAACCGGCGGTGAAGATGGCGGACGGTGGCTAAACCAGCGAGATGAAGTGAACTGGTCTGAACCCAGTTGAACCGGTTCAGACCAGAAAAGGAAAAAGGAGAAAGAAAAAGAAAAGAAAAAGAAAAATAAAAAGAAAAAGAAAAAGGAAAAAAAGGAAGGAAAAGAAAGAAGAAAAAGAAGAAAAAGAAGAAGAGGAAAATGGTAGGAAATTAATAATAATTTTATTATTATTATTTATTGAATAATTACGTAAAATTATAAAATATAGAAATTGGAATTATAGAATTTTACGGGAATCGAGATGATAGGAATCCGGAGAAGTGGATTATGGGCGTGACGTACTGAGGAAGTCGCCAACCCGGAAAAGGTAAGGGAGGCATGTGCAGCCTGTAAGGATATTCAGTCTACATGATTTTAATTATGAATTATTTTATGAAATATTATGGTGATTCATCGGTTGGAAAAAATTGTGGTGATTGGCTGGCTGTGAATATAAACTGTCTTTTCTGTGCAGGGAGGCTAGTCAATCGGCAGTCGTTATGCTGTCGAAAATTTTTAGGAAATTACGTAAAATCATATTAAATGATTTTATTACACGAGAAATGATTTTCAATTACGAAAAATGAGAAATTAATTATTTTTCATAAAACATGAATATAATGAATTCTATTTTTAAAATATTCATGTTTTCGAAATTGGTGATAATGAGATCACCGAAAATTCTCTCGATATATGAATTATATGTGATATGAAATAAAAAATGAAAAAGGGATAAAGTGAATATTTTCTAAATATTCACTAAATGATTTAGATAACCTTTATGGTTTTAATTATGAAATTATTATTTCTATAAATTCCATAAAGGTTTACTGATGATGAAAAACACTGTTTTGAGACTAGTTGGCACCTTATCATGCTGATATGTGACATGTGATATGTAGTCCCAGTCGACACCTGATCAGTGATCCATCGAGGACAATGATAGACTATGGCCATAGGTCTGATATGTTTACTTTTTTACCCTCCAGGGTCTATAGCATGATATGAGTGATGATTGCCTCAGTCTCCATATATGAAAATGTTTTATATGATATGTGATACGTTAAATGTAAATGTTTTACATGATATGTGACAAGTTAAATGAAAGTGATTTACAGCATTTTACATAATGCTTATTACGGTACTGATTTCAGTACTGCATGATGATTTTCAAAAGACATGTGATATAAATAAGTGATATGTTTTCAAAAAGGAAAAGTTTATAAATATAATATTCTTACTATGATTTCAAATGGAATATTAGATTATATGTGACATGAAAATGTAATATGTTTTCAAAAGGGAAAGAGGAGAAAATAAATCTAATATATATTTTCATTATAATTTCTTAAATTGAATATTAGATTTAAGGAAAATTTATATGTTATACGAAAAGGATTTGACAGCTTATTTTGCTATTTAAAGTACTGTATTAATTATGCATTGTACAGTAAAACATGAAAAGAGTTCAAATGAAAATGACATGAAATGAAAGGAAAAAGGATTTAAATTTCAAATGAAATTTATCACTCTCTACAGTTGCTTCTAGGTTCCGAGACAAGACAGGTATTTCAAAATACTTATCTTACTCCATCCAGATCCCTAGCCGATTGTAGTACCCTTCCTACATGTGAGCCTAGTATACTTCTACGAAAAAAAAGATTTTACAGCATATAGATAACTGAGTATCAAGAGTTGCATATAACTCCTTTACTGAGCCATGGTTTGCTCACTCCCGAATGTTTAACTTTTCAAATTTTCGAGGACTGAGAGTCTGACATCTGAGGATCTCGGCTATGCATTTAGAGACACTGCGACAGCTTGATTTATTATATGAGGTACAATCATTCATTTTCTATATTTAGACTTATGTACAGTACTACTTTCTTGTGAATTAAGATAGGGGATGTAAATGATATTGTAATTTTATATGAAATTGTTTATATGTAAAAGAAAAGTAAAGTATCGCAGACAGCCTAACCAAATAAGATGTATAGAAAAAGGGAAAAAATGTGGTCACGGGCGGTGACAGATTTAATGGTATCAGAACAAGGTTGGCCTGATGTCTGTTGATACTTTTGGAAAGAAAAAGTGTTGAAAAAGATTCACATCCCCTGTAGTACTGTGTAGTCTGAATACATAAAGGAAATAAATGATTGTAAAGTGAATTAAATGTTTAAAAAAGGGGGTGAGAATTATGAAGTAAGGAATGCTAAAGGGGAAAACAGCTCTAGAAATTACCTAAAATTGATGATCTTATAATCTTACTGAAGGTCGGTTCGGTAAGGAAGAGAGAAGGACTCGGTGAGGGCCCTATAAGTACTTTTATAACCGGATCGAATTGAGACCTTACAATGATGATATAAAGGAGGGGAATGAGATATAATCAGTAAATAGATCTTAAGATCACCAGTTGAATGTATTTTGGGAAGAGAGAAATTTTTGGAAAAATGACGAAAATACCCCTACCTTGAAAATTTTTCTCTGAGCCATAATAGACCAATATGAATTGGAATTGACTGATTTGACAGAGTAATTGATGGCAAAAAGATGTTTTACATGCAAAATGATCCATCTATTAACCCATCAAGATTTCTCTGTTTAAATCAAATAAGATCTTATAAATGCTGATATTAGTGTGAGAAGAGATACTATCAACAAATAGATAATAAGATCATTGGTTTAAATGTATATTGAGGAGAAAGAAATAAATTTTGAAATGACAAAAATGTCCCTATGTTGGACTACGTCTCGAATAGTGATAAATCAAGTCGATCTTGAATTCTAGGATAGTGATGAAGCCACTGATGACATAAGAAATGTAATACGAATATAACAGTTTTGATTATAAATCCCACCTACACTTAGATGGCTGATGTGACCCGAATGGTTATAGGAAAGTCGCAGGATGAGCGGCTCTATTATTGATTCTTAAGGGTCGGAGTTAAAAGTATATTGATGGGATGTTGATTTCAAGATTCTTGGATATTATGAAAAGTAATATGATTACTAAGGATGACTGAGAAAGAGATCAGTATAGATGACGAAATCCATAGTAGTATTGTTAATTCTGGTTCTATACTTCATTTCTGTTTTCTTAAGTATTAAATGAATATTTATAGAACTGGAATATTTTGAAATATGTTTTATAGAATAATGTACTGTATGGAGTATATGAAATTGGAGAATATGCATAAGAACTGTAAGTGAAGATAAGAGATAAGGAAGATAACAGCTAACCTGAATTATTAAATGAAAATGATTGTAAAAGAAATTTTACAGTAATAATAAATCGGTTAGCTATAAAAGGTGTTAATTAAACAGTTACACTTAATACAGCTTGCAAATTAAGAGGATTGATATGCTGTGAAGTATAAGTAAATAAATGAATCAAGGTAGAGTATGTGTTAAAATGATTTGAATATTAAATGTCTCTGCCTAGAGGATGTATAGTGAAATGATAAGACATAGAGATGAAATGTCCAAAACAGTAAGAGATGACTAATTAAAAAGTATCGGATGTTATTCCTGATAAATTTTCAAAGTAACATATAATCGAGAGGTTGGGTTAATATTAACTCGCTTTTTGATATGGATTTTATCTCTAAGCTTATATCGGAGACTATAGAAGAAACAACTCTGGAAAAAAATTGTGATAATGAATTCACTTATATAAGGGTAATTGATGGAAATACAGATGACATGATTTATAATGATTTATAATGGTGAATTAAACTTCTATTGATTAATAGAGTTCTTGTTAAGAACAAATATTCATCTGTATGAAATTGATGCCTTATTGAGTTCAATCAGAGATGTATAAAGAGTTCATAAGACAAGTCTCTGTACCAGGCATCATCAGATGAAAAGCTGGAAACAGATGTCCATAAGATAATGATTAGAACTCGATATAATAATTACGAGTTCATATTGAGGTTTACAAGGTTAATGAAATACCTTGTGATATATCTATATGTAAACCTAATGAATGAGGTATCTAAATCATACATGAATAAAATGATGAGATACCGATATGGTCTAAGACATTAATGGAACATGAGCAACACGTTGTATGACCCTATGGACTCTCAAAGACCAAGAACTATATGTTAAGCTAGGTGTAGATACCCTATTTTGTCCGGGGTCTTAACTTGTAAAAAACAATTAATTGGGTTGGGTGACATTTGTATTTTAATTTAACAATTTAGAATTATGCTAGAATTAAATTAGAATTTTTAGATTTAGAATTAACATTAATTAGAAAATTAAAATTAAAATAGGATTTAGGAATTTAAAAAAAAAGAGAGAGAAAAGATAAAAAGAAATAAAAATAAAATTAATTTTAGGATTAGATAATTAGGATAATTAGATTTTTTAGGATAATTATATGGATTAATATTAAATTTGGTAGAGTTGGATTAGGATCAAAATAAGAATTAAATAGATAAAAGATAAAAATATGAGATAATTATTAGAATAAGTATAGTTGTATTAAGACTCTAACAAATTTATGACTATAAAAAGAGATTAAAGCTCATGATTTGAGGGAAATCAAGCACTCAATCCGATCACCATCGTTGCTGTTCTGTCAGCTCATTTTTTTCCCTGCCTCTCGCACCACCGTTGCAAGCCTAGTCACCGCACAGCTACTGCAGGTTGCCGACCCATCACGTGGATGTTTGCATGCCTCCGTTTTTGTTGCTCTTGATGATTGTTGCAAGAAAATAGGAAAGCTTTATGAAAATGCTTGAGGCATGCCACTTTGGAAATATTAAAGAAGAGCTATAGCAAGAGAACACGTGGAAAAGGGGAATATAAAGGAAAAGAAAAAAAGCCAACAAGAGGTGAGGTTATTACCCAGGTAAGTTTTTTTGTTTTATTATATTAATTGGTCAATAATTTAATAGGATGGTTAGATAGTTAATTAATATTAGGTTAATAATTTGTATATTAAAATACTAATGTTGCATGATTTAATTACTTTGATAACATTTGATTAATACATATTGAATAAACAATTTGTATGTTGATATGAATTGTTTAGTTTAATTTGTATGATATATTTTATATTTTGTATGTTTAGTATGATAGATGTTAAATAAATAAAATAGTATAAAAATAAAATAAATTAAAGGAAAAAATGCAAATAAGAATAAAATAGAATAAAGATTGAATAAGGAAATAATAAAATTATATTAAGAAGATGAATGCAAATTATCCAATGATAAAATTCCAAGAAAGTCGAATGGTACTCCTTGGAAATTTCTAGGTGAGGAGTTTGCTCTAGACTGAACCAGATTGATGGAAGGTTTAGAGTAAATTTTCAATACAATAATATGTGTTTATAGAAATAAATAAAATATAATAATAAAGACAATTAAAATAAAAATAGAAATAGGATATGGAAATAATTTGAATTAAAATATAAAATAGTAAATACGATTAAGACAATAAAAAATAGAAAATTGGTAAAGAATTGGGCATAGAGCCAAAATTAGGATTTTCATAATATATTCCGACGACGGAGCCTTTTCAAGCAAGTCAATCGGTACTACTTGAATACTCCTGAGGTCAGGGAATTTACTTATTGTCTGAACCAGATTGATGGAAGGATTTTAAGTAAATTTTCAATGTTTTAAGCATATCGAAATTAATTTAAATTAAATTTAGAAGGATTTATTGGGTATAGAGTCAATATTAGGGTTGTCATAATGTATTTAAATGATCCGACGACGGAGCCTCTTCAAGCAAGTCAATTGGTACTACTTGAATACTCCTGAGGTGAGGGAATTTACTTATTTTCTGAACCAGATTGATGGAAGGATTTTAAGTAAATTTTCAATATTTTAAGCATATCGAAATTAAATTAAAGTAAATTTAGAATGACCTAGTGGGTATAGAGTCAATATTAGGGTTGTCATAATGTATTTAAATGATCTAACGACGGAGCCTCTTCAAGCAAGTCAATTGGTACTACTTGAATACTCCTGAGGTGAGGGAATTTACTTATTGTCTGAACCAGATTGATGGAAGGATTTTAAGTAAATTTTCAATATTTTAAGCATATCGAAATTAAATTAAAGTAAATTTAGAATGACCTATTGGGTATAGAGCCAATATTAGGGTTGTCATAATGTATTTAAATGATCCGACGACGGAGCCTCTTCAAGCAAGTCAATCGGTACTACTTGAATACTCTTGAGGTGAAGGGATTTACTTATTGTCTGAACCAGATTGATGGAAGGATTTTAAGTAAATTCCCAATATTTTAAGCATATCGAAATTAACTCAAATTAAGATAAATTTATAATGACCTAGAATAGTTGGTACCATTTTAAGATGGGCGTCGTGGGGGTGCTAATCCTTTCTCACACGTAACCGTACTCCCGAACCCTAGATTCTTTGAACGTAGACCAAGCCTTATCTTTAGACAGGAATAGGTGACCAATCACACCTTAGGTCTGAATGGTTGGTGGCGACTCCTAGAATTTTAAAGTCTAGCGGTTGGGTTCACGGACCTAGACGTTATGACAGTTTGGCGACTCTGCTGGGGACATTAGAGAGTCAAGCCGACATATATTTTAGGTCATTAGAAATTTGCTTAGAAATAATGTTGATTTCATAATGCTTAATAATCATTTCATACGCACACACTTCACATGCATACATGCATAAGCCCTCAACCCGGGCTCTATCCTTGTTAGGAGGGAGAAAAGTACCTACGCCTTCGTGAGGTGGTAACCTTCGCATGGGTTGGCGAAAAACTCCCACTCAAATTGAACCTTTCCACTTGTAACCTATAATGGGTGAGGATTGGGTGCCTTACTAGTCTTGTGTGGATGATAGTGAGGACAATTTGGGAACCTTTAGACCTTGAATTATCCAAACCCAGCATGTAATGAAACATAAGGCTTAGCCTTAGGGTGGAACCATATTAGATTGGAGTGTAGACTCAAACCTAAGATAGGACACATGAAGGAATAAGTTTTACTTCCTCTTTTGTACTTTGTTTTTTAAAAAAAAATTCAAAAAATATAGTTTTTCTTTCTTCCATTCTTCAAAATAAAAAAGTAAAAAACAAAAAAAAAGAATTTGTCTGTATCATTAAGTCATGCATAGTTGTGTTTGATTTTGCATCACATAACATATCATTCATGTAAGTTTGCACTTGTCTTATCATGAGAATGAACACACTTTTAATTGTTAGGAGAGATTGCTAGACCTAAGGGCATTCCATGTGCATTCATTTTTGTGCATAAACATATCATCACATTGAAAATAATTTCAACTAAATTGTGGCACAAGGTATCAAAATTGCATCCACTAGACGATCTGCCCCCCACAGATATCATACAAGGTATCAAGCACGCATAATGGAAGAAGATCATAATATTAGGATTGAAAAGTTGGAAAGGGAAAATGCAGAGATAAGGGGGCAATTGAGTGAAATTACCCAGTTGCTAAAAGCCATGATTAAAGGAAAGGAGAAGATGGGTAATCAAGAGGAGTCTATCCAAGAAGCTCAACAAAGCATGCGAGACAATCCTATTTTTGTTCCTGAAGGAAGTACTGTCAATGCTCCAACACCTCTACAGATACAAGTTCAAAACCCAGTGGAAGTGCCAAATCTAGATGATCCCACAGAGTTAGAAAAGTTGAAGCATAAAGAAGAATATAGTGGTACTAAAGCTCAGCTGAGCTTGATAGAAGAAAGACTAAGTGCTGTGGAAGGAGTTGACTATTTTGGACCCGTTGATGCCGAAAGGTTGTGGTGTCGTGCTTCCACCAAAATTCAAGGTGCCTGAATTTGAAAAGTTCAATGGAAGATCGTGCCCAAAAGATCATCTCACCATGTAATGTAGAAAGATGGCGGCATATGCATGGGATGACAAGCTATTGATTCATTTTTTTCAAGACAGCTTGACTGGGTCAACCGCTAAGTGGTACAACCAATTGGAAAGGAGCAAAGTTTCTTCTTGGTCTGAGTTGGCAAGAGCTTTTATAGCTCAATACAAACATGTGTTCGATGTAGCTCCTGACCGCTTATCTTTCCAAGGTATGGAAAAGAAGAAAGATGAGAGCTTCAAAGAATATGCCCAACGATGGAGAGACGTGGCATCACTAATTCAACCTCCCTTGACTGAGAAGGAAATCACCATGTTCTTTTTGAATACTCTCAAGGCCCCTTATTATGAGCGTATGCTTAGTTGTGTAACTAAGAACTTTGCAGACATGGTGTTAACCGGTGAAGCCATTGAGAATGCAATCAAGAGTGGTAAGATCGAAGCACCAGTGAATGATAGTAGGAAGGGTGGATTCTCGAAGAAGGAACGAGATGCACAAGCTGTCTCAAATAATTCACGCCGCCTTTGTACCCCTTACCCACCTTCAGTGAATTATGCCTATTCCCCATCTTACCCACAAACTCATCATCAAAATGCTTACCAACCCATTTCCCATTCACAAGCCCCTACTTTTTCACCTAATGACCAAAAGAATACTCGAGCTAGCGGAAATGTCACCATAGACCCTATACCAATGACATACACAGAGTTGTTCCCACAGTTGAAAAAGGGTCACCTTATTGTCCCTGTTTATGTGGAGCCCTTGAAGCCTCCTTACCCAAAGTGGTATGATCCTAATGCAAAGTGTGCTTATCATAATGACAATGCTGGTCACTCTATTGAGAATTGTATGGGCTTGAAGAGGAAAGTCCAAGCACTTGTCAACGCTGAAATTTTGAGTTTTGGGGCAAAGAATGATCCAAATGTGAATGATAATCCTCTACCAGATCACACAAAGGGTAGCGGTTGATGCTATGGAAGAAAGTGGATGATATTGATTGATTCACTGAATTTGAAGATAATGGTTTTTACTTTGTGTCTAATTTCATCCATCTTAGGACATTTCTTAAGTAATATAGGAGTGCTTAAGCCCAAAAGGCATTAAGAATTCTTTTATGTATTGGGTCAGCTTTCATTTATTCTCATTTTCAATAAAGGATTAGTGCGATGCATATTTCTTAATTCCTCATTCCATTCTTGTCTTTTTATGCAAAACACCAATACCCACATGATTTACATTGTTTCCAAGCTTGAAAGTATCCAAAGAATGAACATGATAATGATAATGGCAATGAGTATGAAATTCAATTATGAAAGAACTGCGTTGTTTGGTTGGATGGATTTCTAGTTTGCCAAGATTATTCAAGCAAGAAGAGAATAGAAGAAATTTGTCTAAAATCTTCAACTATAAAATGTTGCGAGTAAAGGTGAATCTCTACATGAAATTCTAATGAGTTTGTCTTTGTTCAATAGATGACCTTTAATGAGAGTACTTGTATTGAGATGAGAAATGGCCTTCTTTCACTACCTTTCAAGCATGAGTAAAATTATCCATTGATTACCCCTTTTTGAGCCTATTATATTCTTTTTGATATAATCCACCAAGAATCACCCTCCACACTGGGGGGCAAAGAGAAGAGAAGATGAAAGATTAGTGGGGCAAAGAAAAAAAACAAGAACAAAAAAGAAAAAGAGAATGAAGAAGGAAAGAGGGTTTGAATCAAGAAAGTGAAAACCCTAGTCACATGTGAATAAAAAAAGAAAGAGAGAGCAAATTAGAATGGGGCAAAAGTCAAAATGCCTAAATGATTCATGAAAAATGATTCTTGGTTTGATGAACCATGAAACACTTATTTTGAGCCTATATTACCCTTTTTTTCATGGACCCTCACCTGAGCCTACATTACGTGCCTTAAAAGTCCATTTTGATCAAATATTAGTACTCCTATTGAAGAATCATGTGTTGAATAAAGGCATACTTACACTATGAGATGATGATCCTTTGGATGGAATTAGGACAAGCAGATCAAGATAAGTAAAAAGATTTTGTTTAGATGGAAGAAGTGGGATTCCAAAGACTCTCTTGGATCCATGTGAGCATTAAATTAGGTGAAGAAATATCTGATGTTGGGGCATGAATATGAATGGAGAACAAATAAGAGAAGTTTCATCAAGGACAATGAAGTTGAAAATGAAAAGAAATAAATTAAAAAAAAAGAGAAAAGAAAATGAAAAAGAAGAAAAAAAAGAGAAGAAAAGAAAAAAAAAGAGAAAAAAAATGAAAGGAGGATTCAAATCGAAAACTCAAAAAGGGCGGTTTGGATCAATAGAGTTCGTCTAAGTTGAAAACTTGAAAAGGCAGCTTAGATACCAGAAAAACTGGATGTCAATGATACAGGGGCAAGATGATATTTTAATGAACTCAGCATGATCAGATAAGGTGGACCTTTGAAGGGAATTTTGTATTCATTGATCAGAATTGTTTGAATTGTTATTATTTGGATACTATTACCTAATCCTAAAAATTCTCACCTTTCATTCAAGCCTACTTTCCTTTTAAGCCCGACAATTTCTTGTTAAATCTTTTCAAATGTTGAATGATACCACTCTTTTCATTTCACCTATCATTTCTTTGCTATATCCTTACCTTGAGGGATTGAGAAATTGTGTTGCATTGATCTTGAAATTAGAATGGTAATGAATGTTTGCTTGGCAAAATATGTGAAAGACTCCTATATTATTTAGGAAAATGAAATAAAAGGAAACTTATGGATGAATGGAAATTGGAAATCAAGAAAAACCAATGAATAAGAAAGAATGAATGATGAGGTCTCAGTAAAAATTTTAATGAACAAATGAATGACCAGATAGAGAGGATAATAAAAAGAAGAAACAAGGGATAAGATAAGGTATAGAGGGCACGAAGTCAAGAGCTTCGTTGGGAAAGAAAATTGGCAGAAGGAAAATGAGAAAAGAAAAGGAAAAATAAAGATAGGATGACAATTGAAAAGAGAAGAATGCATGAGATAGATTGATGAAGAAGAACCTTGTTGTTGCTACAATTAAGGATGAAATGATTTTCAAAGAAAACATTGCATGAATAAAATGGATGAATGACATTACATATATAGAATAAATTGCATAGATAGAATAAATGGCATGAATGACATTACATGAATAGAATAGATTGCATGAATGATATTACATGAATAGGATAAATTGCATGAATGACATTACATGAATAGAATAGATTGCATGAATGATATTACATGAATAGGATAAATTGTATGAATGGCATTACATGCAGAGGATAAATTGCAATTGCTTGAGTATGATAAATTGCATAAAATCTCTAAAATTGGACAAAAAAGAAGTTTTGGAGGGGTTTCCCAAGATTTCATATTTTGACAAGAAAAGGAGTTTTAGAAGAGTTTCCTAAAATTCAAAATTTGACAAGAAAAAAAGTTTTGGAGGGGTTTCCCAAAATTTTAAAATTTGACAAGGAAAAGAATTTTAGAGGGGTTTCCTAAAATTCAAAATTTGACAAGTAAAGAAATTTTAGAGGGGTTTCCTAAAATTTCAAAATTAGACAAGGAAAGAAATCTTGGAGGGGTTTCCCAAGATTTCATATTTTGACAAGAAAACGAGTTTTAGAGGGGTTCCCTAAAGTTCAAAATTTGACAAAAAAATGTTTTGGAGGGGTTTCCCAAAATTTTAAAATTTGACAAGGAAAAGAATTTTAGAGGGGTTTCCTAAAATTCAAAATTGACAAGTAAAGAAATTTTAGAGGGGTTTCCTAAAATTTCAAAATTAGACAAAAAATTTTTTTTTGGAGGGGTTTCCCAAAATTTCAAAATTGGATAAGAAAAGGAATTTTAGAGGAGTTTCCTAAGATTTCAAATTTTGACAAGAAAAGTTTTAGAGGAGTTTCCTAAAATTTTCAAAAAAAAAATCAAAGTTTTTAGACAAGATTTTTAAGTTTGACTGCCTTTCTGTTTGGAGGGAGCATTTTGAAAAAATAAAAAAAATTAAAAAAAAGAGAAGTCAGACAAAATAGGTGTCTATGTCTTTATGCAATTACTGTTTTACAGCAAATGCACAAAGAGGGGCAGTTGTAGATACCCTATTTTGTCCGGGTTCTTAACTTGTAAAAAACAATTAATTGGGTTGGGTGACATTTGTATTTTAATTTAAGAATTTAGAATTAGGCTAGAATTAAATTAGAATTTTTAGATTTAGAATTAACATTAATTAGGAAATTAAAATTAAAATAGGATTTAGGAATTTAAAAAAAAAGAGAGAGAAAAGATAAAAAGAAATAAAAATAAAATTAATTTTAGGATTAGATAATTAGGATAATTAGATTTTTTAGGATAATTATATGGATTAATATTAAATTTGGTAGAGTTGGATTAGGATCAAAATAAGAATTAAATAGATAAAAGATAAAAATATGAGATAATTATTAGAATAAGTATAGTTGTATTAAGACTCTAACAAATTTATGACTATAAAAAGAGATTAAAGCTCATGATTTGAGGGAAATCAAGCACTCAATCCGATCACCATCGTTGCTGTTCTGTCAGCTCATTTTTCTGCCTGCCTCTCGCACCACCGTTGCAAGCCCAGTCACCGCACAGCTACTGCAGGTTGCCGACCCATCACGTGGATGTTTGCATGCCTCCGTTTTTGTTGCTCTTGATGATTGTTGCAAGAAAATAGGAAAGCTTTGTGAAAATGCTTGAGGCATGCCACTTTGGAAATATTAAAGAAGAGCTATAGCAAGAGAACACGTGGAAAAGGGGAATATAAAGGAAAAGAAAAAAAAAAGCCAACAAGAGGTGAGATTATTGCTCAGGTAAGTTTTTTTGTTTTATTATATTAATTGGTCAATAATTAATAGGAGGGTTAGATAGTTAATTAATATTAGTTTAATAATTTGTATATTAAAATACTAATGTTGCATGATTTAATTACTTTGATAACATTTGATTAATACATATTGAATAAACAATTTGTATATTGATATGATTTGTTTAGTTTAATTTGTATGATATATTTTATATTTTGTATGTTTAGTATGATAGATGTTAAATAAATAAAATAGTATAAAAATAAAATAAATTAAAGGAAAAAATGCAAATAAGAATAAAATAGAATAAAGATTGAATAAGGAAATAATAAAATTATATTAAGAAGATGAATGCAAATTATCCAATGATGAAATTCCAAGAAAGTCGAATGGTACTCCTTGGAAATTTCTAGGTGAGGAGTTTGCTCTACACTGAACCAGATTGATGGAAGGTTTAGAGTAAATTTTCAATACAATAATATGTGTTTATAGAAATAAATAAAATATAATAATAAAGACAATTAAAATAAAAATAGAAATAGGATATGGAAATAATTTGAATTAAAATATAAAATAGTAAATACGATTAAGACAATAAAAAATAGAAATTAGTAAAGAATTGGGCATAGAGCCAAAATTAGGATTTTCATAATATATTCCGACGACGGAGCCTCTTCAAGCAAGTCAATCGGTACTACTTGAATACTCCTGAGATGAGGGAATTTACTTATTGTCTGAACCAGATTGATGGAAGGATTTTAAGTAAATTTTCAATGTTTTAAGCATATCGAAATTAATTAAATTAAATTTAGAAGGATTTATTGGGTATAGAGTCAATATTAGGGTTGTCATAATGTATTTAAATGATGGGACGACGGACCCTCTTCAAGCAAGTCAATCAGTACTACTTGAATACTCCTGAGGTGAGGGAATTTACTTATTGTCTGAACCAGATTGATGGAAGGATTTTAAGTAAATTTTCAATATTTTAAGCATATCGAAATTAAATTAAAGTAAATTTAGAATGACCTATTTGGTATAGAGTCAATATTAGGGTTGTCATAATGTATTTAAATGATCCGACGACGGAGCCTCTTCAAGCAGGTCAATCGGTACTATTTGAATACTCTTGAGGTGAGGGGATTTACTTATTGTCTGAACCAGATTGATGGAAGGATTTTAAGTAAATTCCTAATATATTAAGCATATCGAAATTAACTCAAATTAAGATAAATTTATAATGACCTAGAATAGTTGGTACCATTTTAAGATGGGCGTCGTGGGGGTGCTAATCCTTCCTCACACGTAACCGTACTCCCGAACCCTAGATTCTTTGAACGTAGACCAAGCCTTATCTTTAGACAGGAATAGGTGACCAATCACACCTTAGGTTTGAATGGTTGGTGGCGACTCCTAGAATTTTAAAGTCTAGCGGTTGGGTTCACGGACCTAGACGTTATGACATTAGGCAAATAGGAGATTTGGCTAGACTGTATCTCTTCTGAGATATATGATCTCGAAAGACAGAGAGACCATAGATCTATCTATAATTGAAAGACAGTGATTGAGATACAAAATTACTGGGTCTAGCTAAATACTATTGCCAGTTTATGGAGGAGTTTATGGGACTAGCTGCTCTACAGATATGACTGATAATTAAAGAAGTTAAAGTTGACGAATGAATAAGCGTAAAGATGGTATTTAAAATGTTAAAAGATTTTAACAGTGGAGTACGATACCACTGCGGAAAGTCGATTGAAGTGATGAAAAAGAAAAGATGAAAATGTAATGAGAAGATAAGTACATGATGATGAGGGAACACGAATATGAAGCAGTTCCCGAATTTATGACTGAAAGTGATTTCTTTTGGTTATGACATGATTACGGCTAGATGAAAAATCGAGCCAAATTTGACAGGTGAAATTTAATGGTACTCAAAGGAGTAAATAAATGATTTACATTATTTATTGCCAGCTATATAAATGGAAAAATGATAAATATACATATATACAACCACCTCGAAATAATGGAAATGTAAGGATGATGTGGTGACGAAATTGATGATTTTATAGTCACCTATGGAATCTAAATTATGAGAGATTAGCTTCTCAGGTATATTCAGAAAATAAAATGATATCGAGTATACCAAAAGAATGGGAGATGTAATAAGAATACTACATGAAAAGAGATATAGAGAGAAAATGATTGTCTCGAGGTTTATTTATTAAAAGAGACGATTTACAGTAAAGTTTGCAATGAGATGCAGCCTTGATGAAATAAATGTGAAAATGAGTAGTGGGGATAATAATGAAGAGTCTAGAAGAGATATGATGATATGGAAGTGATTAAGGACTGGTTGTCTAATGGAATCACTCTTCCATTTTCATACTCTTAGATTCTTTAGTGCCATAGTCGAAATATGTTTATGAAATGATAACGATGTATATGAAGTTCCAGTGAGCATACATATGATGGGAATCTCAGATTTGCTATATGTTTATGGGAAATATCAAAGGCCTTGAGATTCCAAATTTATTGACAGCATTGCTCCGTACTGATGTAAATATCTGAGCGTAATATGGAAATGCTCGAAGATATGTTGAGTGAGCGGATGCACGAGATGTGAAAGCTACTGGGAAAATTACATACTATTGATTAATCGGTAAACGATAGTTATCAAACTTTATCGACTTGGCACCAAATGAGAGAAACCGATGATAAACAATATGAATTAGCTATTATGTGAAACGAGGTGGAAAGTGTAACTCCCAAAGTGATAAGAAATTTTAGGAAGTATAAATATATGGTGAAAAATGATATGTAATGGTTTAAAAGTGATAATGAGTTTGAAAGTATGCTGGCAATATGATTTAAAAGACGATCAAGAGGTCAAAAATGATGAGCATATAGAGTGGTACCTCCTTTTAATTTAAATTAAATTCGGAGGACCGAATTTCTTAAGGTAGGGAGAATGTGATAATTGTGAATTTTTCGAATTTTGATATTAATTATTCAAAAATTTAATTTAAATGCAAGTAGATAAATTAAAGTAAATAAATAAATTATTTACAAGATGAAATGCTGTTGGAATTTCCGTAAATGATGAAGTGTCGGATTTGAGAAATTGTAATTAAGGAAATTAAATTTGGATATAAAGAAATCCAAATTAAATAAGAAATAAAAAATGAGTATAATTATATATTTATATAATTATATTATATAAATATATTTTTTATATAAATACATATGTACATATATAAAATATATGTATATGATATATATTGATATATATATATATATATATATATTATATTGATATATATTATTTTATACTATTACATAAGTATATATGTATATTATTATATATTTATATATATAAATATATTTATGTACATATATGAAATATGAATATTATTTCATATTAAAGAGTATAAAATATAAAATATATATACATATATATCTTAGTACAAAATATGTATTTAGATACATATAATTTAAATAGTGTATTAGTATATAATTATAATTATAATGAAAAAAAAGTAAAGCAGAAAACGGGAAACGAGGTATCGTTTTCATTTTCTCCTTTGTTACAAACAGAGGAGAAAAGCCAGAGCTGCCGTCGTCAACGAGAAAGGAGAAAGGAAAGAGGGTCGTCTCCGGTCGATGAGAAGGGAGGAAGATCGGTCGGCGATGGAAAAAGGAAAAGAGAAACAGAAAACCGAGAGAAAAGAGAAGAGAGGAGAAAGGAGAAAACAGCGGTGCCGGGTGATCCAGGCACTGCCACTACCACTGGCGTCACCAGCTAAGGCCAACCAAGAGGAATGGCATAGCCGACGGTGAAGGGGATGAGAAAAGGAGGGAGAAAAGAGAAGAAAAGAGGTTAAAACCTACGTCACCAGATTCGACGCCGCCACCGTCGATCTGAGGAAACGGTGACCAAAAATGGCGTCCCCGCTACTTCGGTTAGCTGAGGGAGGCCTGAACCGGTGGTGAAGATGGCGGATGCCGGCAAGTGAACCGATCTGAACCCAGTCGAACCGGTCTGAACCGGTTCAGGCCAGAAAAGGAAAAAGGAGAAAGAAAAAGAAAAGAAAAAGAAAAAGAAAAAGGAAAAAAAAAGGAAGGAAAAGAAGGAAGAAAAAGAAGAGGAAAATGGTAGGAAATTAATAAAAATTTTATTATTATTATTATTTATTGAATATTTACGAAAAATTATAAAATATAGAAATTGGAATTATAGAATTTTACCGGAATCGAGATGATGGGAATCGGGAGAAGTGGATTATGGGCGCGACGTACTGAGGAAGTCGCCAACCTAGAAAAGGTGAGGGAGGCATGTGTAGCCTGTAAGGATATTCAGTCTGCATGATTTTAATTATGAATTATTTTATGAAATGTTGTGGTGATTCATCGGTTGGAAAAAATTGTGGTGATTGACTGGCTGTGAATATAAATTGTCTTTTCTGTGCAAGGAGGCTAGTCAATCGGCAGCCGGTATGCTGCCGAAAATTTTTAGGAAATTACGTAAAATCATATTAAATGATTTTATTACACGAGAAACGATTTTCAACCACAAAAAAATGAGAAATTAATTATTTTTCATAAAACATGAATATAATGAATTCTATTTTTAAAATATTCATGTTTTCGAAATTGGTGATAATGAGATCACCGAAAATTCTCCTAATATATGAATTACATGTGATATGTAATGAAAAATGAAAAAGGGATAAAGTGAATATTTTATAAATATTTTCTAAATATTCACTAAATGATTTATATAACCTTTATGGTTTTAATTATGAAATTATTATTTCTATAAATTCCATAAGGGTTTACAGATGATGAAAAACATTGTTTTGAGACTAGTTCGTACCTTATCATGCTGATATGTGATATGTAGTCTCGGTCGACACCTGATCAATGATCCATCGAGGACAATGATAGACTATGGCCATAGATCTGATATGTTTACTTCTTTACCCTCTAGGGTCTATAGCATGATATGAGTGATAGTTGCCTCAGTCTCCATATATGAAAATGTTTTATATGATATGTGATACGTTAAATGTAAATGTTTTACATGATATGTGACAAGTTAAATGAAAGTGATTTATAGCATTTTACATAATGCTTATTACGGTACTGATTTCAGTACTGCATGATGATTTTCAAAAGACATGTGATATGAATATGTGATATGTTTTCAAAAAGGAAAAGTTTATAAATCTAATATTCTTACTATGATTTCAAATGGAATATTAGATTATATGTGACATGAAAATGTAATATGTTTTCAAAAAGGAAAGAGGAGGAAAATAAATCTATTATTTTTATTATAATTTCTTAAATTGAATATTAGATTTAAAAGAAAATGTATATGTTATACGAAAAGGATTTGATAGCTTATTTTGCTATTTAAAGTACTGTACTAATTATGCGTTGTACAGTAAAACATGAAAAGAGTTCAAATGAAAATGACATGAAATGAAAGGAAAAAGGATTTAAATTTCAAATGAAATTTATTACTCTTTACAGTTGCTTCTAGGTTCCGGACAAGACAGGTATTTCAAAATATTTGCCTTTCTCCATCCGGATCCCTAGCTGACTGTAGTATCCTTCTTACATGTGAGCCTAGTATACTTCTAGGAAAAAAAGATTTTACAGCATATAGATAACTGAGTATCAAGAGTTGCATATGACTCCTTTACTGAGCCGTGGTTTGCTTACTCCCTAATTTTTAACTTTTCAAATTTTCGAGGACTGAGAGTCTGACATCTGAGGATCTTGGCTACGCATTTGGAGACACTGCAACAGCTTGATTTATTATATGAGGTACAATCATTTATTTTCTATATTTAGACTTATTTACAGTACTACTTTCTTGTGAATTAAGATAGGGGATGTAAATGATATTATAATTTTATATGAAATTGTTTATATGTAAAAGAAAAGTAAAGTATCGTAGATAGCCCAACCAAATAAGATGTATAGAAAAAGGGGGAAAATGTGGTCACGGGCTGTGACAAATTGAAATCGAAGTTTCTGCATTTGTATTAAGGGAATATGACAATGGACTAGTACGAGTCCAGGTTCATTGCACTAAGCCTTTTCAACCAAGAGAAAGTGAGGAGTGAGGAGCATAAGGTTGAGAGGTTTTTGGCAAGGTTGAGGCCTTCTATTAGTAGTAAAGTAATAGTGCTTGATATTAGCACTTATGATCAGGTTATCTACTGGGTCAGTTATGTGAGCAAGATTTTGAGTTCCAGCAAGTAGAGTTCAGACCTCGAGCTAAGTGGAAAGGTAAAGAAAAGATGAAGTAAGGTTTTGAGGAGCGATTTGACAGAGGGCCAGCAAAGAAGGCTAAGGGTGTTGTGATTGTTGGTAGAGTACCAGAGAGGAGATAGTTAGGTCCACAACGACCGAGCCCCTTACTACCACTCAGAGGGGTGTTGCGACTCAGTGTCTTTAATGTTGGAGGTCGTATCCTGATGACCCTGCAAGTAGGCCACAGGTGCTTGTTTTAAGTGTGGGCAATGGGGACATTTGATTAGAGACTGCCCTTATTGGAGACACCTTTTTTGCCTACCATTCTTCTAGTAGTAGCACCAGCAGCCACAGAGACAGAGAAGGCTACACCTTCCGCTCCCAAGAGAGCCATAGCCATAGAGAAAGGGAAGCAGGCTGTGAGTCAGGGCAGAGTGTATGCATTAGATAAGGAATCTGCTGACGCTTCCTCCGATGTTATTAAAGGTACAATTTTTGTCTTTGATATCAATGCATTTGTATTAATTGATCCCAGCTCAACTCATTCTTTTGCTATTAAGTTGCCAATGCAACTTGAACCTTTAGGGTATTCACTACAAATTAATACTCCCTTTAGGGAATCACAAATAACGGATGTAGTGTTTCAAAATTGTAAGTTAAAGATAAGAGAAAAAGAAACGGTAGCTACTCTAATAGAACTTAATATGTATGACTTTGATGTCATTTTGGGAATGGATTAGTTAGCTACCAACCATGTTAGTTTAGACTGTTGCACTAAATATGTAACTTTCTCTTGTCCTGAAAATATACTGTAAAACTTTCTATGTAGTAATGAATACAAAATTTGGTTAAATTGTGTTTGTGACTAAACTTTTGAGAATGTTGTGATTGAAGGATTCCTTGCTTATGTGGAGGATACAAAACAGAAACATCCTGAGTTACATTAGATTCCTATGGTCAAGGATTTTCTAGACGTGTTTTCAGATGACTTACCGGGCCTTCCTCTAGATCGAGAGATCGAATTTACTATTGATCTAATACCCAGTACCAAACCAATTTCCAAGCCTCTATATCGAATGGCACTGGTGGAGCTTGAAGAGCTCAAAAGCAGCTCTAGGAGTTACTCGATAAAGGATTCATTCGTCCTAATGTTTTTCCATGGGGTGCACTAGTCTTGTTCGTCGAAAGAAGGGTGGTAGCCTACGACTATGTATCGATTATCGGTTGCTAAATAAGGCTGCTGTCAAGAATAAATATCCTCTGCCCAGAATTGATGATATATTCGATCAGCTTAGTGGTGCGTAAGTGTTCTCTAAGATCGATCTGAGGTCGGGATATCATCAGTTGAAGATTCGGGAGACAGATGTCCCTAAGACTGCCTTTAGGACCCGATATGGTCATTATGAGTTCATGTTATGCCATTTGGGCTCACTAATGTACCTGCAACCTTCATGAACATGATGAATGAGGTGTTTAAGCCTTTTTTGGACAAGTTCATCATTGTTTTTATTGATGACATCTTAGTATATTCCAAATCCTGGGAAGAGCATGAACAACATCTTCGTATTGTTTTACAAACTCTAGAGATCGAAAGTTGTATGCGAAGTTCAGCAAGTGTGAATTCTGGTTAGACCATATCACATTTCTGGGACATGTAGTGTCTAAGGACGAGGTGTTTGTTGATCCGTCCAAGATAGAAGCTATTGTCCAGTGGGAGAGATCGAAGATGGTGACAGAGATACGCTATTTTTTAGGTCAAGCCGAGTACTATCGTCGTTTGTTGAGGGTTTCTCTTGGTTGGCTGCTCCACTAACACGTCTTATACGTAAGGATGTAAAGTTCAAATGGACAGATGCTTGTGAGCGCAGTTTTCAAGAGTTGAAGCGGAGATTAACTACAACACCAATCCTCACCATTCCAAGTGGTTCAGGGTGTTTTTCAGTGTATAGTGATGCCTCCTC
This sequence comes from Heritiera fomes, assembly GCA_032173925.1. Classification (NCBI taxonomy): domain Eukaryota; kingdom Viridiplantae; phylum Streptophyta; class Magnoliopsida; order Malvales; family Malvaceae; genus Heritiera; species Heritiera fomes. The sequence goes on along the minus strand of JAPDPM010000012.1, from coordinate 9,143,906 downwards.
ATAGGGTTTGGGTTGTGTGCTAATGCAGAATGGGAAAGTGGTAGCTTATGGTTCTTATTAGCTGAAGGACCATGAAAAGAATTACCCTACTCACGATCTGGAACTAGCTACTGTGATGTTTGCTTTGAAGATATGGTGGCATTATTTGTACGGTGAAAAGTTCTAGGTATACACTGATCACAAGAGTCTCAAATACCTGTTCTTGCAGTGTGAGTTGATTATGAGGCAGTGTAGATGGATGGAGTTGCTTAAGGATTACGACTGCGAGATATTGTACCATCCGAGGAAAGCTAATGTGGTGGTCGATCCCTTAAGCCGGAAGCATTTGGGGATGGTCTAATACATGATGGTTCAAGAACATGATTTACTGGAGCAGTTCGTGAACCTCAGTCTTAATATTACTTCTTCTGAGTGATATGGTCTGATGGCTAGTCTCAGAATTGAGCCTGATCTGATGGAGTGGATTAGGAATGCTTAGAAGAAGGATGTTTGTAACGACCCGTTACCACATTTTTCTTCTTATTTTACACAATTTATCCGGTTGGGCTGTCTGTGATACTTCACTTTATTTCTTATGTTAAACAATTTCATAAAATATTATTTATATTATATACATCCCCTATCTTACTTAATAAGCAAGTAGTACTGCATACATGTCTAAATACAGAAAATAAATGACCGTACCTCATATAAATCAGTCGATCTGTCACATTGTCCATTATGTGCAGCCGTAATCCACAATATTGAATCTCACCACTATCAAAACCTGAAATGTTAAAATTAAGGGGTGAGCAAACCACGGCTCAGTAAGAGAGTTATATGTCACACTTGATATTCAGCTATCTATATGCTGAAAATAATTTTTTTTCATTTTCTTTAAAATCTTCCTAGCTGGCTCTAGGCTCACATGTAGGAAGGATACTACAGTCGGCTAGGGATCCAGATAGAATAAGATAGGTATTTTAGAATACCATACTTGTTCCGGAACCTAGAAGCAACTGTAGAGAATATCAATTCCGTTGTTTTCAAAACGATATAATTTTCGCTTTTCCACAAAGTAAACCACTTATTTCTTTTCACTTCAATATACTTTAAAACACATAACAGTTCAGTAGTAAAAATAGTGGTTTACTTCTCTTCTCTTCGGTACAGTAAAAACAATATAATACAGTGATTTGTAAATATCCAATCATTGGATAATTACTTCTTCGATTATTTCTATCTTAGAAATAATTCTTATGTTATTCTTTTAGAATAAACATTTATTTCTCTTTTCAAATCAGTAACCGTATCGTACAGTTTAGTAAAACAGCATATTCAGTAGAACAGTAATTCGATACGGTTAAATCAGTAACAGTAACAGTAACTACCAATTCAGTAAATAGTATAAGGTAGCTTTTAGTTCGGTAAACAGTAAATGGTAGCTTTCAGTTCAGTAAAATAGTAATCAATGGCTACCATTTCAATAAATAGTACAGTTCAGTAACACAATGTTTTGGTACGGTCTTTCATCAATAAACAGTAAAAATAGTGAACAGTGGTTCAGTACAGTAAAACAATACAGTAAACAGTAAACAGTAAACAGTAAGTGATAAGCAGTAAGTGAGACTAGGCAACACCCTACAAGTAAATCATGCTATCATCGTCCACTAAGGGACACAGTAACAGTAATGAGATCTATGGCCATGATCTATAATGTCCTCGGTGTACGCTTGCTAGGCGACAATCCGGGACGCTGATGACTAGCTGGTCAATCAGCCACGTGACAGTAACAGTATATGTGATGCATGAAGCTCGGGGCCTAAGTCTCAAAACAGTGTAACCGTACCATAGCCTTTATGGATTTTAAATACAGTAAATTAAAACATTTCACAAATATCCATAAGGCTCACATGTAATAAATCATCACCTTTATGAAATAATTAAATTAAAATAACATTTCTCAAAATATTTCATAAAGGTATAAATCATATTTTCCATACGGTGAAAACAGTTTATAAATCATTACTGAAAATATAGAAGGGCAAAACTGTCCTTTTTCCACCGTAAAACACATATGCACACTTTTCCGTGCATTCAATCGAAAACATGGTTTTATAATTATCGGAATTTCAAACAAATCATTTTTATAATTTATGAAGATAAATTATTTATTTTCTAACTTTAAATTCCCATCACCATGTTTTCTTCTAAAAACACGTGTAGAGACCTCTAGTCTCGAAATCATAGTTTTTCTTCATTTTTTAACTTTTATGGAATTTTCATAATTAATTATTTCCATAATTAAAACCATAAAGGTTTTATATGAAATCAAGTGAATATTTAAGAATATTTATAAAAATATTCACTTCAGTCTCTTTTTCATTTCCATCTCGTTTCACGTGAAATATCACCTACAGGGTAAATTTTCGGTGATTTCCTTTTCACCCTTCTCGAAAACATGAATATTTTAAAAATCAAATATCGTTATATTCATGTTTTATGAAATTTACTTAATTTCTCGATTTTCGTACTTGAAAATCATTTCACGTGAAATCAAATCATTTATTATGATTTTCGGTGATTTTCGGTAAATTTCAGTAATTATTTGATAATTTTTCGGCAGTATAACGACTGCCGATTTGGCTAGCCTCCTGCACGAAAATACATTTTATACTTTTCAATTGGTATTTCACCACAATTTGAAACCAATAAATCACCACAATTTCCAAAATTAATCATTATAAATTGCATTTATAAATTAAAGGCATAATTTAAAACATGTGGCCGAATATCCTTACAGGCGGTACATGTCTCCCTTACCTGTTTCGGGTCGGCGACTACCTCTCGAAGGTCGCGCCCGTGTTCACCTCGCCCGATTCCATCGGCTCGGTTGTCGAGGATATTTTCTGGAAATTAAATTCTAAAATTTAGAATTTTTCCATAATTATTTAAATAAATAAATTATTTAAATAATTCAATACTTTTCGGGATTTCTTACCGATTCCCGTAATTTTCAAATTCTCGGGAATTCTCCAAATTCCCGGAATTCCTTTTTTTCTCTTTTTCTTTCTTCTTTTTCTTCTTTCTTTTTCTTTTTCCTTTTCTTTTCTTTTTCTTTTTCCTTTTCTTTCCTTTTCCCGCCGGACCGGTCTGCCTCCTTCACTGCCGGTTCTCCTCCGGTGGCCGGTTCTCCGGCGGCTCAGGGGCTCAGCAGCTGGCCGGCACCACGGTGAAGCCGGATCTGGCCTCCGTTCGTCACGAATCGATGGCACGGCGGCGGATCTACTCGGTTTTGGTTCGGTTCCTTCTCCTCCTCCGTCGGCCTTCCTCCGCCGTTCTCCGCCTGAACCGTGGCCTCCATCGTCTTCCTCTCCCTTCGGCGAAGCTTCGGTGGTAGTGGCGACGACCGATTTGGCCGGCACCGCCAGATCTGGTTTTCCTTTCCTCTTCCGGTTTCGTCGGCTTCCGCCCCTGTTTCCGTTTCGATTTTCCTTCGCCGGTCGTCCTCTTTCCTTCCTTTCTTCGCCGGCGACATCGTCTCTCCCTTCCTCTCTCTTTTCCCTCGCCGGCGGTGGCAGCTCCGCCACCGACGGGTCTGGCTGGGAGGGTCGGGATCCTTCCCCGATTCCTCCTCCTATTTTCCTTTCTGTTTCCTTTTTTTTTTTTTTAATTTTATTTCATTTAATTATATACACACACATATATATATTATATATATACAAAATACATATAATAATATTATTATATATATTATAGCACTATAGATATTATATATATATATATATAAATGTGTATATATATTTCATGTATTAACAAAATACATATTTAGTATATATATATATGTTGAATTTAAATTGCATAACATATATATATTTATATAAATGAAATAATACAATATATATTGTATGTACAATATATATATTTTCTTCTCATTTTCTTATTTAATTTGGATTTCCATTATCCAAATTAAATTTCCTTCTTTCATTATTTTCCATAATTCCAACCTTATTTTTCCGATTTAAATTTCCTTCACTTAAATTTCCAATTTCATCACTTCCTCAATCCTCGGAATTTCCACCATCCATTCCTTTCTCGATTCTCGGGATTTTCACCAATATCCCGTTCTCATAATTTTATTTATTTCCAATATTTATAATTTCCAATAATTGGAAAATTTACGGTTATCACATTCTCCCCACCTTAAGAAATTCGGTCCTCCGAATTTAACTTAAGTCCAAAGGTGGTATATGCCGTATACTTACGACTTCTGACCTCTAGGTCAACTTTTACATAATTACTGCCAGCATACTTTCAACATCAAAAATACTTTAGACCACTACATGTTGTCTTTTATCATATATTTATACTCCCGTGAGTTTATTTCTCAAATCGAGAGTTATTCATTTCCACTCTTTTCACATAAGAGTCCATGCACAGTATTTTTTCATGTCACAGCTGATCTATGCTGTTCATCATCCATTTTTCTCACTTAGTGCCAAGTCGATATAGTTTAAAACTATCAATTACACATGTCAGTCAGTTATATGTAAGTGTCCCAGTAGCTTTCACATCTCATGCACACACTCTCTCAGTATCATGGAGCGTTTACATCTCACGCTCATATATATATCAGTATGGAGTGGTGCTATCAATACACTTGGAATCTCAAAGCCTTTTGCTATTTCTCATTAGCCTATGGCAACTCAGAGATTCCCATCACATGTAAGGCTCACTGGAACTGTACATACACATTCACATCCTTTAACATTTATACTTCGACTGAGGCACTAGAGAATCTAGAATACTGATAATGGAAAGTGATCCTATTTAGATCATCAGTCTTTAATCACTTCCATATCATCATATCTCTTTTGGACTCTTTATTATTCACAGTATTCATATTCACACATTTATTCTACTAAGGCTGCATCTCATTGCAGACTTTACTATTGATCATCTCTTACAGTCATAGATCATGAGACAATCATATTCTCTTCATGTAGTATGGTCTTTAAATTTCTTTTCATAATTTAGATTCCACAATTGAATCCTCAATTTATGTATTTAATCACCACCTCATCTATATACTTCCACCGTTTCTATCATGTTACGATGGTTATATGTATGATCATTTTTCATTTATCTACTGGCAATAAATAATACTTGTCATTTATCTTACTCCTTGGAGTATCATTAATTTCACTTGTCACATTTATGTGATAACCAATACAAATCACTTTCAGTCTTACCTTCGGGAACTATTTCATATTGATGTTCCCTTCTCATCATGCAATTTATTTCCTTATTCCACTTTCATTCTTTTAGTCGGCTTTCTCGATTGGTATGGTACTATACTGCTAAGATCTTTTAAAATCTTGCATACCATCTTTTCTCTACACTATTCATTTACCGACTTTAACTTCTTTCTTTAATTACATCACATTAGTAGAGCAGTTAGTCTCATCACTCTTTTATAGACTGGCAGTAGTATCTAGCTAGACTCATTACTTTCGTATATCAATTATTACCTCTCTATCATAGACAGATTCACTGTCATTTTGTCATTTCGAGATTATATATCTCAGAAAGAGACACTGTCTAGCCAAACCTCTTATTTGCCAATCTTAATACAAGTCTGTAGTCTTTGAGACTTTAAGGGTTATACCACAATGTTGCTCATGTTTCATTTGTACTTTAGGCTCTATCAGCATTTCATCAATTTACTCATGTATGGATGCCTCATTCTTTAGGCTTATATACCCTACAAGGCAACTCATTAACCTTGTAACCTCAATAGGAACTCGTAAAATTCACTCTGAGTTCTAATCATCATCTTATGGACATCAGTCTCCAATCTTTTATCTAAGGACACTTTATACTGAGGCTAGTCTTATTAACTCCTCATGTTTATTAAATCAAATCCATAAAGCGTCCATTTCATCATGTAGAGGAATACTTGTTCTTTATAAGAACTTTATTACATAGTAACCATTTACTATATCATATCGATTCATCTACTTATTAAAATCATTTGTGCTGCTCTCTTTTACACTTATGCAGCCAACTTCCTTAATTTCATTTTCCAGAGTAGATTCCTTAAGCTTTCAGATTTTCTTAAGTTCTCCGATATAAGCTTAGAATCAGGTTTCATATTCAAAATCGAGTCAATGTTATCTCGATTCCTCCAATTTATATAACTCTGGAAGTTCTATCAGAGATCAAATCCGATACTTCTTTAATCACATATTTCTTATCATTTCGGACATCTCATCCTTATGCCCTGTCATTTTCACTGTGTATTCTCAAGGCAGAGACATTTACTATTCAAATCATTTTGACACACACTCTACCTTGATTTCATTATTCACTCATTTACAGTACTCCATACAGTACATCAAGTTGCAATGCATATCTCAATTGGTCCGGTTCTATAATTAAATATTTATTTAATACCTCATAAACAGTATAAATGTATAGAACCTCAATCAACCGTACTGCTATGGATTTCATCAATTTTGTTTTCTAATCACTTTCTCAGTCATATTATGTAATTATTTCACTTTTCATAATATTCAACGATCCCGTTCAATACACTCTTAATTCAGGCCCTTACAATCAATATTCGGGCCAATCATTTGATGACATTCCACTACACTTTTATCGGACCGCATCATATAAGGCCTCGGCCCGTCCGCCGTCCGCCTGTACACATCTGTACTATCCTCTTTGAGAATGCCCAGCCCTTTCACTGGGTCACCCCTCAAGGATCTATCGTGAGGCCCAGCCCGTTCACTAGGTCACTCACCATTCGCGTCCGTATTCTAAGTGTCAGTGGAATCAGTAATAGGGATCGTTATATTCATATGACATCCTCTATGCCATTAATAATTCCATTACTATCAATGGATTCAAAATCAAAGTGATTTTATCACTATTCAGATCATCGCCCAACACAGGGGCATTTTCATCATTTTGACATTTCTTTCTTTCTCCTCAGTATACATTTAAATCAATGATCTGATCATCTATGTGCTGATAGTATCTTTTCTGAAACTTATATCAGCAATTTAGATCTCACTCGATTTCGACAGAGAAATCTACTAAGATCCACAATTGGATTATTTTACTTGTAATTCAGCTTTATATCATTAATTTCTCTGTCAAATCAATCAATTCCAACCTCTATTGGTCTATTCTGACTCCCGGTAAAATTTTAGAGTCAGGGGTATTTTGGTCATTTTTTGCCAAAAATTTTCTCTCTCTTCAAATTACCCTCAATCAGTGATCTTAAAGTCTATTTAATGATGATATTGCATTCTCCTCCTTTATATCATCACTTTCAGGTCTCAGTTCGATCCGGACCGAAAAGTACTGGTGGGGCCCTTCACCGAGTCCTTTCGATTCCTTACCGAACAGGCCTTCATTTAGATTAAAAGAATCACCAATCTTCTGGTAATTTCTGAGCCTATTATTTCTTTAACATTCTCAATTTATACTTTCTCACTCCCTTTAATTCATTTTACTCAATTTACAATCATTTATTTTCTCTATGTATTCAGACGATACAGTACTACCGGGGATGTTTAATACTTTTCCATCCAAAAGTATTCACAGACATCAGGCCAACCATGCTCTGATACCATTAAATCTGTAACGACCCGTTACCACATTTTTCTTCTTATTTTACACAATTTATCCGGTTGGGCTGTCTGTGATACTTCACTTTATTTCTTATGTTAAACAATTTCATAAAATATTATTTATATTATATACATCCCCTATCTTACTTAATAAGCAAGTAGTACTGCATACATGTCTAAATACAGAAAATAAATGACCGTACCTCATATAAATCAGTCGATCTGTCACATTGTCCATTATGTGCAGCCGTAATCCACAATATTGAATCTCACCACTATCAAAACCTGAAATGTTAAAATTAAGGGGTGAGCAAACCACGGCTCAGTAAGAGAGTTATATGTCACACTTGATATTCAGCTATCTATATGCTGAAAATAATTTTTTTTCATTTTCTTTAAAATCTTCCTAGCTGGCTCTAGGCTCACATGTAGGAAGGATACTACAGTCGGCTAGGGATCCAGATAGAATAAGATAGGTATTTTAGAATACCATACTTGTTCCGGAACCTAGAAGCAACTGTAGAGAATATCAATTCCGTTGTTTTCAAAACGATATAATTTTCGCTTTTCCACAAAGTAAACCACTTATTTCTTTTCACTTCAATATACTTTAAAACACATAACAGTTCAGTAGTAAAAATAGTGGTTTACTTCTCTTCTCTTCGGTACAGTAAAAACAATATAATACAGTGATTTGTAAATATCCAATCATTGGATAATTACTTCTTCGATTATTTCTATCTTAGAAATAATTCTTATGTTATTCTTTTAGAATAAACATTTATTTCTCTTTTCAAATCAGTAACCGTATCGTACAGTTTAGTAAAACAGCATATTCAGTAGAACAGTAATTCGATACGGTTAAATCAGTAACAGTAACAGTAACTACCAATTCAGTAAATAGTATAAGGTAGCTTTTAGTTCGGTAAACAGTAAATGGTAGCTTTCAGTTCAGTAAAATAGTAATCAATGGCTACCATTTCAATAAATAGTACAGTTCAGTAACACAATGTTTTGGTACGGTCTTTCATCAATAAACAGTAAAAATAGTGAACAGTGGTTCAGTACAGTAAAACAATACAGTAAACAGTAAACAGTAAACAGTAAGTGATAAGCAGTAAGTGAGACTAGGCAACACCCTACAAGTAAATCATGCTATCATCGTCCACTAAGGGACACAGTAACAGTAATGAGATCTATGGCCATGATCTATAATGTCCTCGGTGTACGCTTGCTAGGCGACAATCCGGGACGCTGATGACTAGCTGGTCAATCAGCCACGTGACAGTAACAGTATATGTGATGCATGAAGCTCGGGGCCTAAGTCTCAAAACAGTGTAACCGTACCATAGCCTTTATGGATTTTAAATACAGTAAATTAAAACATTTCACAAATATCCATAAGGCTCACATGTAATAAATCATCACCTTTATGAAATAATTAAATTAAAATAACATTTCTCAAAATATTTCATAAAGGTATAAATCATATTTTCCATACGGTGAAAACAGTTTATAAATCATTACTGAAAATATAGAAGGGCAAAACTGTCCTTTTTCCACCGTAAAACACATATGCACACTTTTCCGTGCATTCAATCGAAAACATGGTTTTATAATTATCGGAATTTCAAACAAATCATTTTTATAATTTATGAAGATAAATTATTTATTTTCTAACTTTAAATTCCCATCACCATGTTTTCTTCTAAAAACACGTGTAGAGACCTCTAGTCTCGAAATCATAGTTTTTCTTCATTTTTTAACTTTTATGGAATTTTCATAATTAATTATTTCCATAATTAAAACCATAAAGGTTTTATATGAAATCAAGTGAATATTTAAGAATATTTATAAAAATATTCACTTCAGTCTCTTTTTCATTTCCATCTCGTTTCACGTGAAATATCACCTACAGGGTAAATTTTCGGTGATTTCCTTTTCACCCTTCTCGAAAACATGAATATTTTAAAAATCAAATATCGTTATATTCATGTTTTATGAAATTTACTTAATTTCTCGATTTTCGTACTTGAAAATCATTTCACGTGAAATCAAATCATTTATTATGATTTTCGGTGATTTTCGGTAAATTTCAGTAATTATTTGATAATTTTTCGGCAGTATAACGACTGCCGATTTGGCTAGCCTCCTGCACGAAAATACATTTTATACTTTTCAATTGGTATTTCACCACAATTTGAAACCAATAAATCACCACAATTTCCAAAATTAATCATTATAAATTGCATTTATAAATTAAAGGCATAATTTAAAACATGTGGCCGAATATCCTTACAGGCGGCACATGTCTCCCTTACCTGTTTCGGGTCGGCGACTACCTCTCGAAGGTCGCGCCCGTGTTCACCTCGCCCGATTCCATCGGCTCGGTTGTCGAGGATATTTTCTGGAAATTAAATTCTAAAATTTAGAATTTTTCCATAATTATTTAAATAAATAAATTATTTAAATAATTCAATACTTTTCGGGATTTCTTACCGATTCCCGTAATTTTCAAATTCTCGGGAATTCTCCAAATTCCCGGAATTCCTTTTTTTCTCTTTTTCTTTCTTCTTTTTCTTCTTTCTTTTTCTTTTTCCTTTTCTTTTCTTTTTCTTTTTCCTTTTCTTTCCTTTTCCCGCCGGACCGGTCTGCCTCCTTCACTGCCGGTTCTCCTCCGGTGGCCGGTTCTCCGGCGGCTCAGGGGCTCAGCAGCTGGCCGGCACCACGGTGAAGCCGGATCTGGCCTCCGTTCGTCACGAATCGATGGCACGGCGGCGGATCTACTCGGTTTTGGTTCGGTTCCTTCTCCTCCTCCGTCGGCCTTCCTCCGCCGTTCTCCGCCTGAACCGTGGCCTCCATCGTCTTCCTCTCCCTTCGGCGAAGCTTCGGTGGTAGTGGCGACGACCGATTTGGCCGGCACCGCCAGATCTGGTTTTCCTTTCCTCTTCCGGTTTCGTCGGCTTCCGCCCCTGTTTCCGTTTCGATTTTCCTTCGCCGGTCGTCCTCTTTCCTTCCTTTCTTCGCCGGCGACATCGTCTCTCCCTTCCTCTCTCTTTTCCCTCGCCGGCGGTGGCAGCTCCGCCACCGACGGGTCTGGCTGGGAGGGTCGGGATCCTTCCCCGATTCCTCCTCCTATTTTCCTTTCTGTTTCCTTTTTTTTTTTTTTAATTTTATTTCATTTAATTATATACACACACATATATATATTATATATATACAAAATACATATAATAATATTATTATATATATTATAGCACTATAGATATTATATATATATATATATATAAATGTGTATATATATTTCATGTATTAACAAAATACATATTTAGTATATATATATATGTTGAATTTAAATTGCATAACATATATATATTTATATAAATGAAATAATACAATATATATTGTATGTACAATATATATATTTTCTTCTCATTTTCTTATTTAATTTGGATTTCCATTATCCAAATTAAATTTCCTTCTTTCATTATTTTCCATAATTCCAACCTTATTTTTCCGATTTAAATTTCCTTCACTTAAATTTCCAATTTCATCACTTCCTCAATCCTCGGAATTTCCACCATCCATTCCTTTCTCGATTCTCGGGATTTTCACCAATATCCCGTTCTCATAATTTTATTTATTTCCAATATTTATAATTTCCAATAATTGGAAAATTTACGGTTATCACAATGTTGAATGCATTCAGATTGCTAGTTAGATTCAGTTAGGGCATCAGACAGAATATGTGATTGGCATAGATGGGATTTTGAGGTGTAGAAATCGGATTTGTGTTCTTAGAGATAGATAGTTGAGAGACTTGATTTTGTCAGAGGAACACACTTCAAAGTACACTTTACATCCCAGTAGTAATAAAATGTATCAGAATCTACGTAAAGTGTACTAGTGGCCGAATATAAAGAGGAACATCGCAAAATTTGTAGTAAGATGTCTCACGTGCCAACAGGTTTAGGTAGAGCATCAGAAACTGGTGTGATTGCTGTAGCCTTTACCTATATCAATGTGGAAATAGGAGCATATCACCATGGATTTCAGCATGGGTTTATCGAAGACCTGTAGAAATCATAATGCTATCTGGGTGATCGTTGATAGATTGACGAAGTCAGCCCACTTCCTTGCTATGAAGTCTACAGATTCTCTACATGCCTTAGCCGATCTTTATGTTCGAGAGATTGTTAGATTGCACGGTGTCTCAGTGAGCATTACTTCTGATAGAGATTCCCAATTTACCTCTCACTTTTGGGAGAGATTTTAGGAGGCTATGGGATCTTAGTTAAACTTCAGCATAGCTTTTATTCGCAGACTGATGGTCAGTCCGAACGTACCATTTAGACGCTTGAGGATATTTTAAGAGCTTGTGCTTTGGATTTTAAGGGCTCCTAGGATGATCATCTTTTATTAGCAGATTTGCATATAATAGTAGTTATCACTCTAGCATCGGCATGTCTCTTTACGAAGCGTTGTATGGTAGAAGATGTTGATCTCCCATTGCTTGGGAAGAAGTGGGTGATAGAAAGATATTAGCTCTCGATCTTGTAGACCAGGCTTCAGAGGATATCCGGGTCATTTGTCACAAATTGAAGACTGCTCAGAGTCGGCAAAAAAGCTATGCAGATATTAGACGTCGACCTTTGGAATTTTCGATGTCTTCTTGAAGGTTACACCATTTAAGGGCATAATAAAGTTCGGAAAGAAAGGAAAGCTGAGTCCTCATTTCATTGGACCATTTGAGATCCTAGACCACATGGGAGATATGGCTTACCGGTTAGCATTACCACCAGAGCTATCGGCTGTCCATAATGTTTTTCATGCGTCGATGCTGAGGAAATATCATCCAAATCTGTCTCATGTTATCTAGTTCGAACCCTTGGAAATCAGAGAAGATATAAGCTACGTGGAGAAACCGATAAGGATTCTAGATCGAAAGGAGAAAGTACTACGGTCTAAGACAATTCCTCTGGTAAAAGTTCTTTGGCAATACCACACAGCCGAAGAAGCCACTTGGGAGTTGGAGAGCCTGATGAAAGAGGAATACCTAGAATTATTCAGTGACTAGGTCCGATCAAATTTGGAGGACCAAATTTCCTAAAGGTGGCAAAGATGTGAGAACCACATATTCTAATACTGTGGCGTATATTAGAACTCTCACCACTGTTCAATTCCTGTGTATTTCACAAGTATAAGGGGTAACAACATGGTGGGCATCACGAACCTTCTAGTGTCCGGATGAAGGTGAAACCTGGAAAGCTTGATATTTGAAGCCAAATAAAGAGATGGTAAGAAACTCTAATCCAAACTAAATTATTTAGATTATTTTTGAAGTATTTAAAACAAATTTAAAAATGACGATTAAGGACATAGGCCAGTGAAATTTTCGTGAATAACAGCCAAACGAAATTGACTTCTAGCCAAGTTTCAATTGTAAAATATTCCTCATGTGAGAGTGTCCCATGCCATGGCAATAGATAGACTAAATCGTCTAAAAAAATAGAAATTTTCGTGATTTTACGGTTAAGGGTATTTTCGTAATTTCGCACAAATGACCAGTCAAACTTCAACGACTTCTCTGACCATAAGAATAAGTTAAATAGATATGATTGGTGATTAAAAGACATATTTTGGAGATTAGACTGATAGTTTTCAATAAAGTCAAACCGAAAGGGAAAAATAGTCCAAAATTTTCATAATTAAGGGCAAAATGGTAATTTTGCCATTAAAGTCTGAATTTTTCCAGAATTTTCAATCATCTTCTCCTCATATTTGGTAGCAACCTAGTGGTGTCTAAACACCACCATTTGCAACTAAGAAACTTGAGGATGCACTATAATGCATGTTTTGCTATGAAATAAAATTTTTGAAATTGCTTTAGAATCAATTAGATTGAAAATTGTGAAATATTGTTGTGGAATTTCTGTGGTTTTTGTGCAGGACGGTTAGCATATACCTAGTCGTTATGTTGTCGAAAATTTTAATAATCTCATGAATCAACCTTTTTATATTATTGAATATTAGTAGTGAATGATTTACGAAGAAATTCCATCTACTTTATTGAAATTCATTATTTTCATATTATATCGAACAAGGTTAAAAGGTTAAAAAAGCCCCTAAACTATATCAAAGAATCTAAAAAAGTCCCTATCCTTTTATTGCACCTAAATAAGCCCCTAAAGTTTGATTTTTCTTAATACAAGTCCTTTTTGGATGAATCTGTTAGTTGACATGGAATTCTGTTAAATAATTGACATGTTGGTTTTTACGGGGTTTTTTCTCTTAAAAGTGATGTCATTTTTATTTTACTTTTTTATGGGTTTGTCATGTCACCTATTTTATTTTTGCCATGTCAGATTTTCATATTTCTTATAAAAGCCAACATGTCAATGATTAATAGATTTCATCCAAAAAGGACTTGCACAAAGAAAAATAATACTTTAGGGGTTTATTTAGATGCAATGAAAGAATACGAGCCTTTTTAGATTCTTTGATATAGTTTAAGGGCTTTTTTAACCTTTTAGCCATCGAAAAACAATATTTAAAAATTCATGTTATCGAATTTGGCATACGTGAAGGTACTGGCATGTTATTATCACTTGTTTACAGATAAATATAATATTTTTAGAACTAAATATTGAATTGTGAATATTTTATAAAATTTTATTTTGAACTGTCTATATTTCCAAAATATGTCTTTATGGACTAACTGAAGATTTAACCTTCAAAAATTGCCTCCGTAAACAGTTATAAAATGTTTTATAGTGTTTTTAGAGACTTTTGGCCCCATAGCTGCCTGCGGGCACATGCTATTATGAGTGTATGATCGTATGACTGATTCGTGGGCTGATTGACCTTGATCCCGTCATTAGCATTCCAGATGGTGCCTGATTAGTACCACTGAGGACTATATTCTGGCTATGGCCATATGTCCTATTGTATGAGTCTATTGGGTGGTGCCTTATCTCTACAATTATGATGATATTAGTGATTTTAAATTGTGGCTTACCATGAATTTTGTGAACTAAAGTTTTGATATATATGTTTGCGAAGTATTTTAGAATTGATTTATGGAATTTAAGACTTATGGAATTTATTTGTGGAATACAATTAACTTTTGGACTCCCTATAGTCGAATCTAGGAATTGGGACACGATAAGTACTTCAAAGTACCTCCCCTATTCTATTCGGTTTCCTAATTGACTATAGTATCTTTCTTATGAAATTCGTGCCTAATATACTTTACTTGCATTATCTATAAATTTTAATACATGTTTTGAAAACTTGCATATAGTATATATAGTGTCAGTTTTGTTATATATATTTTTTATTGGGCTTTAGCTCATCCCATTTTTCCCCTCCTCCCAAATTATTTTCTATAGATCTTTGCTTTCACTCTGGAGGATTTCTATGAGGTATCCCTTAGGCATATTTGTATTATCATTGAAGTATATTTTCTTCATTTGTGTATTCAAACTTCTATTGTACAGTGCTGATGTATGTAAAATACATATATATGGGATGTAAATTAAGAATAATTTCGTAATATAAATAGATAAATTTCCCTTTGTATATATATTTTATATGAGTAAATTGAAGGCACTACAGACAGCCCATCCGTTATCTTGTGAAATTAGTGGAAAATGTACAGAAAATATCTAAATTTAGAATGTGACACAACAATTTTGTCATTTCTAATTTTATTCACAATGACTATAGTTGTTGCTACAACTAATTACGAAATCACAATTTTTTCATTTCTAATTTGTTTTAGAATGAAAAAAGAAATAATAATCAACATTATTGATGCAAATAATCTTTTCATTACAATATTTTTATCATTACAAATAATTTACAAATATATATTTATATGATAAAAGTAATAAATTATCAAAGAATTGATATTTTAAATATTTGCTAATAAGATATAACCAGAGTTAAAACAACATCCAAGGAGTTAGTCGAGCTAAATTCATGTATAAAACTATTGATAAGAGTTCAATTCTTGATATGCCTTGGATCAGGTCTCTTTCATCATCTTCTTCTTCATCCAAGATTTGTGTCTTTGAACAAGCTAAAGCTTGCAACATTTTCTAGTCACCTACTTTTGTTGCCATCATCAAAGTATCCATTAATACAGACAATTGCAACGGGTGAGAAGCTTGATCGTGTAGGATGATTCAGAGGTAATCGACAAATGGTGCTTGAGAAGCAGCAGTTCTAGAGAAGCGCAAGGTCGTGCCTCAGTTGAGCTCAACTGTCAATCGATGGTGTAGTTGTGGCAGTAAACAAGAGGTGGCCTCAACATAAAATAGCTTATATTCCACGTTTGCAACTGCGCCTTATCTCCGTTGTTGTCTCTTGTTTTGTGTCTTCTTCTCCATATATTGTCTCAGCAACAGAAATCCAATAACAATGCAGCAAGGTGAGCAAGCGGTGGCATGACTCATGGCAACAAGAATAGATAGAATGGATGACGTCAACAATGCCTACTCATCACACCAGTGCTGACGGTTTGATGTAGGAGATGCAACAGGGGTGTGGCAAAGAAGTAGTGATAATGATACAATGAAGGTACAGGACAATGAAGATGACAATGAAATTTTAAAACATTTCAGCGTGACTCTTATACGTAAATAAAATATTTTGAACACTATTTGCTGAATTGAGAATATTTAGTGAAATTTTATACTTTAAATGCAATTGTCATTGCTTTTAAAGATTTATGAACTGACTGAAAATATGATTTATTGAATTGATCTTCGTAAACTATTTCGATTGGGTTATGAATTGTTTTGAGACTGTTGGCCTCATAGTAGCCTTCGAGAATATCATGTTATTCTGAGTGTACGTGCTGTTGTTGATTGACCTTGGTCACGTCTTTAGCACCTACAATTGTTACTTAACCCGTGTACTCTATGGTCCCCTTTTGACTATGGCCATATGTCTTACAATTATTCCCTTTTAGGATACTTATATTGCATGATTCTATCCAATGATGCCTGGTCTCCACTATATTGTTTATTGTACTAATTTCTGAGTGTTTACTAAACATGTTTTATTGGAATGATTTCTATATTGTTTATTAAAATTGTTCATTGTATTGTTTATAGAGAGTTTACTGAACTACTTTATTAAACTGATTTCTATACTGTCTATTGAAAATTGTTCACTGTGTTGTTTCGAGTGTCAAATAAACTGTGTGATCTAAGAAATTTTCGATAAACTCTCTATAGTCGGAATTAGAGACTGAAACAAGTGAGGTGCTTTAAAGCATCCTTTTATACTCAGCCTAGTTATCTAACTGATTATACTATCTTTTTTTATAGAGTGCCCAAATGCTGCATTGTTATTGATTTTGAGTGTAAAAGCATGTTTTAGGATAGACGCATATAGATATGTATAGTATCAGCTCTTTTATATATATATTTCTTGCTAGGTATAAGCTCACCCTTTATTTTCCTCCTAGATTACTTACAATAGTTTCTCTCTCTGCATAGGAGGATTTTGACTACAGTATCCCTCAGGCGGTTACTTGAGCATCGTAGATGTGAAATCCCCAATTTCCATGTATTCCTCCATGTCTGTAAAGTATTATAACCTAATATGATTAAATGCATATGAAGTTGATATGAAATTGATGTATGAATAATGTATGATTGATGAATGGGATATAGGAGAAATAATGAAGTTGAATGTCAATAAGTCAAATGAATTATATTGATATCAGAAAATGAATAAAGTATGAAAAAAGAATTAATATCAGAAAATTAAGTGTAATTAAAGACAAGTGTATATGGAAGAAAGGAGACCAATTAAGTGAATGGTCAAATAGGGATGGTCAAAGGTTAAGGGTTAAGATGAAGTAATTTAATTGGATGAAGATGAAACAAATATCAGATTTCATAATCTGATGATGATAAAAAGTATATCAGATTTTAATTGGTGTAATGAGATGTGGCTGATATGATAATGGAAGAAAAAGGAAATTAAATGGTCAAAGGAGGGTCAAATGGTCTTGAGTCAAAAGAAGCATGGCTGAGATTTGGATGAGATGATTAAGTGATAGGGAAGCATTTAATGCAACTTGATGAATCATCCTCATCAGTCATCACCCCTACGCCAGCCTCTTTCCAACCCTCTCCCTCTCGTTCCATCCAAGCTTCCAAGTCTCCTTCCATAGCTACCTTGACAAGCTACCTTATTCTTCCATCGATCTCTTTAGCTAGTTGAACGAAAAACGATCCTTGTCACTAGACTAAGTGATATCCGAAGTTTGGTGGATTGATTTCAAGTATTGGAGGAGATCTCAACATTTGAGATTTTGATCTCTAGCGAAGGTAAGAGAAGAAGATGATTCTTGCAATTTCGGTCATGATATGGAGTTGTATGGAGTTGATATGATATGTGTATGTTGTTTAATCTAAGGTTTGATTTGGTATGATGATTTCAGATTTGAAGGAGTAAAAGCTAGGGTTACGCGCCAAGTGATTTCGCGTTTCCGAAGGAATTAAGGTAAGAAATTTATGTAACGGACGTAAGGCGGCTATGTCCGCATGTTTTATAATGTTTTTATGTGGTTTGGAGAGAAGCATCAGTTGATTTTGTGCAAAAAAAGATGCATTTTCGGACTTGTCTCCTAGTACCAATTAGGCTAGGGGCAGCCGACTGCCATAAAGGGAAGTCGACTGCCTAGAGACAACCAAAACTCCGTTTTCCGAAAACTGATGCAAACCAGTCGACTGCTAATTACCCAGAAGCATTCTGTTTCAAACCAGTCGACTGCTATATGGGACAGTCGACTGTTATTTTCCAAAATGCATTCTGTTTGAAAACCAGTCGATTGCTAAATGACCAGCCGACTGCTATTTGCTAAGAAGCATTCTGTTTGAAAACCAGTCAACTGCCCCCATGTATTTTCAAATATGAAAATATCGGAATTTTAAAATGAAAATAATTTCGATAAATGAAAGTATGAAGCAGCAGCCGACTGCCCTGTGAGGCCAGTCGACTGCCCTGTTTTGAAAAGAGATTGTTACACCTATTTTCAGAAAGTATGAAATGTCATGGCAAGAAGCTATATGGCCTATGTTTTGAGATTATGCACTTTCATGTTTATAGTAGGGGCTCTGATCAAGTCCTGAAATGATGTAATGTATGTTATGGGCTGAGGAACCATAAGTCAGGCCTCAGTCACTACAGAAGGACACCTGACTAGTGTTAACTGTAGCCACCCGTAGTTGGCCAATCTGTTTATATTTCATGTTCGACTAAGGGAGGATTCCTGGCCCTACGGGGCGCGCCACATGATGATGATGATGATGATGATGATGCAGTGCATGACTCCATAAAAGTACAAATAGTTTTTATGTTATCAAAAACTATATGTATATACGATTTCAAAGAATAAAGAAATCGAAAGTACTTGGTGTACTTGTACAAGAAGTTTTAAAAAGAAGTATATGATTTATGATTTCAAGAAGTATAAGATGTTTTAAAGGAAGTATGTATGTATGTAAATAATATTTGAAAGAAGTACATGAAGTATGTTTTGAAGAAGTATACGAAACATGCTATGTTATAAAAGCATGTAAAGTATGTTTAAAGATAGAAGATGATGCATGTTTTATATGTATGCTATATTTAAAAAGAAGCATACGAAGTATGATTTCCATGTCATTTGAAATAAATATGCATGGTTGCAAACAATGCATGAAAGATGTTTATGATGCATGCTTTATAATGTTTTACATGACATTATAGAGCCAAGTAGGAAAAAAAATGCATATAGAGGCATAGCACGCTCTTTTACATATTTTTCTTATTGAGCGTAAACCCACCCTTTTACGAACATTTTTCATACAGACTATCTGAAGTAATCTCTTGCTCTCGATAGAAGAGCCTACGAGTGGATCTTGAAAGTTTACCTTCGAGAGACGCTTCCCAAGTAATATAGAAGGTATACTTATGTAATTATGCAAAGTAAATTGTAATTCAGTTATGGTACAGTGCAACTAGCATTAATGTATATAAGATGTCGGGGATTTAAGTTAAGATGATGTATGAGATCCTGTGAAAACGGATGATACATATATACATGTATCATTAGTCTATTTTATTGAAATTGAATAAAATTTTATAAGCTATCAGATAATTAGCTTAAGAATAAAGGAAGAATGACACTGGATGAACTAAATCTAAATAAAGAAGGAAAAAGATAATTGATAAGATGAAGTGACGGGGATGTCACAGAGTGGTATCAGAGCAATTAGATTGAGGTTTATCAGTGTCGATGAGTTAGAAGTAGAGTATATCCTCAATTGTACTGTACTTGTCTGAATACATATACGACGTATAACTGTTTGAAGTTATATTAAATAGCTTAACTTTGTGATTTATCAACAGAATGAGCTCAGGTAGAAGTGGTGTCGAGAAAGGAAGAGGAAGGGGTTATGTAGAACAGTCCCCAACACAATCTCCTTTCCCATCTCCACCGCATAGCCTGAACACTAGGTTAGCGAAGATGGAGAAGCATGTGGAGAATATGACCACCATGTTTACGCAGTTTATGGCGAACTTTCCAAATGTGGTCACAAGTGTACCATTCGCTATTCCTATAGTACAACCACCACCAGTACAGACAGAGTTACCCCCACCAGTCCCAGTTATTGAAAGGAGGAATCTCACAGCTTATTGCAGTATGACCTTAATTAAGGAATATAAGAAGCTGGATCCGCCTAAGTTTAAGGGGGATAAGGACACGTTGGCCGCAGTGAATTGGGTGAAGGCGATCACTAGATCCTTCGAGTATATGCTATGTTCCGAAAAGGAAAAGGTGGGTTTGGCTGCGTATCTGTTAGTGGATGATGCAGAGTATTGGTGGCAGTCCACTCAGGCCATTTTGGAGGCTCAACATGTTGAGGTTACGTGGGATAGATTTTTAGAGGCCTTTACTGAGCAGTACATCCCACGCACCGATCAGACTAGGTTGAAGATTGAATTTTTGAAATTGACTCAGGGGACAATGTCAGTTAATCAATATGAGTCGAAGTTTATTTCTCTAAGCGGATTCGATTGAGAGACCATCAGGAGTGAAGGATATAAGATATACAGATTTATAGAAGGACTGAAGTCTCCTATCAAATCCAAGTTGTATACTATGGGTATCACTACTTATAATGAGACAGTCCGTAAGGCTCAGTTATGTGAGCAGGACTATGAGTTTCACTATGATGATTTTCGAGCCCAAAGTAAAGGCAAAGGACCGATGAAGCGAAAGTCAAAAGGGAAAGCCTCCCGTGACAGATATCCATCTGGGAGAAGTAAGCCATATGACAGAGCTTCGATAGGTAAGCAAGTAAAGTATAAGAAAATGATGATTGTTTTAATTAAATGGTTATATGGAAATATATATTAACTTGGGAGTATTATGATGATTATGGTATAGGGACCCCGAGAGCTACTGGATCAAGATTAATGATGAGAGATCCCGACATTCAGCTAGTAGTATCGTTAGCTCACCTAAGAGTACAAGACAAAGGTGTGAACATTGCAGAAAGTTCCACAGAGCACAGCCATGCCGGTTGGCAAGTGGCGCATGTTTTAGATGTGGTGAACAGGGGCATATGATCAGGAATTGTTCCAAGAGAGATTTGAGGACACCCGAGGAATTTGAGGAGACCCCTCAACCACAACACAAGGCCACTACTGAAGAGAAGGGAAAGACACCTATTAATTATGATGTAAATGTTGAAGATGTCTAATGTAAAAGTATGTGGTATTATCTGACTCATTGTAAATGAAGTTAATAGAAGGTATGTATGGTTATATGAAGGATTTTTGCTTACGATGTTGAGATAGTAAAGAAAAGTCCCGAACTTAATGAAATACAATAATTGATAAGAAATGATAGTTGGAATTCTGAAGTACTCTTTGGTATAAAGTTTTATGATATATAGTGATGTGTGAAAGGAGTTTAAATAAGAATGATGATTGACTTTTATTAGTTTACTTTACTTGAATGTTTTATTCTATGAAAGCATTACTCTGAAAAGAATATGAATTAATATGAGAGATGGATTGTCTCAACAACGGTAATTATTCCCTATAGTCGCTTCTAGGTTTCGGAACAAGACAGGTATTTCAAAGTACCTTCCTTACTCCATCCGGATCCTTAGCCGACTATAGTATCTTTCCTGGTTGATCCCTAGAGTACCATAGGGAAATGAGGACATTCATTCATTGGTATGTTTGATGCTATGGGAAGAAAATATTTTGGATATGAATTAAAAGAACTATGCTAATAGTTTAAAATGTGATCAATATATGGGTATTTAGAGAGCAAAAGTAAGAAATTATGGATAGCCATTATGAATAAATTATGGCTATAATTCTAATTAAGATAGAAGAGATGACTCGAGTTTTCAAAGGATTGTGAAGGTGAAATTAGATCACCTAGGGAAAACCATTGTGGTGGTAAACGCTCTAAGCTGAAAGCATGAAATAATAATGGTTTGTATGATGATAAGAAAGTATGATGTACTTGAGCAATTTACAAGCCTTAAGCTAAATGTTATGCCTTCAAAGTAAATTTGGAATGATGGCTAGTATAATGTTTAAGCCAGAATTGATGAACAGATCTGCTAAGTCAGCCCACTTCCTGCCCATGAAGTCTGTAGATATACTTAGTGAGTTGGCAAAATGTAGGTGAAAGAAGTGTTAGACTACATGGAGTTCCAATGAGCATTTCATATGGTAGAGATTTTAGGTTCACTTCTCATTTTAAGGAGATTAGCAAGGAACCATGGGATCTCAGTTGAAAATTTTGCACAACTTTTCATCCGCAGGCTGATGAGTAGTCCGAGCACATGATTTAGACGCTCGAGGATATGTAAAGAGCTGGTGCTATGTATTTTAAATGCTCATGGGATGACCACCTGCCATTGACTGAGTTTACTTATGATAATAGCTATTATATAAGTATCCGGATGACACTGTATGAAATGTTATAAGAATAAAAAGTGTCAATCTCCGAATTGGTGGGAAGAAGTAGGCGAATGAAAGTTATTAGCCTTTGATTTAGTTGAGCAAGCATCTAAAGAGATTAAGTGAGTGGTCAAAGAATTAAGATAGCTCAGAATAGACAAAAAGGTTATACAAATGCTTGACAAAGACTAATTGATGTTTTGGTTGGAGACTCAGTAAATTGAAAGTTCTCCATCCAAAGGAATTATAACAATTGGTCGACGAGGTAAGTTGAGCCCTCGTTATATTGATCCAATTGAAGTCTTAGATCAAATTGGAGATATCACCAATAAATTGATGTTACCTTCAGAGTTTTTGAGGATACGTAATGTTTGTATATGTCAATACTTCGAAAGTATAATCCAGAATTCATCTTATGTCATAAAAGATGAAACCTTAGAAGTTTAGAAAGACATAAGTCATGTGAAAAAAAGGCCATTTGGGATTTTGGACGAAAAAGATAAGGTATAGAAGTCTATGATGATACCATTAGTTAAAGATTATTGACAATACCACATCATGGAAAAAGATACGTGAAGCTAAATAGCTTGATGAAAGAGAAGTATCCGGCAATGGTTAAGACGTAACCTGATTTGAATTTGGAGGACCAAATTTTCTAAGGTGGGGAGGATGTGAAATCCCCAATTTCCATGTATTCCTCCATGTCTGTAAAGTATTATAACCTAATATGATTAAATGCATATGAAGTTGATATGAAATTGATGTATGAATAATGTATGATTGATGAATGTGATATAGGAGAAATAATGAAGTTGAATGTCAATAAGTCAAATGAATTATATTGATATCAGAAAATGAATAAAGTATGAGAAAAGAATTAATATCAGAAAATTAAGTGTAATTAAAGACAAGTGTATATGGAAGAAAGGAGACCAATTAAGTGAATGGTCAAATAGGGATGGTCAAATAGGGATGGTCAAAGGTTAAGGGTTAAGATGAAGTAATTTAATTGGATGAAGATGAAACAAATATCAGATTTCATAATCTGATGATGATAAAATGTATATCAGATTTTAATTGGTGTAATGAGATGTGGCTGATATGATAATGGAAGAAAAAGGAAATTAAATGGTCAAAGGAGGGTCAAATGGTCTTGAGTCAAAAGAAGCATAGCTGAGATTTGGATGAGATGATTAAGTGATAGGGAAGCATTTAATGCAACTTGATGAATCATCCTCATCAGTCATCACCCCTACGCCAGCCTCTTTCCAGCCCTCTCCCTCTCGTTCCATCCAAGCTTCCAAGTCTCCTTCCATAGCTACCTTGACAAGCTACCTTATTCTTCCATCGATCTCTTTAGCTAGTTGAACGAAAAACGATCCTTGTCACTAGACTAAGTGATATCCAAAGTTTGGTGGATTGATTTCAAGTATTGGAGGAGATCTCAACATTTGAGATTTTGATCTCTAGCGAAGGTAAGAGAAGAAGATGATTCTTGCAATTTCGGTCATGATATGGAGTTGTATGGAGTTGATATGATATGTGTATGTTGTTTAATTTAAGGTTTGATTTGGTATGATGATTTCAGATTTGAAGGAGTAAAAGCTAGGGTTACGCGCCAAGTGATTTCGCGTTTCCGAAGGAATTAAGGTAAGAAATTTATGTAACGGACGTAAGGCGGCTATGTTCACATGTTTTATAATGTTTTTATGTGGTTTGGAGAGAAGCATCAGTTGATTTTGTGCAGAAAAAGATGCATTTTCGGACTTGTCTCCTAGTACCAATTAGGCTAGGGGCAGCCGACTGCCATAAAGGGAAGTCGACTGCCTAGAGACAACCAAAACGCCGTTTTCCGAAAACTGATGCAAACCAGTTGACTGCTATGTAAGCCAGTCGACTGCTAATTACCCAGAAGCATTCTGTTTCAAACCAGTCGACTGCTATATGGGACAGTCGACCGCTATTTTCCAAAATGCATTCTGTTTGAAAACCAGTCGATTGCTATATGACCAGTCGACTGCTATTTGCTAAGAAGCATTCTGTTTGAAAACCAGTCGACTGCCCCCATGTATTTTCAAAGATGAAAATATCGGAATTTTAAAATGAAAATAATTTTGATAAATGAAAGTATGAAGCAGCAGCCGACTGCCCTGTTTTGAAAAGAGAATGTTACACCTATTTTTAGAAAGTATGAAATGTCATGGCAAGAAGCTATATGGCATATGTTTTGAGATTATGCACTTTCATGTTTATAGTAAGGGCTCTGATCAAGTCCTGAAATGATGTAATGTATGTTATGGGCTGAGGAACCATAAGTCAGGCCTCAGTCGCTACAGAAGAACACCTGACTAGTGTTAACTGTAGCCACCCGCAGTTGGCCAATCTGTTTATATTTCATGTTCGGCTAAGGGAGGATTCCTGGCCCTACGGGGTACGCCACATGATGATGATGATGATGATGCAGTGCATAACTCCATAAAAGTACAAATAGTTTTTACGTTATCAAAAACTATATGTATATACGATTTCAAAGAATAAAGAAATCGAAAGTACTTGGTGTACTTGTATAAGAAGTTTTAAAAAGAAGTATATGATTTATGATTTCAAGAAGTATAAGATGTTTTAAAGGAAATATGTATGTATGTAAATAATATTTGAAAGAAGTACATGAAGTATGTTTTGAAGAAGTATACGAAACATGCTATGTTATAAAAGCATGTAAAGTATGTTTTAAAGATAGAAGATGATGCATGTTTTATATGTATGCTATATTTAAAAAGAAGCATACGAAGTATGATTTCCATGTCATTTGAAATAAATATGCATGGTTGCAAACAATGCATGAAAGATGTTTATGATGCATGCTTTATAATGTTTTACATGACATTATAGAGCCAAGTAGGAAAAAAAATGCATATAGAGGCATAGCACGCTCTTTTACATATTTTTCTTATTGAGCGTAAACTCACCCTTTTACGAACATTTTTCATATAGACTATCTGAAGTAATCTCTCGCTCTCGATAGAAGAGCCTATGAGTGGATCTTGAAAGTTTACCTTCGAGAGACGCTTCCCAAGTAGTATAGAAGGTATACTTATGTAATTATGCAAAGTAAATTGTAATTCAGTTATGGTACAGTACAACTAACATTAATGTATATAAGATGTCGGGGATTTAAGTTAAGATGATGTATGAGATCCTGTGAAAACGGATGATACATATATACATGTATCATTAGTCTGTTTTATTGAAATTGAATAAAATTT
Organism: Heritiera fomes; assembly: GCA_032173925.1. Taxonomy (NCBI): domain Eukaryota; kingdom Viridiplantae; phylum Streptophyta; class Magnoliopsida; order Malvales; family Malvaceae; genus Heritiera; species Heritiera fomes. Next base: position 9,118,024 of record JAPDPM010000012.1, on the reverse strand, counting down.
TATGAGCTATCAGATAATTAGCTTAAGAATAAAGGAAGAATGACACTAGATGAACTAAATCTAAATAAAGAAGGAAAAAAGATAAGTGATAAGATGAAGTGACGGGGACGTCACAGTAGAGGTATATTATTTTACCTTTATATGTTCGAAATACCTTTGTACAATACTATTTTGTTTATATTATCATGTGTGGGATTTAAACTAAACTATAGTGAACTGAATGTAAATTTAAGGTTGTTTATATATATATATATATATATATATATGAAATTAAAGTCGAAATTTTATGGTTCATATCTTAAAGAATGAATCAGTCGAATAAATGCGAAATATATATAATTGACAAATGATAAATCTAAGTGAGGACACAAAAAATAGCCCAACCAACTATATTAAAAAGGAAAATGTTAAATTTGATTTTTTGTATTCAGATTGTGACAGGAAGATTAGTATTAGAGCAATGTTGGTCTGATGTCTGTTAGTGTTATTAGGTCAGAATTGATTTACATCGCATATAGTATTATACTCGTCTAAATATATAGTTGTTTGGAGTGACTAAAAATGATTCTCATGTTTGTTTTGATAGAATGAGTAATAGGTGAAGGGGTACTGGATGAAGAAGGGGACGGAGATGGGTGGAACCATCTTCGGAACCATTGCTTGAACCCTTTGTAGAACCTAACCTCTATCCTCAACTTGAGCGTCCTAATACCCATATCTCTTGGCTGGAGCACATATTTGCAGAGTTTATAGCAAATTTCAGTAATAATGCTAATGTTAGAGTACCAAAACCAGAAATGGTGCAACCTCTTCCTCCGTAAGTTAATGTTCCTTGGCACCTCAGCCACCGCAGCCTCAACCACAGCTCATATTGCTACCACTACTTCAGTGAGTTGATCCAGTGATTGACTATGACATAAATCTTTTGAGGCAGTTCAGAAAATTGGATCCACCAAAGTTTAAGGGTGATAAGGATCTTATGGCGGTAGAGAATTGGGTAAATGCTGTAGCAAAATTGTTCACATACATGTGGTGCATAGAGATCGAGAAAGTGGGTTTGGCCACTTTTCTGTTAGTTGATGAGGCAAAGCATTGGTGGAATCTACCAAGATAGTTTTAGCTGCTAGACATCTATCGATGACATGAGGTATATTTCTAGAGGCTTTTAACAAGCAGTACATCCCCTGCACCTTTCAAAAGAGATTACAGGCTAAGTTTTTAAATTTATTTAAGGAGAACATGATTGTGGACTAGTATGAGTCAAAGTTTACTGTATTGAGTTGCGCTGGCCCAGAGATAGTGAAGAGCGAGAAGCATAAGATTGAGAGGTTTAGGGCCAATCTAAGGACGTTTATCTGGGTAAAGTTAGTTTTACTTGACATATTCACTTATGATGAGGTTATCCACCGAGCTCAGTTATGTGAGCAAGATTATGAATTCTATCAGGTGTAGTTCGGATCCCAAACTAAAGGTAAAGGTAAGGAAAAAGTGAAGTAGGGTTCTAATGACAGATCTGATAATAGATCGGCTAAGAAAGCCAAGGTTACTGGGGGTAAAGTCATTGGAGGTCAATCTATAACTCTAGTACCTCATAGAAAGGTAACGCGATGAGATGTGATAAGTGTGAAAAGTCGCATGGTTCCGGACCCTTCTTTTGGGTTATGGGAGTGTGTTTTCGATGTAAACAGACATGGCATCTAGTTAAGGACTACCCTAATGATAAGGTGCTAGCACCAGTAACAGTAATTAAAGAGCTAGAGAATGCTACACTGCCCTTATCGGAGAGAGCTATAGCCGTAGAGAAAAGGAAGAAGGCTGTGACTCAGGGCAAAGTATATGCTATTAATAAGGAGTCTATTGATACTTCATTTGAGGTTATCAAGGGTAAGATTTCTATTTTTGATGTAAATGCACTTGCTTTATTCGACCCAGGTTCTACACATTCTTTTGTCTCCTATGTGTGTTGATAAGATATCGGTAGATACTGAGCCTTTAAGGTATTTATTACAGATCAATACACCCTTTAGGGAATCCTAAATGGCTGATATTGTGTATCGTAACTGTAAATTAAGTGTAGGAGAGAAGGAAACAGTAGCTGACCTAATTTTGCTCAACATGTATGACTTTGATATAATCTTAGGGATGGATTGGTTAGCTACAAACCATAATAGTTTAGATTGCTATACTAAGTTTGTAGCCTTCTCTCACCCAAAAATTATACTGTCAAGCTTTCTGTTTAGTAATGAATGTAAATTATCTTGTTGAAAATTTGTTTGAGAATAAATCTGAAAATTTATGTTGTTATTAAAGGGTTCATTGCTTATGTAGAGGACATAGAAAAAAAACATTGAGAGTTATATGAGATTCTTGTGGTCAAAGATTTCCGAAATGTGTTTTTGGACGAATTACTGAGACTTCCTCTTGATCGAGAGATAGAGTTCACCATTGATTTGGTACTTGGTATAGAACTTATTTCTAAACCTACTTATCGAATGGCACTGGTAGAGCTTGATGAGCTCAAGAAGCAACTCCAAGAGTTACTGGACAAAGGTTTTATCTGTCCTAGTGTTGCTTTTCGGGTGCATCAGTCCTATTTTTCTAAAAGAAGGATGGTAGCCTACGACTCTGCATTGATCATTGGTTGTTCAATAAGGCTACTATCAATAACAAAGTATCCTTTTCCCAAAATAGTTGATTTGTTTGATCAGCTCAGGGTATCCATGTATTTTCAAAAATTGATCCTAGATCGGGATATCATTAGTTGAAGATTCAGGAAGAAGATGTCCCTAAAGCCGTATTCAGAACTTGGTATGGCCATTATGAGTTTATGGTTATGCCATTTGGACTAACTAATGCCCTTACAGCTTTTATGAATTTGATGAATAAGGTGTCTAAGCCTTTTCTAGACGGGTTTGTCATTGTGTTCATTGATGACATTCTTGTATTTTCTAAGTCTCAAGAAGAGCATGAGCAGCATCTGCACATTATTATGTAGACTCTCAGAGATCGAAAACTCTATGCTACGCTGAGTAAGTGCGAATTCTAGCTAGATCAGATTTCATTTCTAGGACACATAGTGTCTAAAGACAGAGTATTTGTTGATTCGTTTAACATAGAAGCTATTGTATAGTAAGAGAGACCGAAAGTGACTGAAATTTGGAGTTTTCTAGGTCTAGTCAGATATTATCGTCAATTTGTTGAGGGTTTTACTAGATTGGCTAATGCTCTGACGCACTTCATGCGTAAAGATGTAAAGTTCGAATAGACTGATGCATGTTAGCGTAGTTTTTTTAGAACTGAAGTGTAGATTGACCACAACATCGATCCTTACCATTCCTAGTGGGTCAAGGGGTTTTTTGGTGTACGTTGGCTCCTCTTCGTCGGGTTTGTTTGTGTACTAACGCAGAATAGGAAAGTGATTGCTTATGGTTCTCATCAATTTAAGGACAATGAGAGAAACTATCCTACCCATGATCTGGATTTGGCTACCATGGTTCTTGCTTTGAAGATATGGCAGCATTACCTATATGGTGTGAAGTTTCAGGTATATACTGATCATAAAAGTCTTAAGTATCTATTCTCAAAGCATGAATTGAATATAAGGTAGTGTAAATAAATGGAGCTGCTGAAGGATTACGATTGTGAGATATTGTACCACTCGAGGAAAGTAAATGTGGTGGCAGATGCTTTAAGCAGTAAACATTTGGGCATGGTCTCCTATATGATGGTTCAGAGATATGATATGTTGGAACAGTTTGCAAGCCTTAGTCCAAACATCACTCCTTCTGAGAGATACGGTTTGACTGCAGTCTTCAGATTGAGCCTAATTTGATGGATTAGATTAGGAATGCTCAGGGGCAGGATGCTTATTGTATTGAAATTTCCAATCATATACAATTGGGTGTTTAGTCAAAGTATGAGATTGGCACAGACGGTGTTCTAAGGTTTAAGGGTCAAATTTGTATTCCCGAGGACAAATAGTTGAGGGAGTTGATTTTGACGGAGGTACAGACCTCAAAGTACACTTTACATCTAGATAGTTACAAGATGTACCATAATCTTCGTAAAATGTATTAGTGGCCTAAAATTAAGAGAGACATCATTGAGTTTATTGCAAGGTGTCTCACTTGTAAGTAGGTAAAGATAGAGTATTAGAAACCAGCAGGATTGCTTCGGCTTCTACCTATACCAATGTGGAAATAGGAGCATTTTACTATAGATTTCATCATGGGTTTGCTAAGGACCAGTAGGAACCATGATGCAATCTGGGATTGTTGATAGATTGGCGAATTCAACCCACTTCCTCTCTATAAGTCTATAGATTCTCTGTGTGAGATTGTTAGACTGCATGTAGTTCTAGTGAGAAGTACTTCTAATGGAGATTCCTGGTTTACCTCCCATTTTTGGGAGCACTTTCAAGATGTCATGAGATCTCGACTGAATTTTAGTTTAGCTTTGCATCCGTAGACTGATGGTTAGTCCGAGCACACAATTTAGACACTTGAATGTTAAGAGCTTGTGCACTGGACCTTAAGGGCTCCGGGATGATCATTTACCACTGGTAGAGTTTGCCTATAATAATAGTTATCACTTTAGTATCAACATAGCACCTTATGAAGTTTTATATGGCAGAAGATGTCGTTCCCCTATTGGTTAGAAAGAAGTGGGTGATCGAAAGATTTTCACTCTTGATCTTGTTGAGTAGGCTTCTGAAGATGTTCGGATTATTTGTGATAGATTGAAGATTGCTCAAAGTTAGTAAAAGAGTTATGCAGATACTAGATGTTGACATTTGGAGTTCACAGTGGGGGATTTAGTGTTCTTGATCGAAGATGTTCAGATTATTTGCCATAGAATGAAGACTGCTTAGAGTCGATAAAAGAGTCATGCAGATACTAGATGCTGACATTTGGAGTTCTCAGTGGGGGATTCGGTGTTCTTGAACGTTTTACCATCTAAAGGCATCATGAGATTCGAGAAGAAATGGAAATTAAGTCATTACTATATTCAGCCTTTTAAAATCTTAGACCAAGTGGGAGATGTGGCTTACTGGTTGGCTTTACCACCAAAGTTATTGGGGTTACATAACATCTTCCACGTATCTATGCTACAGAAGTATCATTCAGATCCATCCCATGTTATTCAGTATGAGCCTTTGGAGATTAGAGAGGATATGAGTTACGTTGAGAAATCGGTTCGGATTTTGGATCGAGATGAGAAAGTGCTACGGTCTAAGATGATTCCTTTGGTTAATGTTCTCTGGCAGTACCACTCATCAGAAAAAGCTACCTAGGAATTACAGAGTCTAATGAAAGAAAAGTATCCAAAGCTATTTGGTTGATAGGTCTCATTAAATTTGGAGGACCAAAATTTCTTAAGGTGGGGAGGATGTGAGATTCACATTTTCTAGTACCTTCATATATTGTTAAGGAATCTAGGAAAATATGATATCTCATAAATGTTCATATGCCTTATGTTTTGTGGGTATGAAGGAGGACTAGACTATAAGCCCCATTAAACTTTGGTTATCCCAATGAGGACGAACTTGATAGTACGAACAGTTAGAGCCAAATATGGAGATGGTCAAAATTTGCACCTCAAACTCATCTGTTTACACATGTTTTGAAAAGTGTGCAACAATTTCAAAAATGACGATTAAGGATATTTTGGTAATTTGTCACATAAAATATTAATTTAAAAGAGAATTCTAATCTTCTTCTCTTCCATTGCTGTCCACTATCATCATCTTCTCACTCTTCTATTAATAAAGCCTCATTTAGAGAGAGAAAGTCATCAAAACCTTAGGAAAAACATTGTAAAACCCAAAACTACCTTAAACAAACTTGCTCATCTCTCTTCCCTCTACAAGATATCTTTAAACCAAGCATTTGAGTTGCCATTTCCATAGTGAATCCTTCCATGAAGGTCTCGGCCAAGCATACCACTGCATGAATATTATGTTCAATGTAAAAAATGATGTAGAATTAATGTAGACAATGTGTAGAAAATGAATTTAGGCTAAAATTGAAGAAATGAAGTGTGTAGGCATGAGAAGTAGTTTCGGCCAAATGAAGGGCATGGTGAAACCATGCTCAATTCAATGCAATTTAGATCCTAGAATAATGTATAAATTACTACAAGACTGTTGGTGAAGTCAAAACTAAAAAAAGAGGTGTTTTGATGGTAGTTGCAGTGTAGACATCGGTTTGAAGTAAACCAAATTTACAGTTGCAATAGGCCATGTAGTAGATCTCAAGGAGACCAAATTTACAGTTGCAATAGGCCATGTAGTAGATCTCAAGGAGTAATATAATTTTTATAATGGAAGTGTGGTGAATTAACTGTGTTTGTATGGTATTTTGTAGCTCAAAAGTGAAGAGTACATACTAGTACTATCGGACAGCACAATGTAATCTGAGTGGTAACGGATATATGTAAGAGGCGGGTGGATATTATAATGCATTAAAACGGTGAAATGAGACTTTTATGAGATTGAATATTGTGATTTGGATTGAAATTGGAACACTGGAATTGGGGTTATTAAATTGTGTTTTCGTATAGGAGGGTTAGGATAGGTAGTACTATTATGCTACTAAAATTTCCTAAATCAAACGTAAAATGCTAAAATCACCATTTGGTATTATTTTACAAGAGAAAATAAAACGAAGCGGTGATTAGGTCAAGGTTCCATGTAGACCTTTAAGTGTGTATAGATTTGTAACTTAATTTCCGAAGAGATTTTAATGATTTTAACGTTCTTCAAGGTACACAAAAGTTTTAGTATCACTTTTATGTGTAAATAAAATATTTTGAACACTATTTGTTGAACTAAGAATATTTGGTGAATTTAATCTTTAACTATCACAGTCTATATACGCAGTATTTCAAGCATTTCCACACATTTAGTAAGGGTTGGACTGCATGTGATGCCTTTATTTCCACTTTCTTTAAACAATAAACAATTTAAAACAGTAATTTAATTTAATTTAATTTACATAAGCATGAATATTTACATACCAGTAATTTTTTATCATTTACATCCCCTATTCATAATTACAACATTGTAATACTGTAAAAGTAAGTATGAACATATAAAGAAAATGATTATACATACAAGATCTACACTACGCTGCCTCGGGATAATCGAAAGCGCAGTCGAAATCCTCGGACACGTAAATCACACAGTCACTGAAAATAATCTATGGATGGTGAAAAATAGAGTGAGCAAACCACGGCTTAGTAAAGGAATTCTATGTAGCACTTGATATTACGAAATCTATATGCAATAAAATAATTTATTTCCTTATAGCTCACTAAGAACAGTAAAGGAAGGATACTATAGTCAGCTAGAGATCCGAATGGAGTAAGGAAGGTATTTTGAAATACTTATCTTATCCCGGAACCTAGAAGCGACTATAGGGAGTAAGTGTTGATAATTGAAATAAAACACCTTCCCATAACATTTCATAAATAAAATTTCAAATCAATACTTTCATAATTTAAAGTATTAAATTAAATAATCTAATATTCATATTTAATCACAATTAGAATATTAGATTAAGAAATCATAAAAGTCACATTTGAACACATTTCACATGTATCAATAAAAGTCTCATAAACAGTATTGTACACAATCAGTATAGTAAACAGTTTATAAATAATCACCCATTTCACTAAAAATCATTGATAATCACTTATAACTTAATATCATCATTTAATTAAAACAAGTTAATTTCACAATAAATGCTGGAGACCAGGCATCATCCAAAATACATCATGCGATAACCATCGTAGGGTATAATAATAATCACATGAGATCTATGGCCATAGTCTATAAATGTCCTCAGTCGTACACTGATCAGGTGTCAATCAGGAAGCTGAAGATAGGATCAGTATCAACAGCTTCACACAGCAGATACACATTAACACATTAGCATGATACGGGGCCTAGCAGTCTCAAAGTAATATTCACACAGTATTATCACCTTTATGGAAATCAATAAAATAGGTAAAATCTTCAGTCAGTCCATAAAAGTTAATTTATAACACAGAGAATATTATAATAAAAATAATTTATAAAATATTCACTTTTCAATGCTTCTCTATCTAAACCACTTATTACATTGTAAACCACTTAGAAGTAATTTTCAGTAACTTTAATTAAATTCGATAACACGAATATTTAAAAAAAGTTTTTCGATATATTCATATTTTATGAAAAATATTTAATATTACAATTTCAAGGCTAGGAATTCACTTAGTAATGCACCAAAATATTTTATGGCATTTTTAGAAGAATTTCTAAGAAATTTCAGCAGCATAACGACTACTAATACCCTAGCCTCCTTGCACTTCAAACACAGTTCAAAACTAGCCAAAAGCCACAATTTTCATAGTTTCCAAGGCATTTTGTTTTCAAAATATTCTCATAAAATTATTTGCATCAAAAGCATACATTCATAATATCCCTACAATCTACATACGCATCCCTTACCTGTTTGATTAATCCGACTTCTTCGATTGCACCACTCGTAAACTGATATTTTCGGGCTGCAGATAATTTCACCAAAAATATTAGCTCATTTAATACTTATTTTTAAGCTACTTTTCATGCTTAATTGCAACCACTTTGTACACTGCAAATATTTATGTAGTATATTTTCTACCGGTAGTAAACTTAACTTCTTCATTTTAAGTCGGATTTTAAATCCGATCGCACCAGTAGACTCCTTGTAATTTCTACAATCTAATGTCACCTCAAAACCATCATATGCAGCCATGAATTTGGGTCCCCTTGCTTAGGCCAAATGGTGCCTCTTGCAAATCCTAAGGAAACAATCTAATTATATATCCATGCTTAGCCATTCTCATTAATTCATTTAGCATTAAATTCATGCATGAAAAACCATGTTTTCCTTAGGTTCCCATCATGGCCGAAATGCCCCATTCATGGCACATTTTTATTTTGTTCAATTTAATCAAATCTAATGCTACCAACATGTTTAGCATGCTTAAATCTATCTTCCTACACCATTGGAATTAAATGAAACACAATGAATAAAGAGAACCTTACCTTGATCGAAACTTTAAGCTCTCCTATCTCCAAAATTTGTCACTTGTTCAAGAAAATATTGGTATGGGTAGAAAGAGCTTGAGGAATAGGACAATTTTGATGAAAGAAGTTTGGTGAGATTATGTGTGTGTGAGAAGTTATGAGAGCTTTTTATTTTTCTTCCTTTTTCTTCTATGGTGGCATGAAAGAGCTTGGAAGGGATGATAAATAGTGGCTGGAAATCAGCCAAAGAATTATAAAGAATTCTCTAGAAAGGGACAAAATTACGAAAATGCCCTTGGTTATGAAACTTTCGGACAATTTTGCCCTTAAGCTTTCGACATCGTTATAAATATGTTATTGCACTCCAAAATTTCAGATTTCATCACCAAATATTCTTATTAGATGTATTTTGATGAATCATGGTAGTTTCATTAACATGCGGTACACCGATAATGTAAAATTATGAAATTACCCATAGCGGACCGCCAGCGAAATTTTTCGATTTAACCACCGATTCGATAAATCTATTGACACTATCTTACACTCCTTTTCATGTAAAATATAATGGTATTTTTACTTCATCCAAATTCATTTTAGTTTGGGCACAATTTACGAAAATACCTTCGGGATGTAACCGTCATTTTCTAATTTGTTTGTCATACTTCTCAAAGTAATATAAATAAAGGATTTTGGTCTCCAAATTTCGACATTATAATTATTACACATTTCGCACACTGTTTCCTCAATCATAATTACATCTGGGCACTATAAACTAATTGGGGCTCACTTTATCATTTACTTATAATTTACAAAATATATTCAAAATAATTTAATAACTACATATTTACACATGTACAGTACAAAATAAACGGTTCTCACATTAGCTGCAGTTGTCATTGCTTTTAAAGATTTATAAACTAACTGAATATATGATTTATTGAATTGATCTTCGTAAACGAGTCCAATTAGGTTATGAACTGTTTTGAAACTGTTGGCCTTATAGTAGCCTTTGGGTATATCATGCTATTCTGAGTGTATGTGTGTGTACTGTTGCTGATTGAACTTGGTCATGTCTTCAGCATCCACTAGTGTTACTTGACTCGTGTACTTTGTGGACCCTTTTTAACTATGACTATATGTCTTACGATTATTCTCTTTTAGGATACCAATATTGCATGATTCTATGTGGTGATGCCTGGTCTCCACTGTACTATTTACTATACTGATTTCTAAGTGTTTACTAAACATATTTTATTAGAATGATCTTCGTACTGTTTACTGTATTGTTTATGGAGAGTTTACTAAATTGCTTTATCAGATTGATTTTTATACTATCTATTGAAAACTATTTACTGTGCTGTTTTTCGAGTATCTACTGAACTGTGTGATCGAAGAAATTTTCGATAAACTGCCTATAGTCAAAATTAGAGACTGGGACAAGTGAGGTGCATTAAAGCATCCTTCCATACTCAGCCCGGTTATCTAGTCGATTATAGTATCTTTTCCGATAAAGTGTCCGAATACTGCATTGTTATTGATTCTGAGTGCAAGAGCATGTTTTAAGATACACGCATATCGATAGCATAGTATTAGCTCTTTTATATATATATATATTTCTTACTGGGCATAAGCTCACCACCTTATTTTCCCTCCAGATTACCTACAGTAGCTTCTATCTCTGCATAGGAGGACTTTGACTATACTATCCCTCATGCAGTTACTTGAGCACCGTAGAAGTATATTGTTTTACCTTTGTATGTTCGGACTATCTTTGTATAATACTATTTTGTTCATATTATCATGTATGGGATGTAAAATGAATTGTAGTGAACTGAATGTAAATTTGAGGTTGTTTATGTGTGTGTGTGTGTGTATGAAATTGAAGTCAAATTTTATGGTTCATATTTTAAAGAATGAATTGGTCGAATAAATAGGGAATATAAATAGTTGACGAACGATAGATTTGAGTGAGGACACAATAGATAGCCCAACCAACTATAATTAAAAAGAAAAAAGTTAGCTCTATTTTTTGGTAATCGGATCGTGACATTATTGTTTCTAATCGTGTTGTGAAGTTCTTTAGCTACTTTTGGAAAACTTTGTGGGGAAAGTTGGAAGCAAAGTTATTGTTTTCCATTTGTCATTCACAAATTGATGGTTTAACTGAGGTAGTCGACCGTACTTTGTCTACTTTGTTGAGGTCCATTATTCAAAAGAACTTGAAGAATTGGGAAGATTGTTTGCCCCATGTGGAGTTTGCTTACAATAGAAGTGTACATTCTACTACTAGTTGTTTCTCATTTGAAATTGTCTATGGTTTCAATCAACTCACTCTGTTAGACCTTTTACCACTCCCTATTGAGGAAAATGCTAGTTTGGATAGGGAAAAGAAAGCCAATTTTGTTAAGTAATTGCATGAGAAGGTATGCCAAAACATTGAGAAGAAGACTGAACAATATGCTACTTAAGCTAACAAACACCGCAAGAGAGTTGTATTTGAACTTGGTGATTGGGTTTGAGTACATATGCATAAAGAGAGATTTCCTACCCAACATCAATCCAAGTGGCAACCTCGAGGAGATGAACCATTCAAAGAGATTGAAAAGATCAATGACAATGTTTATAAGTTGGATCTTCAAGGTGAGTATAATGTAGTGCTACATTGAATGTTTCTGATCTTTCTGTCTTCAATATTGATGTAGGAGATTCTGATTTGAGGATAAATCCTTTTGAGCAGAGGGGGAATGATGGAGCCCTATCAAGCTCACAAAGTCCAAGGCATGTTTGTAATGATCGTGATCTTATAAGCATCCATGGAGGTCCAATGACAAGAGCTAAATGTGACATCCTCGTCACTCCCAAATACCAACTAAATTTTTCTTCTTTCCCATAGTTTTGGTTAGGCTGTTCAACGGTGCATCCTTCTTCTTTAATATAGCTAACACTATATTGTTTACATAATGATATATTTCTCATACACATACAGGATCGTCTTACACATAAGTCTAAAACTTTAATATAAATTACGTACTAATCTCTTTAACAATTTACATCCCCAATGTGTCTAATATACATCACTGTACTATAGTCTGAATTACATAATCAAAATGTATCTACCTTCAAGGGATTGGAAGTTAGCCTCGAAGGAATATCGTATAGTCCAAATATATGCTCCTCTACCAAGAGCAGACTTCACTGCAAATAATCTGGATGAAAAATATTATAAAGGAATGAGTTTACGCTCAGTAAGAAATATACATAAAAGAGCGTACTATGCCACTATATGCAGTTTTCCTGCTTGGCTCTATAGTGTCATGTAATATTCTTGTAAAAACATATAACATATAAGTTCATCAAATACCATATAACACATGATAAAATCACATGAAGTCACTTGCACGTATTCAAATAACTCAAATACTTTCACATATATGTGTCAAATAACTTGAAATTTCATATACAAATAGTCTTCAAATAGGGGGAGACCGTCAACATCCAATAGAATCATGCACCAAATAAAGTGGCGTACCCATGTATGGGCCAGGGATCCTCCCTTAAGCCAAACACATATAAAGGACTAATGGCCATTGTCAATATTCCACGGTGTGCACTAGTCAGGTGACACCCGTGGTACTGAGGGCTTGACTAGAGTCCCCCAGCCAAATACAAATAATCAAGTAATATGCATGATCACCAATGGAGTCGTTAATCTCAAAATATTGAGTAGTAAAACTCATTCTTGTAAAACCATGGATATTCATAATCCTTCTTATATACTTTAATGATAATCCAAATACATTTATATAAATAATTTAAAATTATTATTTTTCAAAGGGTGCAGTTGACTGCTCTTTTAGGGCAGTCGACTGCTATAGTATAAAAATATTCAATAAATTTTATTTTCTTTTTGCATTTAAAATATTTAATTTTCGGATGCAAGTAGGGCAGTTGACTGCTAAAATGGGGCAGTCGACTGGCCCGCAAACAGAATGTTTCTCGGAAAATGCAGTCGACTGGCTCTTTAGCGGTCGACTGGTTTGCAAACAGAAAGTTTCTGGAAAAATGGCAGTCGATTGCTATATAGGGCAGTCGGCTGCTCTAAGTCGGTTTCGGAAAAAGTTACGTCACGACTGTCTCTGAGCAGTCGGCTGCCCCGAGCCAAATCGTAACTGGGCGAAAACCGCGAATTTTATATTTCCTGCACTTACACCGGCTTTTGTTTCATCCCAAAACATTTAAAACATGCGGACATAGTCACCCTACGTCCGTTACATATATTCCTTACCTCAAATAGCCAAATAATACGAAATCCTTTGGTTGCACCGATTCTTTCCTTCACTTCTTCAAAACTGCATAATTCATATAAATTGAAACCTTTAACTTTCTTTCATTTCAACACCATAAGTATACTATACCAACATCACATGACTCCAAATTATGGACGAAATCAAATGAATCAATTTCTTTTCTTACCTTTGTCAATAGCCAAATTTACAGGATTTCTGATTTCCTCAAATACTTTGTTTCAGCCTTCCATATTACAGACATAGAGAGAGCTAGTGATGAGGATCGTTTTTCGTTTAGGAAACTTAGCGATCTGATGACAGGAAATGGTGGTTTGTCAAGGTCAGAAAATGAACACTTAAAGGAATTTGGAGAGGAAACGAGAGGAAGAAGGGCTGGAAGGAAGCTGGCGTATGGATGATGAGATGAAGATGATGACTTTGTAAAATTGCATTAAATGCATGTTCATCTTATCATTTATCTCAGCCACCAATATCCCTTTGGCTCATTTGACTCATTTGACTACCAATTAATTCTTGTTCTTCTTTCCTTCCTCATGTCAGCCACACATATCATTTAATTACAAAATTCTAATATTGATTTCTTAACCAACTCAGCCATTGACCATTAAATTCTTTGACAATGTGATTATTGACTATTCTATTGCTTTAATTCCATTCATGTTCCATATATCCTTTATATATCAAAATTTCACATTTATTTACATCATTTAAGCTGGAAGACTACACAAATATGAGGGATTTACATGAATTTGGGGTTTTCACACTAAAACTAAAAGGATGCAACAAGCCTTGGTTGGCTTCATGTAACGCCCCGATTTTTGAAAATCAGGATTGACTTTTTCCATTTTAACACGATTGGTTGGGCAATGCTCAGTGTCGTCACTCTAATTTTAAGCTAAAAGTTTTTTTAGCTAATGTAACATTCAATTATTTAAATAGGTCCCAGTACACATACTTAGAGTACGTGTTTGTTTTTTATATAAATACTCAATAGCAAATACTATGATTTACATTCAAACTTCTTCAATTTATTGTTTACATCCCGTTACATACTAAAGTACTGTACAGTAAATGTCTAAATACCATACCTGTAAGGTATAACATTGAAACCCCCATAGGCATCTTATTAGAATCTTCTCTCATAAAATGACTTTTCTACCGGCTAAATCTGGAAAGTAGAAGAGGGTGAGCTTGGGCAAGCCAAGAAATATACATAAAAGAACTGATACTATGCATATCTATATGCATATGTCAAAAACATATTTCATAAATTTGTAGTAACAATACTCAACAGTAAAGAATCATTAGCAAATGGTTCAGTAAAATACCCAAAAAATCATTCAGTTCACCGTTCAGTAAATCTTCTTATAAATCAATTTCAATAAAGAGTTCAGTAAATCGATTAGAAATCACTCATTTAGGATACAATTCAATAAATCATTCAAAAAATCGCACGCTCAAAAAACAGTTTAGAAAATCAAACAGAATTCACTCACTCAAAATGTAGTTCAAATAATTGATCAGAAAATCTCACGCTTCGAAAATCTTTCATAAAATCGATGAGAAATCGCTCATTCAAACATGATTCAGAGCATCCATCAGAATGTCACATGTTCAAAAAACTGTTCAAAAATAGTTTAGTCATCAGTTCAATAAATACTTAGTAAACAGTCAGTGAATTGATTCGGTAGACAGTACAAGAACAATTTTCCTAACACTTCAACTACATAGCACACTACGGAATATATCAAAGAAGGAATTCATGTATTTCAAGATTAGAATCATGACAATTCATCATTCAAAATTCTTTTTCAAAACCGTATAATGCAGATGTCTTAAATCAATTAGAAACCATGCAGATTACAGATGTTCAACTGATATTCATATAATCTTAAATCAATCAGAAAACTATATAGATTTCAGAAAAAACAAATAACATTCATAATTTCAGTATCAACAATTTTCAGATTTTAGAGTTCAAATATCAGATGTTCAGAAATCATTCAATTTCAAATAAATCATAATCATCTCAAAATTCAGAATTCAGATATAAAAGCTTTAGAAATCATATTGATTCAAATAATTAGTTCTCAAAACTCTCCGTAAACAGAACAATATAGTAGACAGTTTTATAATACAATTCAGTAAACAATTCAGTTACCCTCATAGACATTAATTCGATAAAATGTATTCAGTAAACATTCAGTAGTAAACAGTATCATTGGAGACCTAGCAACACCTAATAGAATCATGTACTATAAGATTCAGAAGACATATGGCCATAGTCTGAAGGGTCCATAGAGTACACTAATCAGGTGACAACTATAGATGCTAAAATCGCTGATGACACAACTTGGTTAAACAGTGAAATCCACTCACTCGCTCAAAATAGCATGATATACCCGAAGGCTACTATAGGGCCAACAGTTTCAAAATAGTTCATAAACCAAATCAGAATTGTTTATGGAAATCCATTCAGTAAATCATATCTTCAGTTGAAGTATAAAAATTCACCAAATATTCTCAGTTCAATAACCATTATTCAAAATATTTTATTTAAGCATAATAGAATCATGAAAATGTGAGTAAATCATGAAAAGTAGGAAAATGCTTAAAAATCACTTTGTAAACTAAGTTATAATTTTCAGTATGCACTTATATTATTTATAAACTTTTATTCCAAAACATGCTTTCTCTTTCATTCCACTCACAGAATCATATCAAGCAATGGTTTTAAAGGTTTGGGCTTAGTTAAAGAAATTTCAACAGCATAACGGTTGTACCTAACCTAACCTCCCTACACGAAAACATAGTTTATAAACTGTAATTCTAGTTCTCATTTCCAAATCAAACCATTAATTAAATCTCATAAAAATCATATTTTATCAAAACATGCAACACAATATCCCTACGCCTTCTATATATATCCCTTACCACTCAGTTTTTCATGGTGTAGTTCAGTAGCACCAGCATTGTTTCCTAGCTCCGGAGCTGCAATGCATCACACAAACACTGTCAATTCATCCTACTTCAGTTATAAGAAATTATTAGCTCCTTAAGACCTACTATATTGTCTACAATAACTTATATTTCAGTCTATTTCATACCAGTATTAACACTACAACTATTGTCAGAACATCTCTGTTTTCAGTTCTGACTGTGCCAGTAGTCCTGTATTAATTCGTACAATATTCTAGGGCCTAAATTACATTGTATTAAACACTCATTTAGTGTCCCTTTCACCTTGGCCGAATGTGATTCTCTCTCTTACACATCTTTTTTCTTCAATTTAAGCTTAAATCTATGTACTACACTTGTTCTACGTTAATTCTACGTCATTTTTTACATGACAAAACAATATGTTCATACAAATCCAAGGCTGGCCAAAACCCTAAGGAACCATTTCTTATAGTTTCAATTCAATCTAAGCTCAAATACACACTTAATCACCTTAAACCCATAGCTTAAAACCATTAAATCATGAAAATTTCAAGATTTCTCTCACCTTTCTTCTTGATCAGATCTGTAGGGGCTATTTCACCTTGATTTTGGCCTCTTTAGGACTTGATTTTGGTGCCAAAAGATAGTGCACTGAAAAATGTGTAGGGTTGATGAAGACAATTTTCAGTTTTGGAGTGTTTAGGCTAGAGTTTTATGGCTTTCTCTCTCTTAAGTGAAGTTTTAACAATGGAAGAATGGAGAAGGATAGTGGTTGATGGGAATGTATAGGAAGAAGGCTGGAAATTTCTAAAATGAGGATATTTTAATGTATTAAATTACCATTTTGCCCTTGTATTTAAGTAATCTTCCCAATGTGCCCTTTACAGTTTGATTTTATTGAAAACAGTCTATCCAACCTTCAAAATATTTCATTTTATCATTAAACATCTCTATTTAACTTGCTCTAATCGTTGGTTAAGCTTTCATTAAGGCTTGACTTGTGATTTGGTTGAAATTACCAAAATATCCCTAACCATTAAATCGCGTAAATTTCTTCTGTTTCATATGATTTATTCTATCAATTCACACGGCCTAAAATCTTATTTCATGAAAAATTATTCACCACTGATAATTGGTCAAAAGTTATCTCGATTTAATCATTATTCATGAAAATTTTGATAGCATATGGACTTAACTGTCATTTTCGAAATTGTTGCACGCTTTTCAAAACATGCTCAAATGAAGGAATTTCAAAATGTAGATTTTTCTATCTCAATATTTTTCTCCAAATATCATGACTCTAGAGTTTCACCCTAGTCTGGACTGTAAAAGTCCTGTGGGGCTTACATGATAGTTTCTTGCTATCATCCCAATTATTCCATTTCTTGGTAATTCATCCTTTATCTTTTCATTTTCCTAACCTTTAAATTATGGAATTTATTGAGAAAATATGGTCCTGACATCCTTCCCTCCTTAAAGAATTTTGTCCTCTAAATTCGACTCAAGTACTTTAATAGCTTTAATGTCACTACCCATCATATCACTGCTACACTTTATCGTTTTTCCCATACAAACAATCATCACAATGCTTTTTTCAGATGTCATTCACAATTCATATTTAGACATGTATAGTAGTACTTGAGGGGTGTAAACAATTCTTAACCTGCAAACACTGACGTATATCAGATAAACCTTACCCTGATACCAACTTTTGTTACGCTCCCATTCTTAAATCTTGGGATTGATTTTTTTCCATTTTCATACGATTGGTTGGGCAGTGCTTAGTGTCTTCACTCTGACTTTATGCTAAAAATTTTTAGCTAATGCAACATTCAATTATTTAAATAGGTCCTAGTACACATACTCAGAGTACACATTTGTTTTTTATAGAAATACTCTATAGCAAATACTATGATTTACATTCAAACTTCTTCAATTTATTATTTACATCCCTTTACACACTAAAGTACTGTACAGTAATTGTCTGAATACCATACTTACAAGGTATTACATCGAAACCCCCATAGGTATCTTATCAGAATCTTCTCTTATCAAATGACTTTTCTACCGACTAAATCTAGAAAGTAAAAGGGGGTGAGCTTGGGGAAGCCCAGTAAGAAATATACATAAAAGAAAAGATACTATGCATACCTATATGCAGATGTCAAAAACATATTTCACGAATATGTAGTCAGTATTTAAAATAGTGATTAGGAATTCTATCGAAAAGGATACTATAATCGGTTAGGAGTACCAAGCTGGGTATAGAAAGATGCTTTAAAGCACCTCACTTGTCCTGGTCCCTAAATCCGACTATATGGAGTTCTAAAAAGTTACAGAGAAGGAGTTCTTGTGCATTAAAGTAGGATTAAACCTTTCAAATCTGTAGTAACAGTACTCAATAGTAAAGAATTGTTAGCAAATGGTTTAGTAAAATATCCAATAAATCGTTCAGTTCATCATTCATTAAATCTTTTTATAAATAATTCATAAATCAATTCAATAAATAGTTCAGTATATCGATTAGAAATCACTCATTTAAGATACAATTCAATAAATCGTTTAGAAAATCACATGCTCAGAAAACTGTTCAGAAAATCAAACAGAATTCACTTACTCAAAATGTAATTCAAACAATTGATCAGAAAATCACACATTCTGAAAACCTTTCATAAAATTGATCAGAAATTGCTCATTCAAACACGATTTAAAACATTCGTCAGAATGTCTCATGTTCAAAAAACTGTTTAAAATAGTTCAGTAATTAATTCAGTAAATACTTAGTAAACAGTCAGTGAATCGATTTGGTGATAGTACAAGAACCATTTTCCTTACACTTCGCCTACAGAGAACACTACGGAATATATTAGAGAAGGAATTCATGTATTTCAAAATCAGAATCATGACAGTTCATCATTCAAAATTCATTTTCAAAATCATAAAATATAGATGTCTTAAATCAATTAGAAACCATGTGGATTTCAGATGTTCAACTGACATTCATATAATCTTAAATCATTCGGAAAACTATGCAGATTTTAGAATTCAAATAATGTTTATAATTTCAATATCAATAATTTTCAGATTTCAGAGTTCAGATATTAGAGGCTCAGAAATCATTCAATTTCAGTTAAATCATAATAATCTTAGAATTCAGAATTCAAATATAAAAGCTTAAGAAATCATATTGATTCAAATAATTAGTTCCCAAAACTCTTCGTAAACAAAAAAATATAGTAAACAGTTTTATAATACAATTCAATAAACATTTCAGTAACCCGTACAGACATTAATTCGAGAAAACATATTCATTAAACATTCAGTAGTAAACAAGTATCAATGGAGACCTGGCAATACCCAGTGGAATCATGTACTATAAGATTCAGAAAACTATAGCCATAGTCTGAAGGGTGCACAGAGTACAATGATTAGGTGACAATTGTGGACTCTAAAATCACTGATGACACAACCTGGTCTAATAGTGAAGTCCACACACTCACTCAGAATAGCATGATACACCCGAAGGCTACTATTGGGCCATTAGTCTCAAAATAGTTCATAAACCAAATCAAAATTGTTTATGGAGATCCATTCAGTAAATCATATCTTTATTCAGTTCAATAAGCATTAAAATTAGTAATCATTACAGTTAAAGTATAAAAATTCACCAAATATTTTTAGTTCAGTAATCGATGTTCAAAAATATCTTATTTAAGCATAACAGAATCATGAAAACATGAGTAAATCATGAAAAGTAGGAAAATGCTTAAAAATCGCTTTGTAAACTAAGTTACAATTTTCAGTATGCGCTTATATTATTTAAGAACTTTTATTCCAAAACATGCTTTTTCTTTCATTCCACTCACAAAATCATATCAAGTAATGTTTTTAAAGGTTTGAGATTAGTTAAAGAAATTTCGACAGTATAATAGCTATGCCTAACCTAACCTCCTTGCACGAAAACACAATTTATAAACCGCAGTTCCAATTCTCATTTCCAAATCAAAGCATCAATTCAATCTCATAAAAACCATATTTCATCAAAACATGCAACAAATTACCCCTACGCCTTCTATATATATCCCTTACCACTTAATTTTTTGTGGTGTCGTTCGATAATACCAGTATTGTTTCCTTGCTCTCAAGCTGCAAAGCACCATACAAACACTGTCAGTTCATCTTACTTTAGTTATAAGGAATTATTAGCTCCTTAAGACCTAATATATTATCATATACAATAACTTCTATTTTAGTCTGTTTCATACCGAAGCTAACACTACAACTATCGTCAGAACATCTCTGTTTTCAGTTCTAACTATGCTAGCAGTCTTGCATTATTTCGTACAATATTTTAGGACGCAAATTACATTGAATTGAACACTCTTTCAGTATCCCCTTCACCTTGGCCAAATATGATTCTCTCTCCTATACATCTCTTTTCTTCAGTCTAAGCTCAAATCTATGTTCTACACTTGTTCTACCTTAATTCTACATCATTTTTTACATGACAAAACAATATGTTCATACATATCCAAGGCTGGATGAAACCCTAAGGAACCATTTCTTATTGTTTCTATTCAATCTAAGCTCAAATACACACTTAATCACCTTAAACACATAGCTTAAAACCATTAAATCATGAAAATTTCAAGATTTCTCTCACCTTTCTTCTTGACCAGATTTGTGGGGGCTGTTTCACCTTGATTTTGGCCTCTTTAGGACTTGATTTTGGTGTCAAAAGATAGTGCACTAAAGACTGGGTAGGGTTGGTGAAGACAGTTTTTGGTTTTGGAGTGTTTAGGCTAGGGTTTTATGGCTTTCTCTCTCTTAAGTGAAGTTTTAACAATAGAAGAACGAAGAAGGATAGTGCCTGAAGGGAATGAAGAGGAAGAAGGTTGGAAATTTCTAAAATAAGGATACTTTAATATACAAATTACGATTTTGCTTTTGTACTTAAGTAATCTTCCCATTTTACCCTTCACAATTTGATTTTGTTGAAAACAGTCTATTCAACCTCCAAAATGTTTCATTTAATCATGAATTACCTCTATTTAACTTGCTCTAATCATTGGTTAAGCTTTCGTTAAGGTTTAACTTGTCATTTTATGAAATTACCAAAATACCCCAAACCGTTAAATCACGTAAATTTCTTCTGTTTCATATGATTTATTCTATCAGTCCACATGGTCTAAAATCCTATTTCAGGAAAAATTATTCACCATTGATAATTGATCAAAAGTCATCTCGGTTTAACTGTTATTCACTAAAATTCTGATGACCTATGGACTTAACCGTTATTTTTGAAATTGTTGTACGCTTTTCAAAACATGCTCAAATGAAGGAATTTTGAGGTGCAGATTTCTCCTATCTCAATATTTTAGTCCAAATATCATGACTCTAGCGTTTCACCCTAATCCGGATTGTAAAAATCTCGTAGTGCCCACATGACATTTTTCCTTCTATCATCCTAATTATTCCATTTCTTGGTAATTCATCCTTTATCTTTTCATTTCCCTAACCTTTAAATTATGGAATTTATTGAGAAAATGTAGTCCTCACATTTCATTAATATTGCTAGAGAGAAAGCCTAACAAAGCTAGAGCATGGAGGATGACTAAGTCTTCTACAACATGATCTAAGCCTAAGTTCAACCTTCTTGAAGATTTACAAGTATTGGGTCGAAATGTAATTGGGTTGGATGCATAAATTGGTCCTAGTGCAATTAAGCCAAATGCTATACTTATTTTATTTAGTTATGTCTTATTGGGCTGAATATTGTCTTAATTTAATTTAAGCCCAATTCCTTTTTATTTAATAGGTATTGTAGGATTTCTATTTCTTATTCTATAACTTAGGAAAGTAGGATTCTTATTTCTTGTTCTGCAAGTTTGTTGTTTGCCTATAAATAGATACATAACCCTTTGGGTAGAACACAATTGATCTTAATTATAAAATTGAAAGACTTTTCTCTTTGGTTCTCTTGAGAACTCTTGAATTTATCAAGGTTTTCCTTATAGCGTTCTTCTACTTTCCACCAATTTATACCTTGGGTTGTTGCTTTTCTAAGCAATGGGTCTAGGTTCAATACCATAAGTTCTTGTGTTTCTACACAACGAGTCTTTTTTTATCTTTAATTCTTTGTTTTACTTTGCTGCATTTTTAAATTGTTCTTGTTTTTCTTCATGTGTTATTGATGTTCTTCATTGAATCTTATCTTTTTTTTTGGTAAGGTTTATAACATAGATCATATGGGTCACATCACCATCAATCTCTCCATCTATTTGTATAATCGGTATCAAATATTGGACATGATCTTGCTTAGTTATCTTCACGTCTAACGTTACCATGTTCTAATTTTCCTCTTACATTTCCTATATTTAGTCTTCACTCTGTTTAATTTGAACTCTCTTGATTCTAGCATCTGTCTCCACAATTTGAACGTTACATTAATCTTCGCTCTAGTCACGACATACAGGAGAATATCATTTACAAACATCATACACCAAGACTGTCACAGCTGATGCGCACGGGCAAGAGAAAACGCAGCTTGGAATTTGAAGGAACTGAAACGCAACAAGGCAGAAATAAAGTTGATGAATGACAACTTCTGAAAACCTAGACCCGAAGCCTAAAGAGACTCGAACCCAAAGGTATTGGACCTTGACCCTACGAAAAGAATTCGAGAACCTAAGGTATAGCAATGGTGGATGGTGAAGAAGGAGGCGCCACAAGGAAGAAAACCTTGATAAGCCTAGTAGAGAGGGAACCCAAGAGAAAGGCACACTCAAATTTTGAAAATTCAAATTTCTGACCTGATTATCAATAGCGTTTACAAGGTATTTATAATAATACCTAGCACTTAAGCCCATAAACAAGTGGGCTGGAATTAACACCAATAGAAAATAAGACTAAACCAAAATTTATGCCTAAACCTAGTTACATAAAATAAATAGTCCAAGACACAACAAGACTCAAACGTGGGCTATCCAAACACTTAGCCCATCTTATTGTTAAGCTAAAATAAGATAGTAAACCATGCTCATGTCGTTTGGGCTTCCAAGCAAGTATAGATGTCTTGGGACTCTTCATGGAAGCTTCCTTGACACTTCAATGATGCCAGAGCTTGTTGCATGAATGAGGCCAGGGCTTGTTGCGTCTTCTTAGCTCGAGCTCGGGTAATTGGACCTCCTTGGATGACTAATGGATCCTTAGCATCACGAACATCACGAGCAAGTGGATCTCCATCAACAGCTTGTGACCACATTTTTTCACATTTTTCTATACATATTCTACGGTTGGGATGTCTGTGATACTTTACTTTTCATTTTCATTTAAACTATTTTATATTAAAATTATAATGTCGTTTACATCCCCTATTTTAATTTACAATAAAGTAGTACTGTAGACAAGTCTAAATACAGAAAATAAATGATTGTACCTCATATTTCAGTCAAGCTGTCACATTGTCCTCAAATGCCAAGCCCAAATGCTCGAATGTCAGATATCTCAGTCATAAAAATCTGAAATGTTTAAAAGTAGGGGAGTGAGCAAACCACGGCTCAGTAAGAGAATTGTATGCAAATTTTGATATCACAAAGACTATATGCAGTAAAATCCTTAATTTCTTATTTATATGCTAAACACACTAAAAAGGAAAGGATACTATAGTCGGCCGGAAAATCTAGATAGAGCATGGAAAGTATTTTGAAATACCTGTCTTGTCCCGGAAACCCAGAGCGACTATAGGGAGTAGAAATTTACTTTTTTAATATAAAACTTAATTCAATTTACTGCATATAAATATATCATCCACTTGAGGAAAACACTTTATCAAACCACTAATTTAATACTTGAAAATCTCAAGGTTTCCACCACTGAAATCATCACTTATACACGTGTAACAGTAAAATAACTGTTCAATTATAATAACAGTTTAGAAATGAAACACTTCAGAAAATCATCATAGTTTTCTGAAAATATCACTAAAATCGATAATAACACGTGAAATCATAATGGAGACCAGACAACACCCAAGTGATATCATGCTATAAGTCTCGTAGGGAATAATAGGGTACACGTGAGATCCTTGTAGGGACAGTATAATAAACACATGAGATCTATGGCCATAGTCTATAGGTGTCCTGGGTCGTACACTAATCAGGTGTCAACCAGGACGCTGTAGACAAGATTAGTGTCAACAGCTTCACACATGAGTAACACATGAAACACGTGACACACGAGCATGATACGGGACCTATCAGTCTCAAAACAGTATATAAGAAATCTCATTACCTTTATGGAATGTAGTAAGATCAATGATGTTTTCTAGAAAATCCATAAAGGTATAAATCATAATATTTCTTGCGGTGAAAAACAGTTTATAAGATAATCACTCAGTAGTAATAAAATTTCATAACTGTTCTTTTTCACCGTAGAATACATGCACACATGTTTCCATACTTTCTTTCCAAAACTTGAAATTCAAAGTTATTGGAAATCAATTCCAATATTTTCATACTTAATGGAAAAATAAAAATATTTATTTTCCAAAATTAACAATAATTCCACCAACACATTTTTCACTATAAAACACGTGCAGAGACATTTTAATCTCAAAACAATAGTTATACAGTAATAAAGCCTTTATGGAAATCATTACACGTGATAAAATTTATTTAATCTATAAAAGAAAATCATAATAAATTAGTGAATATTATACTGAAAATTATTTATAAAATATTCACTATTGACCATTTCACTTCACCAATCACACATTTCCCTATAAAACACATGGAATGAATTTTCGGTAGTTTAATTTTTACCGAAATTGATATCATGAATATTTAATAAATACTTTTCGATAAATTCACCATTTATGAAAAATAATTAATTGATCACTTTTGAGGCTAGGAAAAATACCCATAATGCACTAAAATATTTAATAATATTTTTGAAAATATCTTTAGTAAATTTCAACAACATAATGACTGCTAGAGTCCTAGCCTCCCTGCACTTTCAAACACAGTCTCAACAACCAGAAACCACAATTTCGTAGCATTTCAAGGCAATTCAATATCCAATAAATTTTATAAAATTCATAACATGAAAACCATGCATTCGGATATCTCTACAAATTCACACACGCATCCTTTACCTGTCCCGGGTCTGCGACTTCCTCGCTACCGTACACCCGTAATTCACCTCTGCCGATTCCATCATCTCATTCAGCGAGAATGATTTTCTACAACAAATTCTACAGTTTAGAATTTTACACAATTTATTTATCAAAATAATAATAATAAATTATTGGAAATTTATTCTAAATTTCCTATCGCATTTTTCTTTTTCTTCCTCTTCTTCTCTTTTCTTTTTCTTTTTCCTTTTTCCTCTTTTTTTCTTTTTCTTTTTATTTTCTTTTTCTTTTCTCCTTTCTTGGTCTGAACCGGTTCAGACCGGTTTGGCATTCCTCAGCCGGTTCACCTATGCTTGGCCGGTTCAGCCACTAGCGGCCACCATTTCCGGCGGTTCAGCCACTCCACAGCTAGCCAAGGTTGCCATGAAGCCGGATCTGGCCTCCGTTTCTCCCCATCGAAGGCGATGGCGCCGGATTTGGGAACGGTGGTTGCGACTCCTTCTCCTCCTCTTTTCTCCTTCTCCTTCACCGCCGGCAGTCCCTTTTCCTTCCCCTTGCCCTCGTCGACATCGGGGTTGAGGTGGCAGTGCCTGGATTGACCGGCACCGCCATTTTCCTCTCTCCTTTTCTCTCGATTTTTTGCTTCGATTTCTTCCTTTCTCGTTTCCTTTTCCTTTGCCGGGGGTTTCCTCCTTCTTTCCCTCGTCTCACCGGCCTCTCCCTCTATCTCTCTTGTCTTCTTTCTCGCCGACGACGGCAACTGTTACTGCAGTTGGCTTTTGTTAAGAAAGGGAATCGGGTTTTCCCGATTCCCATCTTTCTTTTCTTTTTTTCTTTTTTTTATTATAATTATACATATAATTATAATTAAATATACATATATATAATTACACTATTTAAAATATGTATTTAAATACATATTTTATACCAAAATACATATATATATGTATACATATATATATATATGTATATATATATATATATATTTACACTTTAAATTTAAATACTATATATATTTCATATACATATACATATATTTATTTATATACAAAGATGTATAATAATATACATATGTATTTATTTAATATGAAATAGTATATATCCTTTTATAATATATACCATATTTCTCATATATACATATGTATTTATATTAAAAACATGTAAAATATATCTATATAATCTAATTATATAAATATATAAATATACTAATTTTTTCATTTTCTTATTCAATTTAGATTTCTTTTTATCCAAATTAAATTTTCTAATTCAGAATTCTCAAATTCATCACTTCATCAACTTTTGAATTTCAACATATTCAATCCTCGTAAATAACTTTATTTATTTATTTTCGGGTAATTAATACCAAAAATAGGAAAATTTGCGGTTATCACAAAGACACTTTATCTTATATGGATTTTGTCAGTTCATCCATTACCACAGTGAGCACGAATGGACTTAGCATCAATCCTCTATGTAATCACACTGTGATAGGAAATTCACTTATTTACCCTCCACATGTCCTCACATGTGTTCTTGCATCTCCATACATCTCATTAATTAGTTTAATGTATTTTATAACTCTTTTTTAAGGACCACTATAGCACCTTTTTAGGCACTTTATTATATGCTTTCTCAAAGCCCTTAAAGGCCATATGAAGATATTTACACAGTACTCGAGAACACTCTACAAGTTGTTTAACCAAATTGATTTTACAAGTTGTTTAACCAAATTGATTTTCTGATATCTTTATAGTCTTCCTTAATATCCATTCTATCAGTTTTTCTCATAATTTCAACATGTGACTCTTCAATTTCATGCTTTGGTAGTTAAAGCAACTTTAAACATCTCATAGAGGTAATAGGAACAATTTAAATTTATATTGTGCCGATTAATTATAAAGAAAGATTCATTTCTTTCTCAAAAGGCAGGATTATAATTAGTTTTTAAAAGTTTCAGTACAACAGACAAATTTTATAAGTTTAAATGTTCTATTATTACATTGATCAAAATTGGTGAAAAAGAAAATTTTCTTATTAATGAGACAAACTCTTCTATCGTGTCCAAGTCTAAACGATGCCTTCCCACCCAAGTTATTTATTGAAATTAAACTAAACATGTATATTCCTTTTTTAATTAAACTATAAAAGCTAAAGGCACATATTGAGTGGGGAAGCTTTTAGGTATATTAACAGACCTCAAAATCTAGATTGCTCGTTGAATTTGTTAATACATGTTTTAAATAATTAAATAATCTAAAGCTGTCTCTCTCACCTTCAACCATGGCAAAAAATTCCAACAGCCAAAACAACCCTCAAATGATTGATTTAGCCTTCCAAATTCCAGGTATAGATAGCTCTCATGGAGAGGAACAATTTTGATTTAGGGAACTTGTTGATTTGGTAAGAAGAGAAAAGGGTTTCACAAGGGTTTCATTTTTTAAACTTAAAAAGAAAATGGAGAAAGGGAGAGAGCTTCACAGTGCCGATTACAAGGAGAAGAAGATGACCCATTTAAATATCCAATTTTAATGTTATTTTAATGTTAAAATATCAGCCCATGTGAAATGTCTAAAATGCCCTTATAAAATTCCATTATTTACAATTATGCCATAAGCATTATTTTATTAATTCAAATTCTGATTTTTAATTTTATTTTTATTATTTTTCATTTATTTGGGTCAAACCAGGTCAAAGGTAGTAGTGAAATTACCAAACTACCCCTAAGCAATCATTTGCGTTGTTTTTAGCATTTTCGTGTGATTCAATTCACGAGCTGAATCCACGTGAAACTTGTTCATGCGAGGATTTATTATGATAGTTTATGGGTCAAAAGTCAAATTAGGTTGACCATTATTCAGGAAAGTTCCCCGGCCAATAGACAAAAGCATCATTTTCGAATTTGTTGCATGTAAACCTAGGTGTGCTCAATTAAAAGACTTTCAAGAAGTGGTCTTCTTGCCAGTTATGTATTTTGAGCCTACGATTCACATTTTGCCACTTTGAAGACCATTTGGATTACAAATTGTCCTATGGGGCCCATTTGACAGTTTTTTTATGATAATTTCAAAGTATATGAGTTAGTTATCATAACTTGATATTCTAACTCATCATATTCAATAGGTGTAGGAAAAATTGAGAATTTTGGGATCTCACATTCTCCTCCCCTTTAAGGAATTTGGTTTTCAAAATTCGACATATGTACTTCAATAATTCTTCACTTTAAGACTTGTCGATTCGATATCAACTCTTAAAAATCAATCTTCTCACTCATTCATATTCATACTTCTATATAATGTCTATATCGTTCACTAACAATCCTCTTACATTTACCGACCTATATCATTTTTCTATAGTAACATGTCTTATGTGATTATTTCATTACCATTAAAATAATAACTACCTCCATTAATCATTCTCAATCATTCAATATCTATTTCCTCCATTCATGTCAACCTTTCTATACAATGTCTATATTATTCATTAACTATCCTATGATATTCTTTTAGTCCTCATCAATCTCCAAATTACTCAAACCATTACGATCACTTTACCGTCTCCAGTTAAACAAACTACTATCAATTACTTTTGATTATATCATACCAAACCCAATTCTTTTAATCATTCCTAATCATTCAGTACTTATCTCCATAATACTTCTATACAATATCTATAACTATTCTTCCTGTTCCACCCGTATCTCTCCGTCAACCATCAATCTTCCTTGACAAATCAAACATTTCCTGCTATTTCTAACCATTATTTGCAATTTATATTCATACTATGCACAGTGATGTGGGATGTAAATCAATTTTAATCTATTTACACTAACACGTACTAAGCAAACCTTGATCTGGAGACGGTTCTACTCATCTCCATCTAGCATTCCTTCTTCTATAACTCATTTTGCCAACACCACAACAAGGTCAAATGAGTCTAACTTTAATTAGTTATACCACTCGCATATATATATATATATATATATGTTCAGATAAGTTCAGTACTTGGGGATGTAAACTATTTTTAATCTAATGACACCGACAAATATCAGACAACCCCGCTCTAATACCAATTCTGTAATGTCCGGTTTTTCATTAAAATACCGATTAACTTTTACTTTTTCCTATATTGGGCTAAGCCATTTGCCGATGTCATTTCGTTATTACTCATCACAAACATAACATTATATTAATTTCAGTTCATCAAATGACAAAATAAATATCAATAATATTATCAATACCATCTCATAATAAAACCTGTACTGTCATTCATATATCATTTCATATACAAATCCCAGGTTCTCTTTATCATCATAGTACATTTCCTAGTAATTTACATCCTCGTAATTATATACAATTACTAAGTACTATTCCAACATGTCTGAAATATATATAAAGTACAATATACCTTCAATGGACTGGAACTGTGTCTTGAAGGAATATTGTAATCCAAAAATCCATACTCCTTTACAATGAACAGAAGTCACTGCAAGTAGGTTGGGATGAAAAATAGGAGAGTGAGTTTACGCTCAGTAAGGAAAACATGTATAAAAGAGCAGAACCATGCTACTATAAGCAAGTAAATTCGATAGTAATAATAATACTTTTAACTTTTAAAGAAATAATTTAATGATAACAAAGAAAGCAAGTATGAAAGTGGAATAAACCATTTGCAGTTCTTATAAATATTCTTTCAATTAAACATTTTCTTCGATTCAAATCAAGTAAATCAGTATTCAAATAATCTTTAGGCAAATCAGTGGAGATAGTTAACATCCAGTAGATCATGCATGAAACAGAATCCCATAAGGGACACAGTATAGGAAATGGCGTACTCACACAGGGCCAGGTGTCCATCCCTAAGCCATTTCTACGAAATAGTAACAATGGCCATCGTCGAAAGGTCACAGTACTCACTAGCCAAGTGCCATCTGTGGGTATGCTGATGACTTGGCTTAGGTCATTTAGCCATATACATA
This sequence comes from Heritiera fomes, assembly GCA_032173925.1. Taxonomy (NCBI): domain Eukaryota; kingdom Viridiplantae; phylum Streptophyta; class Magnoliopsida; order Malvales; family Malvaceae; genus Heritiera; species Heritiera fomes. Next base: position 9,087,614 of record JAPDPM010000012.1, on the reverse strand, counting down.
TAAATCAGTATGCGTGATCACTACAGAGCTAACAATCTCAAAAACAGTTCACATATCATTTAAAGAATTAATGATAAAAATCGTTTCAGTACAGTTCATCGACATTCAATCCATAATCATATAAAAATAATAACTTTATATTTGAGAGAAGAAAGTCCAATAAATGTTCTCAAAGTAAACTTGTGTGTTCAAGATTTAATAGAAATTCTAAAACAAGTGTAAACAATTCTCATGCAAGTCTAGCTAGTCTTAAAATATGCAAGTTTAGAAATAGACTATTTTCATTAAGGAAACTTGGATTATTTAGGTTGGTAAACAATTCTAGTTTAGTCTAAAATATTGATATATTCGAATTTCAGGTCATTTTTTGGTAGTATGACGTTTGTAACTATCCTAACCCCCGACATGAAAACCACAGTTTATATTTCCTCAAACCAACCAATATTCCCAAATGCAAGCATAGCTTTTCCTATGCTACTTTCATACACGTTCTTTACCTTAGCTGTGAGAGTCACTTATACTATTATTGTTACACATGTCAAACTTCTCACTATTGCTCAATTCTTGTATATTTCGCAGGTAATAGGGGAAATATTGTAGTGGCCCCTATTGGCTCTACAGTACCCGGATGGACGTGAGACTGGCCAAATAGTCTACAGAGAGCCTAATAAGAATAAGGTAAGAATTTCAAACCCAAAATCCCTTATTTGAATTATTTTTGAGAAGTGTGGCAATAATTTAGAAAATGACGATTAAAGATATAGTCCGGTGGCATTTTTGTAAATTGTGGTCAAGCTAAATTGAATTTTGACCAAGTGATTAAAGAATGATAATCTACATGAAAAAAAGTTCTAGGCTATGTCAATAGATGGATTGAATCGGTGATTAAATTAGAATTTTATGCAATTGGTTCGATAGGGGTATTTTCGTAATTTCACTTTGACAGTGGGTCAAACTCGAACCAAACCACCTTTATTCATCAAAATATGTTTAATAATAATATTTAGTGATGAAATATGAATTTTTAAAGTTTAACTAGATAGTTATAGAAATTACAAAAACTTAAGGGCAAAATTGTCCTAAAATCTCATAACCAAGGGCATTTTGGTAATTTTGCCCCAACCTAGAAGCTTCTAACTTTTTCTAACAAGTTGGCCAGCCACCCACTTCTCTTCTTGTTCCTTCATTCACGTTGCCACCATAGCCAAAATAATGAAAGAAAAGGAAAGCTCATAAAACCTTACCTAAATAACCTTATCTCACCAAAACATCTTCTACAAAGTTGTTCTTCTCTTCAAGCTATACAAACCCATAGCCATAGCTTAGTGTAAAAGTGACAAAATCAAGAGGAAATGGAACCTATACCATTTGGCCAAGAAGAGGTAATTCCATGTTTTTATTTTTCTTTCATTTTTAATGGTAAGAAATGGTAAATCTAAGTATTAAGCATGATTTTGATGTTGGATTGCATTGAATCTTTCTAAATCACTCCCTAGGGTATTCGGCCATTGATGGAAGACCATGAAATTTTGTGTTTTGATTCATGGAAATGTTGCTAAGTGGAAGAAAGATGATGACTAAACATGAATTAAGTGGTATTTTGTTGAAAAAGTGTAAGACTAGCTATAAGTACCATTTGGCCATGGCTAAAGGGAAGGAGTTTTATGCATCATTTGATGAGTTTTAGGTGCTATAATACTGTAGAAATTATGAGGAGTCTGTTGGTGCAATCGGAATTAAAATCAAACTTAAATCGATGAAGTTATGTTTTAGCACCAATAGAATTTACAGTGGTTTAATATTTTCAGTGTACAATGTGGTTGCAATTAGTAGTAAAGATTAGCTTAAAAATTAAAGTGAGGTGAATGAATAATGTTGGTGAAATGTTTTATAGCCCAAGAGAAGTAATTTACATGTGGTGCTATCGGATTAATCGCTAAAGTCGAACAAGTAAGGGATGAATGTGAAAGCCGTAGGGATATTATGAATGCATGATTTTATTGAAAATAATTAATGAAATTATTTTAGAACTCAATTGCTTTAGAATTGTGGAAATTGCATCTTCTAGCTGGTATATTAAATTATGTTTGAAGTGTAGGAAGGTTAGGCAAATAGTAGCCGTTATGTTGCTGAAATTTCTTGGAAATTTTATTAAAAATATCTCAAAATATTTTAAGTGCTTAATTTAAGTGAATTTTGAAATCTTGGCATTTTATTAAATATTTTTCATAAAATATCATTTTATTGAAAAACAATATTTAAATATTTATATTATTGAATTTTATTAAAATGAAGATACCGACATGTTCCTATAAGTGTTTTATAGTGAAATAGAGTGTTTATAAAAATTATCACTGTAGCAAGAATATTTTATTATTATTGTACTGTTCACGTGTTACTTTTATACCCTTACGGATTGACTGAAGATTTTAATGAGATTTATAAAGTCTCATAAATGTGCTTATACTATTTATAAACTGTTTTGAGATTGTTAGGCCCCATATCATGCTCACGTGTTACAGTACTATTATTGTTGCTCATTGATATTGATCATATCATCAACATCCCAATTGTCACTTGATCAATGCACATTGAGAACACCTATAGACTATGACCATATGTCTCACGTGTTACTGTTACTATTCACTTCGGGGATTCTTGTTATAGCATGATATATATTATGGGTGGTGCCTGGTCTCGACTCACGTGTTACTGTTTACTGTACTATTTTACGAGACTGTTACTGAAATAATTACTATTACTAAATTGTTTATAGTACTGTTTATTGAACTACTACTGTACTGTGTTTAGTAATTTTAGCTATTTTATGGAAATGTTTAATAATTGTTTCTTTTGGAAAAAAATGTAATGATCCTAATTTCATATCAAAAATTTAATTACTACTCCCTATAGTCACTACTAGGTTCCGGGACATGACAGATATTCTAAAATACCTCTCATACTCCATCCAGATTCCTAGTCGACTATAGTATCCTTCCTTTATCGTCCTTAGTACATCGATAAGAGAGTAAATGATTTTATGCATATAGATTTCATAATATCAGTCTTGCATACGATTCTCTTACTGATCACTTTTCGCTCACTCCTCTATTTTTTTCCCATCCACGGATTATCTTCAGTGACATGGATATACCGTTTTGAGGATTAGGCTGCGTTTTGGTACCTCGAGGTAGCTTATTGTGGATCCTAGAGGTATATTAGTTTATTTTTATATGTTCAGACTCGTTTGTATAGTACTACTATTTTGTAAATTATATTCGGGGGATGTAAATGATAGAGAATGACTATTTTTGTAATCATTACTGTTTTGTAAATTAGATAAATTTACTTTGATTAACTGTTTACTGTTTTAAAAGAAGTGTGTGATAAAGGCATGGCAAACAGCCCAACCGGTACCGTGTGTGTATAAATGTGTTAAATACTATTATTACAGACTGTGACAATAGCACCGCTTATACCTCTTTAATCTCCCAAACTCAGTGCTGCAAAACAATATCGAAAAGCATTTAAAATTCAACATCTCAATTATGAAAATTGTTCTACGCATTTCTATCTTTCATTTTGGCCTCCTAGAATAACAATCCAATTCTAACTTCTATCGGTTACCCTTTGTTCATACCGAAAATATTGGATTTCAATTAACACACTGTCAATTTTGTACATAACCTAACTTAGTTCCCTATTCAAAAGTGTAAGCCTCACTTTCTAATTCATTTTATGTTGTTTCCCACAATTTTCCAAAGTTTTATGCAATTCTAGCACATTTAGCAAGATGGTTTCCTAACCTTTGTGTATTAAAAGTTACATTACTAATTATAAGGGTATCCAAAAATTATGAATCCAAAACCATGTGAGTCTTAATTCAATTCCCTATTAAGAATGGTAAATTTCAAAATTTTATCATTTCTGAGTCATTTTTAATAATTCAACAAATTCACACTATTTTTAGGTGCATTCTAGTAGAATTGTCAACTGACCTCTGTGCTCAAATTAATTCATATCTAATTACAAGGTTGTCAAAATTGTGCAAACTCAAAACCATATTATTCTTAACTCATTTACCTTTACGGAAATGTATGGCTTGCTCCCAAATTCATTCTAGTCTATTTTCTACAAGTTTTTCCGTTGGGATCATGTTTTTTAGGCAAAGTGCCCTGCATTCATTTGCATATATCTTATGCTACAGAACTCCAAATTAAGTGATTCCAAAACTGAATTTCTCCTGACTCATAAGTTTATCTACCATAATTTTACAGAATTTATCTATTTATAAAACCTCTAAACTGAACATTTAAACATCACACCTAGAATAGGACAATGCAGTAGGATTGCAATCTCGGCTCATATACACACTTTACACTTGTTTTCTTGCAACTTTACAACACCCTTTTAAGCATGAGAACAACATTTTCCCCTAAACCCTAGCATGTCCATACAATTTGATTTGCTTCAAAGTTCAACAATAAACATGTTAAACAAGTGCAAAACAACCATATTCAACCATTAAAATCAAAAGCGAAAGCTGTCTCTCTCACATTCAACCATGGTAGAAAATTCCATCAGCCAAAACAACCCTTAAATGGTTAATTTAGCCTTCCAAATTCTAGGTATAGATAGCTCTCATGGAGAGGAACAATTTTGGTTTAGGGAACTTGTTGATTGGTAAGAAGAGAAAATGGTTTCACAAGGGTTTCATTCTTGAAACTTAGAAGAAAATGGAGAAAGGGAGAGAGCTTCATGGTGCCTGCTACTAGGAGGAGAAGATGACCCATTTAAATATCCAATTTTAATGTCAAAATATTAGCCCATGTGAAATGTCTAAAATGCCTCTCTAAAATTCCATTATTTACAATTATGCCACAAGCATTATTTTATTAATTCAAATTCTGATTTTTAATTTTATTTTTATTATTTTTCATTTATTTGGGTCAAACCAAGTCTAAGGTTGACTTTTGAAGGTGGTTTGACTGGCCATAAGTAGTGAAATTACCAAACTACCCCTAAGCGATCATTTGCGTTGCTTTTTAGCATTTTCGCATGATTCAATTCACGGGCTGGATCCATGTGAAACTTATTCGCGCGAGGATTTATTTATGACAGTTTGGGTCAAAAGTCAAACTGATCGTTGTTCAGGAAAGTCCTTTCTGCTTGTGAACAAAATCGTCATTTTAGAATTTATTTCAATTAAACCTAGGTGTGCTTAATTAAAAGGATTTCAAAGAAGTGGTCTTCTTATCAGTTATGTAATTCGAGCCCACAATTCACATTTTACCACTTCGAAGACCATTCGGATTACATATTGTCTTGTGGGGCTTACTTGACAGTTTTTTTCTATAATTCCAAAGTATATGAGAGTTAGTTATCATAACTTAACTTGATATTCTAACTCGTCATATTCAATAGGTGTAGGAAAAATAGTGAAATTTAGGTTCTCACAATATGCTTAGCTCAAATGGATTACAATACACTTTATTTCAAACAGACTCATTATGTACTTGGTTTAGAACACAAACACTATGCACTTAATTCGATACACAATCACAATTCACTTAGTTTGATACACAATCACAATTCACTTAGTTCGATACATAATCACAATGCACTTAGTTTGACACACTATCATAGTGCACTTAGTTTGATACACTATCACAATTCACTTAGATCGATACACTATCCCAATGCATTTAGTTCGAATCACAATCATGATGCACTAAGTTAGATACATATGCACTATGCACTGGTTCAAAATATAATCACTATGCATTTAGTTCAAACATCTTCTTATGCACATTGTTTTAAACATAGGAACTCACGAAAATCAAGAATCGATATAAGTAGGTGAAATCCACAAAGTATTGAAAACATATTTCAAAACCAATCAATTCTCACCTTTAGGCAAAAGCATCAAATCACTGAAAACGATTTTAAAACCATCCACTTATAACCTTAAGCATAAGCCTTAATTCACTAAAAACTTCCAACCAATGACTTATCACTTTAGGCATAAGCTTCAATTCACTGAAAACGATTTCAAAACCGATCACTTATCAATTTAGGCTTAAGCCTCAATTCACTGAAAACGATGATTGAAAGAGTTTATGCATAACCCCAATCACTTAAACACAATGATAAAGAAGTGTCGCAAGTGACACAACACTATGGCCATAGATTTATTTCCAATCTCGCTGCGCACTCGAGAACTAGAACTTGTCTACTGATTTTCTAAACAAGTACTATTTACCTAGAGCACTAGGCTTAATAGGTACAATATGCTGCACTAGTCTAAAGCACAAAGCTTGACAGACAAGTAATAAAACCTAAAGCGAAGCTCGATAGACTCGTAGTGACTTGAAGGTCAAAGTGTACATTTCATTAATAGTCTAAAGCACAAAGCTCGATAAACGATAATAAAACCTAGAGCAAAGCTCGATAGGCTTGCAGTGACCTAAAGGTCAAAGTGTAACACTTCATTGTAGTCTAGAGCTTAGAGCTCGATAGATGAGTAATGGAACGTAAAGTGAAGCTCGATAGGCTCGATGGGTATGTTGCACTCAAAAACAGTTTGAAAACAGATTCTCATGTAGCACTTATCTCCCTTAGGATCCTAGAGATAACTTCCACAGTCTAAGAGGAACTTTTGTAGCATGTAGGTTCCTTAGGACTTTAGAGCCATGAATATAAAGCATTAATTAAAATAGTTGAGTTTCAAATATGCGAGATTTTCCATTTATTTAAAAAGTCAACTGAAAACTAGAATATTTCAAGCTAAAGCATTATGCACATCATTATAAGCTTATCTAGGAAAGTAGCTTGAATCAAAACATGTTATGGAAGAATCATGCATAAATCAATGATATGCCACTACAAATTTTGTATGGCTACCTAGCGTAATTAATGCAAGCCATCAACGCGTACATTGATTTGTTTATTTGTGTTATAACTCTTAATGTATTAATCTTTTGTTTGTTGGTTGGAGTGATTTTTGTCATGTCCTTAAAAATTTTAAGCCATATTTTTAGGGGGAGAGCAATTTTTGTTTATCTTTCTTTTTGCTATGACAAAAAGGGGGAGAGATAATATGGTTTATAAATTGTTTTGAAAATCATGCTCATAGTAAGAGGGAGCTTTATTTTTCAAATCATGCTTATATTAAAGGGAAGTTTTTTCAAAGTATTTTCAAAGCAAATTTATCTTAAGTTTTGTCATATCAAAAATGGGGAGATTGCTAGCTTTAAATTGATATATATATATATATATATATATTGAAATGACAAACACTTAAGCAAGATTAAATGAATGATCAATATTGTAAATTTGCTTTATTAATTATGACTTTCACAAGCCAATTAAGTGCTTTTATCAAATATAAAACGATGATTTAATTAATTATCTTTATTGGTTTTAATCAATTTAGAAAACATTTTTAATTATTGTTTTAATAATTTTCTTATGGAATTATTGAATATATTTTAAGAAAATTACTTGATAAACTTTTTGGGCTCAAATTCATGTTTTCAAAGTCATGTCATATTTAAAAATGTCAAAATTGGCTTAAGAATGGTTTTAATGCTTAAAAGCCTTGAAAATTCAAAATGCTTATCAGAGGATCGATCCCCTAACCAAAAGGATAGATCCCTTATTAGCAGAAAAACCTTGAAGGCAGGAACAGTTCAAGGGATCGATCCTTTCCACGTGAAAACTTTTCCAACGACTAGTTTTTGTGAGAACTAACGAGAAAATCAGTTTTGGCTCCTCCAAACTTCGAGAAACCATCAAGAGGGATATAAATAGAAGCTTAGAAGTCCAAGACATAGAAGAGAAACAATTCTTCATCTCCTTCAAGCTTAAAAACCAAATCAAGTGCTAGAAATTCAAAATCTTCTATCATTCTAATCTTCCTTGTATAGCTTAGCACAAAACATTATATAGATTTCCCTAGAGCTCAAATTTCTGTAATCATCCATCTACTTAGAGGTTCTTCTTGATTATAAAACTTGTAAACCCATTCACAATGTGTAAAAGGGAGTGAACACTTGAGTGCTTCATTGAAAGTAAGGTTTAGGTAGAAAGGTTTACTCTTTGAGCCATAAGAGGGAATGATTGTAAGGTTTGCTACTTGATCCTGTAAAAAGTAGTGGTTGTAAGGTTTCCTTTTTGAGCCCGAAAAAAATTGTGCTGTAGCTTACTATTGAGCCTACAAAAAAGAGTGTAACAAATTCAAGATAGTGAGTGTCTCAAGGTAGAGGATGTATGCAAGGTTATCGAATCTCTATAAATCATTGTGTACAATTCTCTAACTCTACACTTTTTACTTTATTGTAATTTACTTGTACTTATTGTATTGGACTAGAATTGCATGCAAAGATAGGATAAAACAATGTAGGGAATTTAGAGAACCAAAATTGAACCTAAGGTTAGAGAAAAACCGATTCACCCTCTCTCGGTTCAGTAATTGAGCTAATAGATTTGATTTTTGAATTTATAGCATTGAACTCTGATATCTGCAACCATTTGTAATGTTTTGAAATATGTTTATCTGAACTATGATTTGATTTCTAAACTTCTGACATTTGAACTTTGATGTCTAAATTATTTGTTAATGTTAAATATTTTTGTTTGTTATCACTCTGATGTGAATTTAGAATTATTGAAAGGTTTGAATCTGTTTTAATACTCTTGAATTTCTTTTCCATCAGTCCACTTAGGATTCTTTATAGTTAAGGATTTAGGAAACCGGGACAAATGAGGTGCTTTAAAGCACCCTTCCTAACTTACCCTAACTTCTTAACCCACTATAGAGGATATTTTGTTTGAATTTCTGTATATGGGTTTTGTTCGCATTTTGGCACTTAGAAGTTTGTTATCTGTTTCTTTATATATGTTTCCTACTGGGCGTAAAGCTCACCCCCCCCCCCCCCCTTTCACCTTTTAGATTTTATGCAGTAGTGACTGACTTGTTGAGGGAGGATTCTAATCATATTCCTTTGAGGCTATTGCATCGGACCTTGAAGGTATACATTGTTTAGTTACTTTATGTATCCAAACTCTATTGTACAGTACCTTAGTTATGTAAATGGGATGTAAACTAAACAATTTGGATGTCAAGTATAGTCTTGTGATAGTTAGAATGAATGTAAATAAAATTGGTAGTTGGATATGTGGTATACACTACTTTTAAGGTTGTTTACCCTAAGTTTAATTTTGAAAGGATTTTAAGTAGACTTGATGGAATTGATATGGGATTGAAAAGATTATGCATGGCTTCTTTAAATGATTTACTGCGACCGATTGAAAGTGTTGGATAATAATTTAGTTAAGTAAGTTTTGGCTTAATATTGAACAAAGACACTAAGCACACCCCAACCAAACGTAATAAAAAGGAAATTTAGACTTGATGGAGTTGAGATGGGAATGAAAAGATTATGTATGGCTTCTGTAAATGATTGACTGGGACCGATTAAAAGTGTTGGATAATAATTTAGTCAAGTAAGTTTTGACTTAATATTGAATTGAAGACACTGAGCACAGCCCAATCAAACGTAACAAAAAGGAAAATTTTGTTCTAAAATTAGTAAATCGGTTCGTGAAATTTAAATTACAAATTTCATCAATGTAATTCACAAGATCAAGTTTTGCATAAGGTTTAGGAATTTTTTCTTGTGACTAAATTTTAAGATGCAATTTTATTCAACATTAGAACCTCTTATTCTCTTTGTGTATGTGCATTTTTTTGTACTTACGCGCAAAAACATAATTAAATGAAAAGCTATACAAATAATATTTTGATTAAATTTTAATAGAGCAAAACTATTTAAATATATCAACCAATTTTTTTAATGCTAACAACATTTTTATAATAAAATCAAATGCAATAATAGGTGAATTTTATTGAATCCAACTCTTCAAAAGCAGGTCTCTTAATATATAAAATTTGAAGTAATTATAAATTGTAAAAATTCTTAATGAATTTTATCTCTCAAATTTCCGAAATAAGGTAAGTACACTTGAGATTTTAAATATATATAATTTATAGGATAAATTTCATTAAAATCCTTATGGTTTTACCATAGTTTGACTCTAATCCACTATTTGAGAAATGGACACTTTGGTCTAAAATTATAAATTTGATAGTATAAAAAAATTGTTCTATTAAGATATTATTAAAAAATATATTAACCTAAACATTTATTACTTATGAAATATCCATAATACTCTTTGTTGATATTAAAAAAAATAAAAATCTTACATAAAATAATTTTTTAAGAAATTACTTAAAAATAATAAATAGTAATAAAATTCATTATTTATAGTTGGGAATATGATATTATTAATTCAAGTTTAATAATTGATTGATGTTAAAGCCATTAGTAATTTTGGATTGAAGTGACTTTTTTTCAAAATTAATGGACTAAGTTAAAATATGTTAAAATCTTAAGGATTTTAGTTAAATTTACCCTAATTTGTACTATTTGGATTAATAATATAATGTTCTCTTTTTATCTTTTGATAAATAAAATATATCATTTATCTAAAAATATAATTCGAACAGAATAAATATGCTATACAAATCATTTTTTCATATATCAAATATTTAAAAGAACAAAAGTAGCATTTTTACTCACAATGCTATAGTAAAGAATCAGGTTAATCCGTCTTTACTAGTAAAGTTTATGTGTTTAAATTTAAATATTTAAATATAAAATTATGAACTAAAATATAATCTTTATAATACAAAATAAAAATATGAAACTATCAATTGTCTTATATTAACGAGTAAAGCACGCGTACAAAACAAAAAATTAATATATATATATATATATATATATATATATATATATATATATATATTTGAAGAAAAATATGCTTACAAGAATGTAAAACTGATTTAATTTATTTTTTTTTATATTTTCTTATAATATTATATACTTTTTGGTTATGTTTGATGTATAGGATGAAAATAGAATAAGAAAATATAAAATTATGGATATGATAAGATTAGATTATATCATCCTATCCTATGTTTGGTATATACAAGGATTAAGAATAGAATAGGATGATTTTTTTATGTCTTTCACAATATTTGTTTTGTGTAAAATTAAAAATAGTATAAAATGATTTTTTTAAGTACTCTTTTTTAAAGTAACATAATTTAAATTTATAATTTTTTGTTATAAATATAAATTAAAAATTTAAATATTAATTATAATACTATAATTAATAGTCCAATTTATTAGTTGATTTTTTAATAAAAAATTACTTCTAAAAAATTTATATTACTTTTTCAAAAAAATTATTTTGTTAAGAAATGAATTTTTATAAAAAGCATTTTCTGTATTTTTTCATCTTTTGTTTTTTTTCCTTTTTGTTTTTATTTCTTTTATATGATTTAAATTGAAAATAATTTTTTATTGTAAATTAAATATATTTACTTTTAGAAAATTGAGTTTTTCTTGGAAATAAGTTTATTTTTTAATTACATTAAACTTTCCAAAAGACTATTCTTAAATATTTTTTTTTATTTTTATGGTTTCTCTATCTTCTTTTTTTTCTGTCAATTATAAGGAAATATAGAAAACAAACAAAAAAATAAAAATACAAGTTAAATTTAATAATTCAATTTTGATGAATTAAAAAATATATAATTTCTAATAATTTATGGTTAATAGTTACTTTTCTTTCAATTTTTTTTAGGCAAAAAGAAAAAAATTAAGAAAGAAAAAATAAAAATTTAAATATAAGAAAAAATTAGTTAAAAATATATTTTATAAAAATTTTTATGTTTGAAAATTTATTTTCTAAAAAATAATTTAAAAAATGTGTACAAGAAAATTTTATTTTATCAAAATTATAATTTTTCTTTAATCAAAAACAAGAAAAAGAAGAAAAAATGAAAAAGAAGGAAAAAATTATATTAATTAATTAAAGATTCTTACTATTTTATTAAATGTTTAAGTTAATTTTTAAATATAAATGTTAAGGATAAAATAATAAAATATGAGTATTTATTTCTAATCCTATGGGATTAGAAATAATCCTCACCTTTTAAAAAGGGTTGAGTTATCTTATACTAGAAGGATGACTAATCCTCCTTGCAATCTAATCCTCTTCTTAATGTATACACCAAACATAAGATAGGATAATTATCATCCTATCTAGAGGTAGCAAATGAGCGGGTTGGATCGGCTTTGAGTTAGATCATTTTGGATTGAATAATTTTGAGTTAAGGAAAAATCGGATCATTTCGGGTTCGGATAAGGTCGGGTTTGGGTCAAGGAAAAATCGGTTTATTTCGGGTTTAAATCATTTCAGGTTCGGATAAGGTTGGGTTTGAGTCAAGGAAAAATCGATCTATTTCGGGTTTGGATCATTTCGGGTTTGGGTCATTGACTTTTTTAGTCAATTCGGGCTGGTCGAATTTGGATTCGGGTCGATTGGACAAATTTATCGGATTAAGTTTTGGTCATCTTGATGTGATTTATCTGGTATGAAAATCAATTGAAACCATATTTCTAAGAATTAAAAAACTCATGAAAATAAAATTTTCTTCTTACATGACCTATAGAACAATTAAGATTGAAATAATTAAAATATTTAATAATTTGTATGATAGTTTTCTTTATAATATATTTACCAATATTCATAAATTAATTACATTTTTTTCATTTTATTTTTATTATCTACAATAATTAATAACTTTTGAATTAAAGTGATTTAATAATCCCTACTAAATATCATAAAACAGTACTATATATTTCTTTAATTTATTTTTATTTTTTATAGAATAATTGGAAACATTAGTGTAGGTGATATAGCTTCTATACTCTATTATAGATTAACCATTAAATAATTATACATTATGTTCAAATGAATGCAATATAAAAGTGAATATTTAAATTTAACTAGATTAAAAAAATATAAAACACTCATATTATTGAAAAAAATTATATTTTTATTATATTAAAATATTTTGATATTTAATTTTAATATTTAAATATTTATTGATAATATTAAATTTAAATTTGAATCTCTTCAGGTTTGGGTAAATTTGGATTCAGATCAATTTAGATTCGGGTCAATTTGGGTTTGGATCAATTCGGATTCGGGTTAATCTAAATTCGGATGAATTTGGGTTCAGATCAATTCGGGTTCGGATCCGGTCGGGTTTGGATCAATGTAAATTCGGATAAATTTGGTTTCGGATCAATTTGGATTCTGATCGGGTTGAATTTGGGTTATTGACTTTTTTAGTCAAATTAGATCGGTCGGATTTGAATTCGGATTAATTGGACGAATTTTTCAGATCGAATTAATTTTTACCACCTCTAATCATATCCTATTTATATCCTATGCATCAAACATGATCTTTTATTTTAATATAACTGAAATATCTTACGGGTAAAATCCTGATAGATAAAATCTTGACAATTTCCCTCACTCTTATCAGAAACAGAGAAAACAAAAAAATGGCAGTGTCTACAACGGCTCTATCCATCGGCGGCAACATGTTCTCCGGCCAGCTCCGACAGTGGGAGCCTCACGAATCGACGCTCTTTCAAAAACCCAGAAGGCATTTTCGATGTATATGCCTGAATGAGCTCCATATGCTACGCTACAGAACCAAGACCTCGAATTTCAACCCAAGACGGAGCTTGCTTCCTTCAGTTCATGCTTATGGAAAAGAAGCTGATGATGCCTTTCTCCCGGTATCATTCTTTTTTCCTTTTGGTTACTTTTGAGAAGAAAGTGTGTAAATGATAGAATTGAAGCATAGTGAAGCTAATATTTTGTTTTTGAAGTTCCTGTCCTGGAAATGTAAGTTTCAATTTTGAACTGTTGATGTATATTTTGAGGATAGGAGAAGATTTTTACCATATATTGGCAATTTCTCATAATTACATACTAAAGCTAGAGGAGTTAAGGCTCCATTTACTTGTTACTTTTGCTGTCTGCGTCTTGCTTTTGGAACTGAAAAAATGTGCCCTTGGATATAATAATTTTGTTTTTAATGGTAATAGTCATACATCAATTGAGTTGCTGATAATGTTTTGTCTCTTATGGACTTGTTTATGTAATACTAGGGTGATAGCTATTCTGTATTGGCATAAATGCATTGACCGTCCTCTTTTTGTTCCTTAATTGCTGCATCATAACAAAGTGATTCTTTTGCAGAATGTAAATGAAGACACCGATGAGATGTTTGACGATTTGATGAAAAAGTATGGAAAAGTAGTATTCAGGAAGAATGACCAAAAGTCTCCAAGCGCTGAGCTTGATGACGATGCTGAAAGCTTATCATGTAAGTTCATCTCACAATTAACGAAAAACAGGGTACTTAGAAGCTGTAGAAATCTGTGTGATGTCAACAACTACCATTACTCTATTTGGCTTTATGTGGTAATTGGATTGATATTTAGCTCCACCTTAGTCCTCAAAGATCATAAATTCCATCCTTGACATCCATATTCTCTTGTGAATAATTACTACTCTCATAATTGTAAATTGTAGTACTAAAATGAGGATCACTCTAGCTCTACTGTATTTGCCTAAAGTTTTACTTCAGGTTTCCTTTTTGGGGTTGATTTTGTATATCTTGTGTCTATATCCTGTCTTAGTAACTAACTAAAGATGGTTCCCTCCACCATTCCTCATATCTTGGCCTATCTGCCCTTTAAAGGTGCCTTATACTCTTTTAGTGCCCTTAGGTGTAAGTTGATAGGGTGATTTGGATGCTCTCAACTATAACATGCATATCACTCGTGATAAAGTACTCTTGTAATGCATTCTAGTTTGAAATTGACTTGTCAAGCTCTGGATTTATGTAATGTCTGGTACGCCTTAAATATTGAAGCCGTTAAGTTACGCAGCAGCAATGACTGCCATTTATGTTGCAGTGGATAACACAAAAGCAAAGGATGATATTCTCCTTTTAGTTTCAATTATAGCATGCTTGTCAATAATTGAGAAATTAAGAAGGAAATTATGTGATCCTGTGACGGTTTCCATAAAGAATTTAGTTAAGACAATTCATTGTGCATGCCCTCATACTGTCTCAAATAACTAAAATTTGAATGTACTTTCACATGACACTCTCATTCTTCCACGTTAGTGCTATTATTGCAAGTGCCTTTGCCTTTCATCTTATTTACCATACTGCTATTTTGAGCTCAAGTTTCCACTTAGCTTTCTGAAGTTACTACTCACTTGTTTCTCTCAGCTACAAAATAAAGGCTGAAGAAACAAAGGACCCTCATGAAGTTTCCCTTCCCCCATTCTACCAAATCAGTTTTCTTCTTTTGAAGAATTGAGATTTGGCATGCAAGTTTGAGAAAGAATACATATGCTTATAAAGATGTGACAATTGCGATCTTATTTGTGAGAAATCTTCACATCTGTTTAGGGCCTATACTTTCAAGTTATTATCATGTTGTAAGTAATAAATTGTGATTCAGACAGACTTTTCTTAGGTATTAAATTTCTTGGTAATCAAGGTATGTGTGCCATCTTTTTAAACTACTTACCGAAAACCAAACGAAAGCATACACCCTATGTAGCACAATATATGTAGCTTTGGTTTAAAATTGCAACAACTCATAGGTTCCTGTTATATCTGTAGTTGCTGTGGCAATGGCCAAGGTGGCAAGTGATGTGAAGGCTGCAGATATAAGGGTCCTCTTTGTGAAGCCTCTTGTGTATTGGACTCGGTTTTTCATCATTGCCACAGCATTTTCTCGCCCTCAAATTGATGCTATTGCGTATGGGACTTCAACTTTGACATTTTTTTTCTGTGAAAATAGTTTAAAGTATGCTTTGAAGTGTTTCTTGAACTGATTGAATTTCTTCCAAGTTTCAATATAGATCCAGAATAAGAGATTTGGCTGAGAAGAAGTACGGAAAAGTTCCATCAGGAGATACAAAACCAAACTCATGGACACTTTTAGATTTTGGTAAGTAATCTAATTTGACAATTCATTGACACATTTGTTTTATAGTAATAGATATAGGACTATGAACATAAGTCAACTTTTGACTTTAGGGATGAAATTTGGTGCTTACACAATCTAAATCACCCAGCATAGATTTTGTGTCTTCTTGCTATCTTTATTCTTTTTCTTGTTTCTTCCCATCGATATGGCAAATACAAAACAGGTTAGAAGAAACAAGTAATAGTTTGTTTAGTCAGGCCCAGAAAAGCATTTTGGAATATTGACTTAATGGCAAACAATAGTAAGATTTATTTGTAAATATAAGAAGTTTATTTATAGAAGTGGAAAAACCTATTTGATCATGATGTTGATGTGCATGGAAAGCATTACCATAACTGGCACGTTAACATGCAGCATGCTCAAGTCCATTTCTCAAGTAAGCTAGTTTCACACTAGTTAATCTTTTAGCAATGTCTCTTCCTGTCATAATTCAGGTGATGTCATTATCCATATATTTCTTCCTCAACAAAGAGCTTTTTACAATTTGGAAGAGTTCTATGGAAATGCGACGCTCATTGAGCTGCCTTCTGAAAACCCACCGCCATTTCGCAGGTGAAAGTGACTAATTGTGAAGGAATCAAAAGCACTGGCTAACAGAACTCCCATGGTGGAGGTGTTTATCTCTTCCAAGTTCGGTTAGCTCTACATGCTCATCACCTCTATCCTTGCAGGGAGGCTTGATCAGGAATTACATGGGGCGCTGTTCCTTTGCTGGTATGTATTATTCACCAATCACAGGGAGCAGTTGGCATCGGCCCTACTATATGTTCGGTTTTTGCTTGTTTTCTTCTTGATAATGCCCTTAATTATGTCCTTACTAGGGTTTGTACATGTAACAGCTGGAAGCAGTCATGCTTTCAGGTTTGATGAGTTCTAATGAATCTATGGATTCTCATTGCTTTGTTTGTCTGTGGGGGCATAAATGTAGGTTTGACTTGAACTCCGGAGGTTAAATTTAACTGCTAACAATCGGAATGGTTAAGCTAGAAATCTAACAAATATAAATTGTTCCCAAGGAACATCTAGCTTAAGTTTGCATGGGAAATTATACCGTAAGATTATAAATTTTGATTTTACTGTAAGGTCAACGTAAAAAACATATGATTAAACGTAAATTTAAAGTCGTTAGGCTTAAAATATGTTAAAAGTATCGTAAAAACTTGATAATTAATTTAAGGTTAATGTAAA
Source organism: Heritiera fomes (assembly GCA_032173925.1). Lineage (NCBI taxonomy): Eukaryota > Viridiplantae > Streptophyta > Magnoliopsida > Malvales > Malvaceae > Heritiera > Heritiera fomes. Next base: position 9,070,422 of record JAPDPM010000012.1, on the reverse strand, counting down.
CAATACATGATTAAGCATAAATCTAAAGTTGTTAAGTGTGAAACATGTTAGAAATATGTAAACACATGATAATAAATATAAACATACATTATAATACAATTATCATGTGTTTAAATCTATTGACATTAATGTTTACATTGATAATCATATTTTTATAATACTTTTAATATATTTTATGTATAATGATTCTAAATTTATGTTTGATCATATGATTTTTTGTTTTAACCTTATAACAAGGTCAAAATTTGTGATTTTACTGTAGGAATTCTCAAGTTTATGATGACCAGTGTTAAAGGAGCATTTCAGATGATGAAACTTTCCGAAAAAAAAAAAACAATGGTTGTATCCTTATAAGTTTTTAGAACATGGGGACCAAGTGGATGTTAGGGAGGAGGAAGTGGCGTGGTTTCTTCCAGGTGAATTCTCATCTATAATTAGCTTGATATTGTTACACAAGCAATTTATAATCAAACATTCTATACATATGCCATTGCCAACCAACAGGCATTAAAAGTTTCCTCGTCTTTAGTGGCTACCTATCAGATTTTCTTTTCCTAGAAAAAAAATACCTTTTTAATAAAAACAAATTTTTATTTTTCTATATATTTTATGTTTTTTACCAAAAAAATAGTAAAAATAAAAGTCATGTACTGATATTTCAAAATGAAAGATAAACGATAATACAGAATATGAAAAATCAAATTAATTATTTTTTTAATAAATAGTTATACTCAATGGTTATTCATTGTATTATCGTAAACACATGACAAAAAATGTAAATTTAGTATTAGATGGTGCAAAAAGGTTAAAATGTCATAAAATATTAAAAAAGATATTAGAAAATTTTAAACGTAATGAAAAGTAAAAATACATATCATAGTATATTAATTTGAGGAGTAATTTACTTACACCGGTTAAAACAAATTTAGTTTTATATACTTTAATATAATTTTATACGATTTATATTTTTTAATCTAACCACATGTAGATCATAATATAGCAAATTTCCAGTTAATTAAAAATGTCTAAATATTAGTTCGATAATAATAAAATTTTAACCATTAATATATATTGACAAATATATTATTCTCGATTAAAATGATAAGAATATTGGATCGAATCGAAACTTTATGTGCATAATATATACGAGTATATTGTTAAATCTAACGGTTGTTTGCAAGAATTAATAAAAGTTACAAAAATCATGTAAAACAAATTATTTTATATTTGTGTAACTTGATCCTTCTATTAATTTAATGAAAATTATTAGTTGGTAATGTAAAAATTAAATTGTTTATCTTGTTACATAAATAATGATACCAAGTGGTTATTTTTTGTATTAATGTAAAAATATATAAATAAGCATAAAAATAGTGCCAATTAATGTAAGATTACAAGTGTCGTAAAACACTAAACTTTTAAACGTAATGAAGAGTAACAATAAGTATAACAATATATTAATTTAACATAAATAATTAAGTTTGTAACGTTAAACTTTTCTCCCGAACAATTATTTTCAACAGTATTTATTTATATTAACGTAAATACATGAAAATAAGTGTAAAATTAATGTCAATAGACATTAAATGAGCTATAAGTGTTGTAAAATACAAAAAGAAAAGGTTAGAAATTTTTACACTTGATGAGGAGTAAGAATAAGCTTAATAATATATTGATCTAACGTAAATAATAAAGCTGATAACAAAAATATCAAATTAATTATATTTCAAAATTAATGATATCAAATATCAAATTAATTTTTTCAATTCTAAATAAGGATCATGTATCAAAATTGCCTATAATCAATTTTAACTCCAAATAATTTTTTTTCCAAAATATATCTTATCAGAAACATATTAAAAAAATTCTTATTAGTGTTAATTAGAATGTTTCACAAGAAACGCTCATAAATGAATCAATAGCATGTTAAAAAAACTACATAACAATTATATCTATTATTTATAAGAAAAAAATTAAGGCTCTAAATTGAAATGAACCACTCTAATACCATATATAAGTTTTAAATTTCATATCAACTAGGACAAATGAATAAAGTAAAAGAAATCAATAATAAAGTGTACTTATTGCCTCCATGGTTCTAACATTGATAGTATATGTACAAAAAACGCACGAAGATCAAACGTGAAGAGTATAATCTTCATCTACAATACTTTCTATAGTTAATGACAAAGAATATATTGTACTTACTTTGGTGTTGAACCTCCTTGGTGGATATGAAAATGACCTTGAGTTTGCTTAAGTAATTTGAATTACCTTGAACTTTGATCTCCATCAATCATGGTAGTGGTAGATCGTTTTTCAAAGTATGCAGTATTCATACCAGCGCCTCATGCTTGTATTGCAAAACTAGCCGTTGAGCTATTGTTCAAAAACGCGGTGAAGGTATTTGGATTCCCTAATGACATTATTAGCAATCGTGATGCTCGGTTTACTAGTAAGTTTTGGACCGTTTTGTTTAAATTGTTGGGATCAGAACTAAAATTTTCTATGGCAAACCACCTACAAACGGATGGCAAGATGGAGCGAGTTAATGCCTTATTCGAGTCAGAGAAATTGGTTAAGTTTACTTGATGTGGCCCAATTTTGCTACAATTCGCATAAATCCTTGGCTACAGGTTTGAGCCCATCGGAGCTAGCTATTGGTGTCAACCATTAACTCCTTGGAGGTAGTCAAGCGACAATTGCAAGGAAGTTACCCAGCTGCATACCAATTTACTCGCGACAAACAAGAGCTCATTGATCAAGTGCGGGACAGCTTGCTTATAGCGCAATTGAGGATGAAAGATAGTACAGATCAGAACGAATCTCCTTAGAGTTTCAAGAAGGAGAATAGGTGCTCTTGAAACTCACCCCATAGTTCTGGAAGAAGGTGACAGATAAGTGGTAACATAAAAGCCTTATCCAGAGGTATGATGGGCCATTTAAGGTGATCAAACGAGTTGGCAATGTGGCATAACAACTTGATCTACTTGCAGCGATGAAGATACATCTAACCTTCCATGTAAGCTTTCTTAAACCTTACTTTGTTGATGAGACCTAGCAGCAACCAAAAGAGCTCCACCAACTGTTCAAAAAGAGTTTTAAAAGAAGTTGGTGAAAATTCTTGATCAAAGAAGCCAAAGGGCTAGCAAAAAAATAAGCATACTGATTTTCTAGCTCAATAAGAAGATGGTAGCGAGACAAGGGAAAGGGATATGACCTTATGGGAATATGAAGACCAGATTAAGACCTACTTGGAAAACCTCCCAATGAGGACGTCAGCTCTCATCAGCAGGGGATAGTTTATTACACCTTTGTGAGTTGGACAGATGGTCTCGTGCAAGCTGGAACGAGCCATAGTGCACCATGCCTTGGGAAAGGGGCGTAAAACATGTTCAGTTGGTTGCTGAAGTAAACATGGCACAGATGTCATGCGAGTTGGGCAATATGAGACTTGGTGTGCAAGGCAAAAGGTGCAGCAATCTATGCAGCACGCGCACCAGATTAAGGCATGTAACTGGCACTCATCATGCAAGCAACAGATGGGCTAGCATGGGCGTGTGGACACTGGGAAGGTGTCTAGACGAGACAGTTCCTTGATTAGAGGCAAATGGATTCGGCCCATAAGCCGCATGATTGGGAGCCCAGGATTGGTGCACACGCAAGCTTGGCTTTCCTTAAATAACGCAAATAGACCTCCATTAGGGGAGTAATTGTTGTGTTCCTGCGGCAGACTTGTATTCCTTTTACGAGTGAAAAAAGGTTGGAGCTTTTCCCATAATATTGTTTCTTGCTTGTGAGTGCATGCCTTTGTCTCGTTTATGTGCTTAGCTTTGTTAGTGCTCTAGTGCGTAGCCTTGGGAGGCAGTACGTGTACTTGGGTGGTGGTGTGTATATGGTATTACGAGAGCATTCTGTTCTATGCGTGTGGGTTAATCAGTTGGTTGAACTAGGTGCGTGGGCACTCTAGTGCCATCATGAGGCGAAAAATCAATAGTGAAAAACTGCCCCGTGACTTTCCCCTTAGCATTGTTTTGCCTCCACCAATTATGGTATGCAACAAGGGTTTATCAAATATCCTTAGAATACAAAGAAGCCATTGTTTAAAATCATTTTGCACAAGTGAAATTAAACCACTAATTACTCTTAACAACTACAAAAGTATTTTGTCTTAATCACTATTTTCTGCAGCAAATAATGCATAAAAGATCTAGCTCTAGTTTGAAAGTGAGAGAGAAGAGAGATTATCAAAATTCTTTGATTCTTGATGTAATTCAAGTATGAACTTAACATCTCTATTTATAGAGATTAATTTCAATGATGTGATCTTTAATCAAAGGATATGATTTTCCAATTGTGTTGTTTGATTCAACAAACACATTTGTTTAACAATATCACAATTTCTAGAAACAAATGGTAATGTTTCTTAACCATTCAAAAAGACATCTTTTGGAAGAGTTTGCAACTCTTCAACCATGAAACAAGCCATTGTATACACTTTTATATTAGGCAGTCAGATGCCCGAAAATGGCAGTCAAAGGCCCTAGTATATTCATAAAATAGTGTATAATTTCCAAGTGCTATGAGCAGTTGACTGCCCCCAAGGCATCCAACTACTTTAGTGCAAATTTATAACAGAATCTTTTTTGCACAAGGGCAGTTGACTGCCCTTCCAAGCTTCATTTAATCGAATTTACTTCGATTTTCTTATCTCGGAACCTTACCAAAGCATTTGCTTCTTAATTCTATTTATTAAACTTTATATTTAATCAATAATTCATCCATTCTAACAATCTCCCACCATTTTCAAAATAAAGTAAATCTGATACTTAAAGAATCCTTATGCATAAATAAAGGTATCAATCCTAATTGAAAACCTCCATCTTGGTGAAAAAGTGATATTGAGTTAATCAAAATGGCAGGGTAGAACTAGTTCTTTGAACTAGTGGTTCTATATGATTAGTTTTTGAACTAGTGGTTCTATATGATTAGTCATACACTAATTCACATATAAGACTTCAAAAACTCGCCAAGAGACATTTAGCAAAAGCTTGACACGTTTATTGGCCATGTGTCTTGTATATATTCATGAGTGCTTGACAACCAAGCCTTTAGCTCCAAGAAGCGGCACCACTTCCACTCATATAAGTGAACTCCATTAGGAATGCAACCATGTAGGCATTCCAGCATTGTACTTACGTGTTATAGGTCCATTAAGAGTAAAAACTCAACCTTTCCCTTTATCATAATGTTTCAAGCATTTTATCACTTTGTGATGATTATTTAAAATAAGTGCTTGCAATCACATTCTTATGATATACTTAGACTCATTAAAACTCAAGACCTAATGTCCAATTAAGTTTTGGGTTAAGGTTCCATCATGTGTGACCAAGTTAATGTGCTTGAGTCGCATCTCTTTAGAAGTCTTAGACACAACTTCTCTTGTAAGTCCTTTTGTCAATTGATCTACCAAGTCTTTACTTGACTTGACAAAATTTATGGTGATCACCCCATCTAGAATAAGATATCTAACATAACTATGTCTTAGACCAATATGTCTAGACTTCCCATTGTAAACTTGGCTATAAACCTTTGATAATGTTGTTTCACTATCACACGGAATTAAGATAGGTGACATTGGCTTTGGCCATAAAGGAATCTCAAAAAGTAAGATTCTTAACCATTCAACTTCCTTACTTGCTAAAGCTAATGCCACAAATTCTAAAGCCATAGTAGAATCCGTGATGCATATATGTTTTTTAGATTTCCAAGAAACTGCACCCCTACCAAACATGAGTATCCATCCACTTGTTGATGAATAATCCTCTATGTTGGTGATCCAACTTGTATCGTGTATCATTCTAAGAACGAAGGTTCACCACTATAAACAATGTCATAGTCAATGGTTTCTTCAAGCATTTTAATATTCTAGAAATAGCATTCCAATATAAGTTACTTGAGTGGTCAGTATATCTACTAAGCTTGCCAACTGCAAAAGTTATATCCAATCTTGTGCATGTCATAGCATACATCAAACAACATATAACTCTTATATATTCACGTTGCGCAACTGGCATGTCTTTATTTGAAGTTAATTTCAAATTAGGATCATAAGGCGTTTCAACCATTGCATAATCAAAATGATTGAATCTTTTGAGAATCTTCTCAACATAATGTGATTAGGATAAGATCAATTTATTGTCTATTCTATGAATCCTTATACTCAAAATCACATTTGTAGCACCCATATCTTTCAAAGCAAAGTTATTTGACAAAAAATTCTTAATACTGTCCACTTGTTCTAAGTTCGTACCAGAAATCAACATGTCATCAACATATAGACAAATGATGACACCTTTACCATTTTCAAACTTACTATAAACACATTTATTGGATTCATTAATAATAAATCTATTTGCTAGAACAACCTCATCAAATTTTTGATGTCATTGTTTAAGGGCTTGCTTAAGTCCATACAATGACTTAGTTAGTTTACACACTTTATTTTCTTTTTCTAGAATTGCAAACCCTTCAGTTTATTCCATATACACCTCTTCATCTAATTCATCATTTAAGAATACAATTTTTACATCCATTTGGTGAATTTTCAATTTGTATATGGAGGTTAGTGTAAAAAGCATTCTTATTGTAGCAATTCTTGTTACTGGTGTATACGTATCGAAATAATTGAATCCATGTTTTTGTGTAAATTCCTTAGCAACAAGTTTAGCCTTAAATTTGTCTATAGTACCATTCACTTTATTTTCTTTTTGAAATCCACTTGCAACCTATTGGTTTGCAATCTAAAGGAAATATACTAGGATCCATGTATCATTTCCCATAATTGAATCCATTTCATTACTTATAGCTTCCTTCCAAAAAGCTACATCTTGAGACTTCATCTCCTCTTCAAATGTCCTAGGATTAGATTTCATATTGAAGCAATATTCAATATGACTATTTATATTTTCTCTTGTTCCTTTAACAAGAAACATGTGAAATTCGATCCATAAGTTTTAGCTTTTCTTGCTCTTTCACTTACTCTAGGTATAAGGTTTTCTTCTTCTTAAAATTTAGAAGAATGATTCTCAAGTTCTTTTTAGCTATTTTGAGCAATATCTTTAGCATGAGGAATTGAATTCAGTCTTCCTTCATCAAATAAGGTATCTTTTGATTCAATACCGTATTAATCGAAATCGAAATCGAATCATTTGGATCAATAACTAAAAACCTATAAGCCTTACTATTTTGTGCATAACTAATAAAGATGCACTCAACTCCCTTTTCACCTAATTTCTTTCTTTTAGATTCGGGGGCTTTTACTATTACTCTACAATCCCATACCTTAAGATGACTTAAATTGGGTTTTCTTTTCTTTTATAATTTATATGGGGTTACTTTGTTCCTTTTGTCAGGAACTCTATTTTGAATGCGACATGCAGTCAACATTGCCTCACCCAAAAAAACCTTGTCTTAAACCAGAATAGGACATCATGGCATTCAACATTTCACTTAGTGATCTATTTTTCCTTTCAGCCACACAATTAGATTGAGGACTATATGATGGGTTACTTCATGTACAATTCCAACATATTCAAAATATGATGGATCAAAATATTCATCTCCCTTATCCATTCTCAAGGTTTTAATCCTAACATCACAATGCAATTCTACTTCATTCTTATAAATTTTAAAATTTTCTAATGCTTCATCCTTAGAATGCATCAAATAAACATAGCAAAACCTAGAGAAATCCTAAACAAAAGAAACATAGTTTTTCTTTTCTCCTATAGATGCGGTTCCATCCAAATCACCTACATCACTATGCAATAACTCAAGTAATTTAGAACTTCTTTCTACTTTAGGAAATGTTTTCCTTGTTATCTTTGTAAGCATGCAAGTTCTACATTTTCTATTACTTGTATTTATGAAAGGAATCAAGTTTGATTTAGACATATTAATCGTTCTATCATAATGCACGTGACCTAATTGACTATGCCATAAATCAAAAGAGTCAACCATGTAAATAGAATCATTGATCCTATTATTGATAGAAGATACATTAAGTTTAAACATGCCTACATTGGCATAACCCTTCCCAACAAAGATTCCACCCTTGGATAATATAAACTTATCCCCTTGAAATACTAATTTGAAACCAAATTTGTTAAGCAAACTTATAGACATAAGATTTTTCCTGGCTTCTGAAACATAATAAACATTAGCTAAAGTTAATATCTAACCAGAAGTAAAATTTAAATCTATAGTCCTTTTGCCTTTGATTTCGTTTGTTGAAGAATTCCCTGTGTAGAGCACATTGCTTTCCTTTTCCCCTTGGAAAGTTTTGAATAGGGCTTTGTTCATACACACATGTTTTGTAGCACCGAAATCAATCTACCATGCCTTATTGTCTTCAAGGACATTGATCTCAAATATTACAGCAACAAAGTTGTCCTTGGTTGCCATGGATGCACCTTTCTTCTTTTTGAAGATGTAACAATCCTTCTTAAAGTGCCCTATTTTCCACAATTGAAACATGCACCTTTCTTCTTGAATTTTTGACCTTTGATGGAATGCTCCTTTTTCTTTGTGGATTTCTTGTTGGGATCAACGTCCTCTACCACATGGACCTTGGAGATGTTAATCTCATTTTCTTTCTCATTCTCTTAGCGATATTGTTCCTTTATTTGATAGCTTGTAAGGTATTCAAGAGATATATCTTCCTTTTTATGTTTCAAAGTTCTCTTGATATCTTTCCATGTTAATAGAAGTATATCTGTTAGCTTTAAATTGCCATATATATTTTGAAATGACAAAAACTTGAGTAAGATTTAATGTTACAATTCATATTGTAAATTTGCCTTATCACACATGATTTTCTCAATCCATTTTCAAGTGATCATATCAAACATTAAGACCACGATTTAATTACATATTCTTATTGGTCTTAATACTTCATAAAATGTTTTGAATATTTTAGAAAATCACTTGATGAATTTTTTGACCATGTTTTCATCAGAGAAAGTCAAGAAAAACTCCCACAAAAATGCCAAAATGTTTTGGGTTGAATTAGGATCAAAGATCACATCATTTCTAACCCAAAAAGTGCAGGAAATAGCTTTCTGGATCTATCTCCTAAGGGAAGGGATCGATCCCTTCAAGGTAGAATGATCCTCAAGCCCAGATTTAACATCCTGGAAGCTTGGGATCGATCCCCTATGGAAAGGGATCGATCCCTTTGCCCGAACCCGAAAATAGCCTGTAACGGCTAGTTTTTGTGAGACAAGCTCATATTCAAGTTTTGGTTCCACCCAACGGCTAGAATACATCCAAGGGACTATAAATAGAGGCTTAAAAGCTAAAGAAAGGATGAGGAACTACTCAGAAATTCTATTCATCATCTTCTTCATTTTTCTCAAGCCTCAACAACAAATCAAGAGCTACAAAGTCTTCATCTTCCATCATTCTCATATTCTTTGTATAGAGTAGCACAAATCTTGTATAGGCTTTTTCCTTGTGCTTAAACATTGTAATCACTTGCCTATCTAGAGGCCCTTCTTTGATTACACAATTTGTAAACACACTCATTCCTTGTAAAAGGGGAGGTTTCTCTTTAGCCTAAGAAAAAGAAGGAGGTTACTCTTTAGCCTAAGAAAAAGAGGGAGGTTTCTCTTGAGCCTAGAAAAAGAGAGAGGTTTCTCTTTAGCCTAGAAAAATAGGGAGTGTAACACAAATTCAAGGATAGTGAATTTGAGAAAAATCCTTGGGAGCGTCTCAAGGTAGAGGATGTAGGCAAGTTGCCAAACCTCTATAAATCGCTTGTGTAAATCTCTCTTTCCCTACTCTCTTTATTTGCAATTATATTGTGCTTATTGAATTGAATTTATATTTGATGCTTGAGTAGCCTAGAGAACTTAGAAAATATCAATCTAAGCTAGAGAACTTAGAGGAACCGAAAAATGAACCTAAAGTTAGTAAAAACCGATTCACCCCCCCTCTCGGTATAGCCTATAAGAGCCAACAATTGGTATCAGAGCTTGGGCTCAAGATTGATTTAGACTAACCTCTATCGAGCAAAACGATCTTAAATGGCTCACTTGTATGTAGGCACATTCTAAGGAGAAGAGGGACAATCATTAGTTAGACCTCCACTCTTCAATGGTGAGAATTATTCATATTAGAAAACTAGAATGATGTTTTTTGTACAATCAAATGATTATGAAGTGTGGAGAATTATAGTGAATGGTCCTAGAATTCCCATGAAGAAAGTAGATGGAAAAGATGTCCCTAAGAGTGAGGATGAGTGGGACACAAATGACATGAGATTGGCACAAATGAATGCCAAGGCTATGCACACCTTCTTTTGTGCTTTAGGCTCCAATGAGTATAATAGAGTCTCTTTATGTGAGAATGTTAAACAAATATGGGATAAACTAGCCATCACACATGAAGGGATAAATCAAGTTAGAGAGACCAAAGTAGGAATGCTCACACATGATTATGAGCTATTTAGGATGAAAGAAAATGAGTCCATTAGTCAAATGTTCACTAGGTTTAATGATATAATTAATGGACTTAAGTCTCTAGGCAAGACTTATTCCAATGTTGAAATGGTAAAGAAAATTTTGAATAACTTGCCAAAATCTTGGGAGGCAAAGGTAACCGCAATAAAAGAGTCTAAGGATCCAAATACCTTGTCTCTAGATGAACTTATGGGCTCCCTACTTACATATGAAATGAAAATGAAAAGAAATGAACTGCTTTCAAAGGAAGTAGGGGTAGCACTTAAGTCTTCCACTCATGAGGTCATTGAAGATAATAGTGATGAGAGTGGAAATGAGGAAGAAAAAGAAATGGCAATGCTTGCCAAAAGATTCAATAGGTTCATGAGAATGAATGAGAGAGAGCAAAATAGGAGACATCATAGGGGAGAGTCAAGTAGAAGAGAAAAAAACCCTTTAGTGTGTTATGAGTGTAATGAACCGGGTCATACTAAGTTAGATTACCCCTTACTTAAGAAGGAAAAAGACAGGAAACCTAAGAAGAAAGCATTTGTGGCTGCATGGAGTGATAGTGATAGCTCCGATGAGGAAAACGTAGATGAAGAGGTAGCCTACTCATGCTTTATGGCCATTAGTGATGATGAGGCTAGTAGTAGTTCTAGTGAAAATAATGACTTTACATTTGATGAGCTACAAAATGCTTTTAATGATTTAGCAAATGAATTTCAATGCATGAACTCCAAATATAAGAAAATCATTGCTAAGTTAAAAATAGAAAATGAAGCCTTGATAAGTACTAAGCTAGAATTTGAAAAGAAATTGGAAGAGGCTAACTTAGAGATAAATGAGTTAAATAAAAAGAATACAAATTTGCATAACTCATTTACTAGGTTTTATATGGGTAAACAAAAGCTAGATCATATGTTAGAGACCCAACGAGCTTTCTTTGATAAAGATGGGTTAGGTTATAATGCAATACAAAAATAAACTCATCTAAAGAATTTCCTTGTGAGCAAAAATACTATGCATGATTTATCTCTTATATGCTCACTTTGCAATAGAATAGGACACACCTCACCAGCATGCACATATAGAAAAATCACATTTAGAGGAAGAGTAGTTAGAAAAATGTGGGTTCCAAAGCATGCAATAAATAACGATGAATTGTGCTGGAAATGGATCCCAAAAGGATCAAGAATTGTTTGCACTAACTCTCATGGACCCAAGAAAATTTGGGTATCAAAGCATGCATAAATTTGTTTGTTGTAGGAGTGTTAGAGCATGGGAATACAATGAAACAATGGGGTTTGAATGCTTTACACACCTTTATGGAGATTGCTTGTGCCAATGAGAAAAAAGAAAAGCTTGAGGATCCATCACAACAATTTTTCAAAGGATGGCTCAAGGTGGACTCAACAATTCAAGGCAAAGCATACTCAAGCAAAGGAGTTTTTGTAAGCTTAATTCTTTACTCCTTAAAACTTTTATTTGATTATTTGTGCTTTGATGAGAAATGTGGTTGATAATCTTTGTGAGTTGAATGATTGAACAAAAAGGCATGACAAAGATTTTTGATTGTTTGATGAATAGTACTTGATGCATTGAATGAAAAGCATGATTTATGATTTTGAAATGATTATTGGATTTCTGCATTTTGAGCAAGTCTTCTATGTGTTGATAATGTATTTACTTGCCTCAAATTGCCAAATATGTCATATATGCAAAATGTCATGTCATGTGCATTAATGAAGAACTTGTATGTTGGAAATCATGACATAATGTTCACAAGTATGATGATTTGATGTTATATGTGCTTAAAATCTATGTGAACAAGTTTGTTTTGGCATATTTGTGGTTTCTAATGCTTTGGTTTTGTCAAAATGTGCTTAACTCTCAAAATAACGTCCTTTGAGGCCAAAAATACATTTTATTGTGTAAATTCTTCCAAAATTGCAAAATCTTTTGTAAAATGGTTTTCATTCATTTTTTTCATTCATACAAGTCCAAAATCATGTTTTACAAATGTTTAAACCCTTACTTGGACTTAAAATACTCAAAAACGAAGTTTTGGCACCTCAAAGGTTGGATTTTCTGTCAAAAACTGCAGAAATAGGATGAGGGATCGATCCCTCAACAAGCAGGATCGATCCCACTTAAGCATAATGCAGAATTTGTTCATTCTGGAACTAAGGGATCGATCCCCCTCCTAAAGGGATCGATCCCCCCAAGCCAAAATGGCTTTTCTGCATGTTTTCAACCGAAATTGAGAACAACTTTTCATTATTTTGATATTTTCTCTCTTCTCAACTTAAAATTCATTATTTTAACTTCTTTTTGATGATCTTTAAACTATGAAAATTCATTTTTCATTGATATCATGCCTCAACTCCATCAATTTGTATCATTTCTAACAAATGGTATCACTTTCAACAATCAAAATCATTTTTCTTGAGCTCACAGGTGCAAAATCATTTTTCTTGTTGAAAACATTCATGAATCTTAAAATAATCTTGAAATATACTTTCAATGAATGCTTAAACATAATTTTTAGAAATATTTCAAGAATTTATGGATATATTTGAGAATTTGATGAACTTGTGGATAATGAATATTCTTCATTCCTTTTTGTTCATCTTAGTCAAGCATGCTTATAGGATTAAATCTCTTAGCTTGACTCACCTATTCCACACTAGGTTTCATGATGATTATACATCTAGTGGATTGATTTCAAATGTAAATTCAACAATTGGTAATGGTCATTGGCCTATAATTTGTGATGGTAAATGGATCCTAAATGTTCAAATGCATGAAACATTATCATCTTTGTACTTAAAGAACTAGGGCTTTAATGACAACACCAACATTCAAAGATAAATGCAAACTTGAACATATGGATTTTGATTAATATCCATGCATTTATTATTTGAATCTTTCCTTGCTCATAATTGGTTAAGATCTTGAATGAAAAATTGAGCATAGGATTCTTTAGTTTCATGGAAGAAAATGTGTTTGCTTGAATATCTTGACTTTTTGAATCTTCCATGTGGTATAATTTTGTGAATATGAATATGGATTAATACATTATGATAGTGTGCTTATGTTTAATTAATCCATATGCATATTTGATGATGTGTGATTGTGTTCTTGCATATTTAGAATGATTATTTTCTTGACATGAACACACTACACATAAATATTGGATTCATGCAAAATATCAAAGTCAACCATTAGTAACAATTGGTATTTAGATTGAAATAACAATTAGTATCATTGGCAACCATATTTTCAACAATTGGTAAGCCAAAACTAAATTGCCAATTGGTATGAGCTTTAAATTGACAATTCTTCTCATGCTCCTTAGATTGAAATGACAAATAAGGAAGAATTCATATAAGACACTTTTGCATGAAACACTTTTGTGCTAGAGTTTGTGATTAATTGATATATGATTTAATTCTAGACACAATATTTCTTGAGAATGATTTATGAGCACATGCATATGATATGTTATATAATTTCAGCTCATGATCATGATGTATTACCATGCACCTTAGTTGGACTTTAAAAAGAACAATTGATATACTTAGGTGCTTAATAGGATTGAAATGAGCAAGTCATAGACCTTAGTAGATATTTTTGCACAACTTGCTTCATTATTTACCAATTGGGAACTTTTTGCAAAATTATTTATAAACAATTGGTATAGGATCATAAGTCATATTCTTTGCATGAATATTTCATACTTTTTATGAACAATTGACTTATTTATTTGTGCTATAAGTCCCATGTACTAACATGTTTCTTGTTGGATGGAGCATATTCTTTTATCTCTTCTCACATAGCCATGATTTTAGGGGAGCATATTTTTTATTATTTTTCCTTCTTTTTGCTATGACAAAAAGGGGGAGAGAAATATTAAAAGGGAGAGATATTAAGGGGGAGAGATAATGGGGGAGAAATAGTTTGAAAATTCATTTTCAAAACCCATACTTATATTGAGGGGGAGCTTTATAAAATCCTGCTTTATTTGAGGGGGAGTATTTTATCAAAGAATTTTTAAAACAAATTTACATTAAGTTTTGTCATATCAAAAAGGGGGAGATTGTTAGCTTTAAATTGCCATATATATTTTGAAATGACAAAAACTTAAGTAAGATTTAATGTTATAATTCATATTGTAAATTTGCCTTATCACACATGATTTTCTCAATCCATTTTCAAGTGATCATATCAAACATTAAGACCATGATTTAATTACATATTCTTATTGGTCTTAATACTTCATAAAATGTTTTGAATATTTTAGAAAATCACTTGATGAAATTTTGGACCATGTTTTCATCAGAGAAAGTAAAAAAAAACTCCTAAAAAAATGCCAAAATGTTTTGAGTTGAATTAGGATCAAAGACCACATCATTTCTAACCCAAAAAGTGCAGGAAATAGCTTTCTGGAGGCATAGGATCGATCCCCTAAGGGAAGGGATCGATCCCTTCAAGGCAGAATGATCCTCAAGCCCAGATTTAACATCCTGAAAGCTTGGGATCGATCCCTTATGGAAAGGGATCGATCCCTTTGCCTGAAAATAGCCTGTAACGGCTAGTTTTTGTGATACAACGCTCATATTCAAGTTTTGGCTCCACCCAACGGCTAGTTTTTGTGAGACAATGCTCATATTCAAGTTTTTGCTCCACCCAACGGCTAGAATACATCCAAGGGACTATAAATAGAGGCTTAGAAGCTAAAGAAAGATGAGGAACTGCTATGAAATTCTATTCATCATCTTCTTCATTTTCCTCAAGCCTCAACAACAAATCAAGAGCTACAAAGTCTTCATCTTCCATCATTCTTATATTCTTTGTATAGAGTAGAACAAATCTTGTATAGGCTTTTTCCTTGTGCTTAAACATTGTAATCACTTGCCTATCTAGAGGCCCTTCTTTGATTACACAATTTGTAAACACACTCATTCTTTGTAAAAAGGGAGGTTTCTCTTTAGCCTAAGAAAAAGAGGGAGGTTACTCTTTAGCCTAAGAAAAAGAGGGAGGTTTCTCTTGAGCTTAAAAAAAGAGAGAGGTTTCTCTTTAGCCTAGAAAAAGAGGGAGTGTAACACCAATTCAAGGATAGTGAATTTGCGAAAAATCCTTGGGAGCATCTCAAGGTAGAGGACGTAGGCAAGTTGCCGAACCTTTATAAATCGCTTATGTAAATCTCTCTTTCCCTACTCTCTGTACTTGTAATTATATTGTGCTTATTGAATTGAATTTATATTGTATGCTTGAGTAGCCTAGAGAACTTAGAAAATATCAATCTAAGCTAGAGAACTTAGAGGAATCGAAAAACGAACCTAAAGTTAGTAAAAACCGATTCACCCCCCCTCTTGGTATAGCCTATAAGAGCCAACAATATCAATGATAGAAGATACAATGATCGATTCATCCATAAAACATTTTATATTGCTTGAACTTGTTTAGAATGATTTCAATCTTAGTAAATTGTTCCATGATAGGTCTAGATTCATTCATTTTGAAAGAATTTCAACTTGTCACTAGAAACTTTTTGCTAGTTGCATCTTTTGCCATGTATCTTGCATCTAACTTATCCCAAAATTCTTTTGCTATAGTACTTGTGATATATCCATCAAATAGGGAATCAAACATACCATTCAAAATGCAACCTCTACAAGTGTAGTCATCATTTTCCCATTTCTTTCTTTGATGAACTTCCTCACTTGTTTCATCTTCTTTCTATTTTGGCTTTGGAGTAGTGAGGACATACGCAATGTGGAGTGTGGTGAAGAGAATCCGAATATTTTGTTACCACCTTAGATTCTGCCCCGATTTGTTAAGCTCTTTTTCTTTTATATTTTGACTTAATTTCCAACCCTTAATTGTTAAGGGAAGTGGGGTGGTCAATGGTCAAGGAAAATCTTATGAAAATCTTACAAAAATCTCTTGTAATAACTGCCTATATGTCACAGTTTCAACTTGAATTCCCAGTTGATTTTGTCGCAACTTTTGACTAACTTAGGGGGATTTATTTATTTCATTACATTCTCAAACATAAGAAGGCTCAACAACCAATGAAAATCAGGGAATAAAGTTCCATCTTCTACGCTAAAATCCTATTGGTTGATTTGTTTCAAGACTTTTCCTTAATTCTTATTCTTTCTTGTGTTTCAGTTCCCCTACTTTTAGCTTACTTTGGCTGTTGTTCTATGATAATTTCAACCCTTCTTTCTTTTACTTTTTACTCATTAACAATACTTAAGAAGGAATTTTAAGGTCAAAAGTCAATAAAATGTGTTAACATATTTAGTAAATTTCAACTCCTTTTCCTTTTGATTCACACGGTTTCCAATCTAAGTTTTTCATAATCCTTGTCGACTTTAAAAATTCACCGAGATCAATCAATATTTGATAAAAATATGAGCCATATATGGTTGAAAATTTATTTGAGTTAACTTTCTAACACAACTTTAATCACCTAAATTGGAGTTCCTTATCAAAAATTATGTCCGACTCTTTATCCATTGCTCAGTTCCAAATTTCTTGCATGTGATGTGCCTTTAGGAATTTAATGATATTGATATACAATTAGTTAAAATATGAGCCTTATATGGCTAAAAGGATATTTAAGTTAACTTTGCAAAGAATTTTGAATCATCTTAATTGGAGTTTTCTACCAACCGTTATGGGTGAATCTTTATAAAGAGATCGGCTGGTAGAATCCACTGCTCATAGGATAAATTTACAAAATTTCTAATATTGATCCATAAGGAATTAGAATTTGAGCCCTATATGGTTGGAAAGATAATTAAGTTAGCTTTCCAAATAATTTTACAGTTTATCATTTGGATACTCCAATCAAGAATTATAATCAAAACATTACCGATTGGTCATTTAATTCTCATAATGTCTCGATCCTCAAAATTTTCAATTCTTAATTTACTTACTAAAAGTATAAAATTAATGGTTATCATAGTTTGGGGTTTGGTTTCTTCACTTAGGGGTTTAACTATACTCATTTAAATCCTAGAAGTTAAACCACATTGACCATTTTGACCACTGTTCCTTAATTTAGGGACAAAATGGTCATTTCTTGATTTATTGCATATTTTTCAAGATAAGCCGAAATCGAAATTTTACAAGTCTGAATGACTTACCCAGAATCATATATCATCATTATATGATGATATAAATATTTCTAGGTTGGTGTGCACTCTAATAGGGCCCTCATTCCAGTACGTATGTGCCAAAACTAAAAATTGACTATTTTATTGACCATTTCGATTTATTTGGCCACGAAATTGTTAAATACTTATAAAATTAAACGCTCTCACAAAGTAAACCTAAGGAAGTATCCATATCTTCTAGGCATATATCTCAAAAGGTGGTAGCCGAAAACCGTCTTACAAATGATGAGAAGCTTTTGAGAACCAAGGCTATAGAAATAATAGACTGGAGTGCCCTTGTTTTGAAGGTAGTGATTTTTTAGCGTGGTTGTTAAAAGTCAAAATATACTTTGAAGTTGAAAGGATTACTGACCATTTAAATGTCAGGCAAGTTTTGGCTCAAACTTAAACAAGTAATAAGAGTTGCTCAACGAAATAAGGTAAAAGGTAAACAAAGAAACATTGAATCTACTATAGAATCATGTTTGATATAGCATTCAAAAAATCATTTTACAATACAGTTCAAAATATTTATCTATTCTAAACATATTGTAATCTCAAGACTTTGATCTCCTCTTGGACTTGTACACTAAGGCTAGGTTGTCACAAAGCAAAGTCATCCAATTGTTCAACCTCTAATGGTACCACACAAGTTGTGAATGGCATCTTCTTGAAGTTTGTGTTGACATATAACTATTAGCATGCTAGCAACCTGAGTATCAATAAACTCAGTATCTATGATTCACAAATCTTGATAACATAATCTTGAGGAAGAACTCTTTCTTTTAGAGCAAGAATACAATCCCAAAGACCTTTTAGGGAAATCGGCATAGAGATGCACAACTCTTTGTGCTAGCCAATTTTTGTAGGGCAAACTCTTCAGTGTTTGTTTCAAGTCAAACTTAAGTTAATGAAGAGAAAGAATTCATGCACTATCAAGGAAGTTGTGCATTAAAAAAAAAAAGACACAATTCCCTACACTTGCCATGATCCATATGGAAAATCTCCCTATAACTAATCAAAATTCTCACATAGGAAATTGTTAGAATAACTTCAATTCTCAAGCAAAAAACCTCTATGCTTGCCGAAATTCATAGGGAAAATTATATTGCTTTGCCACACTTATAAGGAAGAAAACCATAATGATGTCGCCACTTGTAAGGAGGTAGAAGCTATGGGATGTTTGCACAGTACAATTATAATTACTCTAAGGTGGTCGACTATAATAGTGTTTATATAAGTTAGGTCAATTGTGTTTCATTAATTGGTACAATTAGTTTAAGCGTTTGGACTTATTATTAATTATAATTGGGTACTACTCTTAATTAAACAATTAATTTTTGAGGCAATTATCCAAATTTAATTGATATAAAGGATTATAATTTAATTAAAGCATTTAATTAATTTCCAATAATCCCTTATTAATTGTAATTTGGCTTATTGACTTAATTAAAACACTTTTAATTAAGTCCTCTTAATTATACACATTTAATTAAGCTCAGTTACAATTCCAAAAATAAGTCTCATGAAAAATTCTAAATTTTTTAAACACGATCAACTCAATTTAATCCATTCATAACTCTTATGTGTGTGATCCTTTCGGTTTCCAACATGTCGGCATTGAATTTAAATATTCATTTAAATTCATATATCAAGATAGGTATCTGGCAATATATATCATAACCACTCAAATGTAAGAAAAGTCAAATAGTTTACTAACATATTTAGTTTATATTGTCTCAGTATAATTTGGTTCTTTCATCAAAAAAATATCTTAGAAATGTATAAAACATGGTTCAGTGTCCACTTTATAAGCATTCCCATTTTTATCTAAGAGCTAGAAATATTAGAGACTGCATACACAAAAGATGAGTGTAGCAGAAATGCGTATCGAAGACAAGATGTGTGAAAGTCATTTACGTTGATTTGAACACATACGACGCAGACTTGTAAAGGCTCTAGTTAGGAGAATAGAGGCTATGAATGTTGAGAGAAGGGTTAAGACTAGGGGAAGATCGAAAAAAACTTGGAAAGAAGTAATTTGGAAAGATATGGAGGTATTAGAGTTAGACGAACACATTGTCTTGGATAGGAGTATGTGGAGAAGGAGAATACATATGGACGATCTAACGTGAGTTCAGATTTTGGTTCATATAGCGTACCCCAATCTCTTGGGATGATGATGAGGAGGAGGAGGAGGAGGAGGAGGAGATACTAATATTAATTCCATAACATTTATTACTCTGTCTAGAGACTTATAGTTAATATAAGCTAGGATGACTAAAATATTATTCCATAAAGTCATTTAGGGAGATGGATCCTCATCTTGACTACTTATCCAACTCATGTGCTTTATGGTATACCCAAAATCATCCTTTTTAGTTGACTTGACAGATCTAAACATGATATGAACACGATATGAAAAAAACCATTTATATGTTTGGGAAATTCGTGTTTTGTGTATATCTATGTTGACACGAATTAAGACACAACACTTTCGTGTTTTCATGTGTCTGAAATGGCTAAACACATGCAAGACACGAAAACACGTTTAAGAAATTTATTTTAAACGAATACACGATTAACACATACATTACATAGAAACACGTTTCAAGAAATCAAATTACACGGATAAACATGTAAGATGCGGTAACATGTATGCTTTTACTGAGAATTGAACCTTAACCAAAGCAAAAACACTTAAGTGTTTTACAAAGTGAACAATTATATTTTATCGATAAAATATGTTATGAAAATTAATTTATTAAAACAAACTAATACTTTAATAAATATTGCAAGAAAATAAATTAAAAAAATTAATTATGAAATTATATCTTTAATTGTGGTTAAGATAATAAACTTTTAAAATTCTTTAAAATGAAGTATTGAAATTAAGAAAAAATATATCATAAATTAAGGTACAATTAACAATTCTTTACATATATGATAATATAATATATAAATGATATTTTATCATAATGTATAAAATATAAATCTTGACACTGTATCACTTAATATGTTATGAAAATTAATTTATATCTTAAAACATATTAATACTTTAATAAATATTGTAATAAAATAAATTAATAAATTTAATTATGAAATTAAATTAGTTGATTATGGTTAAGATAATAAATTTTAAAATTTTGAAAATAAAGTATTGAAATTAAGAAAAAATTATTGTAAGTTAAGAACTTAAACTATAATAATTTATTCTTTACATATATGATACTATAATGTATAAATATATATGATATATTTTATTATAATGTATAAAATATAAACAACCAAAGCTTGGCCTCGTGGTTGTTACCCTTTCTTAGGAGATATTAGGTCCAAGGTTCGATTCCCCACTTTCCACTTATACCTCCTATGAACCAATAAAAAATGTATAAAATATAAATCTTGTATTATGCTAATAAGAGATTGTGTAATTAATTATTTATTTTATATTACTGACGCTGTATCACATGATATTGATAAGAGATTAAGAGTTTACACATTACGGAATTACATTATTTAATATACTAAGAGATTTTATACTTTATTGATTTATGATATATTAAAATAACATAATAGTAACATACAAATTATTATTATTATTATTATTATTATTATTATTATTATTATTATAATAAGAATAAGATATTAATATACTTATTAATGATTTATTGGTTTATTTTATATACTTGATTTTAAATCATAATCATATGATGACAATGAATTGATGATATATGATGTTGCTTAGAGAATTCTGTAGCATCTCTGGGCAGGTCATCAGTTAACAAAAATCTGAACTGTTTGTAAGCCCCATTTGCAAAGCAAAGAAGAGGAGATGGTTTAGTGGGATCCTAGGAACTAAGATTAAAGCATCACTAGGAAAATATTTAGGAATCGAATTTGGTAAGATCAACAAGAAGAAGGACTTCTTCCAACCACTCCTCGACAGAATTTAGGATAAACTTTTAGGATGGAAGAGCCATTGTCTTTGGCAAGGAGGGAGGTTGACCCTTATTAAATCAACTCTCAACTCCATTGCCATCTATACCTTTCATGTTTTAAAGCACCAGGGCACATTTGCAAGAAAATTGATCAAACCATTAGAAATTTTTGGCAGGGCCACGATAAAGGACAAAGGAAGCTGCATATGAAGAATTGGGAGCATCTATGTCTACCCAAAGACAAAAGGGGTTTAGGAATTCGACAATTTGAGATAATGAATAGAGCGCTCTTAAGAAAGCAAGCTTGGAGAATACTGACAAACCCACAAGGAATTGTTAGTATAGCACTCACTAAGAAATATTGCAAGAAGTAGAGCTTCACTAACACCACGGTCAAACCGGGAAATACATGGATTTGGGGAAGCATCCTCATAGGTTGAGATGTGTGCAAAAAAGGTTTGGAGGTCCAAATTAGATCAGGAATCAGATCAGGTAACCAGACCATTATTAGGAATGGGAAAATCCATCATCCTCGCACCTTACTTGATAGTCATCAAAATGATCTCACATTAAGAACTTTTATCAACTAAGCAGAATTATGTTGGGATCAATCACACAATTCAATGCTTAGGGAAAAGGCAGCATTTGACACCATTCAAACAAGAACCTTTTCCATCTCAGATAAAGAACATGAATTAGTCTAGAAGTATAGTTTTGATGAAAAGTACACAGTGAAATCGGCCTACAAATCCATCTTAGAGGAAATAGGAGATGAAGACAACCTGACCACCAATCAAAATGATAAAACCAAGTGGAAAAATCTATGGAGACTAAAGCTTCCCTGTAAAATGATCATTTTCTTATGGAAAAATTGCAACAATGGATTGCCAGTTCGTAGTGAATTAAACAAAGAAATATTCAAGTGTCAGAAGAATGTCCACTTTGTCAAGAGCAGGAGGAAACGGTGGACCATCTCTTCATCTAGTGTCAGGTCGCAAGAGCAGTTTGGTTTCCTTTTGACCTAACCCTAAGGGTAGAATCACTCACTCCCCTAAGCATAAACAGCTGGATTAATTAGATTCTGTTGGTTGGGGACATTAATGTTCCCGAATCCTTCAAATTCTACAGTCAGGCCTTCAGCATTCTTTAGGCACTATGGGTTTATAGAAACAACTACATCTTTTCGGGACTAGATCCTAGCCCCCTCCAAGTTCTATCCTATCACAAGTCCCAAATGAAAGCTATTAGGGAAGCTTTTAAGGAGACATATCTTAACAGGATGCAAAGGAGAGAGCACAACCCCCAGATAAGAACCAGAGGAGAGATCACCCCAACTTATCCTGAACCAAAGGATAACTCTTGGATGGTGTTCTTGGGAATCAATCATATCCACAAAACCAATCGTTTTGGAATCAGTGCCTTGATTCGTAATCCTACAAGACACACATGTCCTTTGTGATAACATCAACACATCTTTAAAGCTACTGGCAAAGACATTCCTTGCTCAAAGGGTTAGTCTCAAACTCCAGGAAATCAAAGCCAGGACAGTCCTTCTCAGAAATGACAAAAACAACTGGAATTCATTATTTGAAGGAGAATCAAAATTCCATTGGACTTTAAGATCAACCATCGAAGACATAAAGAAGGTAACAAAGGACATAAGGTTAGTTTTCTTCATAAAGCGGTATCCTCTAGCAGACAGAGTGAACTCCCTCGCAAGTTTGGCAACTACAGGCAGGAAGAGCTTTATCTGGATTTAGCTGTCTAACTGGTGTTTTGCCTAAATATATTCCTTGTACTTTACCCAAAAAAAAGAAATTTATAATAAAACATTTATTTTAAATGACTTAATGTTAACTATTTATATCTTGTTTGTATGTTTTTGCAATTTTCAATATATATTATGCACTGTATGGATTGAAGATATTATTATTTTGTTATATTTGTTACTAATATTTGAATATTAATTAATATAGATGTAAAAAAATGTAAATTAAATTATTAATGTAAATATGATGGTTTTTTATGATTTTTATTATGTTTTATTTTTAATCGTGTTATCCATGTCGTGTCATTCGTGTTGTGTCAATTTTGTGTTATTTTGTCTAAACCATATAATGTCATGTCAATTTTGTGTTAACTGTGTCATGTCGTGTCACGTGTTATACGTAAAAAAAATGTACTATGTTCGTGTTTACGACTCAACACGTTTTATAATTCGTATCATGTTTGTGTTTTGATAATTTTTGTTGTGTCTTGACTCATGTCATGACACGAAAACACAAATTACTAAGTTTACTTTTTAGGCATTTGACACCCAAACTCATAAAGGTAAAATCGAAGTGTGACAATTCACACGTAAGATGACTTGATATCTTAAGTCATAAGACTATTTATAGTACTAACATGTGAGAGCATTTTCATAACCATTCAATGATACTACCAAATGGAGCTCTCCCAACGAGTCATGTTCAATAAACTTATTTTCTAATAAACATCCACATGCTAACATCAAATTTCCCAATATTTCAACTTATGAAATCGGTTGCAGACTTATCATGTACCAATCTTTTAGCACTATCAATATTTTGTCTTGATAGGACGATGACAGAAAAATTAGGAACATATCTTTGATACATAAAAATCTCATAATCATAACCCTTTATAATTCCCTTGCAAAGTTAATTTGTTTCATGAGCTTCACCATTTAATAACCAATGAACCCATTATTGTCAATAATAAATAGTGACGAGAAACCTTTATGCCATGAGACCATGTCTCATGCCCAACGGATTGACTCTAAAGCATATATTAACAATGAAGGTTAGAACAATGATGATGGGCTTGGATGGTCGTGCCTTGCAATGGCATCAGCACTATTCGAAGTCCCATTGAGGTTTGTCTATATCATAGTGGAATATCTACGTGAATGAAATGAAGAGGAGGTTCACTGATATAGAGTTATTTTACCCCACGTCTGACCTGGTGACTTTGAGGCAAGAAGGTACAGTGAAACAATTTTATGAAGATTTTCTATCCATTCTAAATCACCCAGAACTGCCACCAGATTATGCTTTAAGCGGTTTTATCAGCAGACTTTAGCCCGATAAACTGTGAGACTTTTCTTCCCTAGGAATCTTACACATGCTCTTAGCTAACGGCTAGAATCACTGATTTCTACTAAACCCAGACGACCTTATCCCTTCATTTCTAAACCTTGAGATACTAGAGTATCAGAAACAGCCATTACAGAAAACAGTAAGAAGAAACATGACTTCAAGATCAAGGGTAATTAAGAGATCAACAGATAATAAGCTTCTATCATTTTTTAATTATTATTTAATATTTAATAAAATAATATCTAAAATTAGTTGGATAGGTTAACAACTAATAACTTAGTTTTGCATAAAAAAAAACAATGATTAATATTAATTATGATTCATCTTATAGATATTATCTTATGACCTTATAGTAAGGTCAAAATTATTAAATAGATACCCTTCGGTCACTGTAAATATAAACAGTGAATTCCACCTACAAAATGATGTAAATGATTTCTGGGTGTATCAGAATTCAGAAGGAAGAAGACCGGACAACTCCTAACCAGTGTTCACAGAGTTGAAAGTGCCAAGTCCTGCGCATTGCATTCCTTCTACCTCGCACGATATATAATCTACCCAGCTATGTGCATATCATTATCATACAAATTTGAAAGATGTCACCAACCCTAGCAGAGAACGAACCCAGTTGAAGAGCATAGAATAGAAATGGAATTACAAGACTATGATTTATAGCTGCAAAAAAGACCACATATTAGAAACCAAATCAGGAAATAATGGAATCCTCATCAAGACATGGAAAAACACCATCTAAACAAGCATAGACCATGGATTTTCAAAAAGTTTTAAAACTAAAAAAAGATACCCCTCAACCAAAATATTAGTCAACTGCTTCCATTGCTTCCTAATCCTTGAAACAACTACTTCAGTTATCTCATAACAAGCCCCATGACCAAAGCAAATTTCTACCTGTAAAATTTGCATCAACTGCCACTGAGCTGCAGAAATAAATCAGCAACCTTCCTCGAAGTCATCAACCTGAGATGAGCCCTGTTATTCCTACATTTCTTCTCTACAAAATGAAAACTGAAACATGGAGAGAACCTAAAAAGACCAGTTTTCCCAAAAACCAACTATTTACAGACTATTTATTCATTTGTTTACAGACATTTATAGTGACTTGTGTCTTGTTTGATATTTGAACAGTGAAATCCAGTTCAGTTTATGACAGGATGGGATTTTGGCAAACAGCTTACGCTGGTTGCGTGGAAAATCCAGACTGACTGTTGAAGACAATATTCATTGGTTTGCAGACATGTAATGACGTTGCCTTCTATGAGAATCGGCCAGTGGAGTACAACTCAAACCAGGAAGAGAAGATTTCAGCAAGAAAGCTCATGTCCTGGGTTGACGGTAGAATAACAAGGACAAGAAACCACCAAGTTGAGATATAACAAACCAATCAGGACCAAGCTAATTGAGGATGATTGCACATAGGAAACAACATGGTGATTCCTGCAGACACAAATATAAACTCATTCTGTTAAAAGCATTCAGAAGTCAAAAAAACCAGTGAGGGAGGAAGCAGAAGAGAATCAATATCATTTTGTTCTCAAGAATTTTTAAAATATGGGGGAATAGTAACAAGATTCAGAGAACCAAGTATGTAAATTGCTAATCTCCATGTCACGATGAGGTATGGAATTAAAGAGCATCTCATCTCAAAGAAAGGTTGAGACACCAATGTCTTGGATGAAAAGTGCATTTTATTATACAAATTATGTTTGCATCACATTGCCCCATCATGGACAATGAGTTATGAAAAAATCCCCAGAATGAATCACCCAACAATGTCACTAGTTCAATAAGATATAAGCTTTATAATCCATGAACATGGTTGAACTATGTTAAAACAAAAACCAGTGAATAAAAAAATTGTCAAAAGAAGGGGGCAAGGAAACATAAATTTTACTTCAATTAGTTGAGGGAATTTATGTAACCCATTATAGTAACACATCCAATGCTCTTCAGTATATATTCAGATAGATGCAAAACCAATTTACAAGAATTAGTACGTTCAAAAAACTTGAGATAAATCCTGCAAAATTCTCATCATGTTAGGGCTGAGTGAAGGATTAATGCTAAGAACATGAAGATTAAATTGCATTTGATGAATGCTTATATAACAGTCAAACGTAAACAAGAGAAGTACAGTTACAGTTTGTTGACTGTTGACTGGCTTGTCCAGGTTCTGTTAGGCTTAATTCCATACCATGAGTTGCAGTCCAACCAGGTTCATATGCTTCAAGAAAACCAATCTTTGCCTTATTAGGTAGATCATGGGGATGAACAAACGGCACTCCATGTGGCCACCCAATTTCCATTCTAATATTGGCACAAGGGCTATCAAGTGCATGGATGTGATTCTCACACTCTTTTAGGTTACAAAACCTTAGTTTGATGCCCTTCTTATCTGCAATCTCCTGAACCCTTTCCTTAAGCACTCTTTGTGCCTCAAGCCGTAATCTCTTGGAAGGAGGCAGAGGTTTGCATCTTGTACTATTCTTCCTTCTTCTCATCAAGGGCTTCATAGATCCTGTACCAGCATTTCATTGATCCAAGGACCTGCTGTTAAAAACTTCTCACTAAGCTACTTGGACAGGAAAATAACAAGGATAATCAACGTCAAGATGGCTCAGCAAGCCAAACAGCAAAAGCAATGTTTAGATCAAACTGCAGAAAACCCTATTTCTCATTGTCTTTTCATTATCAAGTAAAAATATTAATTCAACAATAATCCCAGTCCAGGATTGTCCAACTAAACCAGACTAGTTAAAGACAGTCTTATTAGTTTATCATTTATATCATGCACATTTCTAGACATGATCTGTATTTTTATTCACTTGGAGAACTATTCACACAATGTTGACAATATTTTTCCTGCTATGCATTTCAAGCATTGTGTAAGCAAAAACTTCAGTGAAAACAAATGACCTGTCACTGTTAGTTTCCAAGCTCCTAGTGACAAAAGTCTAGAATATATCTAGTAAACAAATTTAATAAATAAGCTGCTTAAGCATTTCGATAAAATCTTAAGGATATCTATAATGGTAAATAACAGATATAAAATAGTCTGTCAGACCACTTGGGGAGGGCATAAGGATCACAAGGAAATTTGACTTAAAATATGATGGTTAGAGAAAACACGCAGAATCATTTAGGATGGCAACAAAGTACTTCAGGGTGAGGGAACTAATTTTCAATGAGAATGAACTGCTTCTAACTGCGAAAAAAACAAAAAACAGTAGCTCAAAGCCACATAATATATTCTCCTCTCATTTTATTGCTTTTTATGAGGCCAAAACAAGTATCATAAGAAAATGCCATATGTATTAAAAAATGCTGCCTACCATCTTGGGTTGTGGGGAAACTGAAACTCTGGAAAGTGTTTCTATTAAAGAGCTGATCTGTTGGGTGGGATCTCTGCATGAAGTCATCCACCGGTACAGGAAGCTGAAATTGAGCTTCAACCCCATGACCAGCTGCTCTCATCTCTGAGCAACTAAGACTGGTCATAGATTTGGGCATGAGTTTGAAAGCCAAAGAGCATCGTCCATACATGTTACCTTGAATATTATTAATATCCGTCCTATGAAGTGCAGGATTGACATAACCTGCAGTCGCTTGATAAAGTGCGAGTCCAGGATAAACAACAGCTTCTTGAGGACCAAGGTCCCCATCTAAAAGAATCCACCGACCATGAAAATCTCTAACATGTAAACCTGCCTTGTCTGACTTAACAACAGATATTAAGCTTTTATCGACCTGGTGCTCATGGTCAGGGAACATGATCAATTGGCCATCATCCTGTGTTGTAAAATTGTGGTGTTGTGCCCCCTGAAAAGAAGGCCTTCCATGACAGCACACAGATAACACTGAAGAAGATATTTCCCGGCTTCTTAAGGGTACATTATCAAGTATTTCAGTAAAGGGAGAGCTGCGCAAGTTCAAGTAATAGCTGATTGCGTCCAGTACATCTCGAGCTGCCTTACCAAGCAAGGCAAATATATCAGGCAAACCACTTGGAGGAAACTCCATTCCATTGCTTGGCTCTGTGGGAGTTAGGCCTGGTCTGTAATCATATGTTTCATGCCATAGTTGGGGATCAGCATAGTAACCTGATGTTTTGCACCACTCACGAGAATCATTTGTGTGAATCAGGTCTGCAGATGGGTATGCTGCCCTTTGTTGGAAGTAAAGGTGAGCAGAATCTAAACCAGATCTCAAAAGAGCTCCATCAATAGCTGGAAACTGAATGATGGCAGCAGAATATTCAGCAAATGATTGTGATAAAGTAGAGACAGACAGCTTGTAAGAATCTGAAGGAAGGCCTTCAGAGGGTACGAGATCAGTAAGCTTTACACGACCCAGAGATGGCAGGCCATTGCCTGCCATTAAAATCTTTCAATGCACCAGCTACGTAACTTTCAACAAATAGTTATGACCTATTGACAATACAAATTAAAATTGGCATAAGTCAAAGCCCTTAAGACATCAAATACCATCCGTCATACAGGATATAGAAAATGAAAAAGACAAATTTAACACCATAAAACTAAACATTTTAAGACTATAAAGAAAGATAGGGCATCACTGACAAATAGGAAAACCAAAAGTTATTTCAGATGGTTCAACATTGGCAACAGTAAGCAATTGAAAACATTTCTTAGAGTATGGTCTGGAAAGACTACACAAAATGAAGCAAATCAAATATAAAAACAAAGGATAGTTATTCCCGTTACATAAGAAAAAATCTTCGCGGATTGAAATTCCTAAAATGATGAAAATTAGCTGTCCTAGGAAACATATTCACAAGTGAACATGCACAATGATTTGAAAAAGCACAAAAAAAAAAAAAACTCACTCCAAAACCGGGTGAAGCTCAGTTACGGACTCGTTTTACTTCCTGCAAGTAAATCAAGCAAACAAAAAACAAAAATAGCCAAAGTATCTGCTTGCGGTCGATACTAGAATTTTCTGGATTTCACAGCTTGCGAAAGATGAGTAAAGAACATGTAAAATTCTAATGAAATCTGGAAAAAAAAAATCAAGTACTCCATTTCATCACATACCATCAAACATTCCATTTACTAAAAAAAAGAAAAAAATGAAATTGCTTTAAATTTTGAATTTTTATTACAAATAAACCAAAATCCAATTCATAAAATAAAAAAAAACTTAACAGAAAAAAAATGCCCATCAGCGATCAACCCACAAATACAAATAAAAAAAAAAAGGAAATTTTCCATTTTATTAAAAAGAAAAAAAAAACTTACCTACAGTAAACGAAGCGAGGCAGTTAATTGAAAGCTGAAAGACTAAAGCTGTGAATGTTAGCAAGAAGAAAGTGAATTTCCTAGGGAAAAAACAGCAGAACTTTTTCTTTATTATTCACGAAAGCTGCACATGGGCCTTGCTTTAGTTGGGTTTGGGCTTGAAGACGTACCTCACTCACCTTGTGTAGGGGTAGAGATTTTTTTTGGTTACGAAGGAAAATAAAAATTGAAAAAAAAAATACTAATTCTAGCAAGATTCCAAATGCATTACATTTTTTTTTATCTTTACACACTATTTTTCACAGCAATGATACTATGTAATATAACAAATGGGTTTAAAGATGAAAAAGGGAATAGTCTCAAAAACTCTTTTTTTATTTTACTATTAGGAGAGTTTTGCCATTTATCACTCCGAACTCAAATAAGATTAATTTCAGATCTTAAAACAGATGATAATACATATATTTACAAAAAAAAACTCACTTTCTTTTTTTTTTTTGCAAAGAGGGGTAGTTATGGATACCAATTTTGTTCAGATCATTTTCAAATATTTTAATTAATTATTTTTTATATTATTTATATGTTTTGATTTTTTTATTTTGATCTTGATTTTAATTTTGATTTCCATTGTGATTTTGATTTTATTTTAATTATTATTCTTTGTAAGACAATAATGACAAGAAAAAAAATGGAAATATCATAAAACAAGAAGCATATTTACTAATTAATTTAACTAATAATATGATAATATTATTAATATTTAATAATATTGCTATCATTGTCATTGTTAATACTATTAATATTTGTACTAATATTAGTATTATTGTTATTATTATTATGAATTCTAATTAGTATGGTGTTTTTATGTTTTATCTTATCAATTTTATGATGAGTGTCATTATTTTTACGATGGCTCTCGTAATTTTTACAATAAATCTTATAAATTTTATGCTAAATCTAATCATTGTTACGATAATCCTTATCAAATTTACGTTTAATCTAATCAGTTTTATGATATATCTAATAAATTTTACGTTGGTAATGTGAAATTTACGTTTACTATACATGGGAAGTCGAATTCTCAATAACAGAAGTCGAGTTCCCATGAATTAATTAAAAATAGCATGCTTAAAAGTTTTAGGAATTCGACGAGCCGATAATATCAGTCGACTACCCATCAATAAATTTTACGTAGAATATATCGATTTCATAGGCAGTCGACTGCTACATATAGCAGTCAACTGTCGATTACTTTTAACTTTTAGGTTTGTTTGGTTTATATATTTAACAATTATCTACAAACCCTAGCTTTTTTGCCTCTTCCAATAATAGTGATTTCTCTACAAATTAATCATAATCTCTTTCAAATAACCTTATAAACCATATTCCTTTTTACATCCATATACAATAAACCACACTCATCATTCGTGCTGTCTTGTATCTATATCAGATTTCTTAAATAGGGTAGATGAAAAGGTATGTGATATTTCATATACAATGATACACTTGAATTATGTGATATGTTTATTTAAATAATTTGTTTTATGAATTTTGTTTATATAATACAGTGTTACTAAGATCCTAGAATCAAAATTGGCTGATAAGAAACTATTACGTGAACTTATCCAAGATAATATACTTGGATTGGAATTTGATGGGGTTGATGAATGCTATAGGTTTTATAAAGCCTATGGTACTACGATGAGTTTTGGCGTTCGTAAATGTAGCACTAGGTGCAAAAAGATGAAGAGGTTATCGTGAGATAGTTTACTTGTGCAAAAGAAGAACATAGGGCTACCAAGTGGGAAAATCTTGAGAATAGAGTTCATCAGCCTAAAAGATCATGAAGAACAGGATGTGGGGCAAATATTCGATTCACTCTGAAAAAAGATTTAGGAAAATGGTGTGTATCACATTGTCAACTGGAGCATAATCATGAGATGGTCAACCCTTTCAAAACATGTTTTATTCTGTCAAATAGGTTGTGAAATCCCTAAATTCATGTAATTCCTCCATATTTGAAAAATGATGTAAGCTGAAATGATTTAAATGAATATGAGAATTAATGTACAAATGATGTATGGAACATAGAAGAAGTAATGAAAGGGATAGTCAATTAGTCAAAGAAATAAATATCAGGAAATTTAATGCAATTAAATGAGGTATATGGCTGATATGAGGAAGGGAAGAAGAGAATTAAATGGTTCAAGGGTCAAAAGAGATGGTCAATGGCTGAGATGAGAAAAAGAGGATTAGCATGCAATTAATGAAGCCATGACTCATCATCATCTTCTCCCAATCAGTAGCCGCTTTCCAGCCCTTCCCTCTCGTTCCCTCAAGTTTCCATAAGTTTCCATTTTGGCTACCTTGACAAACCACCATTACCTGTCATCGATTCGTTAAGCTTCATTAACGAAAAATGATCCTTGTCAATAACTCAAGCCATGCCTTTAATATGAAATGCTGAATCAAAGTGATGAAGGAGATCTGAAATCCTGAAATTTGGTGAATTGTAAAGGTAAGAGAGTTAGGTGGCTTTAGTTAATTTTATTGATGGTTTGGAGTTGTATAGGGTTGGTAGAGTGTATTTGTTAAGGTTAAATTTTATGAATTTTGTAGCTTTGAAAAAGTGAAAAAGGACAAGTGTTGGTCTAACCAAGCTTGTAGATTAATTGCAATCGAGGTAAGGAATTTATGTAACGGACGTAGAGTGACTATGTCCGCATATTTGATATATTTGAAATGTCTTTGGGAAGAAATACAAGTTAGGTTTATGCAGGAAAAATGTAACGCCCAACTCGTTCACTGGGTCATTACTCATCCGTACTATCCTCTTTGGCGAGCCCACTGGCCCCCTCAAGGTTTTATCGTGAGTGCCTGTCTATGGCCAGCCCTACCACTGGCTCACTCACAATTCGCGTTCCGCGTGTCTCCAACCCTTGACTTCCTCAAGTTGTTGAGACATGCTAGGACAATTGGCTAGCATGTCTCAACAACTTGAGGAAGTCAAGGGTTGGAGACATGCGGAACGCGAATTGTGAGTGAGCCAGTGGTAGGGCTGGCCATAGACAGGCACTCACGATAAAACCTTGAGGGGGCCAGTGGGCTTGCCAAAGAGGACAGTACGGATGAGTAATGACACAGTGAACGGGCTAGGTGTTACAAAAAGACAATTGGTTAGCATGTCTCAACAACTTGAGGAAGTCAAGGGTTCGAGACATGCGGAACGCGAATTGTAAGTGAGCCAGTGGTAGGGCTGGCCATAGACAGGCACTCATGATAAAACCTTGAGGGGGCCAGTGGGCTCGCCAAAGAGGACAGTACGGATGAGTAGTGACCCAGTGAACGGGCGGGGCGTTACAAAAAGAAAATTGGTTAGCATGTCTCAACAACTTGAGGAAGTTAAGGGTTCGAGACATGCAGAACGTGAATTGTGAGTGAGCCAGTGGTAGGGCTGGCCATAGACAGGCACTCATGATAAAACCTTGAGGGGGCTAGTGGGCTTGCCAAAGAGGACAGTACGGATGAGTAATGACCCAGTGAACGGGTTGGGCATTACAAAAAGTTACATTTTAGGTCCTACTCCTAGTACAAATTAGGCTAGGAACAGCCGACTGCCTTAAGTAGCAGCCGACTGCCTAGAGACAGCCAAAGCGTAGATTTTCGAAAATCGAGACAAATTAATCGACTGCTATACAAGCCAGTCGACTGCTATTTTTCTAGAATGTATTCTGTTTCAAACCAGTCGACTGCTATATGGGACAGTCAACTGCTAATTGCTAAAAAGCATTCTGTTTCAAAAACAGTCGACTGCTTAGGGAGCCAGTCGACTACCTTTTCTTGGGAAACATTTTGTTTCAAAACCAGTCGACTGCTATATGGGGCCAATCGACTGCCCTATGTGTTTTTCGAAAAATAAATTATTTGAATTTCAAAAAAGAAAAAGAAATTCAATAAAGTAAAATATGGTGTAGCAGCCGACTGCCCTAAAGACCAGTCGACTGCCCATTAAAAAAAGAGGTTTTGAAAACCTATTTCAAGAAAGTATATATGTATTTGCTAAAGGTTATATAAATAAGGTTTTGGAGACTATGAACACCTTTAATGGTCATGCACACTATTTGTACTTGTTCTTAGCTGAAGAGCCCTAATCCGATCCTCAGACTCACAGTAAGGCACCTGACTAATGACCACTGTGGGCTATAAACATTGGCTATACGTCTCTTGCTTGTTCAGCTTTGGGGAGGATCCCTGGCCCATACGTAGGTACGCCGCTTATTTGATGTCTTATGGAATTATCCTTTACGGATATATTTGTGGTATCCCTTATGAGATTTCTCTCAGGATTATCCCTTACGAGATATATTTGTGGTATCCTTATGAAATCTCTTATGGATTATCCCTTATGGGATATATTTGCTATATCCATTATGAGAATTACTTGGTG
Source organism: Heritiera fomes (assembly GCA_032173925.1). Taxonomy (NCBI): domain Eukaryota; kingdom Viridiplantae; phylum Streptophyta; class Magnoliopsida; order Malvales; family Malvaceae; genus Heritiera; species Heritiera fomes. The sequence continues at coordinate 9,035,965 of JAPDPM010000012.1, read as the reverse complement.
CATGATTCTATTGGAAATTAATTGTCTCCCATCTATTTGAAAGTATTTGAAAGTATTTGAAAGCATTGAAAGTATTTGAAGTACTTGAATTATTTGATTTTTACTTGTATTTGATATTTGCGGGAAATATACATGGCATATGCTTTATAATGATTCTTCATGACATTATAGAGCCAAGCAAGAAAAACTGCATATAGTGACATAGTTCGCTCTTTTACATTTATTTCTTACTGAGCGTAAACTCACTCCTTTACAAACATTTTTCATACATATTATCTGAAGTAGAATCCCGCTCTAGAGAGAGAAGCTTAGTTGGGATCTCTAGTATACGTTCGAGTTACGCTTCCCAATAATTGTTGAACGTATACTCATACATTATGTGATCCAGACTATTGTACAGTATTATACTACAGAAATGTATATTAGTTGTTTTGGGGATATAGGATATGTAAGTATTTGAGATCCTGGTGTATGTGATACATGTATATATATGAAAATTATATTCATATGAAATGTGCTATCATGCTATAGTAATAATGCTTAAATGTGAAGAAGAAATAGGGATGACATTGATAAACTAGACTAAGTAATGTTATGTGAAAAGAAAAAGTTAGTTGTTATTTGGATAGTGGCGAGGATGTCACATAGGCATATAAAACTAGCTAATGTAACTGAAGCCAAAGCTTTGAAGACAAGTGCTATAGAAACTTGTCACGTGATGAATTACTTTTATGCACAAGCCGATGGAATTGAGAATGTAAGATTTACAAGAAAAGAATTGTATAATCGTCTAGCATCTGAAAGGCATGCTGAAATTCTTGATGGTAATGTTCAAGTGATGATAGTATATTTTACTGTGAAAAAGAAACTAGATAATGGATTTTACATGGAGTATACAACTAATGATGAGAAATGATTCAAGATATCTTTTGGGCTGATTCCACATCAAGATCAGATTATGCTTGTTTCGGTGATGTCCTGATATTTGACAACACCTTCAAGAAAAACACATTTAATTTGCCTTTGCTGGTTTTTGTCGGTGCGAACCATCATCGTATGACCACAATATTTGGTTTCGTACTTCTTAACAATGAAGAGGCCGAAAGTTTTATTTGGGCTTTGAAAAATTTTTTAGATTGTATTCTAGGCAATTGAATGTTATAATCAGGCAATTGACTGCCTAACTAAAATTTGAATTCATTATTTTAGCACCATGCTAAAATGGATGCCAAAACACTAAAATAAACACGTAGTCAACTGCCTGCAAAACTGTAACTAATTAAACATTGTACTGGTAAAAAATATAACGATTTCTAGGTCGCTTTGGAAGACATTGTTTGTAAATCATTGGTTCTTGGCACTTTTCATTGCAATTTTTTTCGTTTACACTATTTTTTTCCGAAAACTTACCTATTGTTAAAAATAAAAATTCTTCAAGAGAGAAGAACAACTATTTGATTAAGGCTAGGTTTAAGGTTTAGGATTTATAAAAGATTGAAACAATAATAAACTAGATCAAAGGGGAAAAAATGGAATAAAGGGATTTATGATTTACAAATTAGGGTTTACAAATAGTAAAAATGTTTATATAAGAGGAAGAATGTTGTTGGAATTGTAAAAGGTTATGTTAGTAATATACTACTATAATTTTAATAATATTTAATATATAATAATTTTAATAATTGATTTAGTAGGTTATCAGGTTTATGGGTTTTTTAACTTTTTAAATTTAATCAATGGTTTAGATTACATATGACTAATCTAAAGATTATAATTTAATAAACTTACAGTAAAGTCAATTTTTATAAGCTTACTATAAAATCTGTAGAAGATTTGCTTGGTAAAACTATTAGGAATAAATTATAGCATTAAAGTGTATCAAAGACCAAATCAGATACAAATCTAAACCTTGGTGTCCAATGTAACGTCCTAATGACTTTAATTTCAGACTAAATTTTTCTTTCATTTACTCATTTGGTTGGGCTGTGAGCAGTGTCATACGATCAGACTTACCTAGCTAAATCAATATCCAATTAAATCAGAGTAGTCCCAATACATTCATTTACAGTATACCATTACTTCCATTATCTTCTTGTTATATTTACATCAAGTCAAGTACAATTATTTCATATCTATACTTGATTAAGCAATCTCAAATTATATAAACATCAAGTATCAATCATTTAAACTTTAGTATGCATCTTTTTCTGTAGTAAACGACTATCGTTAACAACAAACTTCTGTAGTTTACATCGCATTGACACACTAAAGTACTATACAGTGAAGTTGGAATACATAAAGTAACTGTATAATTATACCTCAAAAGTGCCAAATTGAAGCCTCAAGGAATTCGATCCAAATCCTTTCTTTTAACAAGGCAACTATTACTGTAGATTATCTGTGAGGTGGAAAAGGGTGAGCTTTATGCCTAATAAGAAATATTTATTAAAGAGCTGATATCATGCTAACTATATGGATGTATCTATACAAGTTATTACAGTAATAGTTTACCATTAATAACATTAAATCTAATTTCGGTAAGAGTAGATATTATGTAACTACATGCATTATTATAACAATACAAAGACATTTTCAATGACCTACTCTGGCAGTGACAAAGTCCAAAATCTATGCAATTCTTTCAATTAACAACTTGTTACCTATCAATGACATTGACACAAACTTGAAGGAAGGAATTACTATAATTCAGTCAAGGATATCGCGTCGAGCATGGAATGATGCTTTGGATCACCTTACTTGTCCCGGTGCCTATGTCACGACCCGAAGACCGCGACTTTCACTTGATTCTTATACTTTTCTTAGTCTACAATTTATGGACTAAATTTTTTTTCTTTTTCATTTTAAGGTTTGTATTCGGTGTCAGTGTAGTTACTATACTATCTAAGTGACCAATAGTCATTCCCTTTAAATATTAAACAAACATGAAACGGTTCTTAGTTACATCCCGACTTGTTAAACAAAATATGTACTGTGCATCAATTTAAGTCTTACATGTAAAGAAGTATTTTATAAGAAACATATACCTCAGAAGACTAGTACCAAGCCCATACACCGTCTCCGATGCCCACTTAGCAGCTCACACGTCAGATGTTAACCTCAATAGTCTGAAAGAGATGAAATTTAGTGGGGTGAGCAAAACCACGGCTCAGTAAGATACTAATATAAATAAAAGAGTAGGATTATACTGTCTTAAACTGCAAGGCTTAAAACTTGCAAGGATGCAATTACAGTTAATCCTTTCTCATCGATACATCTCAGTATCACTTTTCAATTTCACTTTTCATTTCATAATCATACTTTGGTATGCTATCATCTCATATCAGTTCTCATATTTACTTTTCATTTCATAATCATATTTCTGTATTCTATCATCTCTTATCGATTCTCACATCATCTCTTATCAATTCTCATATCATCTGTTATCCATTCTCATATTGTGGATCATGATCACGGTGGTACGAAGTCATAATTCTCTTCGTGTATTTCTATATTCATGTTTCATATCATATCATGACATCATATAGATGAAATATCGTTACCACCGAGTCATGGTACTCCTCATATATTCTTCATGTTTAATTGAGATATCCTATCGAGTCACTTTACATTTAACAATCATATTCCCGTCTTATATCAATTCATATCACTTATCGTATGGGAATTTATGATCACGATAGAGTAAGATCAGAATTCTCTTCATATCAATCTTATGTTCATATATCATTTCATATCATGTCATCGTATAGATGAAACATCATTAACGTCGAGTCATAACATTCCTCATGGAATTCTCATATACTAAGCATATTATCATATCATAGTTTAATATGCAATTCATGTAATTTTTCTGTATAAACCGCTATCATTTCAAATCATATCATATATACTTTATGACATGCTCAACATATGAATTTTCAATTCATTTCAAGTCTGCCTTTAAGGCATAATAGAAATTTTCAGAGCATGTCTAAAACATGTGCGGTTTTAAAACATTTTTTCATATACTATAAATCATATCAGGTTTAGAGTTCATATCAAATCAATATATACTATAAACCGCATGTCGTTTCAAATTCGACACAAAATCGTATATAAATCATGTAAGTGTCGAAATCATTTATCATATACTTTTAAAACATATTATGTAAATCATATCAGGTCTAGAGTTCATATCAAATCAAACTATACTCTAGACCGCATATCATGCCATGTTCGACACAAAATCACATATAAATCATATAAGTGTCGAAATCATATCTCATGGACTTTTAAAACATGTTTAAAACATGTACTGTTTCAAAACATATTTCATTTCAAATCTGTTTCATGTACAGTATAAATCATGTCAAGTCTAGAGTTCATATCAATAAAATTATACTCTAGACTTCATATCATATCGGTTAGAGACTAGGCTAGATCCCTATCATCTCTCTATCAATAAAGACTTAAATCACTGTAGCTAGCAGTGAAAATCATGTCATCGTCTCCTGGAAACCAACTAGGGCGCTATCTATGGCCATAGACCTTATCTCTCTCAGCCCCACTGATCAGGCGTGACTGAGACCTGTCCACGACTATTGTCGGACAAGCATCTCTCCGCCTAATGAGCAAAGCTCCAATTAGGCGGTTTCCACTATGCTTTATTGAATTTAATTCTTTTAGGGTGCCTACAGTTTCATAAAACATTTAAATCTATAGTTTTATTTTCAATATCATGTAAAGCATATGGTAAAATTCTGTATGAGACTTCATATATCAAAATATATATATATTTACCATATACTTTCATTTCAAAACAAATCAATACTTTTCAGTATTCATATAAACATTATTAAAATGTTTCAAGTTGCAAGGAGGCATGCTTAAATGCGATGCTATAAAACATTTCAATATGCAACTTCAGTAATATTCTTATCAAGTACAGTGAAGCGATTCATTCAACTTTATCACCATCAACTATTCGATTTTAAGACTTTCTTTCTGTCAAATCAGTAGATCACTATTTAATTCATTCACTATTCATTTAATTTAGTATTCAATTTGCTCAGTACTCAATTTATTCGGAAATCGAATCACTTGGTATTCAGACCATTCGGTATTCAATATCCTTTCTCAATCGTCATCGACTATTATAATAATCATTTATACATCTCATCATCAATATTAGGATTGCTTCATTTGTATGAATCCTCTAAGTTTCTATAAGCATTTAAACATCAGTTTCTAAATAGTCATCAAGTTACCGAAATTAAGCAAATAATAATATCATCATTCAATATCTGTTCCAGAATCGACATCGAGGATAACAGAATCACAAAATCGATAGTCACTTATCAAATCTATTTATGATTTGATCTATTGATACATGTTCATCATTTCCGATTTGAGGTTTAATTTCATTTCCTATCACAAAATCGTATTTAAATCCTCAAATCAATTTTCATGTGGCCTTTATGATTTTATCCGAACTTATGTAATTGTCGATCTTATTATTCAAGATCTATTCTAAGGTTATAAGCACAATCATCTTTTCAGATATTTATCACTCATTTCTTTGAATCCATAATTGATCAGATTGTGTCGTAATTCAATCTCCATTTCGATCTCTCGAATTTGTCCATGTTATCACTTTCAGAATTATTTCAAAATCATGAAACCGGACTCGGTAAATTCTGGAAATCATTACTCCGTTAATAACTTCACAATCCAATCATTCGACCATCGAAATTTCAACTGTGATCTTCTCTTCCAAGTTATATTATATAATTATCGTCACTTTTATCCGTGATCCGTCTAATTAATAATTCCACCTCAATCTCAACTTGATACCATTTGTGATATTAAAATTACTTGATTTATCGATTCTATAAGATTTAAACCATGTAATTCATCACATTATCGTTTTCAACGATCTATCTTCTCATCGATTTCAATATCAAACACTTTCGGTAATACCAAAAAATCCCTTCAATATTTATTTTCAATAATTATCTCCAAGATTCCATTTATGTGAGAGACTAAATCTTTTTCCTCAAATATTTTCCTAAAAATTTCGGCAACATAACGGCTTAATTTTCCCTAACCTCCTGCAAGGGAAACACAATTTATACCACAGCCGTTGATTCTCACAATTCCTACGCCTCTACTAAGACCCCTACCATCAGTTGTGGGACCTCTTAGCATTTTTAATATCAATTAAATCAATGCATCATATATAAAAATATCACAATTCCAATAAAAATCATTTCATAAATGCATCATATAAAATCATAAATCCCACATACAATATGATGCTGCTAATGCTTTATAAAAGTATCTTACCTATTCGCCAAGCTTAGCGCACTTTCTGATTTTCGAGCCTTGCCGAACTCCACCATTCGTCGCATTTTCGCTTTACTACAATTTTAATATCAATGCACTACATCAATATAACCATAAATTATTCAATAAATACCATCAATTTATTTTCTATATTTTCCTTACCATTTTTTTCTTTCCTCTTCCTTCTCCTTCTTTCTCTTTCTTTTTTTTTCTTTTCCTTTCTTCTTTCTCTTTTCCTTTTCCTTCTCCTTCCTTCCTCTTTTTCTTCCTATTTTTCTGTTTTTTTCCTGGTTTGAACCGGTTCAGACCGGTTCAGTCTCACCCGCCGGTTCAGCCTCTCGCCGGCCAGTTCTCCGCCGGTTCGACCTTCCCACAGCTGGCCGAGGTGGTGCTGAAGCCAAATCTGGTCTCCTTTCCTCTCCACCGGCGGTGACGGCACCGGATCTGGAGGTGGCAGCGGCGGCTTCTTTCCTCTCTGTTTCTTCCTTCCCCCTCCTTTCTCTTCCACCGCCGGTGGTCTACTTCCCTTCGGTTCGCCTTCGTCTACGTCGGGGTGGTGGTGGCGACGCCCAGATCGGCGGCATCGCCGTTTCCACTTTTCTATTTTTCCTCTCGTTCACGATTTTTCCTTTCTCCTTTCCGTTTTCGTTTTCCTTTTCTCCCTCCTTTAGTGCCTTTCATCGTTGCCGGCCCTTCCTTTCTTCCTTCTTGGTCGGCGACGATCCTTCCCCGTCTCCCTCTTTTCTTTTCTTTTTTTTTTTCTTTTCGGGTCTGCTATGCAGACCCCTTTTCTCTTTAACGCAGCAAGCTTCCCCGAGAAGCTTGCAGCAATTTCTTTTCTTTTTTTAATATATATTTATTATTTTATATAATAATAACAACTATAATATATATAATTATTATACATATAACCATAATTGTATATATATAGATACACTATTTATAATATGTATTTAAATACATATTTTGTATCAATATATATATACTTTTTACACTTTTAACACAAAAAAATATTTATATTTATCCAAAGTATATTTATATAATATCATTATATAAATATATAAAATTATTTTTATTTCTTATTAAGTTTTGGATTTCTAAATATCCAAAATTATTTTCTCCATCTTCTTATTTAATTTGGATTTCCATTTATCCAAATTAAATTTCCTCCTTGATTCCTTATTTCCAATTTAATTTTTCCTTTTCATTCCTTATTTAATTTGGATTTCAATTTGTCCAAATTAAATTTTTCGGATACCTTATATTTATTTAGAAAATTCTCGGTCTTCACATTCTCCCCACCGTTAGAAATTCGGTCCTCCGAATTCAACATAAATTATTTGGTGGTGTGTATGCTTATAGTTCCTGTCCTCTTAATCATCTTTTAAGTAATATTACTAGCATACTTTCAACATCCGATTCACCCTTTATATCATTACATATAATTTTTCCACTATATATTCATACTCCCTAAAATTTCTTATCACCTTGGGAGTTATCACTTTCATCTCTTTTCACATAATAGTTGTTTCACACTATTTATCATCCGTTTCTCTCATTTGGTGCCAAGTCGATATAATTTGGTAACTATCGTTTACCGATTTAATCAGTAGTATGTAATTGTCCCAGTAGCTTTTAAATATCATGCATTCGCTCTGTCAACCTATCTTCGAGCGTTTCCACATTACGCTTGAATTTTCATATCAGTATGGAGCAATGCCGTCAATGAATTTGGAATCCCAAAGCCTTTTACTATTTTCCATAAACATATGGCAATTCAAGATTCCATCACATATAATGCTCACTGGAACTTCACATACATTCTCTCTGTTTCATATTTATATTTTGACTAAGGCATTAGAGAAATCTAGAAGTCTGAAAATGGAAAAGTGATTCAATTTGATCAACCAGTTTATAATCACTTCTATAATATCATATTTCCTTTGGGTTTCGTATTATCCCACAACACTCATTGTCACATTGATAATTCAAGGCTGCACCTCATTGCAGACTTTACTGTTAATCATCTCTTACCATAAATGCAACATTTATTAATCATTTTATCTCTATATCTCTTTTCATGTAGTATTCTTATAACATCTTGATGTGATAATCAAAGTGAAATCACTTTTAGTCTTAAATTCGAAAACTGCTTCATATTCATGCTCCCTTATAACTCGAAATCATAGTTTCAATTTCCAATAGTCCTCATAATTAAGTTGGGATTGTATTTTCAATCAAGTCATATACTTTTGTTCGATCATTTTCAATGGCGATTCCTTTACCTATTTCAACCCCTTTTCAGTTCACATATCGATCATATTCTATACAATCATTACATTATCTTCCATATAAATTACTACAATCAATCATTCTTGAACATTCAATATCTTATTCCTTTAAGGTGATACACAATTCTTTTATACTGCATCGATACCATTCATTAACGGTTTTCAATCCGTTTCAATAGGCCATCGATTGGCATCTTTATGTCAAAGCCCAGCCTGTTTCAATAGGCCGTCGACTGGCATCACCCATACCAATAGCTGACTAGTCTTGGTACAAATTGAAATCAACAAGTTTACATGTAGACACTACACAGTACATGGGATGTAACACTATCACTGTCTCAACTACACCGACACGTACTTGACAAACCGTGCTCTGATACCATTAAATCTTTCACGACCCGAAGACCGCGACTTTCACTTGATTCTTATACTTTTCTTAGTCTACAATTTATGGACTAATTTTTTTTTTCATTTTAAGGTTTGTATTCGGTGTCAGTGTAGTTACTATACTATCTAAGTGACCTATAGTCATTTCCTTTAAATATTAAACAAACACGAAACGGTTCTTAGTTACATCCCGTCTTGTTAAACAGAATATGTACGTGCATAAATTTAAGTCTTACATGTAAACAAGTATTTTATAAGAAACATATACCTCAGAAGACTAGTACCAAGCCCATACACCGTCTCCGATGCCCACTTAGCAACTCACACATCAAATGTTAACCCCAATAGTCTGAAAGAGATGAAATTTAGTGGGGTGAGCAAAACTACGGCTCAGTAAGATACTAATATAAATACAAGAGTAGGATTATACTGTCTTAAACTACAATGCTTAAAACTTGCAAGGATGCAATTACAGTTAATCCTTTCTCATCGATACATCTCATTATCACTTTTCATTTTCACTTTTCATTTCATAATCATATTTTGGTATGCTATCATCTCATATCAGTTCTCATATTTACTTTTCATTTCATAATCATATTTCTGTATTCTATCATCTCTTATCGATTCTTACATCATCTCTTATCGATTCTCACATCATCTCTTATCGATTCTCACATCATCTCTTATCAATTCTCATATCATCTGTTATCCATTCTCATATTGTGGATCATGATCACGGTGGTACGAAGTCATAATTCTCTTCGTGTATTTCTATATTCATGTTTCATATCATATCATGACATCATATAGATGAAATATCGTTACCACCGAGTCAAGGTACTCCTCATATATTCTTCATATTTAATTAAGATATCCTATCGAGTCACTTTACATTTAACAATCATATTCCCGTCTTATATCAATTTATATAACTTATCGTATGGGAATTTATGATCACGATAAAGTAAGATCAGAATTCTCTTCATATCAATCTTATGTTCATATATCATTTCATATCATGTCATCATATAGATGAAACATCATTAACGTCGAGTCATGACATTCCTCATGGAATTCTCATATACTAAGCATATTATCATATCAGAGTTTAATATGCAATTCATGTAATTTTTCTGTATAAACCGCTATCATTTCAAATCATATCATATATACTTTATGACATGCTCAACATATGAATTTTCAATTCATTTCAAGTTTGCCTTTAAGGCATAATAGAAACATATTCAATTTCAATTCATGTATTCGTTTTCAGAGCATGTCTAAAACATGTGCGGTTTTAAAACATTTTTTCATATGCTATAAATCATATCAGGTTTAGAGTTCATATCAAATCAATCTATACTCTAAACCGCATGTCGTTTCAAATTCGACACAAAATCGTATATAAATCATGTAAGTGTCGAAATCATTTATCATATACTTTTAAAACATATTATGTAAATCATATCAGGTCTAGAGTTCATATCAAATCAAACTATACTCTAGACCGCATATCATGCCATGTTCGACACAAAATCACATATAAATCATATAAGTGTCGAAATCATATCTCATGGACTTTTAAAACATGTTTAAAACATGTACTGTTTCAAAACATATTTCATTTCAAATCTGTTTCAGGTACAGTATAAATCATGTCAAGTCTAGAGTTCATATCAATAAAATTATACTCTAGACTTCATATCATATCGGTTAGAGACTAGGCTAGATCCCTATCATCTCTCTATCAATAAAGACTTAAATCACTGTAGCTAGCAGTGAAAATCATGTCATCGTCCCCTGGAAACCAACTAGGGTGCTATCTATGGCCATAGACCTCATCTCTCTCAGCCCCACTGATCAGGCGTGACTGAGACCTGTCCACGACTATTGTCGGACCAGCATCTCTCTGCCTAATGCGCAAAGCTCCAATTAGGCGGTTTCCACTATGCTTTATTGAATTTAATTCTTTTAAGGTGCCTACAATCTCATAAAACATTTAAATCTATAGCTTTCTTTTCAATATCATGTAAAGCATATGGTAAAATTCTGTATGAGACTTCATATATCAAAATATATATATTTACTATATACTTTCATTTCAAAACAAATCAATACTTTTCAGTATTCATATAAACATTATTAAAATGTTTCAAGTTGCAAGGAGGCATGCTTAAATGCGATGCTATAAAACATTTCAATATGCAACTTCAGTAATATTCTCATCAAGTACAGTGAAGCGATTCATTCAACTTTATCACCATCAACTATTCGATTTCAAGACTTTCTTTCTGTCAAATCAGTAGATCACTATTTAATTCATTCACTATTCATTTAATTTAGTATTCAATTTGCTCAGTACTCAATTCATTCGGAAATCAAATCACTTGGCATTTAGACCATTCGGTATTCAATATCCTTTCTCAATCGTCATCGACTATTATAATAATCATTTATACATTTCATCATCAATATTAGGATCGCTTCATTTGTATGAATCCTCTAAGTTTCTATAAGCATTTAAACATCAGTTTTCTAAATAGTCATCAAGTTACCGAAATTAAGCAAATAATAATATCATTATTCAATATCTGTTCCAGAATCGACACCGAGGATAACAGAATCACAAAATCGATAGTCACTTATCAAATTCATTTATGATTTGATCTATTGATACATGTTCATCATTTCCGATTTGAGGTTTAATTTCATTTCCTATCACAAAATCGTATTTAAATCCTCAAATCAATTTTCATGTGGCCTTTATGATTTTATCCGAACTTATGTAATTGTCGATCTTATTATTCAAGATCTATTCTAAGGTTATAAGCATAATCATCTTTTCAGATATTTATCACTCATTTCTTTGAATCCATAATTGATCAGATTGTGTCGTAATTCAATCTCCATTTCGATCTCTCGAATTTGTCCATGTTATCACTTTCAGAATTATTTCAAAATCATGAAACCGGACTCGGTAAATTCTGGAAATCATTACTCCGTTAATAACTTCACAATCCAATCATTCGACCATCGAAATTTCAACTGTGATCTTCTCTTCCAAGCTATATCATATAATTATCATCACTTTTATCCGTGATCCGTTTAATTAATAATTCCACCTCAATCTCAACTTGATACCATTTGTGATATTAAAATTACTTAATTTATCGATTCTATAAGATTTAAACCATGTAATTCATCACATTATCGTTTTCAACGATCTATCTTCTCATCGATTTCAATATCAAACACTTTCGGTAATACCAAAAAATCCCTTCAATATTTATTTTCAATAATTATCTCCAAGATTCCATTTATGTGAGAGACTAAATCTTTTTCCTCAAATATTTTCCTAAAAATTTCGGCAACATAACGGCTTAATTTTCCCTAACCTCCTATAAGGGAAACACAATTTATACCACAGCCGTTGTTTCTCACAATTCCTACGTCTCTACTAAGACCCCCACCATTAGTTGTGGGACCTCTTAGCATTTTTAATATCAATTAAATCAATGCATCATATATAAAAATATCACAATTCCATTAAAAATCATGTCATAAATGCATCATATAAAATCATAAATCCCACATACAATATGATGCTACTAATGCTTTATAAAAGTATCTTACCTATTCGCCAAACTTAGCGCACTTTCTGATTTTCGAGCCTTGCCGAACTCCACCATTCGTCGCATTTTCGCTTTACTACAATTTCAATATCAATGCACTACATCAATATAACCATAAATTATTCAATAAATACCATCAATTTATTTTCTATATTTTCCTTACCATTTTTTTTCTTTCCTCTTCCTTCTCCTTCTTTCTCTTTCTTTCTTTTTCTTTTCTTTTCTTCTTTCTCTTTTCCTTTTCCTTCTCCTTCTTTCCTCTTTTTCTTCCTATTTTTCTGTTTTTTTTCCTGGTCTGAACCGGTTCAGACCGGTTCAGTCTCACCCGCCGGTTCAGCCTCTCGCCGGCCAGTTCTCCGCCGGTTTGACCTTCCCACAGCTGGCCGAGGTGGTGCTGAAGCCAAATCTGGTCTCCTTTCCTCTCCACTGGCGGTGACGGCACCGGATCTGGAGGTGGCAGCGACGGCTTCTTTCCTCTCTGTTTCTTCCTTCCCCCTCCTTTCTCTTCCACCGTCGGTGGTCTACTTCCCTTAGGTTCACCTTCGTCTACGCCGGGGTGGTGGTGGTGACGCCCAGATCGGCGGCATCGCCATTTCCACTTTTCTATTTTTCCTCTCGTTCACGATTTTTCCTTTCTCCTTTCCGTTTTCGTTTTCCTTTTCTCCCTCCTTTAGTGCCTTTCACCGTCACTGGCCCTTCCTTTCTTCCTTCTTGGTCGGCGACGATCCTTCCCCGTCTCCCTCTCTTCTCTTTTTTTTTTCTTTTCGGGTCTGCTATGCAAACCCCTTTTCTGTTTAACGCAGCAAGCTTCCCCGAGAAGCTTGCTGCAATTTCTTTTCTTTTTTTTAATATATATTTATTATTTTATATAATAATAACAACTATAATATATATAATTATTATACATATAACCATAATTGTATATATATAGATACACTATTTATAATATGTATTTAAATACATATTTTGTATCAAAAAATATATATATATATATACTTTTTACACTTTTAACACAAAATAATATTTATATTTATCCAAAGTATATTTATATTAAATCATTATATAAATATATAAAAATTATTTTTATTTCTTATTAAGTTTTGGATTCTAAATACCCAAAATTATTTTCTCCATTTTCTTATTTAATTTGGATTTCCATTTATCCAAATTAAATTTCCTCCTTAATTCCTTATTTCCAATTTAATTTTTCCTTTTCATTCCTTATTTAATTTGGATTTCAATTTGTCCAAATTAAATTTTTCGGATACCTTATATTTATTTAGAAAATTCTCGGTCTTCACAGCCTAGGTCCGATTATAGGTGTCCTAATGAAAATTACAAATGATGCATTAATGCTCTGAACTATTAGTGGAAATACATGTCATAACTTCAAAACCTTGGAAATTCCAATTTTTTTAAAACTATAATAATGTTAGCTTTAAATTGACATATATATTTTGAAATAAAAAAAAACTTAAGTAAGTCTTAATGTTTCATTCATATTGTAAATTTACTTTATCACACATGATTCTCTCAAACCATTTTAAGTGTTTATATCAAAAATTAAGACCATTATTTAATTGTATATTCTTATTGGTCTTAAAACTTTACAAAATGAGTTTGAATATTTTTAGTAAGTAATTTTCTCAAGAATATATTCACAAGTTTAGAAAATTACTTAATAAGTTTTTGGACTAAGTTTTCATTTGAGAAAGTCATGAAAAACTCCCATAAAATTCATAAATGTTTTACGGTGAATTAAAACCAAAGATCACATTATTTCTAACCCAAAATGGACCAAAAAAGTGTAGGTTCAAGATGAGGGATCGATCCTCTATTGGCAGAATACCTGGAAGACGTGGACTGAAGCATAGGATCGATCCCTTAACACGTGAAAAGCCTCCAACGGCTAGTTTCTGTGAGATACAATGGTAACTTTCGTTTTTGGCTCCACCCAACGTCAAGAATACGTTCAAGGGACTATAAATAGAGGCTTAGAAGCTCAAGAAACAAGAGAGAGCACCCAAGACATATCATTCTTCAATTTCTTCATCTTTTCCAAGTATCTCAAAGAGTTCAAGAGCTAAAATTCAATATCTTCTACTACTCTCAACATCTTTGTATTTTATAGCACAAATACTTTAGAGTTTCCATTCTAGAGCTTAACCATTATAATCACTTGCCTAACTAGTGGCCTTTCTTTGATTACATTCCTTGTAAACTCATTCACACCTTGTAAATGGGAGGTTTCTCTCAAGCCTTAGAAAAAGAAGGAGGTTTCTCTTGAACCTAGAAAAAGAGGGAGGTTATTCTTGAGCCTGCAAAAAGAGGAATTGTAATACAAATTCAAGTTAGTGGATTTAGGAAAAATCCTTGGGAGCATCTTAAAGTAAAAGACGTAGGCAAGGTTGTCAAACCTCTATAAATCGATTGTGTACATCTCTCTTTCCCTACTCTTTTTTATATTATGATTGTTGAATTGAATTTATATTGCATACTTAAGTAGCCTAGAGCACTTAGAAAACTTCAACATAGGCTAGAGAATTTAAAAAAATTGAAAAACAAACCTAAGAGTACCACAAAACCGATTCACCTCGCCCTCTCATTTTAGCTTATAGAGCCAACAATTGGTATCAGAGCTTGGGCTCGAGATTGATTTGGATTAACATCTATTGAATAAAACGATCATAAATGGCTCACTTGAATGTAGGCACACCCTTAGGAGAAGAGGGACACTTATTAGTTAGACCTCTACTTTTCAATAGAGAGAATTACTCATATTGGAAAATTATGATGATGTTGTTTGTGCAATCATATGACTATGAAGTGTGGAGTGTGTAGTTAATGGTCCCAAAATTCCAATGAAGAAAGTAGATGGAAAGGATGTCCCTAAGAGTGAGATGAGTGAGACACAAATGACATAAGATTGGCATAATTGAATGCCAAGGCTATGCATACTCTCTTTTGTGCATTAGGTCCCAATGAATATAATAGAGTCTCTCTATGTGAGAATGCCAAGCAAATATGGAACAAATTAGCCATTACATATGAAGGGACCAATCAAGTTAAAGAAACTAAAGTAGGAATGCTCACACATGATTATGAACTTTTTAGGATGAAAGAAGATGAGTCCATAAGTGATATGTTTACTAGGTTTAATGACATAATCAATGGACTTAAGGCTTTAGGCAAGACCTATTCCAATGTAGAAATGGTTAAGAAAATTTTGAATAGCTTGCCAAAATCTTGGGAGGCAAAGGTAACCGCAATAGAAGAATCTAAGGATCCTAACACCTTGTCTCTAGATGAGCTTATGGGCTCTCTACTCACACATGAAATGAAATTAAAGAGAAATGAAGTGCCTTCAAAGAAAGTAGGGGTGGCTCTTAAATCATCCACTCAAGAAATCATTAGAGATGATAGTGATGAGAGTGGAAATGAGGAAGAAAAGGAAATGGCAATGTTTGCCAAAAGATTTAATAGATTTATGAGAATAAGCAGAGAGAGAATGATAGGAGACATCAAAAAAGAGGGGTAATAAGAGGAGAGTCAAGTAGGAAAGAAAAAGACCCCTTAGTATGTTATGAATGTAATGAATCAGGTTACACTAAGCTAGATTGCTCCTTACTTAGGAAGGAAAAGGATAGGAAACCTAAGAAGAAAGCATTTGTGGTTGCGTGGAGTGATAATGATAGCTCTAATGAGGAAAACGTAGATGATGAGGTAGCCTACTCATGTTTTATTGCTATTAGTGATGATGAGGCTAATTCTAGTTCTAGTGAAGATAATATTTATACATTTGATGAGTTACAAAATGCTTTTAATGAATTAGCAAATGAATTTCAATGCATGAACTCTAAATATAAGAAAATCATTGCTAATTTGAAAATAGAAAAGGAAGCCTTGACAAAAGCTAAGCTAGAACTAGAGAAGAAATTAGAAGAGGCTAACTTGGAGATAAATGAGTTGAACAAAAAGAATACAAATTTGCATAACTCATTTTCTAGGTTTTATATGGGTCAACAAAAATTAGATCACATGATTGAGACCCAAAGAGCTTTCTTTGACAAAGATGGGCTAGGATATAATGCAATACATAAAGAAACTCATCGAAAGAATTTCCTTGTGAGCAAAAATACTATAAATGATTTATCCCTTACATGCTCACTATGCAATAGAATAGGACACTCATCACAAGCATGTAATTATAGAAAAACCACATTTAGAGGAAGAGTAGTTAAGACAATGTGGGTGCCAAAGAATGCTATAACTAAAAATGAATTGATCTTGAAATGGATCCCAAAGGGATCAAAAATTATTTGCACTAACACTCATGGACCTAAGAAAATTTGGGTACGAAAGCCATCTTGAAATTGTTTAGTGTAAGAGTGTTAGAGCATGGAGTTACAAATAAACAATGAAGTTCAAATGCTCTACACACCTCCATGGAGTTTGCTTGTGCCAATAAGAAAGAGAAAGAGCTTGGGAATCCATCTTTCTCAAGGTCACAACAATTCCTCAAAGGATAGCTCAAGATGGATTCAACAAATCAAGGCAAAACATTCTCAAGCAAATGAGCTTTGTAAGCTTAAATTCTATCTTTTCAAAACTCATATTTGCTAAAATTATTTGTGTGATTTAATGAGGCATTTTGTTGATGATCATTAATGCATGAATGAATGAAAGGCATGATAAATGATTTATTATTACTTTGTTGACAACGCTTGATGATTGGATAAAAAGCATGTAGAGGTGGCAAATGGGCGGGCTTGGACGGGTTCGATCTGAGTTATATTCGAGTTCGGGTTTTTTCGATTACGGGTTTTTTCAGTTTCGATTTTTCTCAGTTTCGAGTTTTATCGGTTTCGAGTTTTTTTGATTTTGGGTTTTTTCAGTTTCGGGTATTTTCGGTTCGGTTTTGGGTTCGATCCGATTTTAATCGGGTGGGCTTAGCGGGCTTAGTCAAATTATTTTAAAATTTTATAAATTATAAGTATTTTATAATTTTAAGTGTAATAATTAATTTAATTTTATATAGTTAAATAAAAATATAATAGAAATGCTAAATGAAGTTAAAATTTAAAAAATATTTATATAAATATAAATTTTTATGTTTTAATATTTTTATTACTTGACAATTATTATTTTTTTTAATTTCCTGTGATATTCACATGTGTTATAAAATATATAATTATATATTAATAATTTTAACTCTTAACAATAACTTATTGGGTTATTGTATTTTTTTAGGTCAACATTGGGCCATTGGAATTTAGACACTTTTAGTTCAATAAATTTCTTTTTTTTTTTAACTTTGTTTTATTAGCTTTTTTAATAATTATATTATATTTTTAATATAATTTTAAGTTTTTAAGAATTTTTTTACATTTATTTGGTCTTTTAAATACCAACATAATTAATAATTAAATTAAATCTAACCGCATAACTAGTTAATTAATTGTTCAATTATAATGTTGAATAAGATTATAGTATACATTAAAAAAATACTTAATATTATGAATAATTGGTCAATTAATTACCTCAATTTTATATTTATTTTGTTTTTAGTTTGTATATAAATCATAATATAACATTATTATATTAAATATAATCGTATTCATGCATATTAATTAATCAAATATCTCATTAAAAATTTAGAACGTCAAATTAAACAAGTTATATACACCAATTGACATTATGTTATAAATAATAACATTTGGTATAATCATATCATATACAGTTATACACCAATTGAGTACTATTTTTTTCATATTCACATTAACATAATAATATTAGATATACACCAATTCATTGGTTATCTAATTAAAATGTTAAATAGTAGATATTACTAAATTAATTAATATAATGCGAGTTATTTAAATATAATTAATAATAATACTAATAAAGTATAAAAACAAATTTTATTAAAATTACCACTTACACAGTAATACTACTCTAATATATTATTAAATTACACTTTAATTTACTATTAGAATTATTATTTGTATCCACACTTTAATTTTACATTTAATAGATAATAAATAAATTATTTTTAATAAATACTTAATTCTATCAAAATAATACTTACACACTAAGAGTTACATAATTTATTCTTAAAAGATTATTATAATATAATATATAAATCATTATTATAAGATACCAAATTAGTTTATTCATGTATAAGATTATTATAATATAATAAATAATTAATTACAAATAACTTGAATTATTAATGTCTTTTGTTTTAAGGCTAAAAATAAAATTACCACTAGCTTGATTTATAATTTTCTCTTTTAATGATGCCCAAGCTTATAAAAAAAATTGTACGTGTATTGTTTAATTTAATTACTTAACTTTTTCTAATCTTAAAAACTTGAATTTTAATTTTGAGATTAGGTTTTTTTTAATCTAAATTTAATATCTTTCTATACTTGAAACTTTAAGAAAATATAGTTTAAATTTAATTTTATTAAAAATATTTTTAATGTGTTGCACAAAATATCAAATTCAAAATTTCAAACAAATATTGAAATTATATAATTTTTTTATATATTTGATTTATTATTGTATGAAAATTAAAATTTTATTATAAAATAAAAATAATAATATGTTAAAATGATTTTTATAATAAAATCAAATGTTAAATTAATAATATATTTATTATTATAAATACAATAAGTATAATATTAAAGATTATT
The DNA here is from genome assembly GCA_032173925.1 of Heritiera fomes. Classification (NCBI taxonomy): domain Eukaryota; kingdom Viridiplantae; phylum Streptophyta; class Magnoliopsida; order Malvales; family Malvaceae; genus Heritiera; species Heritiera fomes. The sequence goes on along the minus strand of JAPDPM010000012.1, from coordinate 9,016,612 downwards.
TAATATCATATATTATGGTGTTTTAAATTAATTTATTTTAATTTAATTAAAAAGATTCAATATTTATTTTGCTGGTAATACATAATTGATAAAATTGTATAATAAATAATAATTGTTTTCAAATTTTAAACTTTTTAATTAAAAAAGTATATCAATTATTTATTTATTTTTAAATAATAATTATATAATTATAATTCGGGTTTTCTCGGGTTATAAATTCGATTTTTTACGGGTTTCGGGTCGGATTGGTCTCAGTCTCGGATCGTATCGGGCTCGGGTTATTCGGGTTCGGGTTGTGTCTGGTTTGGGTTTTTTCGGTTTTGAGCTTTTTCGATTTCGAGCTTTTTCGGTTACAGACTTTTTTGGTTACAGGCCTTTGACTTTTTTGGTCAATTCGGGCTGGTCCTGGTTCGGTTTCGGGTGGATTTGGGCAAGTTTTCGGGCTCGGGCCAGGGCCAATTTTTGCCACCTCTAAAAGCATGTAACATGATTTTGAAATGATTATTGGATTTTTGTAATTTGAGAAAGTTGGCAATGTGTTGATAATATATTTTCTTGCTCTAAAAATGTCAAATATGTTATGAATGCAAAATGCCATGTCATGAGCATTAATGAGGAATTTGTATATTAGAAATCATGGGATGATATTCACAAGTGTGGTGATTTGATGATATGTGCTTAAAATCTATGTGAACATGTTTGTTTTGGCTTATTTGTGTTTCTCAATGCTTTGGTTTTGCCAAAATATGCATAACCTTTAAAATGACCTCTGTTGAGACAAAAAATACATTTTATGGTGCAAATTCTTCCAAAATTGTGAAATCTATTGTTAAATGATTTTTCATGTTCATTCATACAAGTCCAAACTCATATTACACAAATGTTTAAACTTTTACTTGGACTTAAAATACTCAAAAATGAAATTTTGGCACCTCAAAAGTTGAATTTTCTGTCAAAATTCTGTAGAAATTGGATGAGGGATAGATCTCTCCACATGCAGGATCGATCCCCTTAGACAAAATGCAGAAAATCTGCGTTCTGGAATATAAGGATCGATCCCCTTACTCTGGGGATCGATCCCCCTAGGCAAAATGTGCCTATTTCTGCACTTTTAAGCAAAAATTAAGAAGTTTTCTTAATTTTCTTGATACCTTCTTTCTTCTCAACTTAAAATTCATTATTTTCAACTTCTTCTTGATGATCTTTTCAATTTGAATAATCATTTTGCATTGGTATTATTTTCAAGAATCAAATATCATTTTCATTGAGCTCGCAAGTGCAAAATCATTTTTCATGTTAAAAACACTCATGATTTGCATAAATCTTGAAATATATTTTCAATAAATGCTTAAACATAATTTTCAAGAATTATTTCAATGATTTGTGTATATATTTGAGAATTTGATGAACTTATGCATGATAGATATTGTTCACTTCTTTTGTTCATCTTAGTCAAGCATGCTTAGATCATTTTATCTCATAGCTTGACTCGCATATTCCCATTAGGCATCATGATATATTTTTGGTGGAATATAAATAATTAAAGGTTAATATATATATATATATATATATATATATATATATGCTTGAATGATAAAATGATCATAACTTGACCTTAATGATAAAATTCAAACATGACTTAGGTGAATGAACTATATGAAATACAAAAAGCTTTAGCTAAAGTCATAATTATCCTTGGCCTACAATTTGTGTTGATAAATGAATTTTAAATGTTCAAATGCATGAAATTTATCATTCATGAACTTAAATTTTTCTTATGGCCAAATTTTTAAAGAACTCAGGATTTAATGACAATATCAACATTCAAGAATAAATGCAAACTTAAACAAATACACTTTGGTTGATATCCATGCATTGAATGTTGAGTGTTTTGATATTGAACTTGCATGTTTGCTTAAGATGAATCAATGATCATGCCTATGAGATGAAAATATTAGTTTTTCATGAAATTATAGTTGACTTCACTCATAAATTGAAAATCTTAATGATAAAACACATTTTAGCTTGATAATATCGATTCACTTAGGTAAAGCCATTTTAGTTAAAATAGCATATACCCTCTAAAACCTTAAATGATGATAATAACTAGGGATATGGCTATTAAATGATTTAGATGAAAATCTTGAACCTTTATTTACTCATAATTAGTTGAGGTCTTGAATTGGAAAATGAGCATAGGATTTTTGTGCTTATAACTATGGAAGAAAATGTGTGTGCTTGAATGACTCAAATTCTTTAATCTTCCACATGATTAGATTTGTGCTTATGAATATGGATTAATGTTTCATGATAGTATGCTAATGTCCAATTAATCCATATGCATTATTGATCGTGTGTGTGATTGTGCTTTTGCATGTTTAACTTGATTATTCTCTTAAATCAACACATCACATATAACAATCAACATCATGCAAAATGATTAAGTCAATCATTGGTAACAATTGGTATGAGCTTTAAATTGACAATTATTCTCATGCTCTTTAGATTGAAATGACAAATAGGGAAGAATTAATATAAGACACTTTTGCATGATACACTATTGTGCTAAAATTTATGGTTAATTGATGTATGATTTAATTTTATGCACACTCTTTCTTGAAGATGATTTATGAGTTCATGCATATGATAGGTCATCTAATTTCAGCTCATAATCATGATGTATTGCCATGCACCTTAGTTGGACCTTAAAGAACATTTGATCTACTTAGGTGCTTGATAAGATTGAAATGAGCATGTTATAGAACTTAGTAGAAAATTTATAAACAACTTGCTTAATTGCTTACCAATTGGGAACTTCTTACACAATTATTTATAAACACATGGTATAGAATCTTCGCAATGTCCTTTGCATGCACAAACATTTCATACTCTTTAGGGACATTGACTTATTTATTTGTGTTATAAGTCTCATGTACTAACATATTTCTTGGTGAATGGAGCATATTTATCTGCTCTTACATAGCCATGATTTTAGGGGGAGCATAATTTTTATTTTTTTTTCTTTTTGCTATGACAAAAAGGGGGAGAAATAATGGGTTTGGAAAATTCTTTTGAAAACCATCGTAATATTTAGGGGGAGCTTTATATTTAAAATCATGTTTTATTTGAGGGGGAATATTTCATCAAAGAATTTTCAAAGCAAATTTACCTTAAGTTTTGTCATATCAAAAAGGGGGAGATTGTTAGTGTCACGACCCGTGACCACATTTCTCACCTTATTGTACACAACTTAACCGGTTGGGCTGTCTGTGATACTTCACTTGTACTGACTGTTAAACAATTTTACATAACATTGTTTATATTATACACATCCCTCATCGTAATTAATCAGATAAGTAGTACTGTTGACATGTCTAAATACAGAAAATAAATGATCATACCTCAAATAACTCAGTCGGTCTGTCACATTTTCCTTCGTGTACAGTCGGGATCCACAATCCAGTGAACTCACAATCATCAAAACCTGAAATGTTTAAAATTAAGGGGTGAGCAAAACCACGGCTCAATAAGGGAATTATATGCCTCACTTGATACTCAGCTTCCTGTATGCTGAAAATCTTTTTCTTTTTTCCTATGGGCTCTAGGCTCGCATGCAGAAAAGATACTACAGTCGGCTAGGGATCCGGATGGAGTAAGGTAGGTATTTTAGAATACCATACTTGTTCCGGAACCTAGAAGCAACTGTAGAGAGAGATTTTCATTTCGTTTTGAATTAATAAATCCTTTTCTTTTTCATTTCATAACCTTTTCATATTCTTTTCAAAATAATGTTTTTATGAAATAAAGCATTTAAATAAAATAATTAATATTCGTATATTCCTTAAAAAGAATATTAGTTAAATCATCATCTTATTTCTTTAAAACTCATTTCATGTTTTACTGTACTCTTTTAATTAGTACAGTACTTTAAATAGCAAAATAAGCTATTAAAATCTATTCCATTTATCAAATTAGCAAAGCAGTAAGTACTTCGATAGATTGGTCACTATACACGTTGATAAAACGATTACTATGTAAGTTAATAAATCAATCCATTCACAAAACAAAAATCCATAAAATTTAAGCGTATAGCTTAACTCTTTGAAAACAGTTCCAATATAACCGATTACTTAATCACTTTAGGCGTAAGCCCCAATTCACTGATTCAGTTACGACATCCATCCTAACTAGCAATGGAGTTAAGTGTCATATCGAGGAACTCGTGTAGCACGTAGGTCCTTCGGGATTCTAGAGGTGGCTCCCACGGTACAGAAATCGAGTCTTCACTCGGTTTGGCCTTTAGGACACAGACTTCTTACTAACACATCGAAACTCGTGTAGCACTTAGTTCTCAAAGGATTCTAGAGGTGGCTCCCCATACACTACAAAAAAATAGAGCATTAAAGACGGAATTTGTGACCGAAATTCCGTCACAAATTTTCAATTTTCGTTACTAATTATAATTAGTGACGAATTTGAGACGGAATATTCTGTCTCAAATTCCGTCTCTAAATTTAAAGTGGCTAAAAGTCTATCCGTCACAAAATTTTTTTTTCCGTTGCAAAATCCGTTACAAATTTGAGACAGATATTTGCGACTAAAATCTGTTTCTAAATTTTTTTTTCCGTCAGAAAAATTGTAATGAAACAAAAAAAAAATAGTTTTTTGCTACGCTTTTTGCATCGGATTTTGCAACTGATTTTTTCCGTTGCAAATTTTTGTGACAGAAATTCCGATACAATTTTTGTCACAAATTGTGACGGAAATTCCGTTTCTAAAAACTATTTTCTGTCACAAAAAATTAATTTATTAAAATTAAAAAAAATCAAATTCTACAATTTGTGACGAAATATTGGTAGAAAATTCCGTCTCAAAATAAGTTGCGATGAAATTTGTAACTAAAAATTCCGTATGTAATTTCATTTTTTTTGTCACAACAAATATATTATTAAAACAATATAAAAATTAAAGTTATGATTTGTAACAAAATTCTGTCACAAATTCCGTCAGAAAACTATGAAAAAAAATCATTTAAATTATTATTTCATAGCTATTGAAATTGTTGAATTTCATTAAAAAACAATTAATTTTGTAAGCTAAAATCTATTTTCCAAGTATACTTAAAATTGAATCCAATTAATTTACAATAAATATAGTTTAACAAAAAGATATACATTTAATATATACATAATTAAAGAAAAACCTTAAATATACATCTAATATCCACAAAATATGTACCAAACATCCATGCATAAACATTATATTCAATTCAGTACAAAAGCATGAAGTCCTATAACATCGTAGCGCTTCGTGAAGATGGTCTTTTTGCTTCAAAAAGTGATCGAACACCTATAACAAAATGAATTATTTTGTTAAATACAATTTAACAAAAATTCATACAATTAATATAGATTCAGACTGTAGCGAAAGGCGAACAGAAAAAGCAACCAATAGGGAAGTGTCTGTACACACATATATGTTTGATAAACAATGAGGATGAGTCTATACACACACATATATATGTACTTGATAGACAATAAAATGACTACTATGACTTTTTTGCTTCTATCAGGCATTCAAAGAAGAAAAGACTTCTGCTATCTCAAAACCTCAAATAATAGACAATGGAAATCATGGATCTTCAGAAGTATTATTCCATTAAGAGACTAGCACTTGCGGTAGGCAACCTAAAAAATAAAATAATAAAACTGCAAAAGTGGTAATAAATATAGCTCTTGTCCCTAAGTGGTGTAGCTGTAATAAATGTGTGTATATGAGGCATGATGAGGCCTATATTTATTAGAATAAATATTTATTAGAAAGAATCCACTTAACTGATTTAATTGTATATTTTTTTACTTAATTTACTGGTTGTGTATCATGCTTTATTTATGTAGATTATATATGTCGCATTTCGTGTTAATTAATATTTTTTATATATAATTATTTTCGATCAATATGATAAAGATATCAGATTGATTTAAAATTTTTTTTGCATGACATATATGAATATATTATTAAACCTAAAGGTTTCTTTTTATAATATTAATCATACATAAATTATGAGTGTAAAACTAATTAATTTTATACCATGGGATGATCGTCCCTCAAGTGTTTGTGTGCTTGTCAATATACATATCAAAATTCTAGTTAACATGGACAGCAGCTGGTGGTGCACCAGCTGGCTGCTGTCTTGCAGCTGGTGCACCACCAGCTGTTGTCTTGTGGCAACTGGTGCACCACCAGTTGCAGGACAGCAGCTGGTAGTGCACCAGCTGCAAGGCAGCAGCTAGTGGTGCACCACCAGTTGCTGTCCCGTGGCAGCTGGTGCATCACCAGCTGGTAGTGCACCAGCTGTAGGACAGCAGCTGGTGGTGCACAAGCTGGCTGCTGTCCTGCAGCTAGTGCACTACCAACTGCTGTCCTGTAGCTGGTGGTGCACCAGCTGCCACAGGACAGCTTTCATCCTGTTTAAACTAAGCAAGCAAGATTAAATTTTGTAAGGATAAGTGACAACAATTGGCTTCTACCAATTTATGATTGAGGTCTCATAGAGTTTGAATAAAAAGTCTATATAACCATAATTTACTATAGAGTAATTAAAAAGGTACTTATTAGAACTTAACAACAAAAGCATGCCATAATTTATCTTGCAAATGCACTAAAACTTCAGTTTGCATCTTGTTCTTTAGCTCAAGTTTATAAGTATGATTGGTTGTCTGTTGTTAACTAAAATATGATGCCTTTTCTTAAACTTATAGGTTTTTTTTTTTGCATGACAGATATGAATATATTATTAAACTTAAAGGTTTTTTTTATAATATTAATCATAGATAAATTATGAGTGTAAAACTAATTAATTTTTTACCATGGGATTTTATCTTCCCTCAAGTGTTTGTGTGCTTGTCAATATACATATCCAAATTGTAGTTAACATGGACAGCAGCTGGTGGTGCACCAGCTAGCTGCTGTCTTGTAGCTGGTGCACCACCAGCTGCTGTCCTGTGGCAACTAGTACACCACCACCTGTAGGACAGCAGTTGGTAGTGCACCAACTGCAGGACAGTAGCTGGTGGTGCACCACCAGTTGCTGTCCCGTGGCAGCTGGTGCACCAGTTGCTATCTCGTGGCAGCTGGTAGTGCATCATCAGCTGGTAGTGCACCAGCTGCAGGACAGCAGCTGGTGGTGCACAAGCTGGCTGCTGTCCTGCAGCTGGTGCACCACCAGCTGATGTCCTATAGCTGGTGGTACACCAACTACAATAGGACAGCTTTCATCCTGTTTAAACTAAGCAAGCAAGATTAAATTTTGTAAGGATAAGTGACAACAATTGGCTTCTACCAATTTATGATTGAGGTCTCATAGAGTTTGAATAAAAAGTCTATATAACCATAATTTACTATAGAGTAATTAAAAAGGTACTTATTAGAAGTTAACAACAAAAACATGCCATTATTTTCATCTTGCAAATGCACTAAAACTTCACTTTGAATCTTGTTCTTTAGCTCAAGATTATAAGTATGATTGGTTGTCTGGGTTAACTAAAATATGATCCTTTTCTTAAAACCTGAAAAATTTTTAGCTAAATCCAATGAATTTGTAAACCTTTTTCACTTGCCTAACAAATTTTCAGAGTACCCATGTTTCATTCATGCTTTGACAATCCAAAGAATGTACAAAGAGAAAATGCAAATCAACTCTATACATAGCAAAGTCAGACAACCCAAATAAGATAAAAAGTAGCATTATCCATGTGACAAATAAACTTGAAATAAAAAATAATAGCATATTTAAATTATTTTCCATTGTCATTATAGTTAGCATAAGTAGATAAACAAAGCAAGTTAGATCTAATATAAAAACATGAGCTGAGAAGATTAATTAAATAAGTAAATGTTATTATATATGAGACATACCTAAGTGTGAAGCTACTAATGTTACACTTATACTAGAAGTCTTTAGTTTCTTTACTTCTTCAGCAGCTTGTATGACACCAAAATATAATCCAGTTGCATGTCTTAAAAAAAAACTTACATATGCTATCATCAACAATACCAAATTAAAGGAAAACTTATATGCAGATAGAGGGAAAGAATGCATATGACAATAAACAAAATAGTCCTTACAACTATAAAAAACTTATTTAATTATATATATGTATTAAATAAGTTTGTTTCTTGGAAATTATTTGCTAAAGAGTTTTTGATGACAATAAAATTAGAATTTATATCCTTTTTCTTTGGTTCAAATAGAACTCTAAAGGAGACAGGCTCTACAGAGGAATGGCAGACAACCACATTGCAAAGTTTGGATTATAATCAGTGTAACGTCCACAAATAAATTTCCAAGAGGCCAAAGTAAGTTTCAATGCATCAATCCAAAAGAGCAAACTCACTCCTAGTAGCAAAGTTCTCTAATAGCTAGGCTCTTAGATAGAAAAGCACCACTCATCAAGGTCCAATTTGCTATTCATTACCCAAAAACTTGTTTGAGGAAAGATTCATTTTGCTCTGGTTGTGCTTGTGCAAGATACTAGCATTTACATAGTTTTTGCCTATATCCATTCCCAGACAACAACTTACCGTTGCATAGTTTTTTGCCTATATCCATTCCCAAACAACAACTTACCGTTGCCCTACTCTTGATATGCGTTTACTGAAACTCTATAATGATACATCAGTATGCACTCTTTTACTTAATTTTTAAAACACAAAATGAGTATACAAAAAGCAACTAGCTCATGCAACATTGCTCCTTTGAATCAAGATTCTTTATAAGCTATTCTCACGGAAGCTTGAAATTACATTTGTATGTTACAGTAAATAGTGCAAGGTGCAACTATTACAATATATCATTCATTCGTTTTGTAATACATATATATAAACAAACTTATTTAATTATAAAAAATAATGTAAGAAAGATATGATTTACAATAATTATTCTAATTTCAGTGATGGAACAAACAGGACAGCAGCTGGTGCACCACCAGCAGGTCTTGAATCAACATAAAAATTAAATGAGCAATTCATTTACAATAATGAAGCAAATCAAGAAAGAATTAATAAAACAACTAAAAATACAATTCATTTTTTTGCAACTATAAAAACCTCACTTTCTAACAGTAGTATTAGAAATAAAAATGCAAAATCCTAAGTATGCAAATCAGTTGTTGTCCTGCAGCTGGTGTACCAACAGCTGCTGTCTTGTGGCAGCAGGTGCACCAGCAGTTGCTGTCCTGTGGCAACAGGTGGTGCACTAGCTGCAGGACAGCTGCTGTTGGTGCACTTGCTGCCACAGGGACAGCAGCTGGTGCACCACCACCTGCTGTCCTGTGGCAACACATGCACCACCAGCTGTAGGACAGTAGCTGCTTTTGATTTATCTGCCACAGGACAGCAGCTAGTGGTGCACCAGCTGCAGGACAGTAGCTGGTGGTGCACCTGTTACTACAAGACAGCAGCTACTGTCCTGTGGTAGCAGGTGCACCACCAGCTGCTGTCTTGTGGCAGCACGTGCACCACCAGCTGCAGGACAGCAGTTGCTTTTGATTTATCTGCCACAGGACAGCAGTTGGTGGTGCACCTGCTGCTGCAAGACAGCAGCTGCTGTCCTGTGGCAGCAGGTGCTCCACTAGCTGCTGTCTTGCAGCTGGTGCACCACCAATTTTGGCTAATCTGTAAAAACGCCACATAATGGAAGAAGCAATATGTTTCCGATGTAAAGAAGGGGAGGAACATCAAATTGGTTACAAATTTATTCTCACCATCAAACTAGGCTAAATTCTTATTGGTTTTAAGGCTATGATAGTAGGAAATGACCATATGGATCCATAAAGAAAGGAAAACCAGATCAGTTAAATTGGGTGACAAATTTATTCTCACTATCAGTAAGCATCCAAAAACCTTACCGGTTTTATTTGTTTCTACTTCTTCAGTTACAATCACATATAGATCTTTACTACAAGGGAGGCATAATTTTTGTTAATGCATAATAATTTGTGGCATCTACTACTAGAATAATAAGACAGAAATAATTACCCAAGCTGTTAAGGTGCAATATAACCATAAACTCGGCCAGAAATAACAAACTGATACCTATCCAAACCCACCAAATATGTAACAAGCAAAAAAAAAAATTTCCAGTAGAAGTTGAACCCATTTATTCAAGATCAAGATAAAGTATAAGATCATTACCTGAGATCTGAAACAAAACTAATTTCGGCATATATCTTAATTCGCCAACCAAATGAAGCCAAAAGAGTGATCGATTTTATGGTTCAACACCAAAAAGTGAACACCTAAAACATAAGAAAAATGTATTTATCATTTTATAATTTAACAGAAATCCATGTATTTAATACACATACACATGCAGTGTTCTTTCTTACATATATACATACATACATGCATGCCTTTCACACATCCATCCATCCATCCATACATGCATATAAACAAATCCATTTAACATCCACAACAATTGCATCCAAGTTCAATCCACAAATATATATGCATGACGTCAAATAAGATAAAAAGAAAAAGAAAAGCTTACTTTATAGTGCTTCATAAAGATGGTTCAGCTCCATAATTGGAAGGACCAGCTCTAGGATGAGAATGTCCAACTCCCGGTGAATGTTGCATCTGAATGATTTGGGTCAATCTAACCAAAACATCTTTGATTTCATTTTGAGTTTGAACAAGTCTATCCTGTCCTTTTGTCAAGGTTTCCATTCGAGCTTCCATATCATTCATTCGTTGACTAATTGCCGATGATGCACAAATTGAGGACATAGATCTCGGTGAAGAGGGTACTGATGAGTCAAACAAATGGCTGCTATGTGGCCTAGCTCCAAAACCGTAGACGTGTGTACGGGTAGTCTTTATTCCTCCAATGGAATTATACCACGCTTCTGCATCAAACTCGGGATGAGAAGAGACATCTTCACCATACTTCTCACACAATAAATTAGTATATTTTTCCTACAATGAAAAAAAAAGAAACTATTATATAACATAATGAGAGAAAACAAGCAAATATAATAAAAATTAATTCACGTACCCTGACAGCTTTTGATTTATTATCCACAAATTCGCCCACTCCACCACCTCATTTGTGGGTTCGCTCAAAAATTTCTTTGTATGTTGGTTGTCGATCCAACTTTTTTTCCTGCACATAAAATGTTTAAAACAATCAACCTTAAACAAAATATAATAGGCATGAACGATTGTCAAAGTTAAAAATTTGTCATTACTTACCATCCTACGCGCATGAACCAAAAATGGAATCGAACCACTTGTATGCTTTGTCATTGTACCTTCTTTCATTGTCAATCGATTTTGCTTTGCTTTTTGCGATTTAAGTTCCTATTCCTCTATCCCCCACACATCAATCAATTGATCCCAGACTTGAACACTAATCCATGGTGACAAATTATAACCTTTGCAATCTTTTATCCGATTCATGCCAAAATGTGCCATTGCTTTTTTCCTTTCTAACTGCATTACATTCTTGAAACGTGATATGCATGTGTTATCAAATATTTCATGCACAATCTCTGTGTCCTCCAAAGGCCACGAAAAAAAGTTCTGCATTTAGAAGCAAACATTATAGTTTAATTAAATTTAGTAAAAGAAAAAAATGCATGCCATAAATAAATCACCTTAGATTAAATTGACATATATACCTGAAATTTTACCCACATTTGGGTTTTCACTTCATTTGGAACTTTCTTCCATGTCGGCCACAGATCAGAATAAAACTCTTTAATCATCGTTGTAATGACTCGAACAGGTCGAACTTCCAAAAAAACACTATCACAAGATACTTAAATAAGTTTAAAAAGCATGAGGTTTTAATAAACTTAATACAAAAAAAAATTAAAGAATACATTACCTGTTTCCTATACAAGTAATCGGTGTTTTGTGGTCTAGATTTCTTGGAGGAGGCATTCCTTAATTTGGACCTCTTGTCCGCTTTCTACTGCTCGCCCCACTACTAGTAGCAGTCGATGAGTCTGTTTGATGTGGCTCAACGGGAGTATGGTCAGCCGATATTCCCTGATTGATCTCTAAACCCTCAGTTAGTGGTACCTCGACTGATGCACTCTCCGACGATGGGCCTTGGGTAGATGCACGTTGAACAGATGTGCACTGGGTAGATGGGCCCTCAGTAGATGGGTGTTAGGGAGGTTGGCCCTCCAAAGATGTGCACTGGGTTGATGGACCCTCGATAGATGGGCGCTGCAGAAGTGGGCCTTCCAACGATGTGCACTGCACAGGTGGGTGCTGGGCAAGTAGGCCCTCAATAGATGTGCGCTGGGTAGGTGGGACTTGGGTAGATGGCTGCTGGGCAGGAGGGTCTTTAGCAACTGGATCTATCTCCTCATCATCCGACTCTTCAGATGGAAACAACCTTTTCTCTAAGTCAACTGCTGGAGTTTGAGATCGAGAAGTTGGCCTGAAATAGGTTTTCCAACCCGATGAAGGAAACCCTGCACGACGAACATTCTTACTTGCCGATTTCCCATATCTGCCCATTATAACTGCAACACAAACAATTGAAATGCAAATATCAGTAAATAACCTAGACTAAATTACTAAAATACAAAAGTAATAAAGAATATAAACAATAACAAACGTAAAAGTTGAATTAATGCTTAAACTTATAGTAAATTAATTAGGAAAAGCCTAAAATAATAACAACATGATTAATTAAAAAAACCTCATCATCATCGTCATCGTCATCCTCCTCATCATCGTCATCGTCATCATCATCGTCACCGTCATTGGCATCGCCACAGTCGTCATCGTCCTCATCGTCATTGTCGTCATCGTCCTCGTCGTCATCTTTTACTTCTACTTTTACTTCTACTTCTATTTCTTCTTCCATGGAATTAACCTCTTCATACTCACTGTGAACTAGAATAGCTGGATTGTCAAGTTCCTCTGAGTATGTAACAACTGTTGGGTGTGACATGTGAAGTTCTTGGTAAACCCCATTATTTAAATCAAGTATGTTCAAATCATGGTTCTGAAGCTGAAATCTAGATCTTGCTTTTGTCTTGAACACAGCCCACCAATCACGACGATCTCGTCTTCTAGATGGATAAGGACTAAAATACACTTGTTGACTTTGTTCAGCTAATATAAAAGGTTCATTGCTAGCAAGAATAGACTTATGCTTGATTTCAACAAGACCATGATGGGGATGAACGCAAACCCCTCATTCGGTATCAAACCAATGGCGCTTAAAAAGTACAACTTGATTTCCAATGCCAAAGTATTCTAACTTGAGTACATCTATCAAGATACCATAAAAGTCACGTTCTAAATCATTGTAACAATTGCCTTTCACACAAATACACTATTCATTGTTTTTCGAGATCTCCCATAGTCTAATATATGAAACTTAAAACCATTTACAAAATATCCTTCATAAGTCCTTGCCCTACGCGAAGGACCTTGAGATAGGTCAATGATACGCTGATCTATTTCATTACCCCGTTCACGAACCTAAAAGAAATTGTATCCTGACATTAGTGAAATGCATTCTTATTTTATAATAGCCAATTTTGATATATTTAAATAACTTACAAAATGTTTAAACCATTTCGTAAAATGAGCTTGACGTGTTTTCTCCAATTGAAAATCATCGATGTTTGGCTCATCTCTTTTAACCATCTCATCAAATATCCTACATTTTAAAATAATATTAAAAGTGTAATGCCAAAAAAATGAGAAATAAATTAATTTACGTCTATATACTTACCCAATGTATGGGACTATTTCTTCACAATTCATTAACACATAAATGGACGCTGCATCATATTCATCTTCACTCAAATATCGAGCATTATTCTTTGTCCGCCCAAGTGGTTGTCCAAGAGGTTTGAAAATCGACAAACACCCCATAAGATCCACGTCTCCTCCATCATCATTACGTGGCGGACGAGTTAACTTAGTTGCAATATCGGGTTCGAAATATAAGGCACAAAATGATGCAATCTCTTCCCTCATATATGCCTCACATATAGACCCTTCAATGCGTGCTTTATTTTTCACCTTCTTTTTTAGATTGTGCAAAAACCTATTTCAAGAATAAAACCATTAAAATATAATTTGTATAGAAAGTGTTTTATTAATGTAAACATGGCTAACTCAAATATCTATGTTTATTACCTCTCAAATGGGTACATCCATCGATATTGCATAGGTCCTCCAACTTTTGCCTCGTAAGGTAAGTGAATCAGTAGATGCTCCATACAATCAAAAAAAGCTGGAGGAAAAATTTTCTCTAATTTGCATATGGTTTCTACAATATTGCTTTACAAATGTTCCATGTGACCTACATGTATTTCAATGGAGCATATGTCTCGAAAAAAATTAGAAAGCTCAGTAATTACATCCCATATTGAGTTTGGGACCAAATCTCGAAAAGCAATTGGAAGTAAACGTTGCATAAACACATGACAATCGTGGCTTTTCATTCCATAGAACTTGCATTCTTCAACGTTTACGCATCGAGCAATGTTTGATGCAAAGCCATCAGGAAGCCTCAACTCTTTTACCCATTTACACACTCGTTTTTTATCCTCATTGCTTAATGTGAACGAAGCTTTAGGCTTCAGTGTTTTTCCATTTGTTTTCACTAATTCCAATTCTTTTCGTCTACAAATCAATGCCAAATCCAATCTTGCCTTTGTGTTATCCTTAGTTTTCCCCTTAACATCCATCATGGTATTGAATACATTGTCAAACACGTTTTTTTCAATATGCATGACGTCCAAGTTGTGACGAATAAGATTGGTATGCCAATAAGGAAACTCCAAAATATGCTCTTCTTTGCCCAATTATGAGTTACTCCGAAACCTCGAGGTTTTTGTTGATCACATCTAGCACCGAATGTTAATTCTTCAATGTTATCTAGCTGGCACAATAATTCTTCACCTGACAATCTCACAATCGGAGGATCATGATCAACCCTTTTTGTAAATTGTCTCTTTGCCTTCTAAAAGGATGATTAGGAGGCAAAAATCTACGATGACAATCGAAAAAGCAAGGCTTTTTTCCATTTTGCAATCTAAAGGCTTTTGTATGTTCCATGCAATATGGACAAGATAATCTGCCATGGGTACTCCACCCAGACAACATCCCATAGGTAGGAAAGTCATTAATTGTCCATAGTAATGCAGCCCTTAACACAAAATTTTGCTTTCTATGAGCATCATAAGTCTGAATACCATCTTCCCATAAGATTTTTAACTCATCTATCAAAGGCCTCAAGAAAATATCTATGTTTTGTGATGGATTATATCTTCCCGGAATTATCATATTTAAGAACAAATATGGTTGCTTCATACACATCCAGGGAGGTAAATTGTAAACAGCAATCATTACTAGCCAACATGAGTATGACCTTGCTACTGGCCCAAACGGAGAGAATCCATCAGCACATAGACCCAATCTAACATTTCGAGGTTCGGAAGCAAAAAATTGATGAGTGTGATTGAAATGCTGCCAAGCCTCACCATCAACAGGGTGATTGAGCACTCCATATGAATTTTGATTGTGTGCATGCCATGTCATAAACTTGGCAGTTGCAGCTGACATGTAAAGCCTCTGAAGTCTTGGGATTAATGGCAGATAACGCAAAACCTTGAAGGGAATCTTCTTCCCTCTTGCCCCACTAGATTTATATCTAGGATGCCCACATACCGGACAAGACATTAACTCAACATATTCTTTACGATATAATATGCAATTATTCTTGCATGCATCTATTTTAGTATAACCTAGACCAAATTTTTCCATTTTCTTCTTCATTTCATAAAAGTTTATTGGCAAATTATTATTTTCTGGCAGCATACCCTTCACAATCTCAATCATGCGATTAAAACAAGCATCACTCACATTAAACTCCGACTTGCAATTTATAAGTTGCGAGACAGCAGATAAAGTGGTGTGCTTTGTACAACCAGACCATAAAGGTTCATTCGCATCATTCAACAATGAATAAAAGTATTCATTCGATGAATTTGGTTGTTGCACATCGAATCTTGACTCATTAGCATTTGAGTTCGAATAAAAAACATCTATCACCATTCTACCATATGAATTTTGCTCTTCATATACTTCAAAAATAAGATCCCAAAACCCATCTCTACTTGTTGAAGACTGATCATGTCGAACTTCTCCATGTTTATCCCAAATGGTATAACCAATACAAAAACCTTTGTAAAAAAGATGTTCCCGCACCTTATCTGCTTCCAAAAAATATCTATTTTGACATTTTGTGCAAGGGCATTTTATTCTATTTCCACTTGCAAACTCCACATTAGAAAATGCAAAACCAATGAACTCTTCAACCCTATTCAAATACTCTTCAGTAATATAACCATTTTCATCTAACCGACAATACATCCAAGATCTATCTTTATCCATTTTGCACAATTAAATAAATCACTGCAAAAAAAATTATGACATCTAATCTTAATTCAATATAACTACAAAACAAATTCAACAAACCAATCCCACAATATAGTATAACCGTAAAACCAAAATTCTAAATTAATCATAAATATTAAAATTTCACCAATTCAATAACCACAAACAAGCAAATTTTTAATACATATATATATAAACAAATTTATTTAATCGCATATATCATAAAATAAGAAAGATAGGATTTTGAATTTACCAACAATTTCTCGATAGAATACTCCTTAATTCCAATTCTGAAATTCCTGCAATGATAAAAATTCAAATATTAAACATTTAATCAAAAATAAAATGCATTTAGGTAGCAAAATGATAATAAATATACATTATTATTATTGTAAAATTTAGCAGAAAATTAGCTTGCTCTGAATTTTTAAGGTGAAAGAAAACAGAAGTGAGACATTTTCTTAAAAAATAAAAATTCCACCCCAACCATTCAACTAATAAAAAACAAAACCATTGGTGGACACCATTACTTTTCATCATATGGGGGAGATGCTTGGTAGTTTGTTTAGTGCCAATGATTCCTTCTACTCTCTCTTTTTCATTCGAACCTTTACATCATTTCTATTCATTTATAATTTTTTCAGTTATTATTACTTTAATAGGTTTAAAGTTCTTCTTTTTTGAGCCACAACATTTAGGTGGGACCTTGGGTACGAATTTTATGAATGGCTAAATGTAAAATTTGCAGCAGTTGTCCTTAACAGCTAAAGTTGACCTAATGG
This sequence comes from Heritiera fomes, assembly GCA_032173925.1. NCBI lineage: Eukaryota > Viridiplantae > Streptophyta > Magnoliopsida > Malvales > Malvaceae > Heritiera > Heritiera fomes. The sequence continues at coordinate 8,999,390 of JAPDPM010000012.1, read as the reverse complement.
AAATATGGTAGTCCAACTTGATATAGAATTGCAAGACAACATGCCAGTTGCATAGCTCTTGCCATGTTTCAACCTCACATAACAGATCCCCAACCCCGTTTCTTGCTTTAAAGTTTACATGGTATGTCATACAATTCAATACCATGTAGAATTTGAAAAGTAATGGAAAAAAATTGAGGGTTATTGCAATGCTAAGTCAGTATCTGCTTAAATCTCATAAAATCTAGGCAAAAAGGATTCTGTATTAACAATATTTCATGGAGGAGAAAGGTTACTGCAACTTCAAATAAATCTCCTAAAATTATCCTAGGTTATATCTAAAAGCAGGCAAGGCTGATGCAGAGGCAGAGCGGCGTTATTGGCCATCAACTGTTGTGGCTGGTGTCATTATTATGGCTTGTATAGATGGCAATCAGCATGGATTGTACCACCAAGTCATTGAGGTAAAAAATATTACACTCAGCATCATTAACTGCTGTTAAAGGATGCACAAGCTTCAAATTGCCTAACATAAAACAAAGATTTCACACCAATAAATAAATAAATCCTTGTATAAAAGGATACACAATAACTATTTTTCTCTCACATTTTGCAGCATATATATTGATTTAATCATTCTTCTACTTGAAAAATCAAATTTATTTACACAATGTCTTTGTTCTATCTCTCACTAATCTATATAATGATATTGTCAGTAAAAAGTCTCATAGATCCTAGAATCACACTACTCTTTGTTTTTGCAAATTCACATGAGAACCAGAGATAATGATTTGCCTAAATGCATGATGGTATGGCTACTAAACAATGGAATTATACTATAAAACATTCCTCTTTTCCATCATTAATTTTCTCTTAATGCTTGATAATGCTGGTGATTCATAATCATTTACTGCTCGACCTTTCTGCTCTTTTCATATTTGTCATTGGTTCACTATCAAATTCACTGATAATGTTGATTAAACAGAGCTTGGATTGGTTGGTACAATATGTAAGATAGCACAGTGGCAGAGAAAGGAACCTTAACATCATTTACCATTACCATTCTTTTTCTATATCACAAGCATTTGGTTTTTGGATTGAAGGTGGGTGACAAAGACCTCAGTAAAGCTGATCAAACCACAAGGTACAGGTAAATGAAGTCCACTCCCTCCCAACCCGACAACCCCCCTTTTTTCAAAAAAAAAAAGAACAACAGATTAACAGTATACTATATTCATTTCAACTCACTGTGGAAGGAAATCTGTTGTAAGTTGTTCATAATTGTAGCTCATGTGAAGTAGAACATATAAAACTATTATTTTTTGCATGTTCAAGAACTGCAAGTGTAGTGTAGTCCTCCATTGAAAATTTTGTTACTAAACATGATGCAATGACAGACTTATATAACTGCAGAAATAAGAATATGCCTTTTTTTCCTTGGTGTTTCCTCTCATGTTCTTAAGTTAGTTTTTAAAATCCCATTTGCAAGCCATTCAAGATAAAATAGACATAAATTTTGCTTAAAGGAGCAACTAAAGCACTGAACTATCTCAATTGTTCATCTAATTTTCTATTAAGAGGTGGATTAATCCTGTCAAATTGAGAATAAGATCCTAACTTGAAAATTTTTCTATCCCAATTTTCCCTAGGTTTTGAGCCAATTTTTTATAAAAAAAATCAGAATCAATATGAGAGGAGATATACCAGTAGTGATAATCTGTCCAGGGAGTAGGCTGTGACCGGCAGCAGCTGCTTCTCTCGACACTGTCACTGTAGAGGCGCGAAAGGGAGAGGCAGTGGGGAGGCGCGCAGGGGAGTTCGAGGCGGTAGCGAGGAGCGAGAAGGGAAGCTAGCTTGACGTCGACACCGGATGTAGGTTGGTGTGGCCAGCGGGAGGGGTCGGGGTAAAGGATATTCTGATTGGTTTTGTCCTGTTTTTCTTCTCAGCTAACGGGAAACAGGGCAAAATGGTTGGGGCGGTGAGGGAGGCCGATTGGGTGAGGGATTTTGCCTGGGTTTTGTTTTGTTTTTTTTTTCTTTCTCAGCTAACGGGAAACGGGGCAAAATGGCTGGGGAGGTGAGGGAAGCCGATTGGGTGAGGGATTTTGCCTGGGTTTTGTTTTGTTTTTTTTTTCTTTCTCAATTAACGGGAAACGGGGCAAAATGGCTGGGGCGGTGAGGGAGGCCGAATGGGTGAGGAATAAGCTTGGTTTTGGTTTTTTTTCTTTCATTGCTAACGGGAAATGAGAAATTGAAGAAGCTCGTTGGCGGTAAACTACAGTGATACGCGGGAAGTGAAGAAAAATTTTTAGATGGATTTTTGGTAGCAAAATCTGTCACAAAATTTTCATATATTTATAATATCAATTAAATAATATTATCTCATTTAGAAAATAACAATATTACAGTTTTTTGTATTAAAATGATATTTTTTAGCAGGAAAAAATGATATTATTTATAATTTATTTACTCAAAACATTATTATACAACATTAAACTAAAAAAAATTATTATATTATATTTTATAATATAATTTATAATATTAATTTATATACTATAATATTAGAGACGGATTTTGAGACGGAAAATTCCATCTCAAACTAAAGGAAAAAATGTTTTAAGAGTTTTGAGACGGAAAATTCCGTCTCAGAATCCGATTCTAATATTAGAGACGGATTTTGAGACGGAATTTTCTGTCTCAAATTAACCCAAATAGAGGAAAAACGTTTTAAGAGTTTTGAGACGGAAAATTCCGTCTCAAAATCCGATTCTAATATTACAAACAGATTTTGAGACGGAATTTCTGTCTCAAAACTCTTAAAACGTTTTTTTTCTTTATTTGGGTTAATTTGAGACGGAAAATTCCGTCTTAAAATCTGTCTCTAATATTAAAATCGGATTTTGAGACGAAATTTTCTGTCTCAAATTAACTCAGATAAAGAAAAAAAACGTTTTAAGGGATTTGAGACGGAAAATTCCGTCTCAAAATCTGTCTCTAATATTAGAATCGGATTTTAAGAAGGAATTTTCCGTCTCAAATTAACCCAAATAAAGAAAAAACATTTTTAAGAGTTTTGAGACGGAAAACTCCGTCTCAAAATCCGATTCTAATATTAGAGATGGATTTTGAGACGAAATTTTCTGTCTCAAATTAACCCAATAAAGAAAAAAAACATTGTAAGAGTTTTGAGACGAAAAATTCCGTCTCAAAATCCGTCTCTAATATTAGAATCGGATTTTGAGATGGAATTTTCTGTCTCAAATTAACTCAAATTAAGAAGAACACATTGTAAGAGTTTTGAGACGGAAAATTCCGTCTCAAAATCCGTCTCTAATATTAGAATCGGATTTTGAGACGGAATTTTTCGTCTCAAATTAACTCAAATAAAGAAAAAACATTGTAAGAGTTTTGAGACGGAAAATTCCGTCTCAAAATCCGTCTCTAATATTAGAATCGGATTTTGAGACGGAGTTTTCCGTCTCAAATTAAAACTCTGTCTCAAATTAACTCAAATAAAGAAAAAAACATTGTAAGGGTTTTGAGACGGAAAATTCCGTCTCAAAATCCGATTCTAATATTAGAGACGGATTTTGAGACGGAATTTTTCATCTCAAATTAACTCAGATAAAGAAAAAAAACGTTTCAAGGGTTTTGAAACAGAAAATTCCGTCTCAAAATCTGTCTCTAATATTAGAATCAGATTTTGAGACGGAATTTTCCGTCTCAAATTAACCCAAATAAAGAAAAAACATTTTTAAGAGTTTTGAGACGGAGAATTCCGTCTCAAAATCCGATTATAATATTAGAGACGGATTTTGAGACGGAATTTTCCGTCTCAAATTAACCCATTTAAAGAAAAAAACGTTTTAAGGGTTTTGAGACGGAAAATTCCGTCTTAAAATCCGTCTCTAATATTAGAATCGGATTTTGAGACGGAATTTTCCGTCTCAAATTAACCCAAATAAAGAAAAAAAACATTTTTAAGAGTTTTGAGACGGAAAATTCTGTCTCAAAATCCATCTCTAATATTAGAATCAGATTTTGAGACGGAATTTTCCGTCTCAAATTAACTCAGATAAAGAAAAAAAACGTTTCAAGGGTTTTGAGACGGAAAATTCCGTCTCTAATATTATAATCGGATTTTGAGACGGAATTTTCCGTCTCAAATTAACCCAAATAAAGAAAAAACATTTTTAAGAGTTTTGAGACGAAAAATTCCGTCTCAAAATCCGATTCTAATATTAGAGACGGATTTTGAGACGGAATTTTCTGTCTCAAATTAACCCGAATAAAGAAAAAAATGTTTTAAGGGTTTTGAGACGGAAAATTCCGTCTCAAAATCCGTCTCTAATATTAGAATCGGATTTTGAGACGGAATTTTCCGTCTCAAAACCCTTAAAACGTTTTTTTTCTTTATTTGGGTTAATTTGAGACGGAAAATTCCATCTCAAAATCCGTCTCTAATATTAGAATCGGATTTTGAGACGGAATTTTCCGTCTCAAAACCCTTAAAACGTTTTTTTCTTTATTTGGGTTAATTTGAGACGGAAAATTCCGTCTCAAAATCCGTCTCTAATATTAGAATCTGATTTTGAGACGGAATTTTCTGTCACAAAATTCATCATAAATTTGGCGGGATATCACACTATTCACTCGCGCCTCTTTAGCTTCGGAATTTGTGACAGAATTTATTCTGTTACAAATTTGTAATGGTTTTTCCGTAAAAAATCCGTAGCTAAATTTGTCACTATTACTTTTCTTGGTTCCGTTACTAATTCGTTGCAAATCCATTGCTAATCCGTTGCAAATCCATTGCAAATTTGTAAGAACTTGTGACAGAAATTTCCATCTCAAAAATTCTGTCACTGAAAGTCCAATTTCTTGTAGTGATAGTTCACGAAGAATCTATGTAGCACTTAGGTCCATTGAGTTCTCTAGAGGTGGCTCAAACGGTACAGAAACTTCTTACTAACACATCGGAACTCGTGTAGCACTTAGTGCTCAAAGGATTCTAGAGGTGGCTCCCCATAGTTCACTAAGAATCTATGTGGCACTTAGGTCACTTGAGTCTTCTAGAGGTGGCTCACACGGTACAAAGATCGAGTCTTTACTCGGGTTGGCTTTTATGCCGTATATACTTTCCACTATCTTATCAGAACTCATGCAGTACTTATAATCTAATATTCCATTTAAGACCATAGTAAGAATATTAGATTTATCATTTCTTTCTTTTTGAAAACATATTACATGTTCATATCACATGTCTTATGAAAATCATCTCACAGTACTAAAATCAGTACCGAAATGAGCATTTTGTAAAAATGCTATAAATCAATTGATTTTCTTCTCATATTATATAAAACATGTTCTTTTCACATGTCACGCAATCATATATCACATTTTTCCGTTTTACATATTCCATATCACGTAAAACACTTTCCTTTTTAACATATCACCTATCATTTATGGAGTCTAAGATAGATATCAATCTTATCATACTATAAACCCCGGAGGGTAAAGAAATAAACCGGTCAAATCTATGACCATAATCTATATTGTCCTCGGTGGATCACGGATCAGGTGTCGACCGGGACTAAACATATCACATATCATGCATCAGCATGATAGGAATGCCAACCAGTCTCAAAACCGTAGTTTCATCATAAAATAAACCTTTATGAAATTTATATAAATATATAATTCCATAATTTAAAACCATAAGGGTTAAAATCCTTTAGTGAATATTTATAAAAATATTCATAAAAATATTCACTGTATTTCATTTCATCTTTCACCTCGTATTATGTGTAATTTATCTATTCCGAGAATTTTCGGTGGTTTCATTATCACCATTCTCGAATACATGAATATTTTAAAATTCCATCTCATTATATTCATGTTTTATGAAATTTAGTAATTTCCTCATGTTTCGTGATTTAATATCGATTTTCGGAAATAAAATCATTTAATATGATTTTATAAAGTTTTTCTAAAATTTTCGGCAGCATAACGACTGCCAATTTACTAACCTCCTGCACGAAAAATACAGTTTTAAATTTCCAGCCAGTACTTCATCCCAAAATTTTCAACCAATCATGCATCATAATAATTTTCATAAAATATTTGCATAAAATATTTCAAATTAAAATATGCAGACTGAATATCCTTACAGTGCTGCACATGCATCCCTTACCTTTTTTTTCCAGGTCGGCAACTTCCTCTTATCGATCGTGCCCACACTCCATCTCTCTCGATTCCTTATCCCGATCGCTGAAAATAATTTCTGGAAATAAAAATTCTAAATTTTAGAATTTTTTCATAATTTATTAAATTTTTCTGAAATTTATTTTCCTGGAATTTTTTCCCGAATTTCAGTAAATTTCCGAGTTGTCGAATTTCCGGGAATCTTCGAATTCCCGAAATTCTCCTTTTTCTTCTTTTTCTTCCTTTTTCCTCTTTTTCTTCCTTTCTCTTTCTTTTTCTTTTTCCTTTTTCTTTTCTTCTAGCCGGACCGGTTCAATGCCTCCTCCCGCCGATTCGGCTATCGGCGGTCCTCCTTTCCGCTGGTTCACGCCTCCTACAGCTGGCCGACGTTGCGGGGATGCCAGATCTGTTCTCCGTTTCGCCCCATCACCGGTGATGGCGCCGGATCTGGGCCAGTGGGTTTTCGGTCCTTTCTCCTCTGTTTCTTCCTTCCTCCGCCTTCGTTGGCCTCTCCGATGGCCTCTATCCTCTTCCTCTCCCTCCGACGGTGCTTCGGTGGCAGTGGCGATGCCTGAATCGGCAGGCACCGCCGTCTGCCATTTTCCTTTTCTTTCGATTTTCTCCGTTTCGCGTCCTTCATTTCCGCTTCTGTTTTCCGTTTTTCTCACCGCCGGCCTCTTCTTCACACGCCGCTGGCATCGTTCCCTTCTCTTCTTCTCTCTTATCCCGCCAGCATTGGTAGGTTTGCTGTCGGCGGTTTTCGGCTGGGAAGGAATCGGGTCCTTCCCGATTTTCCCTCCTTTTATTTATTTCCTCTTTTAGTTTTATTTCCTTTCCCTTTTTAGTATATAATATACTATATATTATACACTATAAATTATATTTTATACATATAATATATACTATATATTATACATATAATATTTCATATATAATGTAATACAATATATTATATATAAATTATATATATTGTATATTACAAAACATATATCTAATATATATATATATGTATATTTATATACTTTAAGATAAATAACATTTACATATACAAATTATATAGATGTTATAATACAATACATATACATATAAACTTTAATATAAAACCACCTTTACCTTTCTTCTATATGTATTTATAAAATTATATATACACATAAAATATTGTGTTTATATACATATGTATTATTTAAATTCATGAAATAGTATATATTTCCATATATACTAACGTATATTAAAATATACTCTATAGTATTTTAAATACATATGTATTTGTATAAAATACATTTATATAATTTGTAATTATATAAACATACTTTATTTTCATTTCTCATTTTCCTTATTTAATTTAGATTTTAATTTATCCAAATTAATTTTCCTCTCTCCATTATATTTTATTTTCACTTTCAATTTAATTTCCTTTACACGAATTTCCTGATTTTTTTTCACTTCCTCAATTCTCGGGATTTTAACCAATATCCCATTCTCACAAATTTTATTTATTTCCTCTTATTTATTTTCTCCAATGTTTATTTTCAATATTTATAATTTCCAATAAATGAAAAATTTACGGTTATCACATCCTCCCCACCTTAAGAAATTCAGTCCTCCGAATTTAACTTAAGTCCAAAGGTGGTACATGCCGTATACTTACGACTTCCGACCTCTAGTTCATCCTCTAAGTAATACTATCAGTACACTTTCAACATCAAGAGTACTTTAGACCACTACATGCTGTCTTTCATCATATATGTCTATACTCCTGTAAGTTCATTTCTCAAATCGGGAGTTATTCACTTTTACTCTTTTCATATAAGAGTCCATACACAATATTTTTCATATTGCAGCTGATCTATGCTGTTCATCATCCATTCTTCTCACTTAGTGCCGAGTCGACATAATTTGGTACTATCATGTACTCATGTCGATCAATTATATGTAAGTATCCCAGTAGCGTTCATATCTCATGCATACGCTCTCTCAATATCATGGAGCGTTTACATCTCACGCTCATATATATATATATATATCAGTATGGAGCGGTGCTATCAATTCACTTGGGATCTCAAAGCCTTTTACTATCTCTCATTAGCATATGGCAACTCAGAGACTCCCATCACATGTAAGGCTCACTGGAACTGTACATACACATTCACACCGTTTAACACTTATACTTTGACTAAGGCACTAGAGAATCTAGGAGTCTGATAGTGGAAAGTGATTCTATTTAGATCATCAGTCTTATATCACTTCCATATCATCATCTCTCTTTTGGACTCTTTATTGTCCACAATATTCATTTTCACATTTATTCCATCAAGGCTGCATCTCATTGCAAATTTTACTGTTAATCATCTCTTACAGTAATAAATCATGAGACAATCATTTTCTCTCCATGTCTCTTTCATGTAGTATGGTCTTTAAATCTCTTTTCATAATTTAGATTCTCCAATTGAATCCTCCAATCATCATTTAGTCATCACATTATCTATACAGTTCCACCATTTCTATCATGACGAGGTGGTTATATGTACAAACATTTCCTATTTATATACTGGCAGTAAACATATCAATTATCTTACGCCTTTGAGTATCATTAATTGAGCTTATCAAAGTTGGCTTGATTTTACATCTTGCCATAGTCATGTGATAACCAGCACAATCACCTTCAGTCTTACCTTCGGGAACTGTTTCATATTGATGTTCCTTTTTCATCATGCAATTTATTTCCTTATTCCTCTTTCATTTTCATTTTCATATTTCCACTTTTATCTCTTCATATATATATATATATATATATATATATATATACACACACATATATATATATATGCATATATATATTTTTAATTGGTATGGTACTATACTGCTAAAATCTTTTAAAATCTTGCATACCATCTTTTTCTTCACACTTATCCATCTACCGACTTTAATTTCTTTAATTAGATCTCCTCTATAGAGTAGCTAGTCTCATCACTCTTTTATAGGCTGGCAATAGTATTTAGCTAGACTCATTACTTTCGTATCTTAATTATTATCTTTATTTCATAGACAGGTTCACTGTCATCCTGTCGTCTCATGATTATATATCTCAAGAGGAGATACTGTCTAGCCAAATTTCTTAGTTGCTAATCTTAGAACAATTCCACAGCCTTTAAGAGTTTAAGGATCATATCACAATGCTGCTTATGTTCCATTTATACTTTAAACTCTATCAGTATTTCATCAATTTACTCATGTAAGGATACCTCATTCTTTAGGCTTATATACTTTACAAGGCAACTCATTACCCTTGTAACTTCAATAGGAACTCGTAAAATTCACTCCGAGTTCAAATCATCATCTGATGGACACCAATCTTCAATCTTTTATCTAAGGACTCTTTATACTGAGGCTAGTCTTATTAACTCCTCACACATCTCCAATTAGATCAATAAAGCGTCTATTTTCATGTAGATGAATACTTGTTCTTCATAAGAACTTTACTATTTAGTAATGATAGGAAATCAATACATCCTTTTTAATTTATCTACAACTCAATATCATTTGTATTTCTCTCATTTACACTTATACAGATAATTTCATTATTCTCAATTTTTTTTTATTTTCGTCATCCAGACCTTTACACGTGAATTTCATTATTCACACATTTTTTTTGTTAAGCTTTTCGGATTCTTTCTATATCCTCCGATATAAGCTTAGATTTTAATTTCATATTCAAAATCGAGTCAATGTTATCTCGATTCCTCTAATTTATATAACTCTGGAAGTTCTATCGGAAATCAAATCTGATACTTTCTTTAATCATACATTTCTTATCATCTTGTGACCATCGTTCTTCAACTTTTCATCTGATGACGCCTTTTACAAAGATTGCTCTTATAAGCTCCTTATACATCTCCGATTAAATCATAATTAAGGCATCACTTCCATATAGATATTTATTTGTTCTTCATAAGAACTTTAGTGTATAATAAAAATTTTAATATATCATTTAATTCATCCTCAAATCATATCATTTGTATTTCCATCCTTTACATCGATACATGTGAATTTCATCATCCACAATCGAGTCAACATTAACCTGATTTCTCAATCTATGTTACTTTGGAATTAATCGGGATTCTCATCCGATAGTTTCTTTAACCGCACTTCTCTTATCATTTTGGACCTTCATCTTTGTGTCCCATCATTTCACAGTGTATTCTCAAGGCAGAGACATTCAATATTCAAATCATTTTGATACATACTCTACCTTGATTTCATTATCTAGTCATACTTTACAGCGTTACGAATCTCATTCTGGTAAGCTGTATCAAGTACAATGGTTCTTAACACACTTTACAGCTACCCGTTTCAATTCAGTTATTCACTTTAAAACCATTTCTATTTACTGAATTCAGGCTTAATTTCCCTTGAGTATATTATCCACGAGGTTCGAACCTTGGCACCCTTACGTACCTAGTTCCTTACACTTGTGTTATCACTAAGCTTCTTGTAAGAGTCCCGCCCATTCGAATCGACCGTCGGCGAGCATCCCCTAAGCAATCCTTTCGCCCCAGGTTTACCCTTACTAGTGAGTCGGCAATAATATTGTTCGAGAATTTAGAATCGAAAAACGAACCTAAGAGTACCACAAAACCGATTCACCCCCCTCTCGGTTTAGCCTATAGAGCCAACAAATAATATGATTTATTTCTTTTTAAACTATGCTCATGCAAGTCATTACCTTTGAAATCATGATAATGCATCTTACAAACGTTCATTTCAAAATCTAACTTTCAAATTATTAACAGTCAAATAGTACACAATTGTTTATTTCAAATACAAACATAAACCCTATCAATAGTTAAATCAAATACAAATAAGTAAACACTTAACTTTCAATCAGTATAATCAAATCATCAGTATCTTTTATGACTGTCAAATTTTTCATTTCTATCAATAAAATAGTCAAATCGATAAAACATTCGATGGAGACTATTAACATCCAATAGAATCATGCATTGTAACGTCCGGTTTTCTATAAAAATACCACTAACTTTTTCACTTTCTATATAATGGTTAGGCTGTTTGTCGATATCATTTTCTCTTTTCTTTCATGTCATATAAGTCATTTCAGTAATCTTTATTTTCTCAACAAGAGATTTTTACTATGAACAATAATAAAACTTTAAACCACATAATACAAAAACATTTATTCATAACTTTACACATATGTCAGTTCCCAGGTTCTAGTTACTATTACAGTACCAGTCCTATTAATTTACATCCCCAAAGTCATTTACCATTAGTGAGTACTGTACAAAATGTCTTAAATATATATAGTAAAATACAATATACCTTCAGTAGACTTTAGGCGTGCCCCGAAGGAATACTGTATCCCCTAAAATTTGCGTTCCTTTACAATGAGCGGATTTCACTGCAAATAGTCTAGGTGAAAAACTAAGGGAGTGAATTTACGCTCAGTAAGGAAACCTATACAAAAGGCTAAACTATGCTACTATATGCAAGTAAAATCATTTAATAAACTTCTTTTAAAACTAGTGATGAAATATTTATCTATAAATGCATTTAAAATACAATTGTACAATGGAAACAATTCCTTTAGAATCATCAATAATCATCATTTAAAATATATAAACAATGAAACATTACGATGGTATTCTACAATCATATCATTTCATTTAAAATTCACATTTGCTGTTATTCACTATAAATATTTCTTTCTTTTCCAATTCAGTCAAATAGATAATCAGATTAATAGAGACAGTCCACTTCCAGTATAATCATGCATGAAACAATGTCCCCGTAGGGACGGAACAGTAATGAATGGCCATCGTCGACCAATCACAGTTCGCACTAGTTAGGTGCTCACTATGGAACCTGTGGACTTAATTAGGGTCTCACGATCATATCATGTACACATGACAATATGCATGATTACCATGTAGCAACAGTCCCAAAATCATTTCATTTAAAATATTAAGTCATAATAAGAAATCATTTCATAAAGTCATCTTCAATCAATTCATAATGGTAAAATCAATAAATACTATATTTAACAGTATTAGAGATCATTTAAAATTCTCAATGTATATTTTCAAACATTTCAGTAACATATTTGCACTCAAAACAATAAATCATTACATGTAAAATAATTTCAAATCATCCTCATGCAATTTAAACTATATTTAGTTTCATGTAGAATTTCAATAAATTTCCTATTTTTCTTTTAAAGCAAATCAAAGTAGTTGGATCACTAAATTCACTTTTCTAAAAATTTCAAATAATCTTTTTGTTTTAAACCATGCAAGCATAGCCTTCTTATGCGACTTCTGTATAAGATTCCTTACCTCTACTCTTGCACACTATAAAAATCTGTAACGCCACTTACACCGTTTTACTTTTCGAACTTAGCACTACACAATAATTCCTGTTATATTCAAATGCCATACTATAAATTTTTTAAATGAATACTATTAAATTTCTATTCCTCATTTTATTAATTTCAATAATTTATTTATGGTATTTTCTATTAAATATCAAAACATAATTGCATTTGAATCTTATTCTTTTCTCAAATCCACTTCCTCTAATATTCCTATTGTCTTCAATTTATTTAATTTCCTATTAAATACTCAAAATATAACCATCCTTAATTGTAGCCTCTTACTAATTTAATTTCACTAATAGTTCTATTAATCCTTAATTTAAATTTTCTCTTAATTTCTATCTTCTATTCTATTTTATTAATTACTATAATTAATTATTTTATTTTCTATTAATTACCAACACATGTCCTCAATTAAATTGTATCTTTTTCTAAATTTCAATTTCATCAATAATTCTAAATTATATTTAAAGTTATATATATATTAACTATAATGAATATTGTACTAATTTCTATTTTCTAATTATTAATTCTAATTGTTATTCTATTTTGTTTTCTATTAAGTATTAAAATATCACTTCAATTAAATTATATTCTTTTCTAATTTCTAATCTCACCAATAATCCTATAAATTGTAATTTATTTTTCTTTAATTATTTAATCATAAAATTTAACATAATAATTCCATTCTTAAGTGTAGACAAATTTTCCTATTACTAAAATTTATTCCTTTCTCATATTTTATTTTATAACTATTCTTTATTCATTATTGGTATTAATTTTACCACTCACTTATATTTCACAAGTACTTCCATTTTTATTAATTTCAACAATTACATGAAATCCCATCTTTTTGAACTTGGCCGAAATTCCTTATGAGTTATTCCCATTATTTTTCATTATTTCCCTTCCACTCTAATTTAAAATTTCTATCCACTCCCTTTAGTACATTCAGCGAACACCCCATCTCTATTGAAAATTCATCATCGTCACCATGCTCACCCCTTAGCCAAACCATCTCCCCTTACCATTCCCTTACATCGTTTTTTTCATTTTCTTTCTGCTCAATTTATCTTCTCAATTTACTTATGATTACTTTCCCACTTCATTTGGAACTTATATCAAGCATCCTACCCACATAAAAGCTCATCACCATCGTCTACATGCAGCCATGACCGAACAGCACCCATTTTCTGCCAACAGTCACGTTTTGCACAATCATCACTATAACCAAGTTTAATCCATCATTTGCTATTACTTTCTACCTAATAAACATTAAAACTACTACAACTTCCCCATTTTCCACATCATGGCCGAATACCCATGGCTGCCTACAATTAATTTTTGTTCAATTCAAAGCTATAAATAAGTTTTACTAACTCCCTACAATCACAAACACTAAGTAACGTTGAGGGAAATGGTTTCTTCTCTTACCTACCACACCAAACCGAACAGGGCAGCAAAGAACCAGCTTGGAAATTCAATCGTTCAGCCCCCAGAATTCCATATTTAAGATGCCTTTAACGTGTGGGAGAGGTTTTGTAAAGAAAGCTTGGTATTTTAGTGATGAGACATGATGAGTTTCTTGAGCAAAATGAAGAAAACGAGAAGAAATGAAGAGGAAATATGCAGCCGAGGTTAAGTCAACAAGGGAAGGTTGAAGATGATGCTTTTCTGTCCCATTTTAACATAAAAATAAAATTTATTTTATTCCTAAAATCTGATGCAAGAAAAGGACAAAATGACTTCTTAAAATTTCTAGTATTGACACCTCTACATTTGTGTTATTTTATTATTTTATAAATTTCAGAATTTAATTTCATTTTAAATAAATTTAATTTATTTTAAGTCCATTTTCTGGTCAACACTGACTAATTTGACCAGTCCCCATATTAAATGACTATAATGCCTTTGTACAATGTCATTATTTTCAATTGTGTCCTAGCTTTATTTTAATATTTTAATTTCAGAATTTATATCTTTATTTTTTTTATTATTTTTCACATATTTAAGTCAAACATTGTCAAATATTGACTCTTAAGGTGGTAGTGAAATTACCAAATCACCCCTACAAGAGTGCTTTTTGTTGCATTGCATTGTTTTCAGCACTTTCGCATAAATTCAGTTCACGGGCTGGATACACGTGAAACCTAGGTTTGTCCATCTTAACAATTTTCGAAAAATGGTCTTCTTGACCTTTAGATATTTCAGGCCTAATTTTCACATTTTGCCACTTCAAAGGCCATCCGAGTTACGAATTACCTTGTGGGGCCCCCTTGACAATTTTCTCGATAACTACAACACGTAAAAATAATTTTCAGTAATTTCACTTAATTTTTTAATTCAACACCTTCAATAAGTATCGGAGGAATAGAAAAATTCAGGATCTCATATGCATAGAGGATATCACATTACGAATGCACATAAGAAATGGCGTACCTAAAGCATGGGCTAGGGATCCACTCTTAAGCCAAGCACATAAAGGAGACAAATGGCCATCGTCACAAATACACATAATGTCCTCAATGAACATTGATCAAGTGTCATTTGAGATTGCTGAGATGTGATCAAGATCCTTAAGCAAACACATAACATCCCAAAGTGCCACTGAGCAGGTGATACCGAGATGGTTGTAGACTTGCTCAAGGTCTAACAGGAACACATAACATATAACAATATGCATGATCGCGGGTACTAATAATCTCAAAACATTTATTCAGTTCCTATAAAGTGATAAAATGATATGTTATGTTTTCAAAACTTATAGATCACACAGTCAAAATATAAGCTTTTAGGGAACTAAGTTCATTTCATAGTTTCATGGAATACAACGATGGGTTATACTGTGTAGCACTTAGCTCCTTTAGGATCCTAGAGGTAACTATCACTGTCTTGAGGAACTCGTGTAGCACATAGGTACTTTCACAGTCTCAAGGAACTTGTGTAGCACATAGGTCCTTCAGGACCCTAGAGGTGGCTTCCACAATATAACCCTCAAACCATAGAATACCATGTTAAAACATTTACTGTAAACCATCTTTATCAAATGTTTCATTTGATATATAACAGAAATCATTTACAATACTTTCAAACATTTGGATCATTTCAATACAATAAAACTCAAACACTTCATATTCGTTCAATCTTTAAAACGTTCAATCTTTAAAACATTCTTTCAAAACAATTAAACATTAAGATAATGCATTATAAAACCATCATGCACAAAGATTGCAAAACTATTAAACAATGATAATGCATATGAGCAATGCAATTATGCATAACTAATGCATGCTTATGAGTTCCCCTTTCATTTTCGATTCTATTCTTTCAATTTCAATATTTCAGTACGAACAATGACATTCAATTAACCCTAATGCTTTCATTACGATTAATAACATTCAATCAATTCTATTGCTTTCACTACGATGAATGCCCCTTAATCCATTCCAATTCTTTCTATACAATCAATAACATAAAATCTATAACTTTTTTTCAATCATTAACCAATCTCTAAACGTTTCTTCTCTCTTAATAACAGTTAATCATTCCTATTATTCAACACAAAGTAATACTTTCAGACATATATTTTTGAATTAATACTAATCATATTAGGATCTAATGATTCATTTTAATAGTCATATTTCACTATCCAAATCCAACGATTTCAACAGTCGATTTAACTTATTTAAAACTTACTTTATCTAACACTTTCTCAAGTCAGAGCCATTCTGACTTAGGGCAGTTGACTGCTCTTTTGGGGCAATCGGCTATTATGTCTTTTCTTTAAATTTTCTATACCTTCCATGCTCTATCTGGATTGCCTGACCGACTATAGTATCCTTCTATTTACCATGCCTAGTGAACTGTTAGGAAAGTAATGTTTTCCAGCATATAGATTTCGTTATATCAATCTTGCATACGATTACTTTACTAAGCACGTTTCGCTCACCCATTTATTTTCCAACTCCACAGGTTAATATAAGTGATTAAAAAGGCGTATACATTAGAGGATATTGGCTGAAATCTGGGTTACCCGAGACTACTTATGTCGAACCAGAAGGTATTTGTACTTTCTTTTATACATTCAGATGAATTGTACAGTACTATTTAATTGAAAAATAGGGATAGGGGATGTAAGTTGTAAGAAAATGATATTAAATTTCATATTCCAAATTTGTAAAATTATTTGGAGTTACTATTTATTACTATTACTATACAAGTGTAAAGGCATTGCAGACAGCTCAATCGAAATTTATGTGTGAAAATATGTTATTTATTGTATATTTGCACTGTTACAATACTAATAATAAAAAATATTTGACTTTACATGTATTAAAGATAATATTAAAGTTCAAATTATCATACCTTATCTGTCGTAAATGACTCAGTACAATCAAATTGAGAGGACTCTACTTTTTGCTGGTAAACCCCTAATCTTCTATCATCCTACAAATATTCAACAAATTCTTACTTTTATTACATAACAATTAACATAACAATTAAATAAATAGCAAAATTCTAATTTTTTTTATTTAAAGGGTTTTGGCGGTTCACTGCCAAGTTCTAAAGGTTACTGCCATCGAATTACTTCAGGGCAATGCCTTGTTGAGCTGTTGTCATAAGGCTTGGCAAGACATTGCCGAACCTTATTTCATAGGCTCGGCAAGACACTGCTGATCCTTATGTTAAAGGCTTGGCAGGCACATGGTTCGGTAGCATCCTGTCGAGCCTTTGACACAGGACTTGGCAAGATGCTGCCGGGCTTCTTTGCAAGCTCTCGGCAGGCATTTGTCAATACCCAGACCAAGGTTTCGGCAGCTGCTTGCTGAGACAATAGGAAGAGTCTCGGTAGCATTTTGCCAAGACTCTTTCGTTTCTCCCAGCAAGGAATTGCCAGGAGATACCATGTACTCCTGGTAATTTACTACTGGGAGTACATTGTAACTCACCGCAATTCATTGCCAGGGTATCGAAAATCATATTGTTTTTTAAACCCTAAATCAAAAAAATGGAAAGAATTATAAAAGTTTACCAATAATAAAATACCTCTGCAGGAATCTGGCACATTTCATCTACGTCTTCATCCATAAATGAATAATTGCTTGAATCATCATCAAAATACTCCATTGATTAGATTTTTTGGATGGAATTTAATTGTTTAGAGTTGTGAAGAGGAGAAGAAGATGATGAGTTTAGGGTGTGTAAATGGATGAGAGGGTATAATAGTAATATTATCAAAGGTTATTTTTGAAAATAAAAAATGTTATTTATTTAGGGTGCAGCTAGCACTCCTTAGGGTGTGTTTAGTTGCTCTCAACGGAGATTGCTTCCTACCTCGCCCGAGCCCTTTTGCTGCTCCTCCTCCCAGCTTACTTCACTGCCTTCTTTACTGCCCTGTCAGAAGCTGCCCAAGCCCTACGCTTCTAGCCATGCCTTGCTACTGATTTGAGGAGACGCAGTAATGCCGAGGCAAGCAAAATCGGAAAGAGGAAAGCAGCGGTTGTAACCTGGAAGCAGAGCAATATCCTGCATTGTTGAAACAGGACCGATAGCTGTTGAAGGAGACTGAAAAGTTGCTGCAACCGAAGTCATTGTCGCCTACACCATCTCTGCTCATCATCTTCATTGCGTGGCTGTTTGCTGAATGTTGTGTTGGCTGCGCTAGAAGCTACTGCTGTAAATTACAAATTGCTGCGTTAAAAATAAAATGCTACTTGCATGAGATTGACTCTGGCGGAGCTGCACGAGAATTCTGCTACATGGTTGACAAAGGCTTTGATAAAATGGCTGACATTGCAGGTGAAAGATTAGTCAAAATGGGAATAAGAGGCTGCTAAGAATTTCTTTTTGTTAAAAACTGCTTAAAGAAATAGAGAAGCCCAAGCTTGAAGCCGCAAGGTTGAATAGACGCTAGTATGTTGGAATAGAGAAGCCAAAGCCAAAAACAATTTTCTTTTTGTTTAATGCTTACTTTCCTTGTTCTGTAGCTTAGCTTTTGGATGTTATTTTGTATTAATTATTATATGTCATTATTAATCATGATACTCCATTATTCTTGTGATGTTAAGTTTTATTAGTTTAGTGTTATAAGCATGAAGTAAACAATTTTATGGTGACTATTGTTAGAACCATTGAGAGGAAGAAGACTGAATCTTTCTCAATGTTATTGAATGAACACTGATTACAGAAGCTTGCCATATATACAGAAAAATCACAGTAACTGTCAACTAGTAACTGTCAACTAACTACTAGTATTCTAAACAAACTAACTAACTTGTTACAACTGTATATCCAACTGATATTCTTAACACTCCCCCTCAAGATGGAGTGTGAATGTTGTGCACACCCATCTTGTTGAGAAGAAAATGAAACTGTGTGGGAAATAAAGGTTTGGTAAGTAAATCTGCAAGTTGATGTTGAGAGGAAACAAATAAGGTTTTGAGGATTCCGGGTTGAAGTTTTTCACGAACCAGGTGACAATCGATTTCGATATGCTTGGTGCGCTCATGAAAAACCGGATTAGCAGCAATGTGAAGAGCTGCTTGATTGTCACAATAGAGCATAGCTGGCTTGGGATGTGGAACCTGCAAGTCAGTTAGGAGACTAAGCAACCACATAATTTCACAAGTTGCATTAGCCATAGATCGATATTCAGCCTCTGCACAAGATCTAGAGACAGTGTTCTGTTTCTTGGACTTCCATGAGATAAGAGAGTCTCCAAGGAAGATACAAAAACCTAAGATAGAACGTCTGCTGTCAACACATGAAGCCCAGTCTGAGTCAGCAAAGGCTTTGAGTTCTGGAGTAGATGTAGAACTAAAAAACAATCCTTGACTAATAGAGCCTTTAAGATATTGGAGTACATTATATGCTGCTTGAAGGTGTGGTACTCGAGGCTTGGAAAGAAATTGACTTAGATGATTGACTGTAAAAGATAGATCAGGTCGAGAGATGGTAAGATACAGTAGTCGCCCAATGAGCCTTCTGTATTGTGTTGGATCAGCTAACAATTCACCTTGATCTTGTGAAAGTTTTACAGTAGGATCCATAGGAGTAGCTCGAGGCTTACAACCAAGATATCCAGCATCTTCTAATAGCTCTAGAGCATAATGTCTTTGAGAAATAGAAATTCCTTTGGAAGATCGAGCTATTTCAAGACCTAGGAAATACTTGAGATCACCAAGGTCTTTAAGCTTGAAGCAATTATTAAGATAAGTCTTCAATGAAGTGACTGCACTTGGACTGTTGCTAGCAATGATGATGTCGTCCACATAAACCAGCAGAGCAAGAAAAGAATTGCCATGAAATTTTGTGAACAATGAACTATCAGCAGTAGACTGTTTGAAACCACATTGAAGAAGTGCAGTAGAAAATTTAGCAAACCACTAACGAGAGGCCTGTTTCAGACCATACAAAGATTTGTTGAGTTTACACACAGCTGCAGCTGGCAAAGGCTCCCCCTGTCGAGTATACCCTGGTGGCAAACTCATATATACATCTTCATTTAAGTCGCCATGTAAAAAAGCATTATTAACATCCAGCTGAGATAATGACCAGCCATGAATTGATGCCAAAGCAATAAGAACTTTAACAGTAGTTATCTTGGCGACAGGGGCATAAGTATCAACGTAGTCAACACCCTCTTGCTGTGTGAAACCCTTAGCAACAAGGCGAGCTTTGTGTCTTTCTAAGGTACCGTCAGCTCGAAATTTAAGTTTATAAACCCATCGACAACTAACAGTCTTTTTACCAGGTGGCAAAGAGGTAATAGTCCAAGTACCATTGTCCTCCAAAGCTTTCAATTCTGCATACATTGCATCTCTCCATTCGAGGAACTGAGCAGCTTGAGTGTATGTTCTAGGCTCAATGTGAGAGGATACTGAATAGACAAATGCTTTATGGGATGGAGACAATTTACCATAACCAAGGACTGAAGATAAAGGATATTGAGTAGAGGATGCATGAGATGTAACAGGATAACAATGATAGTCCTTGAGATATGAAGGAGGATTTCGAGAACGAGATGAATGAGACTCAGTGTTATGATTTTGTGAGGTATTAGATATACGTGTCTGAGATGGTAGAACAAGATCAGAAAAGAAACTGTCAATGTTTTGGGACTGAGAGTATGGCAGAGACTTGAATGGAAATATGTCTTCATGGAAAGTGACATCTCGAGATATAAAGATAGTATTGGTATTTAAGTCTAGGAGTTTATAGGCTTTATATCCAGTGGGATAACCAAGAAAAACAGATGCAATAGCCCTAGGAGAAAATTTAGACCTATTTCTAGTTAAGGTGGCACCATAACACAAACAACCAAATATTCTAAGATGAGAGTATGCTGGTTTTTTATGCCATAAAAGCTCAAATGGAGATTTGTTATGCAGTATTGGTGATGGAGTCCTGTTAATGAGGTACACGGAAGTAAGAATGCAATCACTCCAGTATGTTAAAGGAATATTAGATTGAAAGAATAAGGAACGAGCTACGTTGAGTATATGTTGGTGTTTTCGTTCCACTACAGAATTTTGTTGAGGTGTTTTTATACATGAATGATAGGAGAGTATTCCTTTAGCTTTAAAAAAATCAGAAAAAAATAACTCAGGTGCATTATCACTTCTGACAGATTTAAGAGTAATACCAAACTGATTGTTTATTAAGGTATAGAATTCAGGAAACACTTCAAGTACATCAGACTTAGACTTCAACATATACACCCATGTAAAACGGGTACAGTCATCTACAATTGTAAGAAAAAATTTAAAACCTTCAACTGATACAGGATGAAAAGGTCCCCAGATATCTATATGGACTAGTTGGAAAGGATCTTGAGAAAAAGAATTGGAGCAAGGGAAAGGGAGCCTTTTCTGCTTTGCAAGGGGGCAAACAAGACAGTGGAGCTGTTTAGTGTTAGATGAAATGTTTAAATCTTCTTGTAAGGTTTGAACTTTAATAGATGATGGATGGCCTAGTCTGTAATGCCAAAGGTCCTTTGGTGTAAAAGATGTTGAGCAAGTCAATGCTGTACTTGAAGTATGAAAATGCTTAGAAGAGTTCAAGACATATAAGTTTCCAACACGTCTACCCATCCCAATCATCTTGGCCTATGTAGGATCCTGAATAGTACAAGAATCAGATGAAAAATTAACAATGTAATTATACTTTTGAACTAAGGCACTAATGGAAATGAGATTAAATTTGAAATCTGGAACGTAAAGAACATTATCAAGAACTAAATCATTCAAAAGCTTAACAGACCCCATTTGAGTGATGGCAATAGAAAAACCATTTGGAAGTGTGACATATGAATGAGGTATGGTAGTGAATGAAGAAAAAAAATGTGCAGAACAGCAAATGTGATGAGTGGCTCCTGTGTCTAAGATCCAAGTAAGTGATGAGATTGAAAAAAAAGATGTTTGTAAGGAAAATATACCACTGAAGCAAGAAACAATAGGCTCAATTTGCTCTTGTTCTGGAATGGATGGAGATTCATGCTGCAGCTGAGAGTTAAGGAAGGCAATTAGTTGCTTGCACTGGCTGTTGCTCAAGATGGAGGAAGACATATCAGAAGACTCTGCTGGCATTGAACTAATCTGATTCACATGAGCCTTTGGAACAGAACTTTTGCCTTTAAGTCTGTATCCAGGAGGATATCCAACTAGTTTGTAACATTTTTCTTTGGTGTGGCCAAGTATGTTGCAATGAGTGCATAATGGTCGATCTTTCTTGCCTTTTGAAGCATGGTTCCCAGTTGAAGCAGCAGTCATTGTCATATCAGATTGTAGGAAAGAATCTGAAATTGGGTGGACAGATTTTGTGATAACTCTTTGGCGTTCTTCTTGAATGACCAAAGAAAAGACTTTGGTGATGATAGGCAGAGGGTCCATCATCAGTATTTGGGCTGGAATCTGGGAAAAACTATCATTGAGTCCCATAAGGAACTGCATCACACATTCTTGTTGTTGATAAACAATCCAGGGACGTATGCCTCCACAAGAACAGACTGGTACTGGCTGGTATTCTTTTAATTCATCCCAAAGAACTTTCATTCTGGTGTAGTAAGTACTAACATCTAAGGATCCTTGGTTCAGGGCAAGAAGATTTTTCTTGATTTGGAAAATTCTTGGAGCACTACTTTGATGAAAACGATCTCGAAGATCAGTCCAGATCTCAAATGCAGAAGAATAGTAAAGTAAACTGTCAACAATCTCACGTGTTACAGAATTGAGAATCCAAGAAATTACCATACTGTTGCATCGAATCCAAGCACCAGAAAGAAGATCTTCGTTATCTGGTTTACTGATAGAGCCATTAACAAAACCAATTTTGTTCTTTGCTGTTAAGGCCATTAACATAGCTTTGCTCCAAGTATTGTAATTTGAACCAAGAAGTTGATGAGAAACTAATATGAGCCCTGGATGATCACCATTGTGGAGGTAGAAAGGGCTACTGGAATCTTCAAGAACAGAGGAATTCCCATTGACCACACGGCTGGTGTTGGTGGTGGAATTGCTTCCATGAGCCATGGCAAGGAAAGATTAAAAAATCAAAAAAATGTCATCTGATACCATGTTAGAACCATTGAGAGGAAGAAGACTGAATCTTTCTCAATGTTATTGAATGAACACTGATTACAGAAGCTTGCCATATATACAGAAAAATCACAGTAACTGTCAACTAGTAACTGTCAACTAACTACTAGTATTCTAAACAAACTAACTAACTTGTTACAACTGTATATCCAACTGATATTCTTAACAACTATGAATTCTTTTAACAGGATAATTTGTTTTTTAGTCTTGATTAATTATTATTCGAGATCAATATTTTTATAGGATAGTAACTTAAAATTAAAATATTTTATATGTTAGAAAATTGTTTGTAAATTAGGATTATTTGTAAATATGAGAATTAAATATATTACGAAGAGTAAATAAAGATTATCTCGATGATAAAATTTTAAAAAGTTATAAATGGTTGACATTGAAAATTTCTAAATGAAAAGTTTTCCTTAAATTTCACTTGTATATTGGAAAATATGAGAAAAATTTTTAATATTAATAATCGATATTTATTTTCATAATACATTAATATAATAATAAATAATAATAAAAGGTAAATAATAAAAATAAAATAAATAAAATATGTAAATAAAGATATTAGTAAATGGGTAAGCATAGGATTAATAAAGTTATTTGAGTAATATATTAATAACACTAAATAATACATAATATATAACAATTAATAATAAAATGGATAATTATCTTATATACCGTTAGTAGAGTTTTTTTTCTCCACAAGCAGAATTAAGATGATAACACATGTATTATTTTGTTTATTTTATATTTTCTTAATAATTTAAAAGGACATGTGTCATCATCTTAATCTCACTTGTAGAGTTAAAAAATTTCACTTGTAGAGTTAAAAAATTTCACTGACGGTGTATAAGATATTAATCCTAATAAAATAAATATAAAATAATAAACAATAAATACAAATCATAATGAATTCTTTCAAAAAAAAAAAACAAATCATAATGAATTATTATTTGAGAATCAATTAAGATTATTTCAATGATAAGAGTCCACAGAGTCACAAATGGTTGACATTTGGAATTCTTTATGTGAGAAATTTTCTTGAAGTCTCACCAGAATGATAAAAGACTAAGACTGTGAGACTCGTATTTTAGAGAATTATTTAATTTTATTTATATAATTAAGAATATTGAATAATTTATAATTAATAAATTTTGAAATATACTTTAGGTATACGAGCAGAACAGCAAGTGGGCCCCACAGACTTTTAAGGTCCAAATGAAGGTGGAGCTTTAGGGATTCGATATTTAGGGCTGAAAATTATAAAGGTAAGAATCCCCACATAAGATTTAATTATTTTTGCATGTTTTGAGAAATGTGCAACAATTTAAAAAATGACGGTTTAGTACATAAGCCATCAAATTTTTTGGAAATAACAATCAAACCAAAAGGACTTTTGACCCACTGTCTATACTAAATAATTTCTCATGAAATAAAATTTTAGAAAATCTAGACGGATGGAATAAACTAGATGCAACAACAAAAATTTACGCGATTTTATGGTTAGGGATGTTTCGGTAATTTCACCCAAACCGATAACTGAACCCTAACAAAAGCTTCACCAAACATTACAAACCCTAACAAAAGCTTCACCAAACATTACAGCAAGTTAAATAGAGTTCATTTATGATTAAAAAAATATTTTGGAGATTAGATAGATTATTTTCAACAAAGTCAAACTTAAATGGCAAAATTGTAAGAAATCTTTAAGTATAAGGGCAAAATGGTAAAAAGGCCATTAAAATATCCTATTTCATGAATTTTCCAACCTCTTCCCCACTCATTTTCGGCCAGCAACCAGCAGCTACAATTCCTCCATAGCCATGCTTGGTAGAAGACAGAGAAAGTGAGAAAACTAATCCAAAAACACATTAAAATCAAAAAAACTTCCTTCACCAATCTTGCTCTCCTCAACCTCCTCTTCATTTTGGTACCAAAATCAAGTGTCAAAATAGAAAAAATCAGAGTGTAGAGCTCCCTATTGCTTTTGATCAAGGTAAGAATTATGAAAGCTTTGATTTTCCTTCATGATTTATGATTAAATGCTTGGTGTTCATGATGTTTCCATGCTTCGCCTAGGTTGAATCATGTAATTGGGTGTGTAAGGGTTTCAGACACCATCCAACCTTCATGAGCATGATGAGCTTTGATGAGAAATTGGTGTAGGAAATTAAGTAGAAATTATGAAAAGTATGGAAATAAACTTAGTTAAGCTTGATGTGAAGAAAACCAACAGGTAGCAATTTTAGCATGAAGAGGGAGGTTTGGCCATGGCAAGAAGGGTTGGAATTTAATATCATTCAATGTATAACTTGTGTAGAAAATGGTGTAGAAATTTGATAGAAATAATTTGGAAGTAGAAAGGAAGCTTAATTGGAAGAAAATCACTAAGTGGCATAAAGATTGCAATTTGGCCTTTTGAAGGGGAGGAGGAATTTGTGCCCATTTCAATGTAATTTAGGTTCTAAAATAATGTATAAATTATTATGAGAATATAGGCGCGATCGAAATTGAAAATGGAGTTATGTAGCAAAAGTTGTAATTTTGCACCAGTAGAAATTAGACTACATTTGGAGAATTTTACAAACAATTCATTAGCATTTAAATTATTAAATATTCTTTTAATTAAAATATAGTGAATTTATCAAGTTGGAATAATGAATTTGCAGCCTCAAAATCTTAAGGTGCTATTGGTGCAAACGAGGCGACTATCGATAAAATAAGAGGTAAGGGATATTTGCATGAAGTGTAGGTATACTTTGTTGCATAATTTGATGAAAATTGCCATTTGTGGAATTGAAATTAATATTTTGGATTGGATTTGGAAATTGGGAATTGTGGTTGAAGTTGTGATTTCGTGCAGGAAGGTTAGGCTAAAATAAACCATTATGCTGTCATAATTTTCTAATTTATCTTAACCCCTTTTAAATTATTATTTGGCATGATATTTAAAAAAAAGAAAAGAATTTTAGGTATTTAAATATTTAAACTCTTAAATATGACTTTAATTAAATTATGTTACAATTTGGTTTTTGATTTGATTTTTATAAGAATTACATGATTTTTTGATTTCTTAAATATTTTATATTTCTGTGATATTGGAATAAGACATTTTTCATGCTTGATGTTGAATTGAGAATATGTTTTTATATTTTTATATTTTAATGTATTGAAATTATGAATTAAATTCTTATGAATTTTATTTAAGGCATGATTTATTTAATTTATCTCTGTAAACGCTTTAGAAAATATTTTTGAAATGTTTTGAGACTGTTGGCTCCATAGCTACCTGCAAGTACATGCATTTCCATTCCATTTCGATGCTACTAACTCTAGCCTAGTCTTTAGCTCCCGCAGGTGACACCTGGCTAGTGATCACACTGTGGCCCCTTGACTGTAGCCATACGTCTACTATAGTGCATGTGTCTATTGGTTGTAGCATAGTCTTTTCTAAAATTATACTGGGGGTAGTAAATCCTTGGTTAACTTAGATCCAGGCACTCCCAGTTTTGATGTATTTCTGATTTTGTTTTATCTGTTTCTTATGTTTCATGATATGAATAATATGTTTTGTGAAATTATTTATTTGAAGTATCTTTTAAAAATTGCTATAAAAATGATTTATAGTGTTTACATAGAAATTTCTTATTTCTGATATATGCAAGTACTATTTGTTGAAATATGCAAGTTTTTTATTTGGATGTATGATTTAATTTAGCAATATTAAATTTTCTATAGTGGACTTGGATACCGGAACATGTAAGGTACTTCAAAGTACCTCCCATACTCATCTGGTTATCTGATCCACTATAGTATCGTTCTTATTAGATCATGTGTACTTAAATTTACTATTTTGAATTCATGGTTTTGTATGAAAATCCACATATGAAATTGCATTTAGGATACACTGTACCAGCTTTCGTATAGGTATTCTTTATTGAGCACGTTAGCTCACCCCTCTATTTTTCACTCTCAGATTATTTGCAGTGAGTTCGGGTCTACTTTTCTGGAGGACTTGATTCCCTGTATTCCTCAGCGACCTTACCGACTCGTTGAGGTATACTAGTTTTACTTTTATGTATTCAGACTTTTGTACAGTGCTACTTTTATGCATAATAAACTTGGGATGTAAATAATTATATTTTGTTTACAAAATTGAATTTCGAGTCCTGGGTTCGTATAAAAATAACTAAATTTTATTTTGAACATAAGCTGACACTGCAGACAGCCCAACCGTTTGTGATTATGTATGTGAAATTAGTAAAATATATGATATTTCAAACCCTGACAAAGAGAGATTTTCAATTTTAATTTGAATTTGTGTGAGGGCCCGAAGTACCTTACGGGTCATTCATCACCTCACTCATCCGTACTGTCCGCTTTGGGTTCTAGAGGTGGCCCCCGTCACACAGACGTGGCACTTAGCCCCTCACGGATTTCTTTCGCGTCCATCGGTACTCGAACCCCTTACCACTTGTAAGTGTCGAGTAACGACTAACCATTCGACCTAAGTCCAATGGCTTGTCGTTACTCGACACTTACAAGTGGTAAGGGGTTCGAGTAGCGATGGACGGGAAAGAAATCTATGAGGGGCTAAGTGCCACGTATGTGTGACGGGGGCCACCTCTAGAACCCAAAGCGGACAGTACGGATGAGTGAGGTGATGAATGACCTGTAAGGTACTTCAGGTCCTCACAATAAAACGCGCGTTTTATTGTAACGGCCCAGCCCAACCGCCCGAAGTACACCTTACGGGTCATTCATCGGTTGCTGTGACAACGCTACTCATCCGCACTGTACGCTTTGGGTTCTAGAGGTGGCCCCCGTCACACAGACGTGGCACTTAGCCCCTCACGGATTTATCGGGAACAAATTCCCAATTCGCGTCAAGTAATTTTCTTAAAATATATTCAATACATTTTATAAAATATTAAGACTAATAAGAATGTATCAATAAGTCATGGTATTAATGTTTGATATGATCACTTAAAATGTATTGAGAAAATTATATGTGATAAGGCAAATTTACAATGTGAATTAAAACATTAAAACTTGCTTAAGTTTTCGTCATTTTAAAATATATATGTCAATTTAAAGCTAACAAATATAATTTTACTTTGATTTTTCTAATTTTATTTTATTAATAATTTATACTAATTTTATTATTTTAAAGTTAATTGATTTAAATTTGAGAAACAAATTGTAACGACCCAGCCCAACCGCCCGAAGTACACCTTACGGGTCATTCATCGGTTGCTGTGACAATGCTACTCATCCGTACTGTCCGCTTTGGGTTCTAGAGGTGGCCCCCGTCACACAGACGTGGCACTTAGCCCCTCACGAATTTATCGGAAAACTTATCCCAATTCGCGTCCGCCGCTACTCGAACCCCTCACCACTTGTAAGTGTCGAGTAACGACTAACCATTAGGTCCAATGGTTAGTCGTTACTCGACACTTACAAGTGGTAAGGGGTTCGAGTAGCGGCGGACGCGAATTGGGAATTTGTTCCTGATAAATCCGTGAGGGGCTAAGTGCCACGTCTGTGTGACGGGGGCCACCTCTAGAACCCAGAGCGGACAGTACGGATGAGTAGCGTTGTCACAGCAACCGATGAATGACCCGTAAGGTTGACTTCGGGCAGTTGGGCTGGGCCGTTACAATAAAACGCGCGTTTTATTGTGACGCCCTGGTTTTACCGGACTTCGCCCGAGGGGGGGGGGGGGCCAGGCCTCATCACTCATCCGTACTGTCCGCTCTGGGTTCTAGAGGTGCCCCCCGTCACACAGACGTGGCACTTAGTCCCTCACGGCTTTATCGGGAACAAATTCCCAATTCGCGTCCGCCGCTACTCGAACCCCTTACCACTTGTAAGTGTCGAGTAACGACTAACCATTGGACCTAATGGTTAGTCGTTACTCGACACTTACAAGTGGTGAGGGGTTCGAGTAGCGGCGGACGCGAATTGGGATAAGTTTTCCGATAAATTCGTGAGGGGCTAAGTGCCACGTCTGTGTGACGGGGGCCACCTCTAGAACCCAAAGCGGACAGTACGGATGAGTAGCATTGTCACAGCAACCGATGAATGACCCGTAAGGTGTACTTCGGGCGGTTGGGCTGGGTCGTTACAATTTGTTTCTCAAATTTAAATCAATTAACTTTAAAATAATAAAATTAGTATAAATTATTAATAAAATAAAATTAGAAAAATCAAAGTAAAATTATATTTGTTAGCTTTAAATTGACATATATATTTTAAAATGACGAAAACTTAAGCAAGTTTTAATGTTTTAATTCACATTGTAAATTTGCCTTATCACATATAATTTTCTCAATACATTTTAAGTGATCATATCAAACATTAATACCATGACTTATTGATACATTCTTATTGGTCTTAATATTTTATAAAATGTATTGAATATATTTTAAGAAAATTACTTGATAAATTTTTTGGACTCAAATTCATATTTTCAAAGTCATGTCATATTTAAAAATACTCAAAATTGGTTTTAGAATGTTTTTAATTTCTAAAGACCTAGAAAAGGCAAATGAATATTGTAAGGGATGGATACCCTGATCAAAGGGATGGATCCCATGTCTGAAGGGATAGATCCCCTGATCAAAGTGATGGATCTCCTGTCTGAAAGGATGGATCCCCTGATCAAAGGGATCGATCCCCTGAGGAAAGGGATCAATCCCTTTATGGCAGAAAGGTCCCTCAGCCCAGAATAAGCATTCTGGAATGAAGGGATCGATCCCATATGGAAAGGGATCGATTCCTTTACTCGAAAATAGCCTGTAACGGCTAGTTTTTGTGAGACAACAGTTATATTCGAGTTTTAGCTCCAACCAATGTCTAGAACACATCCAAGGGACTATAAATAGAGGCTTAGAAGCTAAAGAAAGCAAGAAGAACTACTCAGCAACTCCAAAACTCATATTCCTCAAATCCTCAAGCCTCAACAACAAATCAAGAGCTACAAAGTCTTCATCTTCCATCATTCACATATCTCTTGTATTGCTTAGCACAAATATTGTATAGGCTTTTCTTTATGCCTAATTTCTGTAATCATTTACCTACTTAGAGGTCTTCTTTGATTACATCTCTTGTAAACCAAATCATTCCTTGTAAAAGGGGAGGTTTCTCTTTAGCCTAAGAAAAAGAAGGAGGTTTCTCTTTAGCCTAAGAAAAAGAAGAAGGTTTCTCTTAAGCCTAGAAAAAGAGGAAGGTTTCTCTTGAGCCTGCAAAAAGAGGGAGTGTAACACAAATTCAAGAATAGTGAATTTGGCGAAAATCCTTGGGAGTGTCTCAAGGTAGAGGACGTAGGCAAGTTACCGAACCTCTATAAATCGCTTGCGTGCATTTCTCTTTCCCTACTCTCTTTATTTACTTGCAATTATAATTTGTTTATTGTATTGAATTTGAATTACATGATTGAATAGCCTAGAGAACTTAGACAATATTTATATAGGCTAGAGAATTTAGAAGAATCGAAAAACGACCTTAAGGTTAGTTAAAAACCGATTCACCCCCCTCTCGGTATAGCCTATAGAGCCAACAATTGGTATCAGAGCTTGACTTTGAGATTGATTTAGACTAACCTCTATCGAGCAAAACGATCATAAAGGGCTCACTTGAATGTAGGCATACCCTTAGGAGAAGAGGGACAATCATTAGTTAGACCTCCACTCTTCAATGGAGAGAATTACTCTTATTAGAAAACAAGAATGATGTTGTTTGTCCAATCAAATAATTATAAAGTGTGGAGAATTATAGTGAATGGTCCTAAAACTCTTATGAAGAAAGTATATGGAAAAGATGTCCCTAAGAATGAGGATGAGTGGGACACAAATGACATGAGAGTGGCACAATTGAATGCCAAGGCAATGCATACTCTCTTTTGTGCATTAGGTCCCAATGAATATAATAGAGTGTCTCTATGTGAAAATGTTAAGCAAATATGGGACAAATTGGCCATCACACATGAAGGGACTAATCAAGTGAAAGAAACCAAAGTAGGTATGCTCACACATGATTATGAGCTTTTTAGAATGAAAAAAATGAGTCCATGAGTGAAATGTACACTAGGTTCAATAACATAATTAATGGACTTAAGGCATTAGGCAAGAGCTATTCCAATCTAGAAATGGTTAAGAAAATCTTGAATAGCTTGCCAAAATCATGGGAGGCAAATGTGATGGCTATAGAAGAATCTAAGGATCCTAACACCTTGTCTCTAGATGAACTTATAGGCTCCCTACTTACATGCGAAATGAAATTAAAAAGAAATGAAGAGCCTTCAAAGAGAGTAGGGGTAACACTTAAGTCTTACACTCATGAGGTCATTGAAGATGATAGCGATGAGAGTGGAAATGAGGAAGAAAAGGAAATGGCAATGTTTGCCAAAAGATTTAATAGGTTTATGAGAATAAAAGAGAGTGAGAATGATAGGAGACATCAAAGAAGATGGGTAATGAGAGGAGAGTCAAGTAGGAGAGAAAAAGACCTCTTAGTGTGTTATGAGTGCAATGAACCGGGTCATACTAAGTTAGATTGCCCCTTACTTAGGAAGGAAAAGGATAGGAAACCTAAGAAGAAAGCATTCGTGGTTGCATGTAGCGATAGTGATAGCTCCAATGAGGAAAATGTAGATGAAGAGGTAGCCTACTCATGCTCTATGGCCATTAGTAATGATGAGGCTAGTATCAGCTCTAGTGAAAATAATGATTTTACATTTGATGAGTTACAAAATGCCTTCAATGATTTAGCAAATGAATTTCAATGCATGAACTCCAAATATAAGAAAATCATTGCTAAATTAAAAATAGAAATTGAAGCTTTGACAAATGCTAAGCTAGAATTTGAAAAGAAATTAGAAAAGGCTAACTTAGAGATAAATGAGTTGAATGAAAGAATACAAATTTGCAAAACTCATTTACTAGGTTTTATATGGGTCAACAAAAGCTAGATCATATGTTAAAGACCCAAAGAGCTTTCTTTGACAAAGATGAGTTAGGCTATAATGAAAAACAAAAAGAAACTCATCTTAAGAATTTCCTAGTGAGCAAAAATACTATGCATGATTTATCTCTTACATGCTCACTATGCAACAGGATAGGTGTAACGCCCTTGGAAGCCGGATTTCGAGCTAACTTTTTCCTTCACTTCCTATGTTTGTCACTCGCTCAGTGTAGCTAAAAACCTAATGAGTAGTCTTACTCTTTTATTTATTTAAGACTAGTTGTCTAAGGTCTCATTATAGTCTTCTCGTAAGACGTGTCAAAAACGACACTGAAAAACTTTGCCCTTATTTTAGTCTAGTATCCATCCCCATACTAAATACATTATCGTTTCAACTTGTAGAAATTTCAATTCTTCATGTAACTTCTAAAATACTAGACATCTATGTGATTCAACATATAAACATATCAAGATTACAACTTAACTACGAACCACAGTATATTTACAGACTCGATATCACCTAGTACTTACATCCCAAATCCTATACACTGTGTACACCAAAGAATTTAGTCTGCGATATAAACAAAAGAACAAAAGATTATACCTTGGCTCAAAATATAGCTTTCTGTAGCTCGACACAAAGAGACTCTTGATGTACCACGCTCGTGTTGAGTCTACCTGAAATAATCTGAGGTGGAAAGGGATGAGCTTTGGGGAAAGCCCAGTAAGAAAACATACGCTAAGTGATATTAGAAGTTCTACTATGTTTGTGCATGTGTATGCGTGAATAAGTGTGTCAAAACTCATGCTTAAGTATCTTACGAAAAAATGCAAGTTGACAAATCATTGTTCTATAAGCTATAAAAATACTTGCACTCACGCATTTATAAAATCAAAATATACAATCCAAATATTTTCGAGAGACAAGCATTCATTGATAAGATGGGGTAATATAACCGGGATCTTTGGAAATAACCGATAAACCTTTATGAAAGCATCCACTGTAGCTAGTAGTGGTTACAGTCCCGAACCAAGATTCTATCCATGATCATGAATCATCCCAGCACCAGTGATCATCTAGTAGCTGAGCTACAAGTCACGACTATTTGTCGGACGCCTGGAAGACCACAAAGCATCCAGGATATTTCTCGATAGTGGCCACACAAGCTCACTAAATGCCACATAGGCTTAATTTAAATGCCACACAGGCGAGTGCCACACAGGCTTAATAAATGCCACATAGGCGAGTTAAGTGCCACACAGGCAAATTCCAAGCATCCCTTGTCTCTTATGCCAAAATTCATGCAAGAATACTTTTACAATGTATCTTGAGTATGGGAAACATAATTCGTATTAAACCCTCACATTTTGATAATCTCATCGCACAAACATATTTTAAAATGACAGTATCTCGATGACTAGTAATGGTGCTTGAGGTATATGAGGTTTTAAATACATTATAGAATTTAAATAAATGCTAAAAATCTATTTAATAATTTCTAACGAAATTTCGGCATTATGACGACATAGGTAGAATGTTACCTAGCGTCATAATCCACAACCAAACAACCTGCATAAAACACCAACCAACAGTATGTTCATCTATAAGTCCAACACAGTTCAAATTCAAAACCATTTGTACTTCAACTCAGTTCAACACGTATGAAATTCAACCAAGAATGCATTTAGAATCAATAAGTATTAAATACAGAAATTTGGACATACACAACATAGCATACTAATAAACATTTACCGTATATTCCCTTACCTAATGTGTACCACACTGTGATTATGGATTGCCGCTCATACACCTTACCACGTAAGCACTTTCGTTTTGGATATTAAACATCTAGTATCTTAAAAATTTCCTACATTAAGGCACCAAAGATTTTTTTTTTGTTATTTATCCACCTTGAGAAATTTCATATTTTTAAGGCCTTCTATAAAAATCATTACCTTATAAATTTCTCTCTTGGCTGCCAAAAGTTTCCTTTTAGCTTTATCCTTCAAATTTCCAGCTGCCTATCATCATGTCATATTCCCACATTATCATACAATTCATTTACATTAAGCTTACACAAAAGAAAAATCTTTTACCTTTAATTTTCCTACTAGCCGAACCTACACCAAGCTCTTATTCAACCAATAAACACCCTTATATTTATTGACTCAAACCGATAGGGGCCCATGCTTTCCTTTCTTCTCTTCTACGTGGCTGCTGTTTCACTTAAATTCATTTACTGTTCGAGTGCCTTGGACCCTCCAGCAACCAGCTCGTGTTTTGCCAACACCAGTCTCAAAGTGTAGCCGAATATCCTTCCTTTGCTATCCCTTGCTCCTGCTACCTAACCACTCTTCTCTTCCCTTGTTCTTTGCCTATGGTTGATACTAAATGTCAGCCACATTCGTCCCTTTAAGCTACAACCGAGAGCCCCTGTTTTACTTCAGCTCTTCCCGAATGACAGACCCACATTTTGCACCTTTTCTCTGGCAACATGAGCACACAACTAACAGCCTTCTCTTTCCTTTCTCCAATCGCCGAACAGACCTTTCTCGGGCCACCTGAACAGCACCGATCTCTACCTCTGCTGTTTCCATTTCAGTTGAGAACCCTAGCTTCAATCCCTATCGCCATCTCTGTTTTTCTTTCCCATTCACTTTCCCATTCTCCCCTTTTTCCTTTCTTTATTCTTTTTGTTGTTTTGTTTTACTTTAAATCCCACGTGAAGTGGGGTAAGGCTGGGAAGGTTTTATCAAATGGCTATTATTATTCGATTATTATACTATTATATTCTGCTCAATTTCCAGCCTATCTACATTCAGTTTGCAGCCTTCACTTCTTCCTTATTTCCACGTCCTTTCTAAGCCATTTTTATTGACTTTTGCACTTGGACTTTTATCATAGATTCAGCCTATATTTTTCTTCTTCCTTTCCACATGAAATCATCCATTTTCTTCTCCTTATTTACACGCCATTACAATCTTATGTGTGTATACAATATTTATTATTTTTACATATCTATATATGATGTATAGTATGTAACTACACCCAAAACTCACACTTAGATTAAATAATTCTATTATTTCCAAAATTTAACTAATTAAAATACATTAAAATCAACTTTATGAACTTAGTTGATTTACACAAGGTTTAACCAAAATTCATAGGCTTACTGTAGCTTGTCGCTCCCAAGCTCGAAGTAGGCAAGATCTCTTATCTCCGGGACTACATAAGTCGTGCCGAGATGTCCACACGTCTACATGTCCCTATATAATTATTTTAAGTTTATTTTTATTAGTTATAAAATTGCGCTAAATAATAGACAATTAATTTAATATAGTAAGAATTTTCCGGTTATTACAATAGGCCATTCTTCACAAGCATGCACAAGTAGAAAAACCACATTTAGAGGAAGAATGGTTAGAAAAATGTAGGTGCCAAAGCATGAAATAAATAATGATGATTTGAGTTTGAAATGGATCCCAAAAGGATCAAAAATTATTTACACTAACTCTCAAGGACCCAAGAAAATTTGAGTACCAAAACATGCTTAAATTGTTTGTTGTAAGAGTGTTAGAGCATGAGAATACAAAGAAACAATGGAGATCAAATGCTCTACACACCCCCTATGGAGATTGCTTATGCCAATAAGAAAGAGAAGGAGCTTAAGAATCCATCTTTGGCAAGGTCACAACAATTCTTCAAATAATGGCACAAGGTGGATCCAACTATTCATGGCAAAGCACTCTCAAGCAAAAGAGTTTTGTAAGCTTAATTTCTTATTCCTTAAAGTTTTTATTAAATTATTTGTTCTTAGATGAGAAATTTGGTTGATAATCTTTAATGCATTGTGATTGAACAAAAGGCATGATAAATGATTGTTGAGTGTTTGATGGACAATTCTTTGATGAATGAATGAAAGGAATGATTTATGATTTTAAAATGATTATTGGATTTCTGCATTTTGAGCAAGTTTTCTATGTGTTGAAAATGTATTTACTTGTCTCAAATTACCAAATATGTCATTTATGCAAAATGCCATGTCATGAGCATTAATGAAGAAGTTGTATGTTGAAAATCATGGCATGTTGTTCACAAGAAGTATGCTTTAATGATATATGTGCTTAAAACCTATGTAAACAAGTTTGTTTTGACATATTTATGTAATTCAATGCATTGGTTTTGCCAAAACATGCATAACTCTCAAAATGATCTCCTTTGAGGTCAAAAATGCATTTATTGGTGAAAATCCTTCCAAAATTGTAAAATCTTTTGTTAAATGGTTTTTCATTCATGTTTTTCATTCATAAAAGTCCAAAATCATGTTTTACAAATGTTTAAACCTTTACTTGGACTTAAAATACTTAAAAACCAAGTTTTGGCACCTTAAAGGTTGAATTTTCTGTCAAAAACTGTAGAAAACGTATGAGGGATCGATCCCCCTCCTATAGGGATTGAGCCCCCCAGGCCAGAAAGGCCAAAAACTGCAGAAATCATATGAGGTATTGATCCCCCTCCTATAGGGATCGATCCCCCCAAGGCAGAATGCCTTCCCTGCACTATTTCAACCGAAAATTGAGAAGAACTTTTCATTGTCTTGATACCTTCTTTCTTCTAAACTTAAAACTCATTGTTTTAACTTCTTCTTGATGATCTTTAAAATATGAAAATTCATTTTTCATTGATATCATGCTTCAACTCCATCAATTTGTATTATTTCCAACAAATGGTATCACTTTCAACAATCAATATCATTTTTCATTGATCTCACAAGTGCAAAACCAGTTTTCTCATTAAAAATGGTCATGAATTGCATAAATCTTGAAATAATCTTGAAATATACTTTCAATGAATGTTTAAACATAATTTTGATAAATATTTCAAGAATTTATGGATATATTTGAGAATTTGATGAACTTGTGCATAATTGTTTTTCATCTTAGTCAAGCATGCTTATAGGATTATGTCTCTTAGCTTGACTTATCAATTCCACACTAGGTTTTATGATAATTATACATCTAGTGGATTGATTTCAAATGTAAATTCAACAATTGGTAATGGTCATTGACCTATAATTTGTGATGGCAAATGGATCCTAAATGTTCAAATGCATGAAACTTTATCATCCATGTACTTAAATTTTTCTTATGGCCAAATTATTAAAGAACTTAGGCTTTAATGACAACACCAACATTCAAAGATAAATGCAAACTTGAACAAATGTACCTTGATTGATATCCATGCATTTATTATTTGAATCTTTACTTGCTCATAATTGATTGAGGACTTGAATTGGAAAATGAGCATAGGAATTTTGTACTTGAAACCATGGTAGAAAATGTGTTTGCTTGAATACCTTTTTTGTTTGAATCTTCCGTATGGTATAATTTTGTGAATATGAATATGGATTAATACTTTATGATAGTATGCTAATGTTTAATTAATCCATATGCATATTTGATGGTGTATGATTGTGTTCTTGCATATTTAGAATAATTATTTTCTTGACATAAACACACTACACATAAATATTGGATTCATGCAAAATGTCTAAGTCAACCATTAGTAACAATTGGTATTTAGATCGAAATAACAATTGGTATCATTGGTAACCATATTTTCAACAATTGGTAAGCCAAAACTAAATTGACAATTGGTTTGAGCTTTAAATTGACAATTCTTCTTGTGCTCTTTAGTTTGAAATAACAAATAGAGAAGAATCCATTTAGGATATTTTTGCATGAAACTCTTGTGTGCTAGAACTTATAGTTAATTGCTATATGTCTTAATTCTATGCACACTCTTGCTTGAACGTGATTTATGAGCTCATGCATATGATATGTCATCTAATTTCAGCTCATAATCATGATGTATTGCCATGTACCTTAGTTGGACTTAAGAGAACAATTGATATACTTAGGTGCTTGCTTAATTTCTTACCAATTGAGAACTTATTCCAAAATTATTTATAAACAATTGGTATAAGATCATAAGTCAAATTCTTTGCATGAATATTTCATACTCTTTGTGAATATTGACTTATTTATTTGTGCTATGAGTCCCATGTACTAACATGTTTTTTGTTGGATGGAGCATATTTATTTGTTCTCACATAGCCAAAATTTTAAGAGGGAGCATATTTTTTATTTTTTCTTCTTTTTGCTATGACAAAAAGGGGGAGAGATATTAAGGTATTAAGGGGAGAGATAATGGGGGAGAAAAACTCTTTTGGAAAATTCTCTTCAAACCATGCTTACATTAAGCGGGAGCTTTATAAAATCCTACTTTATTTGAGGGGGAGTATTTTATTACAGAATTTTCATAAAATCCTGCTTTATTTGAGGAGGAGTATTTTATTAAAGAATTTTCAAAGCAAATTTACATTAAGTTTTGTCATATCAAAAAAGGGGAGATTGTTAGCTTTAAATTGACATATATATTTTGAAATGACGAAAACTTAAGCAAGCTTTAATGTTTTAATTCACATTGTAAATTTGCCTTATCACATATGATTTTCTCAATACATTTTAAGTGATCATATCAAACATGAAGACCATGACTTATTGATACATTCTTATTGGTCTTAATACTTTATAAAATGCATTGAATATATTTTAAGAAAATTACTTGATAAATTTTTGGGACTCAAATTCATGTTTTCAAAGTCATGTCATTTTTAAAAATACTCAAAATTGGTTTTAGAATGTTTTTAATGCCTAAAGACCTAGAAAAGGCAAATGAATATTGTAAGGGATGGATCTCCTGTCTGAAGGGATGGATCCCCTGATCAAAAGGATCGATCTCCTGAGGAAAGGGATCGATCCCTTTATGGCAGAAAGGTCCCTCAGCCTAGAATAAGCATTCTGGAATGAAGGGATCGATCCCCTATGGAAAGGATCGATCCTTTTACCCGAAAATAGCCTGTAACGGCTAGTTTTTGTGAGACAATGGTCATATTCGACTTTTGGCTCCAACCAACATCTAGAACACATCCAAAGGACTATAAATAGAGGCTTAGAAGCTAAAGAAAGCAAGAGGAATTACTCAGCAACTCCAAAACTCATATTCCTCAAATCCTCAAGCTTCAATAACAAATCAAGAGCTACAAAGTCTTCATCTTCCATCATTCACATATCTCTTGTATTGCTTAGCACAAATATTGTATAGGCTTTTCTTTGTGCCTAATTTCTGTAATCATTTACCTACTTAGAGGTCTTCTTTGATTACATCTCTTGTAAACCAAATCATTCCTTGTAAAAGGGGAGGTTTCTCTTTAGCTTAAGAAAAGGAGGGAGGTTTCTCTTAAGCCTAGAAAAAGAGGGAGGTTTCCCTTGAGCCTGCAAAAAAAGGGAGTGTAACACAAATTCAAGAATAGTGAATTTGGGGAAAATCCTTAGGAGCGTCTCAAGGTAGAGGATGTAGGCAAGTTGCCAAACCTTTATAAATCGCTTGCGTACATTTCTCTTTCCCTGCTCTCTTTATTTACTTGCAATTATAATTGTGCTTATTGTATTGAATTTGAATTGCATGATTGAATTGCCTAGAGAACTTAGAAAATATTTATATAGGCTAGAGAATTTAGAAGAATCGAAAAACGAGCTTAAGGTTAGTTAAAAACCGATTCACCCCCCTCTCGGTATAGCCTATAGAGCCAACAATATTAAATTAAATTAAATTATAATTAATATTAGATTAAGGTTAGAATAAAATTAGGAATTTTTTCATAAAACACTTAACAAATCCGATGATGGAGTCTCTCCAAAAGTCAAATGGTACTACTTGAATACTCTTGAGGTGAGGATAATTTTTAAAAAATTTAGCCAGAATAATAGAGTTTCTTAGAAATTTTTCAATATTTAATTATTTGGATAAAATAAAGAACATTTAAATTAAAGACCGTTTAATCAAAACTTTTTAAAGATAACATAAGATTAATTAGATAGCATTCTAAGATAGGCATTGTGAGGGTGCTAACACTTTCCTCACTCATAATTGTACCCTCGAACTCTAAATTTGAGACATAGACCAATCTTTATACTTAATTTGAATAGGTGACCAATCACACGTTATGATTGGTGGAGACTTCATAATTTGTGTCTAACTATTAAGTTTTTCTAAAACTTAATACGTTATGACAAACATAAGAGAGTGTAGGGTTTGAGATAAAAAATAGCTATGATTTTGAATTGTATTGAAATTTTATGTTGATTTTGTTTTTCTTATAGATGTTTGATAAAATTATGAGAAACTTTGCATTGTTGATTTGTTGTATTAACAGAGTTAATTTATATCTTCTTGTGCTGTAGAGTGTTTGTTTAATAGAGGTTAAAATGCTTCCATGCTTAGACTAGTAATTTGCCACTTCATTCATGTTCTAATGAAAATATACCATTTTTTATGTTTTTTTAAGCAACAGTGTTTCTTTGCATTTGAAAGATAGGAATCAACGTTTGACTAGTTACGCTTTGTTTTGTAAAAATATTAATTTTAGATGAAATTATAAAAATAGCGTAAAATAATTCTAAGATTAGGGGATGGACGATGTCCTTTATTTTTTCCAAATTCTAATTGGTGAGATTTTCAGTATTCATGTTCTGCCAACATGCTAGTCTAAGCATTGTTATCATTTTGACAAGATTGAGTTGTTCCATCAACATCTAATGATTGGGAGGTGAACCTTCTAATCCTTTTGTTTACTTGATGTATTAGTCTCATGCCCTTACTATACAAGATAGTTATAAAATGAATCTTGGAAATATTTTTCTGAATTGAGTAAAATTGTATGTGAAAATTTGCAGAGATATGTGATCACTATGTTCTCCATGAACAAATGATAAATGAAACTCTTGAAGAGATGATGGGGAATTACTAGAGATAAATCCATAAGCAGTAGCTAGCTGTTAGAGAGCAGAGGACTTTACATGATGCCCAGGGCACTTGTTGACGGCTTCCACAGAATCACATAGATATTCCATGCTCCATACTTCATAGTCCATTCAAATTAGGCCTGACAATTTTATACACGATACGATTACATGACACAAAAACGATATGAATATAAGGCACAATGTGACACAGATTAAAATTAAGTAAATATTATTGTAAAAGCTAAAAATAAGATTTTATGTTTTCCGTGTCAATACGAATTTTCATACAAAATTTTTGTGTTTTACACGATACGAACACAATTTTACATGACACGAACACGAATTAAAAACACGAATTGCCAGTTCTAAATCAAACTCAGTGCCCTTGGTTTTTGTGTCTTTTGAATAGTTTATACCATTAGCCATTGAAAAGTATTAACTAGGGTGTAGTCTGACTGAATTTAATGGAAGGCTGCACCCTCGAGCAAAAGAAATATGCTTTGTATTGAATCAACTGAAACTCTTGTTACAATATATAAATGAAAATGAAACATAGGATTATTTCATACGCTATTGTTTGTCTTAGTATGGATTACAAATTGTTAATTCTTATAAAAAATAATTTTTTTTCTTTTGCAATTAATGCATCGTTCCCACAATTTAATGGAAGGCTGCACCCTCAAGCAAAAGAGATATACTTTGTATTGAATCAGCTAAAACTCTTGTTACAATATATAAATGAACATGAAACTTGGGAATTTTTTCATACACTGTTGCTTGTCTTACTATAGAGTACAAATTGTTGATTCTTATAAAAAGTAATGTTTTTTTTCTTTTGCAATTAATGCATCGTTCCCACAATTTGCTGAACTTTATTGTGGTATTATGACTATATCTGGGATTAAAAAAAAGCAATAATTCAATTTATTTACGTAGACATCTTAATTCTATGGAATTAACTTAAGTACATGGTAACTACTGATATTTGAGAAGATAGGTGATGAAGATCCAATGTATTAATAATTAAACTTTGCTAACATAAAAGTGTACAACAAAGATATACAGTATCAAAGAAAAAAAAACCACTACATTAAGATGTAATAAGAAAATTCCAATTAAATTGTTAAAACCCAAATTAAGATCCATCCAACAATTAAAAAAAAAAAGAGTATAGTGCCAACAAAAAATACTACTAATTAAAGTTGACATCACAAGGTTGAATCTAATGTAGGTCATATACATTCAAGTGTTGCTCTCTCAATAGATCCTAGAGTAAAACACAAGAAAGGAGGAAAAGATGGTAAAATACATTTTTATCCATTTACATATTTTCTTTCAAACAACAAAATTTCAAATTTTGTAATTTACAGTACATGATTGTGAGGACCATATTTTCTTGCATTTTGCTAAATGATTTTCTAAGTTATAGAATGGAGAGGTGAATGTGAACCAACAAGAGTAGTCAAATAGTGGAAGGTTAAAGGATTTAGACGTGGGGCCCATGAGATCTGTGGAAACCTGAAATGACCTTGAAAGGGCACAATGTTGATATTTAGAGTCCAATAAACCTATGGTAATAATTTCGTTTCGACCGAAATCTGATTTGAGGTACCTAAGAATTATGCCCAACAAATTGGGAAATGATGATTTCTTCCATAGCCAAAAATCTGAAATTGAAATAAAGTAAAAACGTGAGTTGATTTTTGGCCATTGATTGAATATAGCCTAAACCTCTCATGGTAAAGACTAACCCCAAACTAGTCTGAAAATCAAAATCTCAAGAAATAGATGAAAACCAAGTGAATATACTGAATGGCTTTCAGTTAAAGCCAAATTTATTCTGAGAAATTTTCAAGCCCTGTATAACTATAAAGGACATTGGGAAATTTACTTTTCAAGATGAAAAGTCAATAAAAATAAATAAATTAATTTATTGGAATGTTTGATAAATTTAATTGAATGGATTGCTTAGAAATGGTGTTTCAGGGAAACATCGAGAAATTAGTAGAAATTAATAGAAAATTTTAACGATAATTATTAATTTATCTCAAGATAATTTTAGGTCATGAGGAGTATGGGAAAATTATTTATGGCTTTTTTTTGGGAAAGAATGAAAAATGAAAATTTGAAGTGAGAAAGTGTAGTTAACCAATCAACTTGGTAAAAATGAGTATTAATTAGGGGTGATATGGTCATTTAGTAACCAAGTCAGATTTTTATGGTTATATTAACATTAAAATTACATGTTGAAATTAATTAAAAAGCTAAAAACCTACCACTTTCTTCCCCAGCCACTTGAAACCTCAATTCTACCCAGCCTTAGGCATCAGTTGTAGGGCCACCGTGTGAGGCCACAACACCTAGGAAAACGACTTCTATTCAGGTTGGTCAAGATGGATCGATTGTAACCCTATCTTCCCTCTATAACATACCTAAATTTCAGCTTACATGGAGTTCATTTGGCTAGTGAAAAGTTTGCTGGAAACTCTACCTGTCAAACTACCCTGTTTTAGGCATGAGTGAGAGAACTATCTTGTGAGGCTGAAACGGCAGGAAAACGGCCTTACCTCAAAATGGCCAAG
This sequence comes from Heritiera fomes, assembly GCA_032173925.1. Classification (NCBI taxonomy): domain Eukaryota; kingdom Viridiplantae; phylum Streptophyta; class Magnoliopsida; order Malvales; family Malvaceae; genus Heritiera; species Heritiera fomes. Next base: position 8,955,807 of record JAPDPM010000012.1, on the reverse strand, counting down.
AAGGATCAATTAAAGAATTACCTCTTCTCTACCACATATCCAAAATTAGCCAAAATAGACTACATTTGATGGGTGAAAACTGAGCTGGAAATTGACTGTGCAGAGGTGAGTTAAGGTTGGAAATTTTAGTTTGCTTTAAATCAAATGTATTTTTTATTTCTAAATTTTCTAAGCCTAAATCTAGTGTTAGGAAGTTATAAAAACACCCCTAGGACAGCAAGAGAAGTTCGGCCAAATGGGTTTGTTTGTGTGAAGTTGTATAAGTTAGCTGGAAGATGAGATATGTAGTGGTAGTATCGATTTTAAGCTTTTATATAATATTGGTTTTGAATCAAATTTAGAAGAAACCCACGAGAGGGGTTCAACCAACAAGAATTTTATGGGGTTAGTGTGCTTAAATTGATTTAAATGTTATAAAGAGTGATATTAGGAATAAAGAATAATATCAAGATAGTTAAAACCGAAAGAAAATGGTTCGTACATCAAAGAGTGCATTTAGCCAGTGAAGGACATTGTTAAATTGAGACTGAAATAATAATTTAATAATTTTAAATGAGTTAGAAAATAATATTTAAAGTATTAGTATTGTTAAAATTGAAAAGAGACTGAAAAGAATTATTTATGCGCTAGAAGCAATTTCAACTCTGATAAGAAGTAGACTTGAAATGTCATTCTATTAGGAAATTAAAATCGTTATTAAGTACTCTAAATAATTAGTAAAGGGAATATTGGGTTTTAATTGTGTTTGAATACTGATTGCAGCTAAGAAGTCTGTAGGAGCAAATTTTGGAAAAGAAAGGATAGTTACAAGTGACCGGCAATGTGAGATTCACATATTCTTTCCACATTATACACTATATTCGAAGTTAAAATGATTAGATTAAACAATGACAATAAGTTGTATTATGCTTTTAGCTATTGGAGAAACTGTGAGGTGTGCCCTACTGAATTTTTCTTGACTCAAATGGGAACGGAAGTTTGTAAATTTTGAGATCAAAATACATAATCAGTAAGAGACCACTTTTCGAAATTCCTTCAATTGAGCATACCTAGGTTTATGTGCAACAAATTCGATAATGACAGTTGTATCCATAGCCTGAATAAACTTTTGTGAATAATGGTCAACCTAGTTTGACTTTGGAGCTATATACTATTATAGATGAATCCTCGTGTGAAGGTGTCTTACGCAATACCAAAAACAGCTCAAACGAACCAAAAAGCCTTCGTTTAGGGTTATTTTTGGTAATTTCACTTATAGGGTTGACCAAACTCTGTTAAAAGTCAAATATTTGACTTTCTCATGATATATATATATATATATATATATATATATATATGATATATGAGATTTTAGTAAAAATAAAAATAACTTGGAAATAAATAAAATGATTTAAATATTATTCTATTAGTTGGGATATAAATGGGATAATTGAAATTTTAAAGGGGCAATTTGGTTAATTGGCCTTAAAAGATATTTTAATTATTAAAATAAATAAAATATGATATCTTATACTCATCTTCTCTCATGGCAGGCCGTTATCTTCCATTTTTGGCTAAGTTAAGGTTTCTTTAAGAGAGAGAATCCTAGTGAACCACCATCACAACCACCCTAAAGCCGCCACCTTCCTTAAGCAAATTTGCTCATCTCACCACCCTCTCTCTATTTATCTCCAAAATAGCCATCGAAAGGCCATTTGAGGAGTGTTTTGGCCCCTTGAAGTTTCAACTATAAGGAAGGTGAGAGAGAAAGCTTATGATTTTGATTTCTAATGGCTATTTGTGATATATTCTTGATAGTTAAGCATGTGGATAGGCTTAAATTCATGCAAAGCCAATTGTATGAGGTGGTTAGGGTTTTGGCCATTAGCGTTTCATATTGTAGCTTGTGTTGTTTCATGCATAATGGATGTAGAAATGATGTAGAGAACATAAGGAATATGATGGTAGCCTTAAAATTGAATGAAACTAAGTATGGTGAGAGATGATAGTTTCGGCCAAGAGAGAGAATGAACGTCACCATGCTCAATTTAATGCTTAAATGGTTAAAGAATAATGTTTATGTGAAATCCCCAATTTCGTGTAATTCCCCTATAATTGTAAAATGTTGTAAGTTGAAAGAATTTAATAAATATGAAAATTTGATGTATAAAGATTATATGAGATATAGATGGAATAAAAAGGAATTGAGGGTCAAAGGGTCAATGGCTGAGATAAGATGGAAAAGGGGATAATCATGCATTAAATGCATTAAATGAAAGGTAGCTTAGTTATCTTCACCATCAAGGATCGGCAACAACCTCATTTCCAGCCCTTCTTCCTCTCGTTTCCTCTCCAAATTCCTTTAAGTGTTCATTTTCTGACCTTGACAAACCACCATTTCCTGTCATCAAATCGCTAAGTTTCCTTAACGAAAAACGATCCTCATCACTAGTTCTCTCTATGTCTGTAATATGGAAGGCTGAAACAAAGTATTTGAGGAGATCAGAAATCCTGTAAATTTGGCTATTGACAAAGGTAAGAAAAGAAATTGATTCATTTGATTTCGTCCATAATTTGGAGTCATGTTATGTTTGTATAGTATACTTATGGTGTTGAAATGAAAGAAAGTTAAAAGTTTCAATTTATATGAATTATGCAGTTTTGAAGAAGTGAAGGAAAGAATCGGTGCAACCAAGGGATTTCGTATTATTTGGCTATTTGAGGTAAGGAATATATGTAACGGACGTAGGGTGACTATGTCCGCATGTTTTAAATGTTTTGGGATGAAACAAAAGCTGGTGTAAGTGCAGGAAATGTAAAATTCAAGGTTTTCGCCCAGTTACGATTTGGCTCGGGGCAGCCGACTGCTCGGAGACAGTCGTGACGTAACTTTTTCCGAAACCGACTTAGAGCAGCCGACTGCCCTATATAGCAGTCGACTGCCATTTTTCTAGAAGCTTTCTGTTTGCAAACCAGTCGGCCGCTAAAGAGCCAGTCGACTGCATTTTTTCGAGAAACATTCTGTTTGCGGGCCAGTCGACTGCCCCATTTTAGCAGTCAACTGCCCTACTTGCATCCGAAAATTAAATATTTTAAATGCAAAAAGAAAATAAAATTTATTGAATATTTTTATACTATAGCAGTCGACTGCCCTAAAAGAGCAGTCAACTGCCCCCTTTGAAAAATAATAATTTTTAATTTATTTATATAAATTTATTTGAATTATCATTAAAGTATATAAGAAGGGTTATGAATATCCATGGTTTTACAAGAATGAGTTTTACTACTCAATATTTTGAGATTAACGACTCCATTGGTGATCATGCATATTACTTGATTATTTGTATTTGGCTGGGGGACTCTAGTCAAGCCCTCAGTACCACGGGTGTCACCTGACTAGTGTACACTGTGGAATATTGACAATGGCCATTAGTCCTTTATATGTGTTTGGCTTAAGGGAGGATCCCTGGCCCATACGTGGGTACGCCACTTTATTTGGTGCATGATTCTATTGGATGTTGACGGTCTCCCCCTATTTGAAGACTATTTGTATATGTAATTTCAAGTTATTTGACATATATATGTGAAAGTATTTGAGTTATTTGAATACGTGCAAGTGACTTCATATGATTTTGTCATGTGTTATATGGTATTTGATGAACTTATATGTTATATGTTTTTACAAGAATATTACATGACATTATAGAGCCAAGCAGGAAAACTGCATATAGTGGCATAGTACGCTCTTTTATGTATATTTCTTACTGAGCGTAAACTCATTCCTTTATAATATTTTTCATCCAGATTATTTGCAGTGAAGTCTGCTCTTGGTAGAGGAGCATATATTTGGACTATACGATATTCCTTCGAGGCTAGCTTCCAATCCTTTGAAGGCAGATACATTTTGATTATGTAATTCAGACTATAGTACAGTGATGTATATTAGACACATTGGGGATGTAAATTGTTAAAGAGATTAGTACGTAATTTATATTAAAGTTTTAGACTTATGTGTAAGACGATCTTGTATGTGTATGAGAAATATATCATCATGTAAACAATATAGTGTTAGCTATATTAAAGATGAAGGATGCACCGTTGAACAGCCTAACCAAAACTATGGGAAAGAAGAAAAATTTAGTTAGTATTTGGGAGTGACGAGGATGTCACAGATTGGTATCAGAGCGAGGTTAGTCTGACGTTTGACGGTGTCATTAGGCTAGAAATAGTGTACATCCCCATGTACTGTACTTGTCTGAATACATATATGTGGTTGAATTGCTGAAAGTGTACTAAACGCTTGACCTTGTGGTGATATTGGCAGAATGAGCACTCGTAGAAGGGGTACTGGACGAGGACGAGGACGGGGTAGAGTAGAACCGTCCCCAACACAGTCTCCTCCTCCATCTCCATCGGGTAGCCCGAATGCTCGACTGTCGAGAGTGGAGCGAAGTATTGAGACTATGGCCACTCCATTTAATCAGTTCATGTCTAATTTTCCAAATGTGGCCACTAATGCATCAACAGCACCACCTATAGTACCTCCTATTCCGTCTGGGAATGCTCCTCCTACTCCTCCAGTACAGCCCCCACCGGCACAGCCTGAGTTGCCCCCACCAGCTCAAGTTAATGAGAGGCGAGATCCTAAGGCCTACTGCAGTGTGGTCTTAATTAAAGAATTTAAGAAGCTGGATCCGCCTAAGTTTACGGGGGATAGAGATCCGTTGACCGCCGAGAACTGGGTGAAGGCAGTCACCAAATCTTTTGGGTACATGACCTGTTCTGAGAAAGAGAAAGTGGGTCTGGCAGCTTATTTGCTAGTAGACAATGCCGAGCATTGGTGGCAATCTACTCGGGCCACTTTGGAGACTCAACACACTGAGGTTACTTGGGATAGATTTTTAGAGGCCTTTAATGAACAGTACATCCCACGCACTGAACAGACCAGGTTGAAGATTGAGTTTTTGAGCTTGACTCAGGGGACTATGACGGTTAATCAATATGAGTCGAAGCTCATTTCTTTAAGCAGATTTGACCCTGAAGTCCTAATGAGTGAAGGACATAAGATCTACCGATTCATAGAGGGATTAAGGTCTCCTATTAGATCGAAGTTATATCCTATGGATATCACTACTTATAATGAGGCAGTCCGTAAGGCTCAATTGTGTGAGCAGGACTATAATCTTCATCATGCTGATTTCCGAGCCAAGGGTAAAGGCAAAGAACCGATGAAGCGAAAGTCAAATGAGAGAGCCTCTAGTGACAGATATCCATTTAGGAAAAGTAGACCATATGAAAGAGCTTCGGCAGGTAAGAAGATAAATTATAAGAGAATGACTTGTATCTTAGTTTAATGGTTATATGGAAATATACTAAATTTTGAAGTTTTATGATAATTATGGTACAGGGACTCCTAGATCTACCGGGATTAAGATAAATGATAAAAGATCCCGATATTCAGCTGGCAGTACCGCGAGCTCGCCGAAGAGTGTGACGCAGAAATGCGAGCATTGCGGGAGATTCCATGGGTCACAGCCATGTCGTATGGCGAGCGGGGCTTCTTTTTGGTGTGGCGAGAGGGGACACATGATTAAAGATTGTCCCAAGATTTCTAAAAGAGTGTCTGAAGAATCGGAAAGGACCACCCAACCACAGCCTAAGGCCACAGCTGCTGAGAAGGGAAAGAAAGCTGTGACTCAAGGACGAGTATTTGCTATAGACGAGGAGTCTGCCGATGCTTCGTCCAAGGTGATTAAGGGTAAGATTCACCTCTTTGATATAAGTGTTACTGCTTTATTTGATCCAGGCTCTACACACTCCTTTGTTTCTCCCATAATTGCTACAAGATTACCTGTTGAACCTGAGCCTTTAGAACATTTGTTACAAATAAGTACACCATTTAGAGAATCCCAGATGACAGACATAGTGTATCGTAGTTGTAAGCTACGGGTAGGAGAGAGAGAATCGATAGCTCATCTAATCCTACTGAATATGTATGGATTTGATGTCATATTAGGAATGGATTGGTTAGCTAAGAATCATGTGATATTGGATTGTTATGCTAAAAGTGTGATCTTCTCTTCTCCCGTTAGCTATGTTGTAAATTTTGCAAATGTTTAATACAAAAGTATGTTTATAAATTTATTTATTCATAAATGAAATTAATAAATAATTTATTTGTTATGTGAAGGATTTATAGCGTATGTGGTGGACGTAGAAAGGAAACGTCCCGAACTTCATGAAATTCCAATAGCCAATGAGTTTCCATGTGTGTTTCCGGACGATCTTCCAGGACTTCCTCCGGATAGGGAAATCGAGTTTACTATCGATTTGGTGCCAGGGACTGAGCCCATTTCGAGACCACCCTATCGGATGGCCTTAGTGGAATTGGAAGAACTTAAGAAACAGCTGCAGGAGTTACTAGATAAGGGGTTTATAAGGCCAAGTGTATCCCCATGGGGTGCTCCTGTGCTATTTGTCCGGAAGAAGGACGACAGCTTGAGGCTTTGTATTGATTATCGATGGTTAAATAAGGTGACAATCAAGAACAAGTACCCTCTTCCCAGGATTGACGATCTCTTTGATCAGCTTCGGGGTGCACAAGTCTTCTCCAAGATAGACTTGAGATCAGGATATCATCAATTGAAGATCCGAAGTGAAGATATCCCTAAGACTGCATTCAGGACACGGTATGGCCACTATGAATTCCTAGTGATGCCGTTTGGTTTAACCAATGCACCCGCGGCTTTTATGAACTTGATGAATGATGTGTTCAAACAGTATTTGGACCAGTTTGTCATTGTTTTCATCGATGACATATTGGTGTATTCAAGATCATGGGAAGAGCATGAGCAGCATTTGAGGATAGTTCTACAAACCCTCAAGGATCGGGGATTATATGCCAAGTTAAGTAAGTGTGAGTTTTGGCTAGATCAAATATCCTTTTTGGGTCACATAATCAATAAAGATGGAGTTTCGGTCGATCCATCGAAGATTGAAGCTGTGTTGCAATGGGAGAGACCGAAAACAGTGACGGAGATTAGGAGTTTCTTGGGTCTAGCCAGCTATTATCGACGATTTGTAGAGGGTTTTTTGAGGTTAGCTGCTCCCTTGACGCTCTTAACACGCAAAGAGGTGAAGTTTGAATGGAATGATGCCTGCGAGCGCAGTTTCCATGAGTTGAAGCGCAGGTTAACTACTGCACCTATTCTCACCATTCCTAGTGGTTCTGGAGGATTTTCTGTATATAGTGATGCCTCTGCACAAGGTCTAGGTTGTGTGTTAATGCAACATGGTAAGGTAGTTGCATATGGTTCTCGTCAATTAAAGGACCATGAGAAGAACTACCCGACTCATGATTTGGAGTTAGCGGCAGTGGTGTTTGCTCTAAAGATTTGGAGGCATTACTTGTATGGTGAGAAATTTCAGATTTTTACGGATCATAAAAGTTTGAAGTATTTGTTCTCTCAGAGGGAATTGAATATGAGACAGAGGAGATGGCTCGAGCTTCTGAAGGATTATGATTGTGAGATCCTATACCACTCAGGAAAAGCCAATGTGGTGGCAGATGCTCTAAGCAGGAAGCATATGGGGATAGTATCATACATGATGGTAAGAGAATACGAGCTACTTGAGCAGTTTGCAAGCCTTAGTCTCAATGTTGTGCCTTATGAGCACTTTGGAATGATAGTTAGTTTGATGATTGAGCCGGAGTTGATGGGTAGAATTCGGATTGCTCAAAGGGAAGATGATCAATGTATAGAGGCCATGAATCAGATCCAATCAAGTATGCCATTGGAATTTAGCATTGATAGAAATGGACTCTTGAGATTTAAGAATCGTATATGTGTTCCTAAGGATAAGGAGTTGAAGAAGTTAATTTTGACTGAAGCACACTCTACTAAGTATACTTTGCATCCGGGAAATACGAAGATGTATCATAATCTTCGGAAGGTGTATTGGTGGACTGGCATGAAAAGAGACATAGCAGAGTTTGTGGCAAAGTGTCTCATGTGCCAGCAGGTTAAGGTAGAGCACCAAAGACCAGTAGGTTTACTACATCCTCTACCTATACTTATGTGGAAGTGGGAGCACATTACGATGGATTTTGTCATGGGACTACCTCGAACGAGGAGGAATCATGATGGTATTTGGGTCATTGTGGATCGGTTAACTAAGTCAGCTCACTTCCTGCCTATAAAGTCTACAGATACACTTAGTGCTTTGGCAGATTTGTATGTGAAAGAAGTTGTCAGACTACATGGAGTTCCAATGAGCATTACATCTGACAGAGATTCCAGGTTCACTTCTCATTTTTGGGAACATTTCCAAGAGGCCATGGGATCTCAATTAAATTTTAGCACGGCTTTTCATCCACAGACTGATGGTCAGTCCGAGCGCACCATTCAGACGCTCGAAGATATGTTGAGAGCTTATGCGTTGGACTTTAAAGGCTCCTGGGATGATCATCTGCCATTGGCTGAGTTTGCATACAACAATAGTTACCATGCAAGTATCGGGATGGCACCATATGAAGCTCTATATGGTAGAAGGTGTCGATCTCCAATTGGGTGGGAAGAAGTGGGTGAGCGTAAGTTATTAGCCCCAGACTTAGTCGAGCAAGCCTCTAAGGATGTTAAGTTAATTTGCCAAAGACTTAAGACAGCTCAGAGCCGACAAAAGAGTTACGCAGATACTCAACGGAGACCACTCGAGTTTTTGGTCGGGGATTCGGTATTTTTGAAAGTTTCTCCATCCAAAGGTATCATGAGATTTGGCCGAAAAGGTAAACTTAGTCCTCGTTACATAGGGCCATTTGAAGTCCTAGATCGAGTCGGAGATATTGCATATAGGTTGGCATTACCTCCGGAGCTATCAGGAGTACATAATGTTTTCCATGTGTCGATGCTTCGGAAGTATAATCCGGATCTATCTCATGTCATTGAATATGAGCCCTTAGAGATTCGAGAAGACATGAGTTATGTGGAAAAGCCGGTTCGATTTTGGATAGAAAGGAGAAAGTGTTAAGGTCTAAAACGATTCCCTTAGTCAAAGTTCTCTGGCAATACCATACTATGGAAGAAGCTACATGGGAGCTAGAGAGCTTAATGAAGGAAAGGTATCCGGAGCTATTTGAGTAGTAACCCGATTTAAATTTGGAGGACCAAATTTCTAAAGGTGGGGAGAATGTGAAATCCCCAATTTCATGTAATTCCCCTATAATTGTAAAATGTTGTAAGCTGAAAGAATTTAATAAATATGAAAATTTGATGTATAAAGATTATATGAGATATAGATGGAATAAAAAGGAATTGAGGGTCAAAGGGTCAATGGTTGAGATAAGATGGAAAAGGGGATAATCATGCATTAAATGCATTAAATGAAAGGTAGCTTAGTTATCTTCACCATCAAGGATCGGCAACAACCTCATTTCCAGCCCTTCTTCCTCTCGTTTCCTCTCCAAATTCCTTTAAGTGTTCATTTTCTGACCTTGACAAACCACCATTTCCTGTCATCAAATCGCTAAGTTTCCTTAACAAAAAACGATCCTCATCACTAGCTCTCTCTATGTCTGTAATATGGAAGGCTGAAACAAAGTATTTGAGGAGATCAGAAATCCTGTAAATTTAGCTATTGACAAAGGTAAGAAAAGAAATTGATTCATTTGATTTCGTCCATAATTTGGAGTCATGTTATGTTGGTATAGTATACTTATGGTGTTGAAATGAAAGAAAGTTAAAAGTTTCAATTTATATGAATTATGCAGTTTTGAAGAAGTGAAGGAAAGAATCGGTGCAACCAAGGGATTTCGTATTATTTGGCTATTTGAGGTAAGGAATATATGTAACGGACGTAGGGTGACTATGTCCGCATGTTTTAAATGTTTGGGATGAAACAAAAGCTGGTGTAAGTGCAGGAAATGTAAAATTCAAGGTTTTCGCCCAGTTACGATTTGGCTCGGGGCAGCCGACTGCCCTAAATAGCAGCCGACTGCTCAGAGACAGTCGTGACGTAATTTTTTCCGAAACCGACTTAGAGCAGCCGACTGCCCTATATAGCAGTCGACTGCCATTTTTCCAGAAGCTTTCTGTTTGCAAACCAGTCGACCGCTAAAGAGCCAGTCGACTGCATTTTTCCGAGAAACATTCTGTTTGCGGGCCAGTCGACTGCCCCATTTTAGCAGTCAACTGCCCTACTTGCATCCGAAAATTAAATATTTTAAATGCAAAAAGAAAATAAAATTTATTGAATATTTTTATACTATAGCAGTCGACTGCCCTAAAAGAGCAGTCAACTGCCCCCTTTGAAAAATAATAATTTTTAATTTATTTATATAAATTTATTTGGATTATCATTAAAGTATATAAGAAGGGTTATGAATATCCATGGTTTTACAAGAATGAGTTTTACTACTCAATATTTTGAGATTAACGACTCCATTGGTGATCATGCATATTACATGATTATTTGTATTTGGCTGGGGGACTCTAGTCAAGCTCTCAGTACCACGGGTGTCACCTGACTAGTGCACACTGTGGAATATTGACAATGGCCATTAGTCCTTTATATGTGTTTGGCTTAAGGGAGGATCCCTGGCCCATACGTGGGTACGCCACTTTATTTGGTGCATGATTCTATTGGATGTTGACGGTCTCCCCCTATTTGAAGACTATTTGTATATGTAATTTCAAGTTATTTGACATATATATGTGAAAGTATTTGAGTTATTTGAATACGTGCAAGTGACTTCATATGATTTTGTCATGTGTTATATGGTATTTGATGAACTTATATGTTATATGTTTTTACAAGAATATTACATGACATTATAGAGCCAAGCAGGAAAACTGCATATAGTGGCATAGTACGCTCTTTTATGTATATTTCTTACTGAGCGTAAACTCATTCCTTTATAATATTTTTCATCCAGATTATTTGCAGTGAAGTCTGCTCTTGGTAGAGGAGCATATATTTGGACTATACGATATTCCTTCGAGGCTAGCTTCCAATCCTTTGAAGGCAGATACATTTTGATTATGTAATTCAGACTATAGTACAGTGATGTATATTAGACACATTGGGGATGTAAATTGTTAAAGAGATTAGTACGTAATTTATATTAAAGTTTTAGACTTATGTGTAAGACGATCCTGTATGTGTATAAGAAATATATCATCATGTAAACAATATAGTGTTAGCTATATTAAAGATGAAGGATGCACCGTTGAACAGCCTAACCAAAACTATGGGAAAGAAGAAAAATTTAGTTGGTATTTGGGAGTGACGAGGATGTCACAGTTTAGGTGTTGGTAAGACTGTTGGTGAAGTCAGATTCCAAAAAGGAGGCATTTTAACTGTAGTTACATTATAGGTACCGCTACGAAATAGATTGAATTTGTCATTATATTAGAAAATATGGAAGGTCTTACAATGTAGAACATTCTATGTAAAAAGGAAGAATGGATTTTAATCATGTTTGATACTGTTTTGCAGCTCGAAAGGAGCTGCCATAGTGTACTGTGGCCATAGTGTACTGTGGCCATAGTAGTTAGAATATATATATATATATATATATATATATATATATATATAGAAAGTGTAGGTGATACTATGTTGCATTGGGATTTATTAGTTGGTTGGGAATGTTTGAATTGTGATTTAAGTGCAGGAATGTTAGAATAGTTAGTACCGTTATGCTGCCAAAAATTTCATAAAACGACTTCTAAGATAGAAATTTACTAAAAACAAACTATTTAAGATAGCAAAAATAAGGGAAGTAGAATGAATGATTAAGCTAGCATATAGGCATTAAGATCACCCGTATTTATAACTCAGTTCTAGAAGGCATTTTTATGATTTTTACCATTTTCAAGATATCTACAAGTTTTAGACATATGTATACATTGTAAATAAAATATTTTGAACATTGGTTCTTGCGCTGAGAATATTTACCATATTTTTTTATATGAAGTGTAAATGCTACCAATTTTAATGGTTATGGACTGACCGAAGATATATTATATTGAAATAATTTTCTATAAATGCTTTTGAATGCTATATGATTTGTTTTAAGACTGTTAACTCCTATAGTCGCCTTTGGGTAATCATGTATTAATGACTGCATGACTGAATGCTTGCTATTTGACATTGGTTATGTCTTTAGCATCCACAGTCATCACCTGATTAGTGTATTCTATGGACCCCTTGACTATGGCCATATGTCTTAATGTATTTCCCACTCGGGAACCTTAAACCGCATGATTCTATTAGGATGTTGACTGTCTCTACTAAGTAATTTTACTGAACCATATTTGTTGAAGAAAAAGGTTTACTCGCAAATGAATGCAATAATAGTATGCTTTTATCATTTCAACGAAATGGTTTATTAAACTGCTTTTGATACAACTTTACCGTTTACACTGAATATATATTTGATATACAATGGTTTTATACACTATGATATTGTTATTGATGTTATGAGATAATAGAATTTTAGTTTAAACGTATGAATTCCTTCTCCAGGAATCTTGACAGGTTCATTATATTCGAAACTAGGAATCGGGACAAGTGAGGTGCTTTAAAGCATCCTTCCTTACTCATCCTGGTATCCCTAATCGACTACATAAATCCTTCCTTTTTCATACTATGTCACTGTTAGAGAACATAAATGTAAATGGTTTAGTTATGTTTAGGATAAATTATATTAGATGTACAGTATCTACTTTTTATATATATTTCTTACTGGGCGAAAACTCACCCCCTCACTTTTCCCCCTTTTCAGATTATCTACAGTAGTATCTTCTTAACTGTTAGGAGAACCTATTCTTTTGGACAATATTCCTTTGGGGTAGAGTTCTGTTCCATAGAGGTATACTATGTTTATCTTTATGTATTCGACTTATTGTGCAGTACGATATTGTTCCTTGTATTAGTATCAGGGATGTAAACAATATAGTATTTTGATAGTCAAAGTCAAGTAGTTTGTAAATAAATTATTTTGTTTAATATGTATATAACATCAGTGTTTGAGATTATCATATTATTCTTGTAATGCATGGAAACAAAAGAAACAAAAAAATCAAAGGAAATAAGATTGAAATAATGACACGACAAACGACCTAACCAAATTCAATGAAAAAGAAAAAGTTAGCCTTAATTTTAGGAAATTGGGACATCACATGCAATCGAGGGACTTTTGGTTAAAATAGCAAGGAGAGAGGTAAGGGACCTATATAAAAGAAATATATGACGGTGTCATGGTCATTCTAATATCACTATTCTATGAAAGAAGATCTTTACGTTACTTACACTGTTTTGCTATGAAATAATTCCACTATTTTATTTTCTAATGACATATCGTAGTGTATCTTTAAAAATTGATTGTGGAAGAAAGTATTGAATGATTTGAATGTGCTGTGATTTAACTATTAAGTACCTGAATTGCTTTGAAAACTCTTTATGGATTTGAAACCGTCTGAAACTATTCCTGGAATTAATAACTGATTTGAAAACTGCTTTTAAATCGAATAATTGTTGAAATTGTTTTATGGTATTAAAATTGCATGGGTACTGTTTGTGGATTTTGGAACATTGTTGAGGATTGAGTTGTGAATTTAAAATTGATTTAGAACTGTTGAGCATTTGAACTGTTGAAAATTGGATTGTGGTTTTGTAACTACCTGCAGAAGGTCCCATTTTCTAAAAGGTTATGCTACCAAAATTTATACGAAATTGTTTTATGGGAAAGGATTGTTATATTTATGTATAAAAGGCATTTAGAAGAGATTTATTTAAGATCAAGTTAAAAAGGGATCTTTAGTCTTTCGTTTAAAATTAAACTGAAAGGATTTTGAATAAGAGTTGTAGGAAAAAAGTTATATTTTAGAAAAACATTAAGGGTTTTAAGAATGCTAAACGTTTGACAATTTTATATCGTATGAATAGTTTTAGTTTAAAACTATGAATTTTAAAATAAAATTGCACTGTAAGATCTTTATATAGGCAAGTAGTTAAACTTGCATAACTGCACTATTCATATACATAGCAATGGTTTTGGGAAGTTATGCATTATGAAATATTGATTTTGAATATTTTCGGATTTAAGGAAAGAAATAAACTAATTGAGCTTATTATTTTAATGTGTTGAATTGTTTCAACTGGTAAATGATAACCCACAAACTCTATTTATCATTCTTCGAAATAAAGTTTATATTTAGATATTTTGACTTAAATTACATTGAAATGATGCTAAATTTCTATGAATGAAGTGTTTTAAAAATAGTAGGTTATCATAAATGTTTTTAAAAGATAAAAGGATTGGATTTCCTACTAAAATCATATTTTGAAAACTATCGTAACTGTATTGCTTGAAAAGTGTACGTTATATTTTATTGAAAATCGAGGAATCCAATCAAATGATTTGGAGGCATTTGACTTCCCATAGTTGCCTACTGGCAGTCATGTCGTATTGTACTGTACTGTTTGTTGTTAGACCTTGTACAAGTCTACAACCACCTCTGTATCACCTATTCCATGGTACTGTGGGGTGCACTGTTTCGTTATTGACCCTGAGCAAGTCTTTAGCAGTCCCTAGATGTTATTGGCTCTGTGACACTAGATGGACCTCTATTTGACTATAGCCACATGTCGTTACTATTTACTCCCTATTGGGACTACTAAAATTGCATGATTACTATTAGGATATTACCTTGTCTCCTACTTGACTGTGTTAAATGACTGTTACTAATTTGAAACGAACTAACTGTCTTCTGAACTGTTTCCAATGACTATTACTGAATTATTTCAAATGACTATTTTTGAACTATTTTAAATGACCATTACTGGTCTGAAACAAACTATATGTTTACTGAACTGTTATATATGACTGTTTCTGATCTAAATTGAACTATCTGACTTCTAAACTATTTTAAATGATCTATTTATAATCTCAAATCAACTGACTGTCTTCTGAATTGTTTTGAATGAACTGATGAAATTGTTTAAAAGGAAATGTCACTATTTGAAAAAAAATAGTATCGAATTGATTGATTTATCGATTGACGAAATTTTGTTAGTTTTATTGAAATATATAAATGAATTGATTAACGTTCTTTTTTGACCTATCGGCTTAAAGTTATTGCATTGATTGATATGAAAGGTATTTGTTTTAGAAGCATATCAAATTGAAAGAATTTTATTAGTTAAAAAGAAAGATTTTATTGAATCGTATTGCATTGAATCATTTTGAAATGCCATTGATCATATGCATTGAATATTTTATTGACATAATAGGAACCCTATAGTCATTGTATTAGGAACTGAGACAAGTGAGGCGCTCTAAAGCAACCTTTCATACTCACCTCAGAATTCCTAACCAACCATAGAAATTTCCCTTCCGAACCAATGGTTATTGTTGATGGTCTTTATTGTTACCAGAAAAATATTTGTGGAATTATTGCATATAGTTGTCTGTTTCTTTTATATATGTTTATTACTGGACGTAAAGTTCACCCCCTTACTCATCCTACAGGTCATTGTTAGCAAACTCGTTGGGTAACTTTCATTGAGGCTAGCGGAGTGATCGTTGGAAGGTATAATATGTACCTTTTATTTGTATCCAATCAGCACTTGCATAGCATATGTACTCGTAATTGCATAAGGGATGTAAATTAACTAACGTTAGATGTCTAATATTGTTAGAAAAACATTAGTGTGATGAAAAAAATATTTAAGTTCAAATATATACAGATGATAAGGTTATAGTTAGACTTTTATATTTATACACTATGATGGAACTAAAATGGAATGAATAAAAAGTTATGACTGCATGTAATGAATGAATAAATGACTACATCACACAATTGACTGGGACCTTAGATAGTGTCACAGCCTGTGATCCTATTTTTTTTCCTTATTCTATACATCTTGTATGGTTGGGCTGTCTGCGATACTTTACTTTTCCTTTACATCTAAACAATTACATATTAAATTATAATACGAATTACATCTCCTATCTTACTTCATAAGAAAGTGGTACTGTGAATATGTCTAAATACAGAAAATAAATGATCATACTTTATTAAATAAATCGACTTGTCGCATCGTCCCCAAATGCGCAGTCGAAAATCCTTTTACTGCTAGACTCTAGGTCTTCGAAAACCTGAAATGTTAAAATTAAGGAGTGAGCAAACCACGGCTCAGTAAGAGAATTATATGCATACTTGATATTCTGCTTCCTATATGCTGAAAATCTTTTTCATTTTTTCCTATGGGCTCTAGGCTCGCATGTAGGAAAGATACTACAGTCGGCTAGGGATCCGGATGGAGTAAGGTAGGTATTTTGAAATACCTATCTTGTTCCGAAACCTAGAAGCAACTGTAGAGAGAAATAAATTTCTTTTCGTTTGAAATTTATATCCTTTTACCTTTTCATTTCATATCATTTCCATATTCTTTTCAAAATAATGCTTTTATAAAATAAAGCATTTAAATAAAATAACTAAAATTCATATATTCTTTGAAAAGAATATTAGTTAAATCATCATCATTCTCATTTAAACTCTTTTCATATTTTACTGTACAATCAAAATCAGTACAGTACTTTAAAATAGCAAAATAAGCTATTAAACCCCCCCTTTTTTTATAACATATAAATCATTTAAATCTAATATTCAATTTAAAAATTAAAATAAGAATATTAGATTTAATTTCCTCCTTTTTCCTTCTAAACCATATCACATGTTCATATTATATATCATTTGAAAATCATCTCGTAGTACTAAAATCAGTACTGAAATAAGCATTTTATAAAAATGCTATAAATCATTTCATTTTACATATCACATATCATGTAAAACATTTACATTTCACATATCACATATCACATAAAACATTTTCATTTAAAACATATCATATATGGAGACTTAGGCACACACGCCTAGCCCGTCCACTGGGTCGTTACTCATATCATGCTATAGACCCCGAAGGCTACAAAATCATCATGTTAGATCTATGGCCATAGTCTATAATTGTCATCGGCAGATCACTGATCAGGTGTCGGCCGGGACTACATATCACATATCACATATTACATGTTACATATCACATATTACATGTTACATATCACATATCACATATTACATGTTACATATCACATATCACATATCAGCATGATAGGATGTCATCTAGTCTCAAAATCGTATTTTTCATCATTAATAAACCTTTATGGAATTTATAAAAATATATATAATTTCATAATTTAAAACCATAAAGGTTATAAAATCATTTAGTGAATATTTAAGAAATATATATAAAAATATTCACTTTATTTCTTTTCATTTTTCATCTCGTATTACGTGTAATTTACATATCAGGAGAATTTTCGGTGATTTCATTATCACCATTCTCGAAAACATGAATATTTTAAAATCACTTTCATTTCATTCATGTTTTTATGGAAAATATTCATTTTCTCGATTTTTGTGATTGAAAATCATTTCTCGTGAAATAAAATCATTTATTATGATTTTATGAAATTTTCTAGAAATTTTAAATAATTCTTCGGCAGTATAACGGCTGCCGATTGGCAAGCCTCCTACACGGAAAATACAGTTTATAATTTTAACTGGTACTTCACCACATTTTTTCAACCAATCACTCATCGCAATATTTTCATAAATATTTTCATAAAATATTTCATAATTAAAATCATGCAAACTGAATATCCTTACAGTGCTGCACATGTATCCCTTACCTGTTTCAGGTTGGCGACTGACTCTGGAAGGTCGCTTCTATGTTCACCTCACCCGATTCCATCTGCTCGGTCGTCGAGGAAATTTTCTGGAAATTAAATTCTAAAATTTAGAATTTTTCCATAATTATTTAAATAAATAAATTATTTAAATAATTTAGCACTTTTTAGGATTTCTTACCGATTCCCGTAATTCTCGAAATTTTTGAATTCCGAAAATTTCCTTTTTTCTTCTTCTTTTTCTCTTTTTCTTCCATTTTCTCTTTTCTTTCCTTTCTCTTTCTTTTCTTTTTCTTTTTCTTTTTCCTTTTTCTTTTCTTTTTCTTTTCCTTTTTTCCTCTTCCTTTCCCATCAGATCGGTTTAGCTTCCTTCCTCGCCGGTTCCTCGCCGACGGCCGGTTCTCCAGCGGTTCGGCTGCTCCACAGCTGGCCAGCGTCAAGGCAAACTCACCGGTGGTCTCCGTTCGGCCTAAATCGACGACACGGCGGCGGATCTACTCGGTTTGCCTCGGTTTCTTCTCCTCCTCTGTCGGCCTTCCTCCGCCGTTCCCAACTTCTCCAATGGCCTCCCACGTCTTCCTCTTCCTCCGGCGAAGCTTCGGTGGCAGTGGCGGCAGCCAATTCCACCAGCACCGCCAAATCCCTTTTTCGTTTTCTTCCCGGTTTCCGCCGAAAATTCCCTTCGATTCGCCTTATTTCTTTCCTTTCTTCCGCCGGTCATCGACCTCCCTCTCTTTGCCGGTGCCGTCTCTTCCTTTTTCCCTCGCCGGTGGTGGCAGCTCTGCCACCGTCAGCCACACCTGGGAAGGGTTGGGATCCTCCCCGATTCATTCCTTTCCCTTTTTGTTTTCCCTTTTTTATTTTTCTGTTTCCTTTCTATTTTTAGTATATAATTATACTATATACTATATAATATATTTTATACATATAATATATTCTATATATTATACATATATTATTTCATATATAATATACTACAATATATATTATATATAAAATACATGTATATTGCATAATACAAAATATATGTCTAGTAGTATATATACATGTATATATATTTTTAATTAAATAACCTTTATATATATTTTCTTAAACTTTAATGTAAATTATTATTTACATTTTTCTCATATATGTATATATTTATATATATACATAAAATATCATACTTAAATACATATGTATTATTTAAATTTATCAAATAGTATATATACTTATATATACCAATGTATATTTAATATATACTATATACCATACGGTATTTAAATACACATGTATTTGTATGAAAATACATTTATATAATATATAATTATATAAATATATTTTACATTTCCTTTCTCATTTTCTTATTTAATTTGGATTTCCATTTATCCAAATTAAATTATCTCTTCATTATTTCTATAATTTCATCCTTCTCCTTATTTTCAATTTATCCAAATTTAAATTCCTCAATTTTTAGAATTTCCACTAATATTCCAATCTTATCATTCGATTTATTTATTTCAACTTATCTATTTTCTTAAATATTAATTTTCAATATTAATAATTTCAAATAAATGGAAAATTTACGGTTATCACATTCTTCCCACCTTAAGAAATTCGGTCCTCTGAATTTAATTTAATTTAAAGGTGGTATCGTCTTGTATACTTATCATCTTTTACCTTTTGATCATCTTTCATATTATACTGCTAGTATACCTTTAAGATCATAATCGCCTTTTATACCTCTATATATCATTTCTCATCATATACTTATACTCCCTTAAATTTCTTATCAATTGGGAGTTATCCATTTCCATGCCTTTTCATATCCCATATGATTCATCATCTGTTTTCTTAATTAGTGCCAAGTCGATATAGTTTGATAACTATCATTTACACGTTTTAAATCAATAGTATGTAATTGTCCCAGTAGCTTTCACATCTCATGCGTCCGCTCTCTCAACATATTATCGACCGTTTCCATTCTACGCTCAAACATTTACATCATGTACGGAGCGATGCTGTCAATAGATTTGGAATCTCAGAGCCTTTTGCTATTTCCCATAACATATAGCTACTCAGAGATTCCCATCACATATAGCGCTCACTGGAACTTCACATACATTCTCATCATCTTTTAATCATATTTCAACTATGGCACTATAGAATCTAAGAGTTTGATAATGGAGAAGTGATTTCATTAGACTATCAGTCTATAATCACTTCCATATTATCATATCTCTTTTAGATTCTTCATTATTATCCTCAATACTCTTTTCATATTTATTTCATCAATTGCTGCAGTTCATTTGCAGACTTTACTATTTACCACCTTTTACCATAATTGAATCAGGAGACAATCATTTTCTCCCCATATCTACTTCCATGTAATCTCATCATTACATCTCTTATTCTTATGGTATACTCTATATCACTTAGGTTTTAGAATATACCTGAGAATATACTCTTTTGATAATTTAGATTCCATCATGGCATAATCAAATTATAATTTAATCTTTTCATTATTTAACTTCATCATTGAATCTATAATTATCAATTTAATCATCTCATTATCCATATAAATCCACTATTTCCATCATTTCGAGGTGGTATATATATAATTTTTCCATTTATACGACTGGCAGTAAAATGTAAATCATTTCATTACTCCTTTGAGTATGATTACTTTTCCTCTATCGAGTTTGGCTCGATCTTACATTTAATCATAATCATGTGATAACTACAAAATTACTTTTAGTTTTAAATTTGGGAACTATTTCATATTCGTGTTTCCTTTTCATCATGTACTTTCCTCTTATGATATATTCAACTTTTCCTTCATCATTATTTCAGTCACTTTTTATCAGTGGTAAAATATTCCACTATTAAATTTCTTTAACCTTTTACATATCATCTTTACATTTATTCATTCACTGACTTTAACTTCTTTACTTATTAATCACACCTATAGAGCAGCTAACCCATAACTCTCCTATAGACTGGCAATAGTATTTAGCTAGACCCAGTTCATTCGGTATCTCAATCATTATCTCTTCATCATTGATAGATCCACTATCATTCTGTCAGTTGAGATCATATATCTTAGAAAGTGATACTGTCTAGCCAAATCTTCTATTTGCCATTCTTAACATATAGTTCACTGTCTTTAAGAGTCTATAGGGTCATACCACTATGCTGCTCATTTTCCATTTGTGCCTTTGACTGTATCAGTAGCTCATCATATTATTCATATATGGTTGCCTCATTTATTAGGCTTACATGCCTCACAAGGTATTTCATTAACCTTGTAAACCTCAATAGAAACTCGTAAAAATTTTATCGAGTTCTAATCATTATCATCTTACGATCAATTTTCAACTTTTCATCTAGTAATGCCTTGTATAGAGATTGATTCTTATAAATTCCTTATACATCTCCGATTAAATCAATTTAAGGCATCAATTTCATATAGATGATTATTTGTCCTTCATAAGAACTTTATTCATAATAGGTATTTAATACTCCATTTAATTCATCCTTAATTCATATTATCTATATTTCCATCCTTTACATCAATATATGTGAATTTCATTATCCACAATATTTTTCAAAATTATTTTCCTAAGCTTTTCGAATTCTTCTTTGTTCTCCGATATAAGCTCAAAAATAAATTTCTTTATCCATAATCAAGTAAATATTAACTCGATCTCTTAATCTATATTACTTTGAAAATTTATCGGGAATCACTTCCGATACTTTCTTTAACCACACATCTCTTACTGTGTTGGACATTTCATCTCTATGTCTCATCATTTCACTGTACATCCTCAAGGTAGAGACATTTAGTAATCAAATCATTTTAACATCTACTCCACCCTGATTCACTTATTTACTCATACTTAACAGCATTATTAATCTTAACTAGTATGTTGTATCCAGTGTAACTATTTAATTAACACTTTTCACAGCTAACCGATTTATTATTACTGTAATTCATTTTAAAATCATTATCATATAATAACCTCAGGTTAGCTGTCATCTTCCTCGTCTCTTATCTTCACTTTACTGCTCTTATACATTTTCTCCAATTTCATATTGTTCCATACAGTACATTATTCTGTAAAACATATTTCAAAATATTTCGGTTTTTGTTTGATACTTCAAAAACAGTAGGAATGTATAGAACCAGAATTAACAGCACTGATATAGGGTTTATCATCTATACTGATCTCTTTGTCTGTCATCTCCAGCAATCATATTACTTCTCATCATATCCCACGATCCCGTAATAATATTCCATCAATACACTTTTAATTTAGACCCTTAAAAAAATCAATAACTAAGTCGCTCATCCTGTGACTTCCCTATAACCATCTGAGTCACATCTATCATCTAAGTGTAAGTGCAATTAAAATTAGGATCGTTATACACATATTATGTCCTTTATACCCTCAATAACTCCATTATTATCAATATATTCAAAATCGACTTGGTTTTAGCACTATTCAAACCATAATGCCACATAGGGGCATTTTTGCCATTTCCATATTTATTTCTTTCTCCTCACTATACATTTAAATCAATGATCTTATTATCTCTTTGCTGATAGTACCCCTTTCTCATACCAATATCAGCAGTTTAAGGGCTTTTTTCGATTTTGACAAAGAAATCCAATAAAATCCATAATTGGATTATTTTGCATGAAATGCAACTTTTCATCATCAATTTCTCTGCCAAATCAATCAATTTTAACTTCTTTTGGTCTATTTTGACTCCCGGTAAAATTTTGGGGGTAGGGGTATTTTGGTCATTTTTGGTCAAAAATATTCTCTCTCCTCAAAATACCTTCAATCAGTGATCTTAAAGTCTATTTAATGATGATATTTCATTTCCCTCCTTTATATCATCACTTTCAGGTCTCGGTTCGATCCGAACAGAAAAGTACTGGTGGGGCCCTCACCGAGTCCATTTTTGTTCCTTACGAACCGACCTTCATTTAAATTATAAGATCACCATTTCAGTTAATATTCCTGAGCCGTTTTCCCTTTTTGACATCTTTAGTTCATAATTCTCACCCCCTTCTAAACACTTAATTCAATTCGCAATCATTTATTTTCTTTATGCATTTAGACTACACGGTACTACAGGGGATGTTAACCTTTTCAACACATTTTCTTTCCAAAAGTATCGACAGACATCAGGCCAACCGTGCTCTGATACCATTAAATCTGTCGCAGCCCGTGACCCTATTTTTTTCCTTATTCTATACATCTTGTATGGTTGGGTTGTCTACGATACTTTACTTTTCCTTTACATCTAAACAATTACATATTAAATTATAATACGAATTACATCCCCTATCTTACTTCATAAGAAAGTGGTACTGTGAATATGTCTAAATACAGAAAATAAATGATCATACCTTATTAAATAAATCGACTTGTCGCATCGTCCCCAAATGCGCAGTCGAAAATCCTTTTACTGCTAGACTCTAGGTCTTCGAAAACCTGAAATGTTAAAATTAAGGGGTGAGCAACCACGGCTCAGTAAGAGAATTATATGCATACTTGATATTCAGCTTCCTTTATGCTGAAAATCTTTTTCATTTTTTCCTATGGGCTCTGGGCTTGCATGTAGGAAAGATACTACAGTCAGCTAGGGATCCGGATGGAGTAAGGTAGGTATTTTGAAATACCTATCTTGTTCTGGAACCTAGAAGCAACTGTAGAGAGTAATAAATTTCTTTTCGTTTGAAATTTATATCCTTTTACCTTTTCATTTCATATCATTTCCATATTCTTTTCAAAATAATGCTTTTATAAAATAAAGCATTTAAATAAAGTAACTAATATTCATATATTCTTTGAAAAGAATATTAGTTAAATCATCATCATTCTCATTTAAACTCTTTTCATATTTTACCGTACAATCAAAATTAGTACAGTACTTTAAAATAGCAAAATAAGCTATTAAACCCCCCTTTTTTTATAACATATAAATCATTTAAATCTAATATTCAATTTAAAAATTAAAATAAGAATATTAGATTTAATTTCCTCCTTTCTCCTTCTAAACCATATCACATGTTCATATTATATATCATTTGAAAATCATCTCGTAGTAGTGAAATCAATACTGAAATAAGCATTTTATAAAAATACTATAAATCATTTCATTTTACATATCACATATCATGTAAAACATTTACATTTCACATATCACATATCACATAAAACATAAAACATTTTCATTTAAAACATATCATATATGGAGACTTAGGCACACACGCCCAGCCCGTCCACTAGATCGTTACTCATATCATGCAATAGACCCCGAAGGGTATAAAATCATCATGTCAGATCTATGGCTATGGTCTATAATTGTCCTCGGCGGATTACTGATCAGGTGTCGGCCGGGACTACATATCTCATATCACATATTACATGTTACATATCACATATCACATATCAACATGATAGGATGCCATCTAGTCTCAAAACCGTATTTTTCATTATCAATAAACCTTTATGGAATTTATAAAAATATATATAATTTCATAATTTAAAACCATAAAGGTTATAAAATCATTTAGTGAATATTTAAGAAATATATATAAAAATATTCACTCTATTTCTTTTCATTTTTCATCTCGTATTACGTGTAATTTACATATCAAGAGAATTTTCGGTGATTTCATTATCACCATTCTCGAAAACATGAATATTTTAAAATCACTTTCATTTCATTCATGTTTTTATGGAAAATATTCATTTTCTCGATTTTAGTGATTAAAAATCATTTCTCGTGAAATAAAATCATTTATTATGATTTTATGAAATTTTCTAGAAATTTTCGATAATTTTTAGGCAATATA
Organism: Heritiera fomes; assembly: GCA_032173925.1. Classification (NCBI taxonomy): domain Eukaryota; kingdom Viridiplantae; phylum Streptophyta; class Magnoliopsida; order Malvales; family Malvaceae; genus Heritiera; species Heritiera fomes. The sequence goes on along the minus strand of JAPDPM010000012.1, from coordinate 8,931,226 downwards.
ACGGCTGCCGATTGGCTAACCCCCTGCACGGAAAATACAGTTTATAATTTCAACCGATACTTCACCACAATTTTCCAACCAATCATTCATCGCAATATTTTCATAAATATTTTCATAAAATATTTCATAATTAAAATCATGCAGACTGAATATCCTTACAGTGCTGCACATGCATCCCTTACCTGTTTCGGGTCGGCGACTGACTCTCGAACGTCGGGCCTGTGTTCACCTCGCCCTATTCCATAGGCTCGGTCATCGAGGAAATTTTCTGGAAATTAAATTCTAAAATTTAGAATTTTTCCATAATTATTTAAATAAATAAATCATTTAAATAATTTAGCACTTTTTGGGATTTCTTACCGATTCTCGTTATTCTCGAAATTTTCGAATTCCGGAAATTTACTTTCTCTTCTTCTTTTTCTCTTTTCTATCCTTTCTCTTTCTCTTTCTTTTTCTTTTTCTTTTTCCTTTTTCTTTTCTTTTTCTTTTCCTTTATTCCTTTTCCTTTCCCGTCTGACCGGTTTAGCTTCCTTCCTCGCCGATTCCTCATCAGCGGCCGATTCTCTGATAGTTCGGCGGCTCCACAGCTGGCCGGCATCAAGGTGAACTCACCGGTGGTCTCCGTTCGGCCTAAATTGACGGCACGGCGGTGGATCTACTCGGTTTGCCTCGGTTTCTTTTCCTCCACCGTCGGCTTTGCTCTGCCGTTCCTAGCTTTTCCGGTGGCCTCCCACGTCTTCCTCTTCCTCCGGCGAAGCTTCGTTGGCAATGGCGGCAGCTAATTCCGCCGCATCGCCAAATCCCTTTTTCGTTTTCTTCCTGGTTTCCGCCGGAAATTCCCTTCAATTCGCCTCATTTCTTTCCTTTCTTTTGCCAATCATCGACCTCCCTCTCTTTGCCGACGCCGTCTCTTCCTTTTTCCCTCACCGGTGGTGGCAGCTCTGCCACCGTCAGCCTCGCCTGGGAAGGGTCGTGATCCTCCCCGATTCCTTCCTTTCCCTTTTTGTTTTCCCTTTTTTATTTTTCTGTTTCCTTTCTATTTTTAGTATATAATTATACTATATACTATATAATATATTTTATACATATAATATATACTATATATTTTACATATATTATTTCATATATAATATACTACAATATATATTATATATAAAATACATGTATATTGCATATTACAAAATATATGTCTAGTAGTATATATACATGTATATATATATATATATATATTTAATTTATATATATTTTCTTAAACTTAAATGTAAATTATTATTTACATTTTTATCATATATGTATATATTTATATATACATAAAATATCATACTTGAATACATATGTATTATTTAAATTTATCAAATAGTATATATACTTATATATACCAATGTATATTTAATATATACTATATACCATACGGTATTTAAATACATATGTATTTTATGAAAATACATTTATATAATATATAATTATATAAATATATTTTACATTTCCTTTCTTATTTTCTTATTTAATTTGGATTTCCATTTATCCAAATTAAATTATCTCTTCATTATTTTCCATAATTTCATCCTTCTCCTTATTTTCAATTTATCCAAATTTAAATTCCTCAATTTTTAGAATTTCCACTAATATTCCAATCTTATTATTCGATTTATTTATTTCAACTTATCTATTTTCTTAAATATTAATTTTCAATATTAATAATTTCCAATAAATGAAAAATTTACGGTTATCACAGATAGCATTATGATATCGAAGGCTAAGCAAGTATTAGCTAATCACTAGAATGACTTACGCTGTACACAAAAGACAAACCAAAAGGTAAGTGATGTAATGAAATTGGAAATGAAAATGAAAAAAGAAAAGAAAAGAAAAGTTAACGTAAAATTTCATGTTCTCAGCGTGACAATGATTGGGGATGAGAATTTCGAGACATATTGAGTGATGGTAATAAATGAGACAAACTAGCTAGATAAAATTCCTATATGAGATTCATATACAGCATAAAAAAGTTAATCCATAAAAAAATTATTCGAGCAATATAATATTAGAATTTTACTTAATGTAACACTATAATAAAAATGAAAATTCATTTAAAATAATGTTATATCCTAATTAATTGACCTTGTCAAGAATATTTTCTCGATTAGATGTAACTACATCAACATTGTTGCAAAATTTTTATCATCCCTTTAAAACAAAAAGAATTAAAACAAAAATGTTAATGTAATCTGGTTGAACAATGTAGACACCATATTTTGTCCGAATCTGTGACAACCGCAAATTTCTGAATTTTTATATTACTTATTCGAAAATTTAATTTTAAATGCGAAAGATAAATTAACGTAAATAAAGGAATTATTTACAAGATGGAATACTGTTGGAAATTCTGTAAATAATAAGGTAAAGGAATTGATAAATTATATGGAGGAAATTAATTTGGATAAATTAGAATCCAAATTAAATAAGAAAAGGAAAATGAAAAATTATTTGGATATGAAGAAATCTAAATTAAAGGAATAAAAATGTTGGTATTTACATATTTATATATTTATATAATTAGATTATATAAATATATTTTTATATGTCTTTATATAATTACATATGTATATATATAAAATATGGTATTTATTATAAAAGGATATATACTATTTTATATTAAATAAATACATATGTGGATTTTATACATTTATGTATATATATATGAAATATATATATGTAGTATTTAAATTAAGGTGATATATATATATATATATTTAATGTGGTAAATATATAATTATATATATTATATTTATATAAAAAAAGAAGATAAGAAACAGAAACGAAAACGGGATTAGGACCCCGTTTCTATTCTCTGTTACGAAACAGAGAAGCCACCCGACCACCGTCAGTGGCAAGAGAGAAGACCAGAGAGAGAGGAAGACGGGAACGACGCAGACAAGAAGAGAGAAGGAGGAAGCCGACGCCGGCGAAGGGAAACGAAAAACAGAAACGAACAAAACAGAGAAGAAAAATCGGAGGAAAAGAGAAGAGGGGATCGGCGGTGCCGGCCATTCCAGGCATTGCCACCCCAACCCGAACCTCGGCGGAGGTGAGGAGAAGATGAAGGAGGTCACCGGCGAGGCCAACGGCGCATGAGGAAGGACGAACGAAGGAAGAGAGAAACCGAGACCCACACCACCAGATCCGTCGTCGTGCCACCGATCTGGGCTGAATGGAGGCCACCAGCAGCTTCGCTGTGATGTCCGCCGGCCGTGGAGACACCGAACCGCCTGAGAACCGGCTACCGGAGGAGAACCGACGGCGAGGGAGCTGGACTGGCCTGAACCGGTTTAAACCAGTTCAGACCAGAAAAGGGAAAAGAAAAAGAAAAGGAAAAAAAGGAAAAGAAAAAGAAGAAATAAAAGAAAAGAAAACGAAAAAGAAAACGAAAAAAGAAAAGAGAAGAAAAAGAAGAAAAGAGAAAAAAGAGAGAAAAAGGAAATTTTCGATAATTCAAAAATTACGAAAATTCGGTAAGAATTACGGAAATTATTTCTGATTATTTAATTAAATAAATTATGGAAAAATTCTAAATTTTTGAATTTTATTTCTAGAAAAATATCTTCGATTACGAGATGATGGAATCAGAAGAGATGGAGTACAGGCGCGACCGATGTTGAGGACGTCGCCGACTCGAAAAAAGGTAAGGGATGCATGTGCAGCACTGTAAGGATATTCAGTCTGCATGATTTTAATTATGACATATTTTATAAATATATTTCATGAAATTATTGCGATGAATGATTGGTTGGAAAATTGTGGTGAATTATCGGTTGAGATTTTAAACTGTATTTTCGTGCAGGAGGCTAGCCAATCGGGCAGCCGTTATACTGCCGAAAAAATATTGAAAATTACCAAAAATTTCATAAAATCATAATAAATGATTTTATTTCACGAGAAATGATTTTCAACCACGAAAATCGAGAAAATGAATATTTTCATAAAAACATGAATAAAAAGGAAGTGATTTTAAAATATTCATGTTTTCGAGAATGGTGATAATGAAATCACCGAAAATTTTCTTGATATGCAAATTTCACGAAATATCTATGGAGGCAGAGAATACATATGGACGATCTAACATGATTTTAGATATTGGTTCATTAGCCTACCCCAATCTATTGGGATAAAGGCTCTGATGATGATGATGATGATGATGATGCAAATTTCACAAAATACGAGATTGAAAATGAAAAGAAATAAAGTAAATATTTTATATATATATATATATATATATTTTTATAAATATTCACTACATGGTTTTCTAACCTTTATAGTTTCAAACTAAGAAATTATATATTTTTATAAATTCCATAAAGGTTTACTGATGATGAAAGATACAGTTTTGAGACTAGTTGGCATCCTATCATGCTGATATGTGATATGTGACATGTAATATGTGATATGTGATATGTAGTCCCGACTAACACCTGATCAGTGATCTGCCGAGGACAATTATAGACTATGGCCATAGATCTGACATGATGATTTTATACCCTTCGGGGTCTATAGCATGATACGAGTAACGACCCAATGGACGGGCTGGGTGTGCCTCAGTCTCCATATATGAAAATGTTTTTATATGATATGTGATATGTGAAATGTAAATGTTTTACATGATATGTGAAATGTAAATGTTTTATATGATATGTGACAAGCTAAATGAAAGAGATTTACAACATTTTACAAAATGCTTATTTCAATACTGATTTTAGTACTACGAGATGATTTTCATATGACATGTGATATGAACATGTAATATGTTTTCAAAAGGAAAAAGAGTTTATAAGTCTAATATTCTTACTATGATTTTAAATTGAATATTAGACTATATGTGACATGAATATGTGATTTGTTTTAAAAAGAAAAGAGGAGGAAAATAAATCTAATATTCTTATTTTAAACTTTAAATTGAATATTAGATTTAAATGATTTATATGTTATACGAAAAGGAAATTATAGCTTATTTTGCTATTTAAAGTATTGTACTAATTATGATTGTACAGTAAAATATGAAATGAGTTTAAATGAGAACGATGATGATTTAACTAATATTCTTTTCAAAGAATATATTAATATTAGTTATTTTATTTAAATGCTTTATTTCATATAAGCATTATTTTGAAAGGAACATGGAAATGATATGAAATGAAAAGGTAAAAGGATATAAATTTCAAACGAAAAGAAATTTATTACTCTCTACAGTTGCTTCTAGGTTCCAGGACAAGATAGGTATTTCAAAATACCTACCTTACTCCATCTGGATCCCTAGCCGACTGTAGTATCCTTCCTACATGCGAGCCTAGAGCCCATAGGAAAAATGAAAAAGTTTTTCAGCATATAGATAGCTGAATATCAAGTATGCATATAATTCCCTTACTAAGTCGTGGTTTGCTCACCCCTTAATATTAACATTTCAGGTTTTCGAGGACTGAGAGTCTAACACATAAAGGATTACGGCTGCGCATTTGGAGACGATGCGACAACTTGATTTATTTAATAAGGTATGATCATTTATTTTCTGTATTTAGACTTATCTACAGTACTACTTTCTTATGAATTAAGACAGGGGATGTAATTCATATTATAATTTTATATGAAATTGTTTATATGTAAAAGAAAAGTAAAGTATCGCAGACAGCCCAACCAAATAAGATGTATAGAATAAAGTGAAAAATAAGGTCACGAGCTGTGACAGATTTAATAGTATCAGAGCATGGTTAGCCTGATGTCTGTGAATACTTTTGGAAAGAAAATGTGTTGAAAAAGTTAACATCCCCTGTAGTACTGTGTAGTTTAAATACATAGAGAAAATAAATGATTATAAATTGAGTTAAGTGTTTAGAAGGGGGTGAGAATTATGAACTAAAGATGTCAAAAAGGGAAAACGGCTCAGGAATGTTAACTGAAATGGTGATCTTATAATCTAAATGAAGGTCGGTTTGTAAGGAACAGAAATGGACTCGATGAGGGCCCCACCAGTACTTTTCTGTCCGGATCGAATTGAGACCTGAAAGTGATGATATAAAGGAGGGGAATGAAATATCATCATTAAATAGACCTTAAGATCACTGATTGAAGGTATTTGGAGGAGAGAGAATATTTTTGACCAAAAATGACCAAAATACTCCTACCTCCGAAATTTTACCAGGAGTCAAAATAGACCAACAGAAGTTGAAATTGATTGATTTGACAGAGAAATTGATGATGTAAAGCTGCATTTCATGCAAAATAATCCAATTATGGATCCTACTGGATTTCTCTGTCAAAATCGAAAAAGACTTTAAACTGTTGATAGTGGTATGAGAAAGGGGTACCATCAGCACATAGATATTAATATCACTTCTTTAAATGTATATGAGGATAAAGAAATAAATATGAAAATGATGAAAATGCCCCTATGTTGGGCGATGTGCTGAATAGTGGTGAAACCAAGTGATTTCAAATTCCTTGATGATAATGGAACTATTAATGGCATAGAGGATGTCATATGGATATATTGATCTCTATTACTGATTCCACTTACACTTCGATTATGGACGTGAATTACGAGTGACCTAGTGAACGGGCTAGGCCTCATGACGAAACCTCGAGGGGTGACCCATTGAAAGGGCTGGGCATTCTCAAAGAGGTTAGTACACGTGTATAGGTGGATGGGGAACGAGCCGGGGCCTTATATGATGCGATCTAATAAGAAGTGGAAGGTCATAAGATGATTGGCCCGGTTATTGACGGTAAGGGCTTGAATTATGAGGTACTGAATTGAATATTATTATGGGATCGTTGGATATTACAAAAAGTGAAATGAATATAGAAAATAACTGAGAAAGTGAATAGTACAGATAATGAAATCCATAGCAGTACAGTTGATTAAGGTTCTATACATTTATACTGTTTTTGAGGTATTAAATGAATAATTAATTATAGAACCAGAGTATGATGAGATATGCCTTGCAAATTGATGTACTGTATGGAGTACTATAAATTGGAGAATATGCACAAGAATAGTAAAGTGATAAAAAGAAGATAACAGTGAACTTGAGTTCTTCAGGACCCTTGAGACAAAACTGGGATGGGCAACCCAATGATGGGTGACCCGTAGTGGACAATATGATATAAGATGTGGGCAAACTATGTGGTCGCTGACTCACTTGTAAGGGTAAACCTGGGGTGAAAGGATCGCCTAGGGGATGCTCACCGACGGCCAATTCGAACGGGCGGGACTCTTACAATTAGCTCAGTGGTAACACGAGTGTAAGGAACTAGGTACGTAAGGGTGTCAGGGTTTGAACCTCGTGGATAGCATGCTCAAGAGAATTAAACCTGAGTTCATTAAATGGAAATGATTGTAAAAGTAAATGATTGTAAAAGTAAATTACAGTAATAATAAATCGGTTAGCTGTGAAATGTGTAAATGAAATAGTTACACTTAATACAGCATACAAATTAAAATGATTGATATGCTGTGTAATATAAGGAAATAAGTGAATCAAGGCGGAGTAGGTGTTAAAATGATTTGAATATTAAATGTCTTTGTCTTGAGGATGTACAGTGAAATGATAAGACATAGAGATGAAATGTCTAACACAGTAAGAGATGAATGATTAAAGAAAATATCGAACATGATTCCCGATAAATTTCCAGAGCTATATAGATTGGAGAAATCGAGCTAACATTGACTCGATTGTTAATATAAAATTTATTTCTAAGCTTAGATTGGGCAACAATGAAGAATCCGAAAAGCTTAAGAAATAACTCTGGAAAAAAAATTGTGAATAATGAAATTCACTTATATATAAGGATAATTGATGGAATACCAATGAATATGATTTGAAGATGAATTAAATTCCTATTATGCAATAGAGTTCTTACTAAGAACAAATATTCATCTGTATGGAAATTGATCCCTTATTTGATTTAATCAGAGAAGTATAAGGAGTTTATAAGAACCAATCTTTGTACAAGGCGTCATCAGATGAAAAGTTGAAGACTGATGGTCATAAGATGATAATTATTAGAACTCGATAAAATTTTTACGAGTTCATATTAAGGTTTACAAGGTTAATGAAATTTCTTATGAGGTGTATAAGCCTAATAAATGAGGCATCCATATAAGGATAAGTGATGAGATATCGATATAGTCTAAGATATCAATGGAAAATAAGCAGCATGGTGGTATGACCCTACGGACTCTCAAAGATAATGAATTATACGTTGAGTATGGCAAATAAGAGATGTGGTTAGACAGTATCTCTATCAAAGATATATGATCTCAAGTGACAGAGCGATGTGGATCTATTTATGATGAAGAGATAATGATTGAGATACAAAATGTACTGAGTCTAGCTAGATACTATTGTCAGTCTATAAGAGAATTTATGGGTTAGCTGCTCTACTGACGTGCCTAATAAGTAAAGAAGTTAAAGTCGGTGGACGAATAAATGTAAAGATGGTATACAAAAGGTTAAAAGAGTTTAATAGTGGAATATTTTACCACTGAGGAAAAGTGACCAAAATGATGATGAAGGAAAAGATGAATATGTAATAAGAGGATAAGTATATGATGATGAGGGAACATGAATATGAAATAGTTCCCGAAGTTAAAACAAAAAGTGATTTTTGTGGTTATCACATGATTATGGCTAGATGTAAGATCGAGCCAAACAAGATAGAGGAAAAGTAATCATACTCAAAGGAGTAAAGAAATGAATTATATTTCACTGCCAGTAATGTAAATGGAAAAAGATATATATATACCACCACCTCGAAAAGGGTGGAATTATATGGATAATGAGGTGATTAAATTGAAAATTATAGATTCAATGATGAAATTAAATAATGAAAAGATTAAGTTATAATCTAATTATGCCATTATGGAATCTAAATCATCAAAAGAGTACAATTTCAAGTATATTCTAAAGTTAAAATGATAATGAATATACCACAAGAATAAAAGAGGTAATGAGAATGCTACATGGAAAGACGATATGGAGAGGAAATGATTGTCTCCTGATTAAATTATGGTAAAAGATGGTGAATGGTAAAGTCTGCAAATGAACTGCAGCATTTGATGAAATAAATATGAAAATAATATTGGAGATAATAATGAAGAATCTATAAGAGATATGATAATATGGAAGTGATTATAGACTGATAGTCTAATGAAATCACTTCTCCAATTTCAAACTCTTAGATTCTTTAGTGCCATAGTCGAAATATGTTTATGAAATGATGAAAATGTATGTGAAGTTCCAGTGAGCTCTATACGTGATGGGAATCTTTGAGTAGCTATATGTTTATGGGAAATAGCAAAAGGCTCTGAGATTCCAAATTTATTGACAGCATCGCTCCGTACTGATGTAAATATCTGAGCGTAGAATGGAAATGCTCAAAGATATGTTTAGAGAGTGGATGCGTGAGATGTGAAAGCTACTGAGACAATTACATACTTTTGATTTAAAATTGGTAAATGATAATTATCAAAATATATCGACTTGACACTAATTAAGAAAATAGATGATGAACAGTATGAATAATATGTGATATGAAAAGGAGCGGAAATGGATAACTCCCAATTGATAAGTAATTCACAGGGAGTATAAAAATATGATGAGAAATGATATATAGTGGTATAAAAGTGATTCCTAGGTTAATGGCATACTGGCAGTATTAATTAAAAGATGATTGAGAAGACAAGAATGATGAGTATACGAAACAGTGCCACCTTTAACTTAAGTTAAATTCGGATGACCGAATTTCTTAAGGTGGGGAGAATGTGACAACCGCAAATTTCTGAATTTTTATATTACTTATTCGGAAATTTAATTTTAAATGCGAAAGATAAATTAAAGTAAATAAAGGAATTATTTACAAGATGGAATACTGTTGGAAATTTTGTAAATAATGAAGTAAAGGAATTGATAAATTATATGGAGGAAATTAATTTGGATAAATTAGAGTCCAAATTAAATAAGAAAAGGAAAATGAAAAATTATTTGGATATGAAGAAATCTAAATTAAAGGAATAAAAATGTTGGTATTTACATATTTATATATTTATATAATTAGATTATATAAATATATTTTTATATGTCTTTATATAATTACATATGTATATATATAAAATATGGTATATATTATAAAAGGATATATACTATTTTATATTAAATAAATACATATGTGGATTTTATACATTTATGTATATATATATATATATATATATATATACATATATATGAAATATATATATGTAGTATTTAAATTAAGGTGATATATATATATATATATTTAATGTGGTAAATATATAATTATATATATTATATTTATAAAAAAAGAAGATAAGAAACAAAAACGGGATTGGGACCTCGTTTCTATTCTCTGTTATGAAACAGAGAAGCCACCCGACCACCGTCGGCAGCGAGAGAGAAGACTAGAGAGAGAGGAAGACGGGAACGACACCGGCAAGAAGAGGGAAGGAGGAAGCCGACGCCGGCGAAGGGAAACGAAAAACAGAAATGAACGAAAAAGAGAAGAAAAATCGGAGGAAAGAAAAGAGAGGATCGGCGGTGCCGACCGTTCCAGGCACCACCACCCCAACCCGAACCTCGACGGAGGTGAGGAGAAGATGAACGAGGCCATCGGCGAGGCCAACGGCACACGAGGAAGGACGAACGGAGGAAGAGAGAAATCGAGACCCACACCGCCATATCCATCGTCGTGCCGCCGATCTCGGCTGAACGGAGGCCACTAGCAGCTTCGCCGTGATGTCCGCCAGCCGTGGAGACACCGAACCACCGGAGAACCGGCCACCGTAGAAGAACCGGCAGGAGGGAGCTGGACTGGTCTGAACCGATCTAAACCAGTTCAGACCAGAAAAGGGAAAAGAAAAAGAAAAGGAAAAAAAAGGAAAAGAAAAAGAAGAAAGAAAAGAAAAGAAAAGAAAAAAGAAAAAGAAAAAAGAAAAGAGAAGAAAAAAAAGAAAAGAGAAAAAGGAAATTTTCGATAATTCGAAAATTATGGAAATTCGGTAAGAATTACGAAAATTATTTCTGATTATTTAATTAAATAAATTATGGAAAAATTCTAAATTTTAGAATTTTATTTCTAGAAAAATATCCTCAATGACGAGATGATGGAATCGGAAGAGATGGAGTACGGGCGCGATCGATGTCGAGGACGTCGCCGACCCTTAAAAAGGTAAGGGATGCATGTGCAGCACTGTAAGAATATTAAGTCTACATAATTTTAATTATGAAATATTTTATAAATGTATTTCATGAAATTATTGCGATGAATTATTGGTTGGAAAATTGTGGTGAATTACCGGTTGAGATTTAAACTGTATTTTTGTGCAGGAGGCTAGCCAATCGGCAGCCGTTATACTGTTGAAAAATTATCGAAAATTACCGAAAATTTCATAAAATCATAATAAATGATTTTATTTCACGAGAAATGATTTTCAACTACGAAAATCGAGAAAATGAATATTTTCATAAAAAACATGAATAAAAAGGAAGTGATTTTAAAATATTCATGTTTTCGAAAATGGTGATAATGAAATCACCGAAAATTTTCTTTATATGTCAATTTCACGAAATACAAGATAGAAAATGAAAAGAAATAAAGTGAATATTTTATATATATTTTTATAAATATTCACTACATGGTTTTCTAACCTTTATAGTTTCAAACTAAGAAATTATATATTTTTATAAATTCCATAAAGGTTTACTGATGATGAAAGATACAGTTTTGAGACTAGTTGGCATCTTATCATGCTGATATGTGATATGTGACATGTAATATGTGATATGTGATATGTAGTCCTGGCTGACACCTGATCAGTGATCCGCCGATGACAATTATAGACTATGGCCATAGATCTGACATGATGATTTTATACCCTTCGGGGTCTATAGCATGATACGAGTAATGACCCAGTGGACGGGCTGGGCGTGCCTCAGTCTCCATATATGAAAATGTTTTATATGATATGTGATATGTGAAATGTAAATGTTTTACATGATATGTGAAATGTAAATGTTTTACATGATATGTGACAAGCTAAATGAAAGAGATTTACAGCATTTTACAAAATGCTTATTTCAATACTGATTTTAGTACTACGAGATGATTTTCATATGACATGTGATATGAACATATAATATGTTTTCAAAAGGAAAAAGAGTTTATAAGTCTAATATTCTTACTATGATTTTAAATTGAATATTAGACTAATGTGACATGAATATGTGATTTGTTTTAAAAAGAAAAGAGGAGGAAAATAAATCTAATATTCTTATTTTAAACTTTAAATTGAATATTAGATTTAAATGATTTATATGTTATACGAAAAGGAAATTATAGCTTATTTTGCTATTTAAAGTACTGTACTAATTATGATTGTACAGTAAAATATGAAATGAGTTTAAATGAGAATGATGATGATTTAACTAATATTCTTTTCAAGGAATATATGAATATTAGTTATTTTATTTAAATACTTTATTTCATATAAGCATTATTTTGAAAGGAATATGAAAATGATATGAAATGAAAAGGTAAAAGGATATAAATTTCAAACGAAAGGAAATTTATTACTCTCTACAATTGCTTCTAGGTTCCGAGATAAGATAGGTATTTCAAAATACCTACCTTACTCCATCCAGATCCCTAGCCGATTGTAGTATCCTTTCTACATGCGAGCCTAGAGCCCATAGGAAAAATGAAAAAGTTTTTCAGCATATAGATAGCTGAATATCAAGTATGCATATAATTCCCTTACTGAGCTGTGGTTTGCTCACCCCTTAATATTAACATTTCAAGTTTTCGAGGATTGAGAGTCTGACACATAAAGGATTACAGCTGCGCATTTGGAGACGATGCGACAGCTTGATTTATTTAATAAGGTATGATAATTTATTTTTTGTATTTAGATTTATTTACAGTACTACTTTCTTATGAATTAAGACAGGGGATGTAATTCATATTATAATTTTATATGAAATTGTTTATATGTAAAAGAAAAGTAAAGTATCGCAGACAGTCCAACCAAATAAGATGTATAGAATAAGGTGAAAAATAGGGTCACGGGCTGTGATAGAATCATCCTGAACTTGTTTAATAATTTGAGCTTAAAGGTTGGTTAAATCAATATAATTGGACTTTTGTAAATGGACACAAATTGGAATCAAGCCTTAACTTAAGGCTCCGTTTGGTTCGCGTAAAATGATTTTTAGAAAATGATTTCTGTAAAATGATTTCTGAAAATTTGATTTTCTGAAAAACTAATATTTTCTGTTGTTTGGTTGATATGCTGAAAAATATTTTTTATTGCTTGTTGTTTTAACTCAATATAGATTAAGTTAAGTTTTAGTGGAGTCTTTTGCTTAACAGTGGCATAGGTTTGGAAATTGTTTTCTCCTTTTGAAAATGGTAAGACAATTTTCTAAAATCCTTAAAGATTTTCCATTGATCGAAAATATTTTACAGATACCAAACACTAGAATATGTAAAAATATTTTATGAAAAATGAAATTTGTGTACCAAACGGACCTAAATAGACTTTGAATGATGAGCTTAAAATTACTTGGACTTAAAGACTTAATGATTTGCCCATTATTTTATTCATCTTCATTTTGTTTATTTATTGTTATCTTATCTGTTTTTTAATTAATAGAAAAATAATAATGGTAAATGAAAAAAGATAATAAGAGATAAGAGCAAATAAACCCAAACTTAATCTGATAAATCAAAATTCAAAAATAAAATGATATTATTAATTATCAAATTAAAAAAAAAAAAACTCAATCTCAAGCTCATAAAAGGGGATACACACAGGATTGGGACACACAGGATTGGGAGCCCAGAATAGAAAGTTAAAAAAAAAGGGAAGAACCCAGGAGCAGTGAAAGTTCTGGGGCTCATCGGCCTAATTGACATTAGGATTCAGAGGCTCTAACAGAAAGACAACAATCTCTTCTTTGTTCAAGGTCTTGGTTTTTAGGGAAATGCAGAAGCAATTTTGATTCAGTTCAGAAAGTATCATAGGATTCGTGGGGTTTTCTTTTAGAAGGTGGACTACCAGCGGCAGTGGAACGCAGCGGTGGTGCAGCGTCGACCTGAGTAGCGGCTCCGAGCATTGGTATCAAGTAGCACCACCAAACAGCAGCATAGATGTTGCAACTGAATGAAGAAACTGGGTCAGTTGGCAATAGAGGAAGTTCAAAGTTTAGGTGCGGAAGCAACAGACGTTTGCTTGTAGGAGAAAAAGAAAGAAAGTAAAAAGAGAAATTGTTAAGGGAATAAAAATGGTAAATGAAATCGTAAGCTGCAAAAAGGCATGTGAATATAATCAATTGAAATTGAGAAAAGCAAAAAATGAAGCAATTTTTGTCCATACGTGTTTTATCTATTCTGTATTCCATCATCAGGCATGCTTTTTTTTTTGGGTTCATATCAGGCATGCATTTTAAAGATATATTTGTTTAGTTAATTTATTGTAGTTTAGCTAATTTGTTAAGTTTGATAAAATTGCTTAATTCATTTATTTTGGTTTACTAATTTATATATTATTTATTTTGTTTTATTTAGAATTAGATATATTAATTAATATAAATTTAATTAGGTTAAAGAGTCAAAATAATAAGATGTTTTGTAAATTAAACTATATTATAAATTATTTAAAATAATAAAGTAAAGTAAACAAAAATGATGGTCCGACAATGGAATTCTGAAGTACCAAAAATAGTTGACATTTCGAATTTTTTAAGTGAGACTTTCTTCCTCGAGTTACGCTAGAATGATATGGAGGACGTTCAATATTTAAAATATATATTTCTAAAAATTTAATAATTATAAAATTATAATTTTATTATTTAATAAATTAAAATTATCCTAAGGATGGAATTTGAAGTGTTACAAACGATTGACATTTTTTATATTCCTATACGAGAATGGTTTTTTTAGGTTTCGCCAAAATGATGAAAAATATAAATGCAGTTGTTCATTATATTTATTTATAAAAAATAACAAAAATTAAATTAAATTAAATAACAACTATTAGAAAAATATAAATCAAATAATAATTAAAGAGATAATATTAGAAATTAATTACAATAATAAAGTCTAGGAAAAATATAAATTAAATAATAATTAGCAAGATAATATTAGAAATGAAGATTAAATTTAAAACAAATATTAGAAAAAATGTTTAATAAATTTGACGGGAGCCTTTTCAGAAAGACGAATGAGATTTTTTGGGTGCTCTTGAGGCGAGAGAAAAAATCTTAAGGGTTGCACTAGAATGATGGAGAACACTTAAGAGTTAGCTCAATATTTAAATAATCAACCTAATGAAGGCCACGAAATTAAAAATTCTAAAAATCACAAAATTATTTGTACCGTTTAAGACGGGTGTCATGGGATGCTAATCCTTCTCCATGCGTAACAGAACTCCAAACCCTAGCTGAAAATGTAGACCAGTACTTAGAGTCATTTAGGTGACCAATCACACCTAGGTAAAAAAAAAATTGGTGGCGACTCCATTTGATTAATTTCTGGTGGCCTAGGTTTAGAAACATTATGACAAACATATTAGAATTAAAATATGAAACATCCTTAAGTTAAATATTGTACATACCTTAATTGTTTACTTATAGGACATGTAATCTTAGTGTGTCCAAGCTTTTTGGCACACACTACATCTTTTTTTTTTCCACCTAAGATTTCTCTTGGATTTTTTTTATCTAAAGGATTTTGGTCTTCCTTTAGTTGGGACATTAGAAGGGTCTCTTAAAGTGGGAGTGATATTTGTCAATAGCTATTTAATTTGAGATTGAGTTGTGCCTTGTCATTCACCAAGCTTTAAAGTTGCATCATTTCTATGTCACTCACGGACGAAAGTTACTCTTGAACTTTTTTTGCAAAGTTGCACAAAGATGCTCATATTTCCGACATGATTTTGAATCATGCTCAACAACTTCTAAAAATTGCACCATCAAACTATATCTCATAGAAATGACAGAAGTTTGTCTCTTACTTGTAGCACATCTCTAGAAATTCCATCAACAACTCTTCATATCATTCATTGTCCATCTCTTTAAGACATATTATGGATCAAGTGCCTCTATCAATGACTTCTTCACAAACATTGCAAATATATGTCTACATAAAATCCCAACAAACTCAATCATGTGGTATGAGCATATAGCTTTATTAGTAAATTTTGTGAAAGCTACTTCTTATAATGGAGTTTCCTTCCTATAAGGTACAACTCTTTATATATATTTATTCACCCACATTTTCAGCAAGTTTGACTATTTTCAAATTTTCACTAGAAAAGAGTTCTTGAAATTTCATAAACATTTTTCTGGTATAAGTTTGCTGCTGCAGCTTTAATGTTGTAACATGTCTTTCAAATGGCTTTGGAGTTCATCGTTTTCACATCTTTTTCTTTCTCTTTTACTTATCGTGCATTCAATGTCTCTTTGTACTGATAGACAAAATGACTTACTAGTACTTCATCGTTTTCACATCTTTTTCTTTCTCTTTAATATATCATGCATTCAAAGCCTCTTCGTACTGACAAACAAAATGACTTACTACTGTGCTAGATTGAACAAAATTTTTAAAAAATTTGTTCATACTTTCACTTCATTGTGTTGTTGACATTCCAACACAAATGTTGTTCTCAACTATGCACGAACCCATTTTTCACGTCGTACATATAAATCTTGCAACCAATTTTTTTTTTGTCAAGCCAAACTTACAAATGATCTCATTCCATTCCAATTCAAACTCTTATTGTAATAGTATCATGAATACAATGGTGAAAGTCATCTTGAAACATAGGAAATTTGTTATAAATATTTTCCAAATGTTTTGGAAGCTATTGTAAAATATGCCACATGCATAACCTATAATTAGTATTAGGCAATACCTATGCAATTGCCTTACCCATAGCTTTGTCATTATCATTGATGATAGTAGTTGGGGCACAACCAAGCATCGCCTCATGTGAGATTCACACTTCCTATTGCTATTTTATATTGTTAATGAAGTTAGGAAGATAAGTTATCTCATAACTATTCATGTGCCTTATGTTTCATAGGTGTAATAGAGATTTGGACCGTGAGCCCTACTGGGACTTATACTATTTTGATGGAGGTGAAACCTAATGGTATCGATAATTGAGTAAAATACTGAGATGGTAAGAATCTAAATTTCAAAATTTCTTTGTTTGAACATGTTTTGAAAAGTGTGCAATAATGTAGAAAATGAGAATCAAGTCCATAAACTCAAAAAATTTTCGTAAATAACGATCAATCTAATTTGATTAAAGACCAATTGACAGTCATTGATAAATCTTGGTGTGAAGAAGTCTTATGCAATGTTAAGTTGTGGACTGAATCACACGTATAATTAGAAAACTACGAGATTGGATGGTTAGAGTTATTTTGGTAATTTTATCCTTTTGACCAGTCAAATTCTATCAAAGGCCTATCCAATGATTAGAATATGTTAAATAGATATGTTTTATGATTGAATGAGATATTTTGGAAGTTAAACTAACTGTTTAAGCAAAAATTGAAGTGTGAAGGGTAAAATAGGAATATTTATAAACTTTAAGGGCATTTTAGTAATTTGCCACCAAGATATTATCTTAAAAAGAAATTTCTAGTCTTCTCTCCCATCTTGGCCAACCATCACCATCCACCATAACCTTCTCACACTAAAAGCTTAGTTAAGAGAGGGAAAGCTATTATAACCCCAGTAAAAACACCTCGAAACCAAAAACTATCTTAGACAAACTTGTTTAGCTCTTAGAGCTCTACACCATACTACCAAAACCAAGCCTTGAAGTGGCCATTTCCATTGTGTTTGGACTCCATCAAGATTTAGCCAAGGAGGAAAGGTGAGAGAAAGCATAAGTTTTTATGATTTAATGGCTTTAAGCTATGTGTTTGAGGTGTTTAAGCATGTATTTAAGCTTGAATTAAATTGAAACCATTAGAATCACTCCCTTAAGGTTTCGGCCAACATAATGCATGCATGAATGTGATGTTTCATGCAAAAATAAAGTAGAATCAGTGTAGAGAGTGAGTAAAATGCATATACAAAATAGTTGAAACGGAGTGTGTAGCCATGGGAGGCCATTTCGGCCAAGTGAAGAGCATAGGGAAACCATGCTCAATTCAATGCAAAGTGGGTCCTAGAATAATGTATAAATTAATACATGATTACTGGTGAAGTTAGAACCGAAAAAGGAGGTGTTTTAACAATAGTTGCAATGTAAGCACCAGTAAGAAGTAGACTGGATTTATAGTTGCAGTAGGCCTTAAGGAGTTAAATGTTTTTTATAACTAAAGTGTATTGAATTGATAGTGATTGTGTGGTGTTTTGCAGCTCAAAAGTGAGGAGTGTGATACGGGTGCTACTGAGCAATACAGTACAATATGAGTGGTAAAGGATATATGTAAGTGGCGTAGGGATATTGTGTTACATTTATAATGACTAAATTGAGATCATATGTGATGGAATACTATAAATTGAGTGAAATTGGGAAACTCTGATTGTGGTTATTGAACTGTGTTCCTAGTGCAGGAGGGTTAGGATTGATCATATCATTATACTACCGAAATTTCGTAAATACAACCTTAAACCATAGAATCATAAGGGTAGATTATAAATGTCATTGAAATAAAGTTAAAGAGTGAATGGATCAAAAGTTGCATATAGGTCGCTAAGAGTACTTAAATTTGTAACTCAATTTTCGAGACTGATTTTAATGATTTCCCCGGTTTTTAAGATACCTACAAGTGCTAGTATCATTCTTATACATAAATAAAATATTTTGAAAACTGGATTCAGAACTGAGAATATTTGCCGAGTATTTTTATCTCAACTGTCGTTGGTGCTGATTTTATTGAATTATGGATTGACTGAAGAATTGTTTTATTGAATTGACCTCTGAAGAGTGTTCTCACTGTTTTATATACTATTTTGAGATTGTTGGCCCCATAGTAGCCTTCAAGTTTATCATGCTAATCTAAGTGAGTGACTGTACTATTTTGTTGTTGATTGACCTTAGTTACCTCTTTAGCACCCACAGCCGTCACCTAACTAGTGTTCAATATGGACCACTACTGACTATGGCTATACGTCTTACTATTATTCCTTTTTGGGATACTGAAACTGCATGATTCTATGTGATAACCGTAAATTTTCCATTTATTGAAAATTATAAATATTGAAAATAAAAATAATAGAGGAAAAAGAATTAATTTGGGTAATTTAAAATACAAATTAAATAAGAAAAATGAGAAATAAAAATAAAATATGTTTAGATAATTGCAAATTATATAAATGTATTTTATACAAATACATATATATTTAAAATACTATATAGTATATTTTAATATACGTTGTTATATATATAGAAATATATACTGTTTCAAAATTCAAATAATACATATGTATATAAACATAATGTTTTATGTGTATATATAATTATGTAAATACCTATAGAAGAAAGATAAATGTGATTTTATATTAAAGTTTATATGTATATAAAATGTATTATAACATTTATATAATTTGTATATGTAAATGTTATTTATTTTAAAGTATATAAATATACATATATATACTAGATATATGTTTTGTAATATACAATATATATAATTTATATATAATATATATTGTATTACATTATATATGAAATAATATATGTATAATATATAGTATATATTATATGTATAAAAAAAAGAAAAGAAAACAGAAACGGGAAACTGGGATCCCGTTTCTGTTGAAACAAACAAAGAAGGGGAGCCGACCTCGATGCTGGCCGACCAAGGGAGAAAGGAGGAGACCGCGACGTTGCCGATGATGGGGAGAAACGGAGACCAGATCTGGCGTCTTCGCAATTCCCGCAAGCTATGGGAGGTGCGAACCGGCAGAAAGGAGGATCACCGGCGGTCGAACCGGCCAGAAGAGGCACTGAACCGGTCTGGCCAGAAATGGGAAAAAGGAAAAAGAAAAAGAAAAAAAAGAAAAGAAAGAGAAAGAAAAGAAAAAGAAAGAAAGAAAAAGAAAAGAGGAAAAAGGAGAATTTCGGGAATTCAGAGATTTTCGGAAATTCGACAACCTGAAAATTACAAAAATTCGGTAAGAAATTCCCAGAAATTAAATTTCAGAAAAATGTAATAAATTATGGAAATTTTCTAAAATTTAGAATTTTTATTTCCAAAAATTATTTTCAGCGATCAGGATAAATAATCGAGAGAGATGGAGTGCGGGCACGATCGATAAGAGGAAGTCGCCGACCTGGAAAAAGGTAAAGGATGCATGTGCAGCACTGTAAGGATATTCAATCTGCATATTTTAATTTGAAATATCTTATGCAAATATTTTATGAAAATTATTATGATGCATGATTGGCTGAAATTTTGGGATGAAGTACTGGCTGGAAATTAAAAACTGTATTTTCCGTGCAGGTGGTTAGTAAATCGGCAGCCGTTATGCTGCCGAAAATTTTAGAAAAACTTTATAAAATCATATTAAATGATTTTATTTCTGAAAATCGATATTAAATCACGAAACATGAGGAGATTACTAAATTTCATAAAACATTAATATAATGAGATGGAATTTTAAAATATTCATGTATTCGAGAATGGTGATAATGAAACCACCGAAAATTCTCGGAATAGATAAATTACACGTAATACGAGGTGAAAGATGAAGTGAAAAACAGTGAATATTTTTATGAATATTTTTATAAGTATTCACTAAAGGATTTTAACCCTTATGGTTTTAAATTATGAAATTACATATTTATATAAATTTCATAAAGGTTTATTTTATGATGAAAACTACGGTTTTGAGATTGGTTGGCATTCTTATTATGCTGATGCATGATATGTGATATGTTTAGTCCCGGTCGACACCTGATTTGTGATCCACCGAGGACAATATAGATTATGGTCATAGATTTGACCGGTTTATTTCTTTACCCTACGGGTTTATAGTATGATAAGATTGATGTCTATCTTAGACTCCATAAATGATAGGTGACATGTTAAAAAGGAAATTGTTTTACATGATATGGAATATGTCAAACAGAAAAATGTGATATATGATTGCGTGACATGTGAAAAGAACATGTTTTATATGATATGAGAAGAAAATCAATTGATTTATAGCATTTTTACAAAATGCTCATTTCAGTACTGATTATAGTACTGTGAGATGATTTTCATAAGATATGTGATACGAACATGTAATATGTTTTCAAAAAGGAAGAAATGATAAATCTAATATTCTTACTATGGTCTTAAATGGAATATTAGATTATAAGTACTACATGAGTTCTGATAAGATAGTGGAAAGTATATATGGCATAAAGGCCAACCCTAGTAAAGACTCAATCTTTGTATCGTGTGAGCCACCTCTAGAAGACTCAAGGGACCTAAGTGCTACATAGATTCTTTGTGAACTATGGGGAGCCACCTCTAGAATCCTTTGAGCACTAAGTGCTACACGAGTTCCAATGTGTTAGTAAGAAGTTTCTGTATCGTGTGAGTCACCTCTAGAGAACTTAATGGACCTAAGTGCTACATAGATTCTTTGTGAACTATTGGGAGCCACCTCTAGAATCCTTTGAGCACTAAGTGCTACACGAGTTTCGACGTGTAAGTTTCTGTAACGTGTGAGCCACCTCTAGAGAACTCAATGGACCTAAGAGCTACATAGATTCTTTGTGAACTATGGGGAGCCACCTCTAGAATCTTTTGAGAACTAAGTGCTACACGAGTTCTGATATGTTAGTAAGAAGTCTGTGCCCTAAAGGCCAAACCGAGTGAAGACTTGAATTCTGTATCGTGGGAGCCACCTTTAGAATCCCAAGGGACCTACGTGCTACACAGATACCAGTTGGACCGTAGGAGCCACCTCTGGAATCCCAAAGGACCTACGTGCTACACGAGTTCTTCGATGTGACACTTAACTCCATTGCTAGTTAGGATGGATGTCATAACTGAATTAGTGAATTGGGGCTTACGCCTAAAGTGATTAAGTAATCGGTTATATTGGAACTGTTTTCAATGAGTTAAGCTATACGCTTAAAGTTTATGGATTTTCGTTTTGTGAATGGATTGATTTATTAACTTACATAGTAACCGCTTTATCAACGTGTATAGTGACCAATCTATCGAAGTGCTTACTGCTTTGCCAATTTGATAAATGGAATAGATTTTAATAGCTTATTTTGCTATTTAAAGTACTGTACTAATTAAGAGAGTACAGTAAAACATGAAATGAGTTTTAAAGAAATAAGATGATGATTTAACTAATATTCTTTTCAAGGAATATATGAATATTAATTATTTTATTTAAATGCTTTATTTCATAAAAGCATTATTTTGAAAAGAATATGAAAAGGTTATGAAATGAAAAAGAAAAGGATTTATTAATTCAAAATGAAATGAAAATCTCTCTCTACAGTTGCTTCTAGGTTCCGGAACAAGTATGGTATTCTAAAATACCTACCTTACTCCATCCGGATCCCTAGCCGACTGTAGTATCCTTCCTACATGCGAGCCTAGAGCTCATAGGAAAAATGAAAAAGATTTTCAACATATAGGAAGCTGAGTATCAAGTGAGGCATATAATTCCCTTACTGAGCCGTGGTTTTGCTCACCTCTTAATTTTTAACATTTCAGGTTTTGATGATTGTGAGTTCAGTGGATTGTGGATCCCAACTGTAAACGAAGGAAAATGTGACAGACCGATTGAGTTATTTGAGGTATGATTATTTATTTTTTGTATTTAGTCATGTCAACAGTACTACTTATCTGATTAATTACGATGAGGGATGTGTATAATATAAACAATGTTATGTAACATTGTTTAACAGTCAGTACAAGTGAAGTATCATAGACAACCCAACCGGTTAAGTTGTGTACAATAAGGTGAGAAATGTGGTCATGGGTCGTGACATTCTATTAGGTGTTGCCTGGTCTCTACTAGACTATTATCGAATGGTTTTACCGTAATGTTTACTGAGTATTTACTGAGTATGGTCAATTGAATTGATTATTGAATTATATACTGAACAGTCTACCATACTATTACTTAGTGATTTATTAAATTGTTTACTAAATTGGTCTCTGTACCATTTATTGATTATTTTATTGAACTGTTTACTAAACTAATTTTTGTACTGTTTATCGAGTGACAGTTAACTGTTTACTAAATTGCTTAAGTAATGATTGATCAGAAACTGAACCATTGAACTGTCAATCGAGCAAACTATGGTAAACTCCCCATAGTCGGAGCTAGAGACCAAGACAAGTGATGTACTTCAAAGTATCCTTTTGTACTTGCCTGGTTACCTAACCGATTATAGTATCCTTTCTGATAGAGACCCTAAATATTGTACAGATACTGATTTTGAGTGTAGAAGCATGCTTAAGATACCGCATGTAGTTATGCATAGTATCAGCTCTTTTATATATATTTCTTAATGAGCATAAGCTCACCACCTTACTTTCCTTTTAGACTATATATAGGAGATTTATTTTGTTCCAAGTGTTGATCTGATCAGTATCCCTGAGGTGATTACCAGATTTCATAGAGGTATGCTATTTTACTTTTATTTGTTCATACAATGTATGTACAATACTACTATGTATGTTTTTGTACAGGAGATGTAAACTTTACTGTAGTATGCTGAATGTATCTGTAGAGTGTTTATTAATGAAAGCTAAATGTAAATTAAGTCTTGATTGTTCATATATATATATATATATATATATGTATCAGAAGTGAATGTTTTGGATTCTGGGATTGAAATATCATTAACCTTGAAATTGAGTGTAGACATTGCAGATAGCCCAACCAATCATAATAAATAAGGAAATTGTTAGCATTGAGTGTCAATAATCAGATCGTGACACCTCAAGCCAAGTTATTAGCAACCATATGTAAGATTCTGCAATTTTATTTACTAACAAAACACATCTAAACATTATTGACTAATGATGATGGTTGACACCAGTGAATGCTACAAAAAGAATATCTTATCAATTTGTTAAATATGTAGCATCAAAAGTGATAACATCTCTAATGTACTTTTACACCATTCTTGATCTTGCATTTACCTAGAAACAATTTACCTAGCAACGATTTTCATCAACTTGAATTGCATAAAGAAAACCAAGAAATTTTGTTTCACCTTCATCAAAGTATCTGAACATCCTCTATGCATCTCCTTCTTCAAGAAGCTTCATTCTTTTATTTTCTATATAATTTTGGTCATCAACTAAAGTACAACCAATATTATAGTGACCACCAAATTCTTGACATAAAATTGATACAATTTTTTGAGTAGGCACACCTGTTGTATTCAATGTATTAATACTTTTCCTTTGGACCGTTGATATTTGTCGATGTCCACGAAGAAAGCTTATACTTTTAGGTGCAAGAAGCTTACGGTTGTGTTTATCTATAAACTTTTACTTACCACCCATTTCTCTTCTACTTTCTTAAAGTCTTAATTGATTTAGAGCCATTTCTTGTTTCTACACGTTTGCTTATTTTGCATATTTTATCTGACAATCTTTTTGTTGAAAACCTTCTCTAACACAAGTGTAATCTACTTCAAGTATGACTATTACGCATACTAAAACCTTTTCACCTTAAATACACCTTATAACAAGTCTCTGCATTAGCGAATTCATCAAATTTCATTCCTTCACATGGTTTAAAGATCTACTATATGTAGAAAATTTAAGAGCTAGATGCCTATCATTGTCATCAATTGAATCAATATCAATCTCATCTTGTATATGTTCAACCTCAATGTTTACTTCAGCTTCTAAAGAACTATTACCAATAACAATCTCATTTTCTTCAATAGATATATTTCCTATCATAATTTTGTATATTTCTTATATAATTAGTAACTTAAAGAAAATAAATCTAAAAGGAAAAAAAATGGAGAAACATTCTATTTTGAAGCTTAATCAAGCATGGCAATAAATTTTTTTATTAGATAGTATTTCAGGAAAACTAATTCAAGAGTAAACAACCAAATTATAGCTCCTAATATTAGAACCAATGAGAAAAGGAGTAAAAGATATATACAACAAAAAATTAGAAGGAAAATAGTTGTCTTCATCTAAGATTTGAACTTGTGGTTTCAATTTAGAAAGAATCATTTATAAGATCCTATAAATCAAGTTCACTTCCTTTCCAGTTTGTCACTTGAATTAATAGTTCCAATTATTGTACTTTGTTAGCAAATGACATTATAATTGTTTGAGTTTATGAGTACAAGCATGGAACACTAGGATGTTGGAAAAAATGAAACTAAACATAAACTAAATTGATCAAGGAGAAAAAGGTAATTAAGGACAATGAGTTCTTTTTTTGTCAAAAGGAATAAATGAAGTTTGATTAAGAAATAACTATACAATGGTACTTCCACTTCTCGATTAGATGTTCCCTTTACCATAAGCAAACTACAAGCATGAAAATATTCTCCATTGTTTGTCATGTCATTAAGTGTATATAATGTTGGTAACTGCTACTAGAATTCAAGCTTTTTGCATATCCTAAATCAATGTTCCTTTATCTACTAGTGGGTTTAATGGGAGCACCAGGCAAGTTTTAGCAACACCATTTAGTCAATTTAGTTTATATCCAGTTCCATGTTTCCAGACATTCTCGTTTCTTTTGGTGAAAATTCATTGAAGCATGTTAGCTTTAAATTGCCATATATATTTTGAAATGACAAAAACTTAAGTAAGCTTTAATGTTTTAATTCATATTGTAAATTTGCCTTATCACACATGATTTTCTCAATACATTTCAAGTGTTCATATCAAACATTAAGACCATGATTTAATGATACATACTCTTATTGGTCTTAACACTTTATAAATGTTTTGAATATTTTAGAAAATCACTTGATGATTTCTTGGATAATATTTTCATTTGAGAAAGTCAAGAAAAACTCCCTTAAAGCTTATAAATGTTTTGGGTTGAATTAGAATCAAAGGTCATATCATTTCTAACCCAAAAGTGCAGGAAAAATGCCCTCTAGAAGGAAAGGATCGATCCCCACTGTAGCAGGATCGATCCCTTTTTTGGCAGAAAGTCTTCCCAAGGTCCCTGAAGCCTAGAATCAAGTTTCTGGACAAAAGGGATCGATCCCCTATGGAAAGGGATCGATCCCTTTGCACGAAAATAGCTTATAACGGCTAGTTTTTGTGAGACAACGGTAATATCCGAGATTTGGCTCCACCCAACGGCTAGAATACATCCAAGGGACTATAAATAGAGGCTTAGAAGCTAAAGAAAGCAAGAGGAACTACTCAATCAACTCCAATACTCATTTTCCTCAAATCCTCAAGCCTCAACAACAATTCAAGAGCTAGAATTCAATATCTTCTATCACTTTCATATTCCTTGTATAGAAAAGCACAAATATTGTATAGGCTTTTCATTGTGCTTAAATTCTGTAATCACTTGCTTATCGAGAGGCTTTCTTTGATTACTCATTTGTAAACTCATTTCATTCCTTGTAAAGGGGAGGTTTCTCTTGAGCCTTGAAAAAGAGGGAGGTTACTCTTTAGCCTAGGAAAAAGAGGGAGGTTACTCTTGAGCCTAGAAAAGAGAGAGGTTACTCTTGAGCCTAGAAAAGAGAGAGGTTTCTCTTGATCCTTGAAAAGAGGGAGTGTAACAAATTCAAGGATAGTGAATTTGGGAAAATCCTTGGGAGCGTCTCAAGGTAGAGGATGTAGGCAAGGTTGCCGAACCTCTATAAATCACTTGTGTACATTTCTCTATCCTTTCTCTCTTTACTTTCTTGCAATTATATTTGTGTTTATTGCATTGAATTTATATTGTTAATTGCCTAGCTAAGAGAACTTAGAAAATATCAATATAGGCTAGAGAATTTAGAGAAACCGAAAAACGAACCTAAGGTTAGTGAAAAACCGATTCACCCCCCTCTCGGTATAGCCATAGAGCCAACAATTGGTATCAGAGCTTGGGCTCGAGATTGAATTAGACTAACCTCTATCGAGCAAAACGATCATAAATGGCTCACTTGAATGTAGGCACACCCCTAGGAGAAGAGGGACAATCATTAGTTAGACCTCCACTCTTCAATGGTGAAAATTATTCATATTGGAAAACTAGGATGATGTTATTTGTACAATCCAATGATTATGAAGTGTGGAGAATTATTGTAAATGGTCCTAGAATTCCTATGAAGAAAGTAGATGGAAAGGATGTCCCTAAGAGTGAGGATGAGTGGGACACAAATGACATGAGAGTGGCACAATTGAATGCCAAGGCCATGCACACTCTCTTTTGTGCATTAGGTCCCAATGAATATAATAGAGTGTCCCTATGTGAAAATGCTAAGCAAATATGGGACAAATTGGCCATCACACATGAAGGGACCAATCAAGTGAAAGAAACCAAAGTAGGTATGCTCACACATGATTATGAGCTTTTTAGAATGAAAGAAAATGAGTCCATTAGCGAAATGTTCACTAGGTTTAATGATATAATTAATGGACTTAAGGCATTAGGCAAGAGCTATTCCAATCTAGAAATGGTTAAGAAAATTTTGAATAGCTTGCCTAAGTCTTGGGAGGCAAAGGTAACCGCAATAGAAGAGTCTAAAGATCCAAATACCTTGTCTCTAGATGAACTTATGGGCTCCCTACTTACATATGAGATGAAATTGAAAAGAAATGAAGTGCTTTCAAAGAAAGTAGGGGTAGCACTTAAGTCTTCCACTCATGAGGCCATTGAAGATGATAGTGATGAGAGTGGAAATGAGGAAGAAAAGGAAATGGCAATGTTTGCCAAAAGATTTAATAGATTTATGAGAATGAAAGAGAGAGAGAGTAATAGGAGACATCATAGGGGAGAGTCAAGTAGAAGAGAAAAAGATCACTTAGTGTGTTATGAATGTAATGAACCGGGTCACACTAAGTTAGATTGCCCCTTACTTAGGAAGGAAAAGGATACGAAGCCTAGGAAGAAAGCATTTGTGGCTACATGGAGCGATAGTGATAGCTTCGATGATGAAAACATAGATGATGAGGTAGCCTACACATGCTTTATGGCTATTAGTGATGATGAGGCTAGTTGTAGTTCTAGTGAAGATGATGATTATACATTTGATGAACTACAAAATGCTTTTAATGATTTAGCAAATGAATTTCAATGCATGAATTCTAAATATAAGAAAATCATTGCTAAATTGAAAATAGAAAATGAAGCCTTGACAAGTGCTAAGATAGAATTTGAAAAGAAACTAGAAGAGGCCAACTTAGAAATAAATGAGTTAAATAAAAAGAACACAAATTTGCATAACTCATTTTCTAGGTTTTATATGGGTCAACAAAAACTAGATCACATGTTAGAGACCCAAAGAGCTTTCTTTGACAAGGATGGGATAGGCTATAATGAAAAACAAAAAGAAACTCATCTTAAAAATTTCCTTGTGAGCAAAAATTCTATGCATAATACATCTCTCACATGCTCACTTTGCAATAGAATAGGACACTCTTCACAAGCATGCACCTATAGAAAAACCACATTTAGAGGAAGAGTAGTTAAGAAAATATGGGTACCTAAGCATGCTGTAAATAATGATGAATTGTGCTTGAAATGGATCCCAAAAGGATCAAAAATTATTTGTACTAACTCTCATGGACCCAAAAAAGTTTGGGTACCAAAGCATGCTTAAATTTGTGTGTTGTAGGAAGTGTTAGAGCATGGAGATACAAGATACAATGAAGTTTGAATGCTCAACACATCCTCATGGAGTTTGCTTGTGCTAATGAGAAAAAGGAAGAGCTTGAGGATCCATCCTTGGCAAGGTCACAACAATTCTTCAAAGAATGGCACAAGGTGGACTCAACTATTCAAGGCAAAGCATTCTCTAGCAAAGGAGTTTTGTAAGCTTAAATCCTATCTCTTCAAAACTCATTTTTGCTAAAATTATTTATATATTTTATTGAGGCACTTGGTTGATGCATTATAAGTAGAATGATTGAGCAAAAAGGCATGATAATTGATTGTTGATTGGTTGATGATTAATGATGCATTTTGAATAAGCAAAAAGCATGATGAATGATTGTTGAATGCTTGATGGAATATTCTTGATGAATGAAGAGCATTTTTAATGATTTTGAAATGATTTTTGGTTTTCTACAATTTGAGCAAGTTTGATATGATTAGATAATATATTTAGTTGCTCAAAAGCTATCAAATATGTCATTTATGCAAAATGCCTTGTCATGAGCCTTAATGAAGAACATGTATGTTGGAAATCATGGCATAATGTTCACAAGTATGATGATTTGATGTTATATGTGCTTAAAACCTATGTGAACAAGTTTGTTTTGGCATATTTGTGGTTTCCAAAGCTTTGGTTTTGACAAAATATGCATAATGCTTAAAATGACCTCCTTTGAGGCCAAAAATGCATTTTATTGTGTAAATTCTTCCAAAATTGCAAAATCTTTTGTAAAATGGTTTTTCATTCAGATTTTTCATTCATACAAGTCCAAAATCACGTTTTACAAATGTTTAAACCTTTACATGGACTTAAATTACTCAAAAACGAAGTTTAGGCACCTCAAAGGTTGGATTTTCTGTCAAAAACTGCAGAAACAGGATGAGGGATCGATCCCTTATCAAGAAGGATCGATCCCCCTTGAGCAGAATGCAGGAAATTTGCATTCTAGGCTTAAAGGATCAATCCCCCTCCCAAAGGGATCGATCCCCCCAGGCCAAAATGGCTCTTCTGCACTTTTTCAACCGAATTTGAGAAGGATTTTTCACTTTCTTGATATCTTCTTTCTTCTCAACTTAAAATCCAGTATTTTAACTTCTTTTTGATGATCATTAAACTATGAAAATTCATTTTTCATTGATATCATGCTTCAACTTCATCAATTAATATCATTTCCAACAAATGGTATCACTTTCAACAATCAATATCATTTTTCTTGAGCTCACAAGTGCACAATCATTTTTCTTGTTGAAAAACATTCATGAATCTTGAAATAATCTTGAAATATATTTTCAATGAATGCTTAAACATAATTTTGAGATTTATTTCAAGAATTTATGGATATATTTGAGAATTTGATGAACTTGTCCATAATGAATGTTTTTCATATCTTTTGTTCATCTTAGTCAAACATGCTTATAGGACTATGTGTATTGGCTTGACTTATCAATTCCACACTAGGTTTCATGATAATTTTACATCTAGTGGATTGATTCCAAATGTAAATTCAACAATTGGTAATAGTCATTGGCCTATAATTTGTGATGGTAAATGGATCCTCAATGTTAAAATGCATGAAACTTTATCATCCTTGTACTTAAAGAACTAAGGTCTTAATGACAACACCACCATTCAAAGATAAATGCAAACTTGAACAAACTTGATATCCATGCATTTATTATTTGAATATTTCCTTGCTCATAATTAGTTAAGGACTTGAATTAGAAAATGAGCATAGGATTTGTGTGCTTGAAACCATGGAAGAAAATGTGTTTGCTTGAATTCCTTGATGTTTTGAATCTTCCATATGGTATGAATTTGTGAATATGAATATGGATTAATATTTTATGATTGTGTACTAATGTTTAATTGATCCATATGCATATGATATGTGTTGTGTTCTTGCATATTTAGAATGAGTATTTTCTTGACATGAACACACTACACATAAATATTGGATTCATGCAAAATGCCTAAGTCAACCATTAGTAACAATTGGTATTTAGATTGAAATAACAATTAGTATCATTGGAAACCATATTTTCAATAATTGGTAAGCCAAATCTAAATTGCCAATTGATATGAGCTTTAAATTGACAATTCTTCTCATGCTCTTTAGATTGAAATGACAAATAGAGAAGAATTCTCTTAGGATATTTTTGCATGAAACTCTTGTGTGCTAGAATTTGAAGTTAATTGCTATATGATTTAATTCTAGACACAATATTTCTTGAGAATGATTTATGAGCACATGCATATGATATGTTATATAATTTTAGCTCATAATCATGATGTATTGTCATGCACCTTAGTTGGACCTTAGAGAACAATTGATACACTTAGGTGCTTGCTTAACTTCTTACCAATTGGAACCTTCTTGCAAAATTACTTATCAACAATTGGTATCAAAATTATTTATAAACAATTGGTATAGGATCATAAGTCATATTCATTGCATAAATATTTCATACTCTTTGAGAATATTGACTTATTTATTTGTGCTATAAGTCCCATGTACTAACATGTTTCTTGTTGGATGGAGCATTTTTATTTGTTCTCACATAGCCATGATTTTAGGGGGAGCATATTTTTTTTATTTTTCCTTCTTTTTGCTATGACAAAAAGGGGGAGAGATAGATATAGGGAGAGATATTAAGGGGGAGAGATAATGAGAGAAAATTCATTTTCAAAACCCATGCTTATATTAAAGGGGAGCTTTATAAAATCCTGCTTTATTTGAGGGGAGTATTTTTTCAAAGAATTTTCAAAGCAAATTTACATTAAGTTTTGTCATATCAAAAAGGGGGAAATTGTTAGCTTTAAATTGCCATATATATTTTGAAATGACAAAAACTTAAGTAAGCTTTAATGTTTTAATTCATATTGTAAATTTGCCTTATCACACATGATTTTCTCAATACATTTCAAGTGTTCATATCAAACATTAAGACCATGATTTAATGATACATACTCTTATTAGTCTTAACACTTTATAAATGTTTTGAATATTTTAGAAAATCACTTGATGATTTCTTGGATAATATTTTCATTTGAGAAAGTCAAGAAAAATTCCCTTAAAGCTTATAAATGTTTTGGGTTGAATTAGAATTAAAGGTCATATCATTTCTAACCCAAAAGTGCAGGAAAAATGCCCTCTAGAAGGAAAGGATCGATCCCCACTGTAGCAGGATCGATCCCTTTTTGGCAGAAAGTCTTCCTAAGGTCCCTGAAGCCCAGAATCAAGTTTTTGGACAAAAGGGATCGATCCCCTATGGAAAGGGATCGATCCCTTTGCACGAAAATAGCCTATAACGGCTAGTTTTTGTGAGACAACGGTAATATCCGAGATTTGGCTCCACCCAACGGCTAGAATACATCCAAGGGACTATAAATAGAGGCTTAGAAGCTAAAGAAAGCAAGAGGAACTACTCAATCAACTCCAATACTCATTTTCCTCAAATCCTCAAGCCTCAACAACAATTCAAGAGCTAGAATTCAATATCTTCTATCACTTTCATATTCCTTGTATAGAAAAGCACAAATATTGTATAGGCTTTTCATTGTGCTTAAATTCTGTAATCACTTGCCTATCTAGAGGCTTTCTTTGATTACTCATTTGTAAACTCATTTCATTCCTTGTAAAGGGGAGGTTTCTCTTGAGCCTTGAAAAAGAGGGAGGTTACTCTTTAGCCTAGGAAAAAGAGGGAGGTTACTCTTGAGCCTAGAAAAGAGAGAGGTTACTCTTGAGCCTAGAAAAAAGAGAGGTTTCTCTTGATCCTTGAAAAGAGGGAGTGTAACAAATTCAAGGATAGTGAATTTGGGAAAATCCTTGGGAGCGTCTCAAGATAGAGGACGTAGGCAAGGTTGCCGAACCTCTATAAATCACTTGTGTACATTTCTCTATCCTTTCTCTCTTTACTTTCTTGCAATTATATTTGTGTTTATTGCATTGAATTTATATTGTTAATTGCCTAGCTAAGAGAACTTAGAAAATATCAATATAGGCTAGAGAATTTAGAGAAACCGAAAAACGAACCTAAGGTTAGTGAAAAACCAATTCACCCCCCCTCTCGGTATAGCCATAGAGCCAACAAAGCATTTTATCAAGCATTAAACAGACATTGTCTTATATATAACCTTTGAATCTATAAACACTCTTTACAATAAAAGGAATATATAAATTAACTTTCTTAATATAACATATCACAAACCCAAATTGTTTTCCATAGTTTTATCAAACATCTATATGCAAAATAACGTAAACATAAAAAAAATAAAATTTAACATCATACCATTGGCTGGAATGGATGCTTTGAAAGAGGAAAACTCTTAAGGGAAGGTATGAAAGTGTAATGCCATATCCAATCAAAGATGAATTTGAAAATCAAGCCTACAAATTTATTTACTCAAACCCTAGGCAAAAATCAAGTTTAGGGATTTTTTTCTCTTAAACTCATTTGTTCAAGAGATAAATTTTGATGATTTTTTACTTTTAATAAAATTAATTATTAATTTTAATCAAATTAACTATAGTTAAATTACTTAGTTAAAGTGTTGATTTGATAAAGGAGTGCGCAAAATAGGTATGGTATGTGTTTAAAAAAATATGATACGGCAACTTCTCATTATTGCCTAAAAAATGGGTTTTTATGATCATCCTAATATAATGTATTCCTAAGGAAAAAAATGGATATGTTTAAAATTCATCTAATTTTAAATGCTCGAGTGTAGACTACATCCCATGCATCAACTAGTAATAAACTTTGTAAAGTCAATAGAAGACTTGAACTCACTTAAAATCAACCTCCATCTCGCTTGCCGATTTTGTCTTACACAAAAATTTCTTTCTTTAAGAACATGTTGAATCGTCACATGCCATGGTCATTGGATAATCTATTGAATATCTCTAATAAGGCTACTCGAAGGAGGAACATTTATATCAACTTTACTAAATCAATCACTAACATTGCATCAAGTTCATATACTACTCGTTGAATCCTTCCTACAAAGCTAGAAGTAGGCTACTGCTTGCAACTCTGCTGCTTTATTTAAACATAAACCAACTTGGACTTTAAATCCTACAATCTAATCTCTTGTGTTGGATCTAATTAAACCTCTTGCCCTTAATATGTTTAGTGCTTCTTTGTGATGCTTCATCACTATTTATTTTAACCACACTATTAGGTAGAGCAGTCTTACATGTTACAGTTTGCTCTTTGTGCACCCTCTATTTTTTAGCATAAAGTTGTTGTATCTCTAATGCCCCTATAAGAAGGAACTCGCTAGCTTTGAAAGGTTGTCTTGTATGTGTTCAACTTCATTAAAGACGACTCTATATCTTCTGGTCCACACCTTCCATAAAGCTGTTACAAAATGCATTTCCAATCCTTTTCATGCTCCATAGCAGTAACTTGTCCTCAGAGATTATTAGCAATCCAATATGTCAAGGAATAGCTAAAAATTGAGTTCCAATACTTTAAAGGAAAGAGAATTTTCCATATCTCTTTGGCTATCTTACAATCCTATGTAAGGAATGTTGTCTTTTTTATAGTACCACAAAGACCACAAACTGCTAAGTGTGTAATTCATCAATGGAAACATAGGTGATACATTATAATTCTTCTTCTCCTTGCTAACCATATGAAAAACAACCATCATTATGGGATCGACAACTTCTAAAGCCAGTCCATTTCTCCATATTCGCTACATATAGTTATTTACTGGCAGCAAACTAAACTAACTAAGAAAAGAACTTGGCATCTAAAGTAAGGCTCCAAATCCACTTGTCATCCATCATACAATGATGTGAAAGGGGATAATTGATCACTTTCAACACTACCTCTAATGGCAGATGGGCCAAAATTAAGTCAAAGTTCCATCTACCATCTCTCTTCATAAACTCATTAACTTGTGAGGTTATATCAACAAAATCAAGCATATTCTCAATCCGTTCAGTAAGTAGCTTGTTTAACCAACAATCAAACTAGAAAAGTGTTATCAGCCTTTCCGACCTATTGCTACAATTCTTTAGAAAGAATTTGCTATGCAGACAGTAAACTTCTCTAAAAATGTGACCACCCGTTCATTTTAAAGATTATTCATGCATGCAAATCTAACTATCACTTAAGGGACACCACCAAATGGAACTCCCACTTCAGGTCATGTTAGTAAACTTATTCTTTAATAAGCACCCATATGTTATCCTTAAATATTACTATATTTCAATCTATGAGTCGAATTGCTTACTTCATAATTAAGAAGGCTTAGCATGTACTGATTTTCGAGCACTATAACTAAGTTTTGATGTATAAGAATTCTCATAATTGTACTTTCATTACAAATGTGAGAACTCATTATTTTGTACTGTACATGTACGGACATATAAATTTTAATTAATAAATAAATTATTGTTGTATATTTTTATAAATATTAAGTGAAGAGCCATGTGGGCCTTACTTAAATTTCAGTGTCCATATGATGATATGAGTGAGAAAATAATTTTTGGGAGGTTGAATAATGATATTATGGTGATTTGGAAGTCAAAATACTCAAGTTACACTATTTTGTGAAACATGAGAAACAAATTGGAAAATAACAGATACGTCCAAAGGGTAATTTCGTAAATTTCTCTCAAACCAAAATGAATTGGGACGAAGTAAAAATATCATATTATTCTACACGAAAATTAGTTTAACATGGTGTCAACAGATTTGTCGAAATAGTCACAAAAACAGAAAATTTCATTATCGGGTCATGGGGGTAGAATCGTAATTTCTCACTATCCGTGCACTGTGCGTCAATGAAACCACTTCCAATCATCAAGATATGTTTAATTTGACCATTTGGAACCAGAATCTGAAATTTTGGAGCCTGTTTACATGGTTTTATGCCAAAGGGACGGTAAAGGCAAAATCATCCAAAATTTCATAACTAGGGGCATTTTGATCATTTGGCAAAAGCTTCAGAAATTTCTTTATTTGTCCCCCAGCTGCTAAAGGTCACTATTCACTTTCTTCTTCAGCCAACTCCCACGCCATCTTCACCAAGAAAGAAGAGAGAAAATTTCTAAGTCTCTTAGCTCGCATTACACTTAAAATCTCAACATAATTTATATACCAAAATTAGTCTCCTCTCTCTCCTCTACAATCCTACACCCATATTTTATCCTATCAAGCAGTATACAAGGAGAAACAAGTCCTCAATGTTTCGGCCAAGCTTGGTAAGTTTACCTATACCTATGTTTTTCTTGAGTTTAATGGCATAAAACAATTCTTTTAAGTGTAATGAGCATGTTTCTAGCCACAGTTTTGTTTAATTGTTGAAAAATAAAAACCCACCATTGAAGAGGCATTCGGCCAAGCATGGGAGTATGGGGTTTCATGGTGTTTCAAGGCTAAAAATGGTGCCAAATAATTCATTAAGCTTAGAAAATTAACTTAGGAAAATTAGATTGTTGAAAATCAAGTAAATTCATCACCCACCAATTTCCGCCTAGGTGAAGGGGAGGGGAATTGTGGCTGTTTTTGAAGGTTTGAGGGTAGATTTAGACTGTAGAAATTACGAGGAGTTTGCATCCAATGTGAAACGAAAAAGTTACATTATACAACCAATAGAAATTATACTGCAAAAATATTTGCAGTAACTAATGTGGCTATATTTTGGTATAAATTATAGCTTAAAAATAAGAATTAAATAAGCTAATAATTTTGGTGAAATTAATTATAGCTCGGGAGTTTTGGATTTCGTGCGGTGTAGTCGAGAAGCACGTATATCTCGGACAGGTAAGAGATGCGTGTGTGAATTTGTAGGGATATCTGAATGCATGTTTTCCATGCTATGAAATTTATAAGATTATTTGGATACTAAATTGACTCGAATTGCTATGAAATTGTGGTTTTCTGATTGGTGAGACTGTATTTGAATATGCAGGGAGGCTAGGACATTGGCAGTCGTTATGCTGTCGAAATTTATTAAAAATATTTCTAAAAATATTATAAAATATTTTTTACATTATTGATATTTTTCCTAGCCTGAAAAGTGATAAATTAATTATTTTCATAAATGGTGAATTTACCAAAATGTATTTATTAAATATTCATAATACCGATTTCGGGCAAAGTTAAAGTACCGAAAATTCATCCCACGTGTTTTATAGTGAAATGTGTGATTGGTGAAGTGAAATGGTGAATAGTGAATATTTTATAAATGATTGTCATTATATTTTTCACTAATTTATTATAATTTTCCTTTATAGATTAAAATAAATTTTATCACGTGTAGTAAATTCCATAAAGGCTTTATCATTGTGTAAATATTGTTTTGAGACTATTAGGCCCCATATCATGCTCACGTGTCACGTGTTTCATGTGTTACTCATGTGTGAAGCTGTTGACATTGAGCCGTCTTTAGCGTCCCGGTTGTCACCCGCTTAGTATACGACTGAGGGCATTTATAGACTATGGCCATAGATCTCATGTGTTTATTATTACTACTCCCTACGGGGATTATTATAGCATGATATTATCTAGGTGTTGCCTGGTCTCCACTATGATTCCATGTGTTATTATTGGTTTTGGTGATAATTATTGAGATATGCTGTTTATTGTCGTATTTTATCACTAAATTGCTGAAATATTTGAATAGTTTATTTTTACTGTTACATGTGTTTAAAGTGATGATTTCAATGGTGGAAATCAAAATATTTTCAAGTGTTCACATGATTAAATAAGTTATTTTACTTAAACATGTGAAATATTTATATGCATTGAAAATTTTAGTAAATCTTATATTAAAAATTATTTTACTCCCTATAGTCGCTCTGGGTTTCCGAGATAAGACAAGTATTTCAAAGTACCTACCATGCTCTATCTGGATTTCCCGACCGACTATAGTATCCTTTCTTTTGCAGTGTGCCTAGCATACCAATAGGAAACTAAGGATTTTACTGCATATAATCTTCGAGATATCAAGATTTGTATACAACTCTCTTATTGAGCCGTGGTTTGCTCACCCCATTATTTTATCTTTCCAGAGTATTTCTAGTGACCGTTGGATATATCTTCTGAGGATTGGTGGCTGCATATTAAGCACCCCGAGGCAGCTATTGTTTATCCTGGAGGTATATTTAGTTTATATCATATGTTCAGACTTTTGTTTACAGTACTACAGTGTTATATTGGACAAGGAATGTATATGAAATATTTAAATATTGTTTATAATTAATTTTATTTATGTAAATTAAATTAAAATGCAGTATTTACTGTTCACTAATGTTATAAAAGTGAGGAATAAAGGCATCGAAGATAGCCCAACCAATTCACGTGTATGGAAATGTGTGAAAAAATGTAAAATACTGTGTACTTGGACTATAACAATATTTATCGGTATCAGAGCAAGGTTGGCCTTATGTCGGTCGGTGCCTTTATGATAAAGTGAAGTGTTAAGTGGTGACATCCCCTATAGTATTATATAGTCTAGATATATAAAAGGTCACTAACCGAAATTCGATAATCGTTTGTGTGGTGCAGATATGAGTGGATGACGGGTGACTCATGCATATAGGGGTCGAGGCCAAGGTAGGGCGGAGCAGATTCTGGAGCCCCAGACACTGGAGCCTAGACTAGAGCCTGCCCTAAGACCGACTCACCCTCCGCAGCCAAAGAGTCCTGATACTTGGATGTCCAGAGATGGAGCGTATGTTGGCAGATTTTATCGCCATGTTCAATGTTGATAGAGCTGCAATTGGGCGAAGAGAGAGCGCGCAGCTCCAACCACTCCACCTATTGCACCACCTCCACTAGTATAGTCGCCACGCGATATTGAGTCCTATTTTTTGATGTGACACTAGTGCTACAGTTTACTAAACTTAAGGGTGATCAAGATCCATTGGTGGCAGAGCAGTGGATTACAGCTATGGAGAAGCTGTTCAGATATATGAAATGTTCTGATACGGGGCGAGTCGGACTTGCGGTGTTCCAAATGACTGATGACGTGGAGCACTGGTAGAAGTCCACACATACAGTATTATTCGCCTAGCACTCGGTCATTACATGGGAGATTTTTGCAAAGGCCTTTACTGCTAGTACATCCTTGATACCGCACAGAAGAAGCTTCAGTAGGAGTTTATAGAGTTGACATAGGGGAGTATGTCAGTGGATCAGTACGAGTCTCGATTTACCACACTCAGTAGATTCGATCCACTGACTCGGTTAAATGAGCGGCATAAGATAGACAGATTTAAGGCTAGGTTGAGACCGTCGATCCGATTGAACTTAGCTCCGTTCGATATCTGTACATACGATGAGGTAGTTGACGTGTCCAGCTCTATGAGCAAGATTTCGAGTAGTTTCTTTCAAAGTCTACCGATAAGAGTAAAGGTAAAAGGAAAGGTAAAGCGAAGCGAGGCACAAATCATAGAGCTGGTAGAGAGCAGTCTAAGAGATCTAGACCGTCAAGTATTCAGATATCAAAGGGGCAATCCATGAGATCGACTACTGCAACGCCTACTACTACTAGTCCTACTTCTGCGCTGAGAGGTACCACGGCCAGATGTGATTGATGTGGATGGTCGCACAGTACCCAACCTTGCCACATGGTGACCGAGACTTGTTTTAGATGTGGGCAGGCAGGACATTTGGTGAGAGATTGCCCTATGCTCCGAGAGGCAGCTGCATCTACCACACCAGCCCCAGTCCTTCCATCACCGACATCAGCATTAGTAGCTCCGACAGAATCAGAGAGAGCGATACCCTCTCAATCGAGATGAGCGACGGCAGTGGAGAAGGGTAAGAAGCCCATGACTTAGGGATGGGTGTACGCATTGGACCAGGAGACTGCTTATGCATCTGCAGACGTCATTAAAGGTAAAATTTATATTTTTGATATACCCGTACTTGCATTAATTGATGTTGGTTCTACTCATTCATTTATATCTCCTGATTATGCTACCAGAGTCCTAGTAGAGCTGGAGCAGTTAGGGTATACATTGCATGTAAATACTCTTTTTAAAGAATCTCAAGTTACTGATATCGTGTATAGAAACTGTAAAGTAAGAGTAAGTGAGAAGGAAACCACAGCTAACCTAATTTTGTTGACCATGTACGATGTTGATGTGATATTAGAAATGGATTGGTTAGCTGCAAATCATGTAATTTTAGATTGTTATGTTAAGTTTGTAACCTTCTCCTAACCTGAGAAATATACCGTAAAACTTTTTGATAAATTATAATAAAAGTGATATGGTTACTAAATCGTGTGAATGTGTATGTGATGTATTGAAGGTTTTATAGCATGTGTGGAGGACGTGGAAAAGAGACATCCCGAGCTGCATACGATTCCTGTGGTCAGTGAGTATTTACTTGGGTTACCGCTGGATCGGGAGATCGAGTTCACCATTGACTTGGTGCCAACATAGAGCCCATTTCAAAGCCCCTGTATCAGATGACACTATCGGAGTTAGAGGAGCTTAAGAAGCAGCTCTAGGAATTGTTGGATAAGGGATTTATACGTCCTAGTGTGTCTCTATGGGATGCACCGGTTTTATTCGTCCAGAAGAAAGATGGTAGCCTGCAGTTGTGCATCGATTACTGAATGTTGAACAAGGTGACCATCAAGAATAAGTATCCCCTGCCCAGGATGGATGATTTATTTGATTAGTTGAGGGGCGCCCAAGTGTTTTCAAAGATTGATCTCTGATCGGGTTATCATCAGCTGAAGATTTGGGATTCGGATGTTCCCAAGATAGCAGTTTGAACTTGATATTGACACTACGAGTTTCTGGTGATGCCGTTCGGATTGACTAACACCCCTGCAACATTTATGGGCTTGATGAATGAAGTGTTTAAGCCCTATCTTGATTAGTTCATGATCGTATTTTATTGACGATATCTTGGTATATTCTAAGTCTCCCGAAGAGCATGAGCAGCATCTTCGTATAGTCTTGTAGACCCTTAGAGACTGGAAGCTTTATGCTAAACTCAGTAAGTGTGACTTCTGGCTAGATCATATCATTTTTATAAGACATGTAGTCTCAAAGGACGGGGTATCTGTAGATCTGTTCAAGGTAGAGGCCATAGTTCAGTGGAAGAGGCCTGAGATGGTGACAAAGATCAAGAGTTTTCTGGGTCTAGCCGGATATTACCGCCAGTTCGTCGCAGGATTTTCTAGACTTACTGCTCCATTGACACGACTCACACGTAAGGACGTGAAGTTTGAGTGGACAGATGCGTGTGAGCGCAGCTTCCAAGAATTAAAGCGGAGACTTACTACAGCTCTAATATTAGCCCTTCCCAACAGATCTGGTGGGTAGATGCTCTGAGCCGAAAGCATGTAGCGATGGTGTCTTATATGATGGTTAGGGAACACGAGTTATTGGAGCAGTTCTCGAACCTCATCATTATGGATTCATTGCTAGCTTCAGAATTAAGCTCGACTTGATGGGTCAGATCAAGGATGCTCAGAGGACAGATGATTGCTGTATAGCGATTGCCAGTCAGGTACAGGTGGGAGTACAATCTGATTTTGAGATTGGCACCGAGGGGATTATGAGGTTCAAAGGCAGCATTTGTGTTCTGGATAATCGACAGATCAGAGATCTGATCTTGACAAAGGCCCATACCTGCAGGTACACTCTGCACCCAGGCAGTACTAAGATGTACTAGAATCTACAGAGGATATATTGGTGGCCAAAGATGAAGAGACATATCGTAAAGTTTGTGGCTAGATGTCTCACTTGCCAACAGGTAAAGATCAAGCATTAAAAGCCTGTGAGATTATTGCAGCCTCTACCAATTCCTAATTGGAAATGGGAGCATATCACAATGGACTTCATCATGGGTTTGCCAAGGACCCGAAGAAACCACGATGTGATATGGGGAATAATGGATAGATTTACGAAGTCCGCCCACTTCTTGGCTATCAGATCTACTGATCCCCTCTGTGCCCTTGCCTACCTTTATGTGCAGGAAATAGTGAGACTACACGGAGTTCCAGTGAACATCACATCGATAGGGATTCCTGGTTTACGTCCTACTTTTAGGAGAGATTTCAGGAGGCTATGGGATCCCGATTGACTTTTAGCACAGCCTTTCATCCACAGACTGATGGGCAGCCCGAGCGAGTGATACAGATGCTCTAGGATATGTTTACGTGCGTGTGCATTGGATTTTAAAGGCTCTTGGGACGATCACTTGCCGTTAGCCGAGTTTGCTTATAATAATAGCTACCAAACTAGCATCGGCATGGCATTATCTGAGGCATTATATGCTAGATGGTGTAGATCTCCGATTGTGTGGAAAGAAGTGGGCGATAAGAAATTGTTAGCTCCCAAATTGGTAGAGCGAGCCTCACATGATGTACAATTGATATGTGAGAGATCCATACAGCACAGAGTCGGCAGAAGAACTATGCAGACACGAGACGTCGACCCCTTGAGTTCTCACTAGTGTCTTTGTATTTTTGAAAGTTTTCCCATCTAAAGGAATTATGAGATTTGGCAAGAAAAGGAAGCTAAGTCCTTGCTACATCGGACCATTTGAGATCTTGGATCATGTAAGAGGCGTGACATACAGATTGGCACTACCACTTGAGCTATCAAGTGTCCATAATGTATTCCATGTGTCGATGCTTCGGAAATACGATCCAGATCCATCCCATATAATTAGATACGAATCGTTGGAGATACGGGAAGATATGAGTTACATGGAGCGACCTATCAGGATTCTGGATTGGAAAGATAAAGTACTACGATCTAAGACGATTCCTTTAGTAAAAGTTCTCTGGCAGTACCACCTCGAAGAAGAGGCGACGTGGGAATTAGAGAGTCTAATGCGGAGAAGTACCCAAAGCTACTTTAGGAAGTGGTTAGAGTGAAATTTGGAGGACCGAATTTCTTAAGGTAGGGAGGAAATGTGAGAACTCATTATTTTGTACTGTACATGTACAGATATATAAATTTTAATTAATAAATAAATAAATTATTTTTGTATATTTTATAAATATTAAGTGAAGAGCCATATAGGCCCCACTTAAATTTCAGTGTCCAGATGATGATATGTCACATCCCATGACCACACTTTTTACGTATTTCTATACAACTTATCTGGTTGGACTGTCTGTGATACTTCACTTTTCATATTCATTTAACTATTAAATATAAAATTCGTAATATCAATTGCATCCCCTATCTTAATTCTCAAGAAAGTAGTACTGAAAGTAAGTCTAAATACAGAAAATAAATGATCATACCTCATATTATAAATAAGCTGTCGCAATGTCTCCAAATGTGCAGCTCGAAATCCTCAGATGTCAAATCTCACAGTCATCGAAAATCTGAAATGTTAAAATTGGGGAGTAAGCAAACCACGGCTCAGTAAGAGAGTTATATGCAACACTTGATATCCAGCTATCTATATGCTGAAAATATTTTTC
This sequence comes from Heritiera fomes, assembly GCA_032173925.1. Classification (NCBI taxonomy): domain Eukaryota; kingdom Viridiplantae; phylum Streptophyta; class Magnoliopsida; order Malvales; family Malvaceae; genus Heritiera; species Heritiera fomes. Next base: position 8,887,935 of record JAPDPM010000012.1, on the reverse strand, counting down.
ACTTTCTTTTTAAATCTTCCTAGCTGGCTCTAGGCTCACATGTAGGAAGGATACTACAGTCGGCTAGGGATCCGGATGGAGTACGGCAGGTATTTAAGAAATATCTATCTTGTCCCAGAACCTAGAAGCAACTGTAGAGAGTACTATATTCCTTGTTTTCGAAACGATATAATTTTCGTTTTCATAGAGTAAACCACTTATTTCTTTTCACTTCAGTATAATTTAAAACACGTGACAATTCAGTAATAAAATAATGGTTTCCTTCACTACAATTAAAAACACGTGACAGTACAGTGGTATGTAAATATCCAAGTCATTGGATAACCACTTCTGCAATTATTTCCATCTTAGAAATAATTTCACGTTATTCTTTTTGAATAAACATTAATTTCTCTTTAGTTCAATAACCGTATCTTACAATTCAGTAAAACAGTAATATTCAATACAATACCATTCGGTAAAACAGTATTTTGCAAATTAATAAAAGAATATCTTGATACGGTTCAGTCAGTAAACAATAAACAGTAGCTACCAATTCAGTAAACAGTATACTGTAGCTTTCAATTCAGTATCATAGAGACTAGGTAACACCCTAAATTTATCATCCCTAATAAGGGAAACACATGAGATATATGACCATAGTCTATGGGGTCCTCAGTGTGCACTGATCAGGTGTCTATTAGGACGCTGATAATAGGATCAGTATCTATCAGCACTAACACGTGACTCGTGAGCATGATATGGAGCCTAATAGTCTCAAAATAGTAAACACGTGATATAAACCCCATTTATGAAATCAATTTCACTGAATATAAGTTCAATCAAACGACAAATATTCATAAGGAAAATATTTTCATCTTATGAATAACAATTTATAAAATATTCATACTGGGGTCATCATTCCCGAAAATGTTCTAAACATTATAGAACAGTATATGTGATAACCATAAATTTTTCATTTATTGGAAATTAGAAATATTGAAAATAAATATTAGAGAAAATAAATCAGAGGAAATAAATAAAATTTGCAAGAACGGGATATTGGTGAAAATCCTGAGAAATGAGGAAGTGATGAATAAGGAAATTCGTGTGAAGGAAATTAAATGAAAATAAAAATAAAATCGGAGTTATGAAAAATAAAGAAAGGAGGAATTTAAATTGGAATAATGGAAATCCAAAATTTATAAAATAAAAATGCGTATATTATATATTTATATAATTAAATTATATAAATATATTTACACATGTTTTTATATAAATACATATGTATGTATATGAATATTAGTATATATTATAAAATGAAATATATACTATTTTGTCTTAAATAAATACATGTGTATATTATAAAAATGTATTTATATAATTATAAATATATATGTACAGATATATATATGAAATATATATATATATTATTATTTTAAATAAAAGTATATGAATATATAAGAAAAGTAAATGTGGTTTCATATTAAAGTTTATATGTATAAATATTTTATTATAGCATTTATATAATTTGTATATATAAATGTTATTTAAGTATATAAATATACATATATATATACTAGACATGTATTTTTTAATGTACAAGATATATTTTATATATAATAAATATTGTATAATATTATGTATGAAATAATATATGAATAACATATAATATATATTATATGTATAAAATATATTGTATAGTATATAGTATATGATATACTAATAGTGGAAAGGGAATAAAACCAAAAAGAGAAAAAACAGAAAAGGAGAGAGAGGATCAGGACAGAGCCGGCCGAGTGAGGGAAAAAGAAGCGTCGTCGCCGGCAAGGAGGAGGAAGCCGACGCCAACGCCGGCGAAGCAAAACGGAGAAAGAATCGAAGTGAAACGGAAGCAAAAAGCCGGAGGAAAAGGAAAATGGCCGACGGCGACGCCGGCCGAATCGATGGCTGCCACTACCACCGAAGCTTCACCAGAGGAAGAGGAAGCCGATGGAGGCCACCGGAGGCGCAATGGACGGCGGAGGAACGCCGGCGAAGAGGAAGAAGAAACCGAGGCAAAACCGCCTCGATCCGTTGCCGTGCCGCCGATCCAGGGCAAACGGAGGTCACCGGCAAGTTCGTCGTGCAGCCGGCCAACTGAGGGACGCCCTTTTCCTCTGTTCCCCAGGCATTACTCACACAATTTGTCCGCTTTGGGATTCTAAAGGTGGCCCCCGTCCGCAGACGTGGCGGTTAGTAGTGACTTGACATCTTGTGGAAGTCAAGGGTTCAAGTCACTACGGACGCGCTCAAGGGGATTTATCCTGAGTTCTTCAGGACCCTTGGGACAAAGCCGTGAGGGAGCTAAGTGCCATGTCTGCGGACGGGGGCCACCTCTAGAATCCCAAAGCAGACAAATCGTGTGAGTAATGCCTGGGGAATAGAGGAAAAGGGCACTCCTGGGTCATTACATATTCACTTTGGTTCTTTTAATTTTTCACCTCGTTTCACATGAAATATCACCGATCGAGATGAATTTAGGTGATTTCCTTTTTCACCATTTTCAAAAACATGAATATTTTAAAATTAATTATCAGTATATTCATGTTTTATGAAAACTAATCGATTTCTCAATTTTCATGGTTGGAATTCATTTCTGGTAATGAAAAATCATTTATTATAATTTTCGGTAATTTTTTCCAATAATTTTCGGCAGTATAATGGCTGCTGATTGGCTAGCCTCCTGCACGAAAAATACAGTTTAAATCTCAACCAGTAAATCACCACAATTTTCCAACCAATCATTATTAATAGCATTTATAAAAATTAAATGCATAATTTAAAACGTGTGTGCCAAATATCCCTACAGGTTGCACATGTCTCCCTTACCTGTCTCGGGTCGGCGACTGCCTCTCAAAGGTCACGCTCGTGTTCGCCTCTTCCGGTTTCATCATCTCATTCACCGAGAACGATTCTGGAAACCAAATTCTAAATTTTAGAATTTTTCTCAATTTATTTAAATAAATATATTATTTCAATATTTTCAACAATTTTCGAGATTTCTTACTGATTCCCGCAATTCCCGAGTTTTCGAGTTTTCTAGGATTTCCCAAAATTCTCGAAATTTACGAAATCCGAAAATTTCCTTTTCTCTCTCCTTTTTCTTCTTTTCTTTTCTTTTCTTTTTCTTTTTTTTTCCTTTTGCTTTTTCTCTTTTTCCTTTTCTTCTTCTTTTTCCTTTTCTTTTTCCCCTTTCCTAGCCAGACCGGCCACTTCCCCTCCTCACTGGTTCTCCTCCGGCGGCCGGTTCGACGGCACCTCAACTAGCCAACGGCACGGCGAACCTGCTAGTGGTCTCCGTTCGGTCTAGATCGACGGCGCGGTGGCAGATCTACTCGATTTTGCCTCGATTTCTCTCTTCCTCCGTTCGGCCTTCCTCCGCCGTCGTTGGCCTCACCGGTGGTTCCCTTCTTCTTCCCCTTCCTCCGATGAAGTTTCGGTGGTAGTGGCGGCGACCAAAATGACCGGCACCACCATTTTCCTCTTCTCCTTTTCTCTTTCGATTTCCGTCGGTTTCGCCTCTGTTTCTCTCCGTTTTCCTTCCGTCACCGGACGATCTTCCTTCTCTTCCCTCGCCGGCGACGGCCTTCCTCTTCTCTCTTTCTTTCTCGCCACCGACGGTGGTCGGTCGGCTCATGGAAGGGGGGTCGGGATCCTCCGATTCTCAGCCCCTTTCTTCTCTTTTTTTTGTTTTATTTTATTTACATATAATTTTGTATATATTATACTTATAACTATATAATATACATATAATTTCATTATTTTATATATATAGTATTGTACTGTATATATTATATAAATATATACATATATATTAGGTATTAACAAAATATATATAATATAAATATATGTATATTTATATACTTTAAAATAAATAATATTTATATATATTTATGTAAATGTAATAGTACAATATATATTGTATTTACAATATATATATACACACACACAAACTCTAATTTAAATTAATATTTACATTTCTCATATATGTATATATTTATATATACATAAGATATACATATGTACTATTTAAATGTATAAAATAGTATATATACACACACACACATATATATATACCACTGATAAGTCTCTAAAATATTCATGTTTTAGAGTATTTTATTGCATCAATTTTGCTTAACTTTTGGAATTTTAATATATTTTCTTTCCAATTTAATTAAATTATCTTCATGTGTAGGAAATTCGAGAATAATGAGAAAATCAAGAAAATGGCAAGAAAATCAAGGAAGAATGCCCGTAATTCTTGGCCAAAGAGGATGGATGGGGCAGCCCGTGGATGTTAGTGGCAAAAAGCCCTTGAAGCAACCCTAATTAAAAGAGGAGCCGCCGCAAGAGAAGAGAAGAAGGGAAGAGGTTGGTGACAGGAGCTCGTCTTCCTCTTTTTATGGCATTTGGTTTTCATTACTGTTTTGCCCTTCTTTTTTTCGGATGGTTGCTGTAATTTTTTTTTTCACTGTTTTCTTAGCTTTGGCAGTAGGTTTTATAGCCGTAAACTAGCTTGAAGAAGGGAAGAGGTTGGTGACAGTGGCCATCTCCCAAGACTTGTGCACTTTTTATTTTTAGTTTAGTGTTCTGTAGTTTCTGTTATTGTTTAAGTTTAAATCTTGTGTTAAGCACTTCCTTTTAATTTTTTTTAGATGGATTTATAGATAGCTTACATTGTTTTAGCAAGCTTTTCAGTAAATTTTGTTTGACAGAATGAGTTTACCGAAAGTTTAATCTTGTTAGTTTCATTTCTGCTTCTAAATTTCTTAATGTTCCATGATTTCTTTCACTGTTTTCTACAATATTGTTCTCCACGGTTTTTGCTCGTCAGCTTCTCCCCTGTTTTCTTTTGTTCTTTTTTTTTTTGGTTACGTTTCTACTCTGTTTTAAATTTTATTTCTGCACATTACTTTCTTCTTTGCAATGGTCTGCTTTGGCTATCCTTGTTGCTTGTCTGCTGCGTTCTTCGTGACTGGACGTGGTTGTTGAGAGGCTGCTCGCGTGAAGCAGCTGCTGCCTGGTGTGGTTAGCAGTGGCATGAACTGCTCTGTTCTGGTTGAGAGTAGCTACTGTCGTTGGGACTGTACCAGACGAGTGAAGTGGCTGGAGCGGTGCGAAACAGGGGCTGGTTGCCAAGCTGAAACGTGCTGAAGCAAGGGACGTGGTCAAAGCAGGAGCTGGCGTGTGTGCAGAGGTCAGACGTGCATGGCATGAGCAGAGTTGCAGCAGGACGTGGCATGTGCGTGGCTGTAAGGAAAAGGAAATTGCATGTTGAAGACCACGGTTTTTGCTACTGCTACTGTTTCATCAGTTTAAGTGTTAACTATTTTATTAATTTAATAGTTTAAATGCATTTTTTTATGTTATAATAGTTTAGATATTAATTAGTTTATTAGTCCATTAATTTATTAGTTTTTTTTTTGTAGTTTAAGTAGAATTAGCTGTAGGTTTTTTTTTTTATGCTTGGATAACTTAATTCATACCATCAATTTAATTTTGCATTTATTTTATTTTATTTTATTTTTATGCATTTTAATTTTTTTTATTAACAAGTTTATGATTTTTAGTTTCTTTGCTAATTAAATATTTGCATTTTAATTTATATGCTTTTTAATTATTTGCAAATTAGTTTTATTTTATTTTATCTTATTTTATTCTATTTAAGAAGGTTTAGTTAGCTTGAATAAACTTAGGATGATCAATTTTAGTACTTAGCTATAGCAATTCTAACTAATCCTCGTGGGAACGATATTCTACTCACTCTCTATTACTTGTCGCGACCCGTGCACTTGCGGTATAGGTTTTAGACACGCAACAACCACTGTATAATAATATATACTATATAACATTTAAATACATATGTATTCGTATAAAAATACGTTTACATAATATATAATTATATAATTATATATTATTTTCATTTCTTTTTCTCATTTTCTTATTTAATTTGGATTTCCATTTATCCAAATTAGATTTTCTCCATTCTTCAGTTTTCCATAATTTAAAATTTAAATTTCCTTCACTTAAATTTCCAATTTTATCGCTTGCTCAATTCTTGAAATTTTCACCAGTATTCCGAATCTCATATTTAGATTTATTTATTTCCACAATATTTCCATATACTTTAAATTATATTTATTTATTTCCACTTATCTATTTTCTTTAATATTTATTTTCAAATATTAAATAGTGAAGATTTTTGCGGTTATCACATGATATGAGTAAGAAATTAAATTTTGGGAGGTTGAATAATGATATTATGGTGATTTGGAAGTCAAAATACTCAAGTTGCATTATTTTGTGAAATATGAGAAACAAATGGAAAAATGACGGATATATCTCGAGGGTAATTTCGTAAATTTCTCCCAAACCAAATTGAATTGGGACAAAGTAAAAATATTATATTATTCTACATGAAAATTACTTCAACATGGTGTCAACGGATTTGTCGAAATAGTCACAAAAACAGAAAATTTCATTGTCGGGTCAAAGGGGTAAAATCGTAATTTCTCACTATTCGTGCACCGTGTGTCAACGAATCCACTTCCAATCATCAAGATATGTTTAATATGACCATTTGGAACTGGAATCCAAAATTTTGGAGCCCGTTTACAAGGTTTTTACACCAAAGGTACATTAAGGGCAAAATCATCCAAAATTTCATAACTAAGGGCCTTTTGGTCATTTGGAAAAGGCTTTAGAAATTTCTTTATTTTCCCCCAGATGCTGAAGGTCACTATTCACTTTCTTCTTCAGCCAACTCCCACACCATCTTCACTAAGAAAAAAGAGAGAAAATTTCTAAGTCTCCTAGCTCACACTACACTTAAAATCTCAACATAATTTATATACCAAAATTAATCTCCTCTCTCCTTTACAATCCTACACCCATATTTTATCCTATCAAGCATTATACAAGGAGAAACAAGTCCTCAAAGTTTCGGCCAAGCTTGGTAAGTTTACCTATGCTTATGTTTTTCTTGAGTTTAATAGTATAAAACAATTCCTTTAGGTGTAGGGAGCATGTTTCTAGCCATAGTTTTGTTTAATTGTTGAAAAATAAAACCCACCATTGACAAGGCATTTGGCCAAGCATGGGAGTATGGGATTTCATGGTGTTTCAAGCCTAAAAATGGTGCCAAATAATTCACTAAGCGTAGAAAATTAATTTAGGAAAATTAGATTGTTGAAAATCAAGTAAATTCATCACCCACCAATTTCGGCCTAGGTGAAGGGGAGGAGAATTGTGGCTGTTCTTGAAGGTTTGAGGGTATATTTAGACTATAGAAATTACGAGGAGTCTGCCATATGCTTGGATTTAAAATCTGATGCAAAACGTAGAAGTTACGTTATTCATCCAGTAGAAATTATATTTCAAAAATATTTGCAGTAACTAATGTGGAGCATTTTGGTATAAATTATAGCTTAAAAATAAGAATTAAATAAGCTAATAATTTTGGTGAAATTAATTGCAGTCCGGGAGTTTTGGGTTTCGTGTGGTGTAGTCGAGAAGCACGTATATCTCGGACAGGTAAGAGATACGTGTGTGAATTTGTGGGGATATCCGAATGAATGTTTTCCATGCTATGAATTTTATAAGATTATTTGGATACTGAATTGACTCGAATTGCTATGAAATTGTGGTTTTTCAATTGGGGAGACTATATTTGAATATACAAGGAGACTAGGACATTGGCAGCCGTTATGCTGCCAAAATTTACTAAAAATATTTCTAAAAGTATTATAAAATATTTTAGTACATCATTGATATTTTTCCTAGCCTTAAAAGTGATAGATTAATTATTTTTTATAAATGGTGAATTTACCGAAAAGTCTTTATTAAATATTCATGATACCTATTTCGGTAAAAGTTAAACTACCGAAAATTCATCTCACGTGTTTTATAATGAAATGTGTGATTAGTGAAGTGAAATGGTGAATAGTGAATATTTTATAAATGATTTTCAGTGTATTATTCACTAATTTATTATAATTTTCCTTTATGGATTAAAATAAATTTTATCATGTGTAGTAAATTCCATAAAGACTTTATCACTGTGTAAATATTGTTTTGAGACTATTAGGCCCCATATCATGCTCACGTGTCACGTGTTTCATGTGTTACTCATGTGTGAAGCTGTTGACATTGAGCCGTCTTTAGCGTCCCAATTGTCAACCGCTTAGTATACGATCGAGGGCATTTATAGACTATGGCCATAGATCTCATGTGTTTATTATTACTACTCCCTACGGGGATTATTATAGCATGATATTATCCAGGTGTTGCCTAGTCTCCACTATGATTCCATGTGTTATTATTGGTTTTGGTGATAATTGTTGAGATATGCTGTTTATTCTGGTATTTTATCACTAAATTGGTGAAATATCTGAATAGTTTATTTTTATCGTTACATGTGTTTAAAGTGATGATTTCAATGGTGGAAATCAAAATATTTTCAAGTGTTGTTCACATGATTAAATAAGTTATTTTACTTAAACATGTGAAATGTTTATATGCATTAAAAATTTTAGTGAATCTTATATTAAAAATTATTTTACTCCCTATAATTGCTCTAGGGTTCTGGGACAAGACATGTATTTCAAAATACCTACCATACTCTATCTAGATTTCCCAGACGACTATAGTATCCTTTCCTTTGTAGTGTGCCTAGCATACCAATAGGAAACTAAGGATTTTACTGCATATAGTCTCCAAGATATCAAGATTTGCATACAACTCTCTTACTTAGCCGTGGTTTGCTCACCTTATTTTTTTATCTTTCCAAAATATTTTAATTAACCGCCGATTATATCATCCAAGGATTGGTGGCTACATATTGAGCACCCCCCCCCCCTTCCCGAGGCAACTGTTGTTTATCCTGGAGGTATATTTAGTTTATATCATATGTTCAGACTTTTGCTTGAAGTACTACAGTGTTATATTAGATAGGGATGTATATGAAATATTTAAATATTGTTTATAATTAATTTTATATATGTAAATTAAAGTGAAATATAGTATTTACTATTCACTAATGTTATAAAAGTGAAGAATAAAGGCATCGAAGATAGCTCAACCAATTCACGTGTATGAAAATGTGTGAATAATAAGTATAAAATATTGTGTACTTGGATTGTGACAACAAATCTTTTGGAATGCCTGTGTTGTTCCACAGGCTTCACCTCATCTTGTGATCATTATATCTAATTGGAACAAGTTGACAAAGATGGTGAAAGAAACCTCTCATGTCATTTCTCTAGGTGAACATGTTTTTCTATGGTAGTATGCCTCTCACCAAGTGAGTTGGCTCTAGGGCATACACTAACAGGAGTATTGATACTTTCTAGGTTTCTAATTTTCTTTTTATGCATTATGGGCTAAAGGAATCAATACCATATGAATGAATATCGATCCCTTAACTATAGGCAGTGAACAAAACCTTTTGAAAATTTAATTTTGACAAATAAAACATGATTTTCAAGCATTTAAAAACAATCTTTAATATGATCAACCAATGTTTATCATTCTAAACTTGTATAATCATCAAATTAGTCAATCCTCTATAGAGGTTGGGTGATTACAAATTTCGCTTTAGAATAATTAAAATGAGAATAACAAGAATTTACAAGATAATTTGTCTCAAATGTGATAAAGCTTGATAGTTGAATGATGAAAGATTTTGCAATTTGGCTATTGAGTCTTGAACTCTTTGAAAATTTCTTTTATACCCCTTCTATGAAATATGACCGTTAGTGTGAATGATTTGAAACTCGTTGTTAGCACTCACAAAAATCTAGCTGTTAGAACCTACCAAACTCGAGGGCTATTGATACCTACCCTTTTCTTTAGGGTATAAATAACTTATGAAGGATTATAGCAAAACAGTCAAACGTTATCAGTACCATAACCCTAAAGTATCGATAGTTGAACAAAGCATTTAGTTTTTCTCCAAGGGTAACGATGTGGGGATTGATACCATACATCAAACTGGCCAATATTTAGATAATCAGTATCAGTACCTTTACCAAGGTTAGCGATACCTTGAATAGTCAAAGCACATATTTGGCACGTCAATCATGAAATCACTTCAATAAGTCAATCATTTAAACTTCAAACCTGCATTTATTATTTCAATCATTCTTGCATGTGCACAATTGTGTTTTAATTAATTTTTATGTCATTTAGCATAATTTCTTCATATAAAGCTAGAAATATGCTAGTGTGATTAAAATTCAATTCTCTTAAGTTTCTTAAATCATATCAAAATTCTAAGTATTTTTAAACTAATAAAATAAAGTTCAATTCAAATTATAATTTACATATTTTGAATATTTATTAAATTTACTTTAAAACATTTTTTTAATATTTTGAATAATGTTTATTTAGATTTAGATATCTTTGGATTGAAAAATGGATTTAAATATTATATAAGAATGATTTTTTTGATATATTTTAAATTTCAAATCTAAATTACAATTTAATCTTGATTTTAATTCGATAATAATAAATTTATCTATTTAACAACTTAAATTTTAAATTTAAGTATATCCTATGTGTTTTTTATCTTACGTGTCATGGCATACTTATTAGGTTTCTTTGTATTTTGTATTATATATATACACACACACAGTCATCCACCAAAATATTTAAATACCAAAGTTAAAAACTAATAATATTATACTTAAAGTATCATCTCAAATATATATTTGAATTTTATATATTTTAAATTTCAATTAAAATTTCAATTAAATCAATTTTCAAATCAAATTAACTGAAAATCCAAAATTTCTTGAAGATAACTTTCAAATAACCAACCAAAATTAATTAATACTTATTAATTAACCAAAATAAATTAATTCTATTGATTGATTCAATTAAAATCAAAAAACCAAACTGGAATATCAAAGGATAAAAAATATCAAATGTTACATCTTGGTAATTTTAATCAAGCCATGGGCTTTTCTTTTTCCAACTTTTTCCCTTATAAGAAAATGGAATCAACTCATACAAGATTTTTTTTATATTGACACAATTTTGAAATACAAGAAAATCCTACTGATAAAAGGCAAGTGGCTTGTCATTCGGACATTTAGATCATTTCTAACACTGTCAAGCCCAAAGAAATAGAAAATGTCTTCATCCAAGTAGGCTTCAAATGTTGCATCATTATAATCGAAACTAATCAAGGCCCCTGTGCAGGCTAGCATAGGCAAGGTAAACCATGCTTGGGTAGTGGCAGGCAAGATCGTAGTTGCAAGGGATTCTGCATGGCATAGGCAGATGTCCAACATGCAAGACACATTAGAGTAGGTGTGTGCAGGACCAGTGTAACGCCCTTGGAAGCTAGAATTTTCGGGCTAACTTTTTCCTTTCCTTACCATGTTTGTCACTCGCTCAATGTAGCTAAAACCTAACAAGTAGATTACTAGTTTATTTGTTTAAGACTAATTGTCTAAGGTCCCATTTAAATACCTCGTAATGCGTGCCACAATCAAACTTAAAAATTTCATCCCTTTATATATACATGTTGTCCAACCACACACTGTAATACAACAATAATTCAACCTGTGGCACAATAATCATCTCAAGAAACCATCCAAAGTTTCACATTTTCACCAAGATATACTACCGAGTTACTATTCAATACAAGGAGCAATTATATATAATTTTCAATACAATCGTAGTACTTACATCCTCATCCATGTACACTATGTAAACCAAAAAGAATCTTATCTTCTAGAATATAAACAAAAGTAATGAAAGGTTATATCTCAATACAAAAAGTAGTAACTTATCTACATGTAAGTTAAGCTCTTAGAGCAGCACTCTCGCACTCAAGCCTATCCGAAGTAACTTGTGAGGTGGAAAAAGGGGGCGAGCTAAAGCCTAGTAAGGAAATATACTTTAAGGGATGCTAGGCTCCTACTATGTTTTATGCATGTTTATACATAAACAAATGCACAAAAAGTCATGTCTCAAAGCAGTTTATCAAGAAAAGTGTAGTGTCGATGTACTTTTATTCTTAATATATAAAACATTTCTATTGATTAGTTCCAAACATATTAGTGCCCATGTATTTACAAAATCAAGATACAGTACAAATAAAAATGATAAACTTATTCTTTTTCACAACAGAATCAAGATACATATTCAAAAGTAATACATGAGATAGGCATCAATTTTCGAGGTTCAGTAACGTAACCGAGATCTTTGGAAATATTGTAACGCTCCGTAATATACAATAATTACTCACAATCACACATATAATAAGTTGGTTGGGTTGTTTGTTGTTCTTTATCACACTCACTTTTAATAGTAATCCACTTTTAAAATAAAATTCTATTTATAATCAATAATAATATTTACATCGAAATATTATTTCTGGTATCTTTCACAAGTTCTACATCCCCTGTACATAATTATACAAATATAGTACTGTACATGAAAAGTCTGAACATATAAAAGAAACAAAATATACATCCAAGATCCAATCATAGTTGCCTCAGAGTATTAAAACACAGCCAAGTACATGGAATGGTATACTACTGCAGATAATCTGTGAGGTGGAAAAATAAGGAGGTAGCTAACATGCTCAGTAAGAGATTCGTATGCAAGAACTAATATTATGAAATCTATATGCATAAAAACATTTAATTTCTAACAGTGCAGTAAAGGACATTTATACGATCCATATTATAGTCGGCTAGGAAACTAGATGGAGTATGGGAGGTACTTTGAAGTACCTTTCATGTCCTAGTCCCTAGTAGCGAATATAGGGAGTAACAGTTGACATCCGTTCATGCACTTTTCAATATATAAACAGTATATAAACACTATAATTAAAATCATTTTAGTAAACAGTTCAGTATAGAAATTTAGTAATTAGTACAATAACACTTTAGAATTCTACAGTACAATCGATATTTAAATCATTCATTTCGGTACCAGTAAGGGTTTCAGTCCAATAAAACAGTACAGTATAGTGGAAACTAGGCAACACTCAATAAATATCATGCCATAACAGTATCCCAAGAAAGGGAGAAACAATAACAATACGACATATGGCCATAGTCATAGTGGTTCATAGTGTACACTTGCCAAGTGACAACTATGGAAGCCGAACACTTGACAGGTCTATCAGCAACAGTAATAGTAACAGTAACAGTCAGCATGATATGGGGCCTAACAGTTTCAAAACAGTTTATAAACACTAGAAATACCATTTATTAAATTAAATTCAACGATAATATCTTCAATTAGTCCATAAATAAATATATTGAAAAATATAATCAGTTCAAAAATAAAAATTCATAAAATATTCACATTTCAGTATTCTTTTCTAAAAACATTCTATTTATTTGTAGAACAGTTATAAGCACATGTTGGTACCTTCACATACGTAAAATTCATTAACATGAATTTTTAAATATTGTTTTCGGTATTTAATAAAATATGCAACTTTAATAAATAATATGAAAATTACTTAGGAATGCCTTTATTTCTAATATTTAACAATATTCAAGATAATTTCATAGAATTTATAGAATTTTCAACAATATAATGGCTATTTATAACCTAGCTCTCCTGCATTGAAAACACAGCTTACAAACTAGCCAGTATCTACATTTTCACCAATTCCAAAGCAATTAATTTCCAAACCATTTCATAAAATTTATTTAAGCCAAAACATACATTCACAGTATCCCTACGGCTTCTATATTCATCCCTTACCTATCTTTTTCTACCAACTTGCCGACTGCATACACGATAATTCCACACTCTTAGGCTACAAAACATTATACCAACACTATCATTTCTTCACATTCTAATTTATAACTAATTTTTCTCCACTAAATTCTACCACATTGTCTATAGAAATTTTTAAATTAGTATAATTTACACCTTATTAAAACATAATTATGCCTAAATCAACTTCGATTTTAATTTCGATTGCATCGGTAGTCTCCTCTAAATTTATACAGTCTCATGGCACCTAAAATACATCAAATGGAACACAATACTCCTCTCCCATAGCCATGGCCGAAAGGTACAAAGTGAGCCTCCTTAAGTTTTTCAACAAAACACTTATTTCATGTTTATTCATTATTCTACATTCGTTTGGCACGATATTGGTTCAGGTGTGTAGAGCATGAAATTTAGAACAACTTTGTAGAAGAAAATTTTGTGATTTAAGCTTGTTTAGGCTATGTTTTTGGAAGCTTTATGTTTTCTCACAAGCTTTGTTAATGGTGGGAGTGGTGTGAGGTTGAAGATGATGGTGTATGGCCGGCCCCTTAAATGTGTAGAAAAATTTAGAATCTTCACTTAATAGTAAAATGACTAAAATGTCTTTGGTTATGAGAATTTTGGATAATTTTACCCTTAAACTTCTATAATTTTTCTAACTATTCAATTTAACTCCAAAATATTTTATTTCATCACTAAATATTATTATTGAACATAATTTAATGAATGAATAGGGTTATATTAAGGTTTGACTAATCGTAAAGGTGAAATTACGAAAATACCCTTACCAGGCCAATCATGTAAATTTCTGATTTCACCATCGATTTAATCTATCTATTGACATAGCCTAGAACTTATTTATATGTAGATTATCATACTTTAGTCAGCTCACATCTATCTGAGCACTGTAAAGCCTGTGGGACCCACCACACTATTTCCTTAGTTACCTGCGAAATACATAGGAATTGAACAGTGATGAGAAGTCTGACATATGTAACAGTATCAGAATATGTGACTCTCACATCCTGAAATGTTCGGAATTTGAAAATTCTAAACTAAAGTTTTCCTTTCCACTTCTATCTTTCTTATTTAATTATTCGTCATCAGTCGATTTGCGTTCGGTGTCGATATAAGTTCTTTTTACCATTTCGTTACAATTAATCTTTGTACTCATAAATTAATTGAAACATAAATACTAATTAAGAAATCAAAATAAAATCTATTAAATAATATTTATAAATCTATTTACAGCAATCCAAAGTAATTTACATCTCATTATTACTTGCATAAGTTTCAAGATTACAATAATTACATCCCATCATAAATATATCTGCTGTGTATATATAAGTTTGAATATAAACATAAAACTTTACATGTACCTGGTCACTGGGCACTCTAAACTTCAAGTGATTTCTTCGTAGCAGATTTCTCGTATACTGATGAGCTATCAGGGATGGTGAGAAGGGGGTGAGCTTTGGGAAAGCCTAGTAAGAAACATATATAAAAGTTGGGCTATATGCAATTAAATAAAATTAAATAAACTTATTTGCCTATTGTAAAAATAATGCAAAAATAAATATTAAAATATTTTAAAAATTATTTTAAACAAATATGCATTATGTTAACAATTTATGTCAATCAGTTTAGTAAACGGTTCAGTATCAGTCATCAATTCAGTTCAATAAAACAATTCAATACAGTGGAGATAGTCACATCCAATAGAATCATGCACGATATAGTATCCTTGGTCGCAGTCATATAAATCACAAAATAGTATGCATGATCACCAAGAGCCACTATCTCAAAACCATTTTCATAAATCATTTCATTTAACAGCAAAAATCATTATCAATTAAATCATTTCATGTAATTAAGTTTATATAAATGATTTCATGTCATTCAATTCATATAAATCTTTTTTTGTAATTTATTTCATGTAAATCAATTCATGCAAATTGTTTCATGTAATTCAGTTCGTGTAAATCATGTCTGTAAATCATTTCTTGCAATGCAATGCATGTGAATCTTTTCTTGTAGTTCAATATATGTAAATCATTAAATATATTTCAATTCACGTAAATTGTTTCATGTAATTCAATTCATGTAAATTGTATCCTATGCAACTCTTATATATGTTTCTTACCTCTATTTCTGTGAAATGTCCAAACTCTGATAACACCTTTTACATTTCTTTTAGTTCCCGAACTTGACACTGCACATTAATTCTAAATTATATTTAGAATCCTATATAATAATTTTAATAAATATTCAATAGTTCTCTATTTTCTATTTATCATTCTCGAAAATTAATTTATTTTATTTCCTATCAATTTCCAAAATATACTTTCGATTATATCCTATTCTTTCTTTAGTTTCCATGTTACCAATAATTTCTTTTTTTCTATTTAAAATCTTGTATATAACTATAATGAATATTTCCTATAAATTCCTATTTTCCATTTCATAAATCTCAACAATTTATTTATTTAATTTCCTACTAAATGTCTTAATATAAATATACTTAAATTGAAAACTTTTCTTAATTATAAATCCACTAATGATTTCATGTTTCCATTCTAATAATCATTTTATTAATTCATTATTTTCTAATTTATCACTTCCATGGAAATTCATTTTATTTCTTATTAAATATAAAAATTTAGCTATAATTAAATTGACTTATTTTCCTAATTTTTATTTTATTAAAAGTCTGTTATCTCTAATTATTTATTATTATAATCAAATATTTCTTTCTTATATTGTATTTATTATTCCCAATTCAAATCTTATATTTAATCTTTATTTATTTCTATTATTAATTTCATCATTTGCTTGTATCCAAATTACTTCTATTTCATTAAATTCCCTGACTATGTTATTTTATCTCTATTAAATATTATCAAATGTCCACAATTAAATTTTATATTCCTTTATAAATTTAATTCCATACCACAACTTTTAATAAATCTTCTCTTAACTTCTTTTCTTCTACTTTATTAATTCAACTAATTAATTTATCTTATTTTCTTACCAATTACACTTAAGGGAAATCTCTTTATATTTTATTTCCCAACTATTTTCATTAACTTATATATTTTATCTATTCCAAGTCTAAGCCAAAAACCTCTTTATGCACAATTATTATTATTATTATTATTATTATTATTATTATTATTATTATTATTATTATTATTATCCCAAATTTATTTTCATGATTATTTTCTACTTATACTTTATATTTAATGTACTTCTTTTATACCATTAACATCATCACTTGTTAATCTTGGCTGGATGTCCAATTTACCCAAATTATATTTCTTTTTCCAACTCTTAATTTACCTTCATATTAATTTTATTATTACTATTTACCAAATACATTATCATCATTTATTTATATTTATATTTTTCTTTCTTTCTTCCTTTCTTTTCTTTCTTTCTTTCTTTTCTGTTTTTCTTTTCTATTTCCACTTTATGCCGGCAGCAGCTTCCTCTTTTCTTGTGAGAGCTCCCAATTACCTCCTCCTTATGATTTTCATTCTTTCCCTCCTTAGAGTTTTCATCAAACGCTTTCAATTCACTATAACCATCACCACGTTCAGCTCAAGCTCCCCTTGAACAGCACCCACACTCACGCAAGTTTCATGTACAGTTGATTTATCATTTAATTTCAAGCTTCAACCAAGTTCCTAACAGATTTACCTCATTAATCTCTATTAATTACTATCAAAATACAACAAAATCGACAAGAATTCTTCATTTGCCATACATGACCGAAACCCTCTTAAAACTCCTACACATAAATTTGATTTAATCCAAATCTGTAGATATGTTTTACCAACCTTATACAATTATAAACACTAGTAAAGTTGAGGGAAAATGTTCCTTCTCTTACCTTCCCCACCTCATCAAACCCAACAGCTCCATTTCAGTCTTCAAACGTGGATTCCCAGCCACCAATTTATGGGGTTTACGAGGTTATTGAGGTGAAAACCAAATTTAGTGAAGAAGTTTAGATCGATTGATGATGAAAAGGTGGAATTTTACAAGACAGCCGTGAGGAGGTTTTTGGAGGAACGAAGAAAAGGATCAGCAGAAAATGGCAAGGGAGAGTCAATGATGAGGGTCCATTTTTCTGCTAAGTTTGGCTTTATTTCATCTTCTCTTATTAGTATTTGAACCAATAAGAATTAGCCGCATGTATTAAATAATCACAATCCCCCCTTAAAACTTCCATATTTACACTTATGCCATCATAAACATCTATTAAATTTTTTATTTTTTAGATTTTAAATGTTATTTTAATTAAATTTAATTTATTTAAGACAAACAAATTTAATCAGATATTGACTGTTTAATCAACCCCTATGTTAATAGACCATTATACCCTTGTAAGATTTCACTATTTCCATTTATGTTCTATAATTAATTTAATAATTTAAAAATTCAAATTTAATATTTTATTTTTATTATTTTCTATTTATTTGGGTCAAACATGGTCAATTGTTAACTCCCAAGATGATTTGACTAAGTAAGGGTAATGAAATTACTAATTTACCCTTATACGAATGTTTTCGATTTCATTTGCGTTGTTTCTAGTACTTTCACATAACTCAGTTCACAGGTTGGATCTACGTGAGACTTCTTTATGCAAAGGTTATCTTATGACGATCTGTGAATCTAAAGTCAATATATTTGACTATTATTTAGAAAAATTATTTTGGGGTATGGACATGATCATTTTCGGATTTGTTGTACTTCAACTGAGGTATACTTATCGTAAGGAATTCGGGAAAGGGGTCTTCTTGACCTTTAGGTATTTCAGGCCCAATTTTAATACTTTGATACTTCGAAGAGCATTTGGATCCTAGATTGCCCTGTGGGGCCCACTTGATCATTTTCCTGATAATTCAATAACGTAGGAAAGTTAATTTTCGAAATTTTATTTATTATTCCAATTCGTCTCCTTTAGTAGGTATACGAGAATAGAGAAATTTGGGCTCTCACACATCTTCCTGACCTTAGGAAATTTTGTCCTCCAAATTTGATCAAGCCAATCACTGAAATAACTCTAGATACTTTTCCCTCATCAAGCTTTCTAATTCTCATGTTGCCTCCTCTTCTGAGTGATACTACCAGAGCACTTTCACCAATCGAATAGTCTTAAACCGTAGTACCTTCTCTTTCCTATCCAAGATCCGAATTGGTCTCTCTAGTAACTCATGTCTTCCTTAATCTTTAGTGGCTTGTACTGAATTACGTGAGATGGATTCAGATGGTACTTCCTCAATGACACATGGAAGACATTATGCACCTCGGATAGTTCTAGTGATAGTGCTAACCGATAGGCAACATCTCCCACATGGTCTAAGATCTCGAATGGCCCAATATATCAAGGACTCAATTTCCCATTCTTACCAAACTGCATGATGCCCTTCAATGGTGAGACTTTTAAGAAGATAGAATCTCTAACTGAGAATTCTAATGGTCGGCGTCTGGCATTAACATAGCTTTTCTGCCGACTTTGTGTTGTCTTTAGCCTCTCACAAATAATTTGCACATCACGGGAAGCTTGCTCTACTAAATCGAGAGCTAATATCTTTCGATCACCCACTTCTTCCCATGCAACTAGGGATCCACACCGTCTGCGATACAAAGATTCATATGGTGCCATGCTAATACTGGAGTGATAACTATTGTTATATGCAAATTCTGCCAATTGTAAGTGGTCATCCTAAGAGCCTTTAAAATCCGATGCACACACTCTCAACATATCCTCGAGCATCTGGATGGCATGCTTGGACTATCTGTCGGTCTGCAGATAGAAAACGGAGCTGAAATTCAATTGGGATCCCATAGCCTCCTGAAATCTGTCCCAAAAATGTGAAGTGAACCAAGAATCCCTATCAGAAGTGATGCTTTCTGGAACACCTTGCAACCTCACGATCTCCTGAACATATAAATCGACTAAGGCATTGAGGGAATCGGTAGATTTGATGACAAGAAAGTGAGCGGACTTCGTCAATCTATCAACAATCACCCATGTACCATCATGATTCCTTTGGGTCCTTGGCAAACCCATAATAAAGTCCATAGTAATGTGCTCCCATTTCCACATCAAAATCAGTAGAGGCTATAGCAACCCTACAGGCTTCTGTGCTCAATCTTCATCTATTGGCATGTGAGACACTAGTAACAAACTCTACGATATCTCATTTCATCTTAGGCCACCAGTATACCCTACGCAAATTATAGTACATCTTGTTACTGCCTAGATGCAGAGGGTACCTGGATATATGCGCTTCTGTCAAATCAAATGCTTTAACTGATGATCGTTGGGAATACAGATCCTGCCTCTGAACCTCAGTATGTCATCAGTACTAATTCCATAATCTGATTAAACACCCATCTATACCTAACTAGCAACGTCTATGCAATAAGCATCACTCATCTAAGCATCCCTGATTCTGTCCATCAAATTTGGCTTAATTCATAAACTGGTTATGAATCCATATCTCTCAGAGGAAATCACATTCAAACTGAGGCGTGAAAACTGCTCTAACAAATCATACTCCTGGACTATCATGTATGATACCATACCCATATACTTCCTGCTCAAAGCATCTGCCACCACGTTTGCTTTCCCCTTCTAGTATAAGATCTTGCAGTCGTAATCCTTTAACAACTCCATCCATCTATATAGTCTCATATTCAACTTTCGTTGCGAGAACAGATACTTAAGACTCTTATGGTCTGTATATATCAGGAATTTCTCTCCGTAGAGATAGTGCCACCATATCTTCAATGCAAACACCACTGCAACTAATTCCAAGTCATGTGCGAGATAATTCTTCTCATGCTCTTTCAACTGCTTGGAACCATAAGCAATCACCCTACCATTCTACATGAGAACACAACCCAATCCCAATGCAGAAGCATCACTGTAGACTGAGAAACCTCCTGATCCGTTGAGAAGGGCAAGGACAGGAGCAGTAGTCAATCTCCTCTTCAACTTTTGGAAACTATGCTCACATGCATTTGTCCACTCGAACTTAACATCCTTAAGTGTGAGACATGTTAATGGATTAGCTAATCTTGAAAATCCCTCAACAAACCGATGGTATTATCTAGCAAAACGCAAGAAACTTCGTATCCCTATCACCGTCTTTGGCCTCTCTCCTTGCACAATGGCTTCTACCTTAGATGGATCAACAGACACTCCGTCTTTAGATACAACATGTCCTAGAAATGTGATATGATCTAGCTAAAACTCACACTTACAAAACT
This sequence comes from Heritiera fomes, assembly GCA_032173925.1. Classification (NCBI taxonomy): domain Eukaryota; kingdom Viridiplantae; phylum Streptophyta; class Magnoliopsida; order Malvales; family Malvaceae; genus Heritiera; species Heritiera fomes. The sequence goes on along the minus strand of JAPDPM010000012.1, from coordinate 8,866,881 downwards.
TGGCATAGAGCTTCCAGCCTCTAAGGGTCTATAGGACTATATATATATATATGTTGCTCGTGCTCCTCTAATGACTTAGAATTTACCAAGATGTCATCGATGAATACAATGACGAACTTATCCAGGTATAGCTTAAATAACTCATTCATCAAGCTCATGAAAGCTGTAAGGGCATTAGTCAATATGAATGGCATCACCAAGAACTTATAATGACCATACCAAGTCTTGAATGCCGTCTTAGGGACATCGGCTTCCTAGATCTTCAACTGATGATACCTTAATCGGAGATCAATCTTAGAGAACACCTATGTACTCCTGAGCTGATTGAATAGATCACCAATCCTGGGTAAGGGATATTTATTCTTGATGGTAACTCTACTAAGCAACTACTAGTCAATACAAAATTGCAAGCTACCACCCTTCTTCTGGATGAATAATACTGGTGCACCCCACGAAGACATAGTAGGGTGAATAAAACCTTTATCTAATAATTTTTGGAGCTACTTCTTAAGCTCCTCTAACTCCACTAATGCCATCTGATATGGGTCTTAGAAATGGGCTCTGTACCAGGTACCAAGTCAATGGTAAACTCGATCTTCCGATCCAGTGGTAACCTCGATAAATAATCCGAAAATACGTCAAGGAAATCCATGACCTCGGGAATCTCATGTAGCTCTGGACGTTTCTTTTCTATGTCCTCCATATATGCAATATAACCTTCATTCACATCACACATAACACTCAAACAGTTTAATAACAATATTTTACTTTCATTACTTATCTAACAATTTTACAGTATAATGTTCAGGATGAGAGAAGCTAAAAAACTTAGCATAACAATTTAGACTAACATGGTTTACAGCTAACCAGTCCATTCTTAGAATTACATCGAAATTATATATGTTTAACAAAATTAGGTCAGCTATCGTTTCCTTCCCTCCTACTATCACTTTACAGTTTCTATACACAATATCAATCATTTGTGATTCTTTAAAGGGCGTATTTATTTGTAAAGTATACCCTAAAGGTTCGAGTTCTACCGGTATTTTATTAGCACATACAGGTGACACAAAAAAGTCCGTAGAACTAGGATCAAATAATGCAAGCACTGAAATATCAAAAATATAAATCTTACCCTTAATAACATCTGTGGATGCATCAGCAGCCTCCTGATCCAATACGTACACTCGACCCTGTGTCACAATCTTCTTACCCGTCTCTGTTACTATAGCTCGTCTCAACTGTGAGGGTGTTGCCTTTTCAGACTCACTCGGTACTGGGGCTATTAGAGGTGGAACTGTGGCAGGAACAATAGATGCACCTGCCTCTCTCATCATTGTGTAGTCCCTAGCCAAGTGTCCTGTCTGTCCGCATCTGAAAATGGCCTTAGTAAGTATATAGCAGGGCTGAGTACAATGAGACCTACCACACTGTGCACACCTGGTCGTTGTACCCCTCTAAGTAGTGCTGGAGCTAGTAGTAAGGGCTGTAGCAGCAGATTTAGCTAGCCTATCCTCTGAAATCCGAATGCCTGATGTCTTTGCCTTTTTAGGTTGCCATCTCCCTGTCCGGTCCTCAAAACCTCTTTTCGCCTACTCTCTCCTTTTACCTTTACCCTTAGAACCCATATCAATATGGAACTACTCATAATCCTACTCACAGAGCTGAGCTCGTCTCACTGCCTCATCGTAAGTCTGGATATCGAATAGGACTACTCGGGTCTGATTTGAAGGTCTCAAACCCACCATAAACCTATCAATCTTCTGCTCCTCACTTGTCCGAATCTGAGGATCAAATCGACTCAATGTGGTGAATCTGGACTTTTACTGATCCACAGTCATATTCCCCTGAGTCAACTCCAAAAACTTCTTATGTGATGTACAAGGAATATATGTCTATGAAATGCCTCCAGAAATATCTTCCAGGTCACAACTAGATGTTGGGCTAAAAACACCATCTGGGTAGACTTCCACCAGTGCTCCACATCATCTGTCAACTGGAATACAGTCAAACTCACTTTCTCTACCTCAAAACATTGCGTATACTTAAATAGCTTCTCGATTGCATTTACCCAATGCTTCACCACCATTAGATCCTTATCCCCTTTAAATTTCGAAGAATCCAACTTCTTAAACTATTGCACAAGATTAACATCACAATAGTACTCGATATCTGCAGGTTGCGGCTAGGCTGATGGCTGCAGTGCTGCCTATGGCTAGAACTCAGGCTATGGAGCAAGTTGTGGCTCGAGAGCTAGCTATGCCAGTGCCTATGCAAGCTGAGGTTGGGTGGTGCTATTTCTGGGGCTGCTACTACTCTAGTTCTATCAGCAGCTCTGTCTGCGTTATGCATGGCTATGAAATCTGACAACATCTGTTCCACCCTCGTAATTCTAGTATTTGGACTTTCGAACTGCGAAGGGAGTGCAGGTTCTAGGGTGGGTTCCGATGCTGGCTCCGCCTTACTGTGTCCTCTACCTCGTCGGGTAACCCTTCACCCCCTCATTTCTGTACAGCACAGACATTCAAATTGATTTTCAATCAATTGAATCATTTATACATTTAGACTATACAGTACTATAGGGGATGTCATCCTATTTAGACATAAAGACACCGACAAACATCAAGCCAACCTCACTTTGATACCAATTAAACTGTAACGCTCCGTAATATATAGTAACCACTCACAATCACACATACAATAAGTTGGTTGGGCTATCTGTGATACCTTTATCACACTCACTTTTAACAGTAATCCACTTTTAAAATAAAATTCTATTTATAATTGATAATAATATTTACATCGAAATATTATAAAACCATATACCTCCTTGCCTCAAGCATGCTAGTCTCGATGAAAAGTAGCGTTTTCTAAAAATGCTTGAGGTTGGAAGTTTGATATTTAAGTTTAAAAACAATCTTAAAGACTTTATGTAATCGATTTCCAACGAAAATCCGGCATTATAACAACATAGGTAGAACATAACCATCGTCATAATCACAACCAAAATCAAAATGCATTAAAACTCCAACAAGCAAGTACAGTTTATATGCCAATCCAACACATTCCAAATCTCAAACCTTACACATTTAGAAATCAATCCAAGCAGACATTAAAATGAGAAATCAACAAGGTTTTAAGTTTAAAACCAATATTTCATAAGTCCTTGGTACATAAAAAAAATACATCTTTGTAGGTGCCCATAAGAACATGTAACAGAGTAAACTTTATATTTATATGCATATACATGAACACAGAGGACTAACAACATTTAACATACAATCCCTTACCTTAGCTAACTTACTAACCGAAATCCTCTTTTTTTTTGTTATTCCTTCACTGTGTATGTCCACCAAGCAGCCTCTATAAACACAATTTTCAAACATCTCCTCATTTATACTCTAAATTAATCCTCCTATATAGACATTTTAACTTAATTTAAACTAGCACAAGTCAACCCTTACCCCATGAAACCTTTAACCTGAGACCCTCTTTGTAGCCTACTTCACTGTTTTAGAGCTACTGTTTTCTCCAAAATGCAGAAGCTCTCTTGTCTTGAGTCTCCTAAAATAGCTGAACCTATGCCCTCCTTATGCCACTATTTTGCCTGTTTCAGTTCAATTACAATAGTTCTAAATCAATTTTATTCTACAAATCAATTCTCAATAGTGATTAAAATCTAGAACTAATCATAAATCACCAATGCTCAATACATTTATAATTTATAATTTATAATTTTAATCGTAAATAACAATATGGCATTACACCAACTTAGCATATACTTTTATCGAAGTTCACCAAACTTAGCACTTAGTAAGCATTGCACTTGGCTAATTGTGCTCTTCCACTTCCTTGCAAATTCCCTACAACCAATACACATCAAAATTTAACATAATTATGTATCCATCTAAGGCTCTTCTGTCCTAACTGCACTCAAGAACCTCTATTTGGAACCTAAAAATCCAGCCTTCAACACTCGATTTTCACACTTTTTTAGCCTTATTTCCTGCCCCATTTGTCCTCAAACCAACGCCTCCTTCAACTCTTACAATAACTTCCACCACAACTAGAGGTGGCAAACGGGCGGGTTCGGGCGGGTTTCGGTCCGAGTTTTTTCGATTACGGGCTTTTTCAGTTACGGGTTTTTTCGGTTGCGGGTTTTCTCGGTTGCGGGTTTTTTCGGTCTCAGGTTTTCTCGGTTACGGGTTTTTTCGATCTCGGGTTTTTTCGGTTGTGGGTTTTTTCGGTTTCGGGTTTTTTCAGTTGCGGGTTTTCTCGATTTTGGTCCGGTTTCGAGTTCGGTCCGGTTTTAATCGGACGGGCTTAGCGGGCTTAGTCAAATTATTTTAAAATTTAATAAATTATAAATATTTTATAATTTTGAAGGTAATAATTAATTTAATTTTATATAGTTAAATAAAAATATAATAGAAATGCTAAATTAAAGTTAAAATTTAATAAATGAGAATTGTATAATATATATATTGAGAAATTTGGTTGGGATGATTTTGAAAACATTGGGAGTGGACCAATGAAGAATATAATTATCTACAATAATAAAAGAGAACATATAATCTATAATTATTACATTATAATTAATTAATCAAAATTTAAAGTCACATGAGATCTATCAAAATAATACATAAAGTTCGCACTTGTAAATAATGGACCAGTACATAATTTTTAATTATAATTGATTAATTATCGTAAAAAGAATTACAAGTAAAATACTCGAAGACGTAAAAGATATTGAAAAAGTTTTAAATCTTGCATTGCATTTGCAAGAAATGAAAGCACTTTTGCTATTGTAAACTTCTGCCTTGGAAGCATTTGGATTTCTGTACTAATTAATTTTTTTGTCCACAAACTCCAACTACTAAAAATCATCTTTGAATTGTCAACAACCTCTTGGCCTAGTGGTTAAAGATGAGTTGTGACATATTGTAAGTCTTGGGTTTGAATCCAACACCCCCATCCTTAGTTATTTAATATTTCCCTTATAATAAAAAAAATCATCTTTGAATTTCGATTATAATTAAAATGATTATAATAGACATTACATTATATTAGACTTAATAATTCGTATATATATATTTATATATATATATATATATATATATATATAGATATTGTATTCGTTTTGCATCAAATATATTTGTATCATATAAAATATAAAAATTATTGTATTAAAATTTATATTGATATACCAAACACAATTTTTTTTCTAATTTCTATCAAAATTTGATCCACCGTCACGTTCATTTTTTTTAATTATCATATCTACATTGCATGACAGTATATTGAGATAAAAATATTTCAAAGTTTGCTTTTGAAGTTTTTTCATGTGATTCTCAAGGGAGGGAAAAGGCATATTCCCAAAGAAATTGAAATTTTTTGGTAATGTGGGAAAAGCTTGTTTGGAGGGAATTGAAAAATAAAAATCAAACAGATCTCTTTTCACACGAAACTCTCATAAATAATATATTATTATTCATTATTTTTAATTTCTTTTGTTGTTTTGACTAAATTTATATAAATATAAATTTTTACATTTTAATGTTTTTATTACTTGATAATTATTATTTATTTTTTTAATTTCCTGTGATATTTACATTTGTTATAAAATATATAATTATATATTAATAATTATATAAAAATTTATTTTTTAAATGAGCTAAATATATATAGTAAAACTAAAAGAAAGTGAAAATCCAAAAGTATTAGCTATACAAATAAATAATGAACAAATTATAAATAAATCACATTAAACAATTAAACATTTATATAAATAGCTTTATACTCTTAACAATAACGTATTGAGTCATTGTATTTTTTTTTGGGTCAATATTGGGTCATTGGAATTTAGATACTCTTAGTTCAATAAATTTGTTTTTTTTTTACTTTGTTTAATTAGCTTTTTTAATAATTATATTATATTTTTAATAAAATTTTAAATTTTTAAGAATCTTTTTTACATTTATTTTGTCTTTTAAATACCAACATAATTAGTAATTAAATTAAATTTAACCGCATAACTAGTTAACTAATTCTTCTATTATACTGTTGAATAAAATTATAGTATACATTAAAAAAATAATTAATATTATGAATAACTGGTCAATTAATTATCTCGATTCTATATTTATTTTGTTTTTAGTTTGTACATAAATCATAATATAACATTATTTTTATTAAATATAATCATACTCAAACACATTAATTAATCAAATATCTCATTAAAAATTTAGAACGTTAAATTAAACAAGTTATATACACCAATTGACATTATATTATAAACAATAACATTTGATATAATGTACCAAAAAAAAAACATTTGATATAATGATGTAAATGGGTAATATATAATCAGGTACCCGACACTACCTGACTCTATAATTGAATAATTATAAGGTTCGGATAGTGTTCTTATTACCCGTATCGGATTCGGGTAGTACCCTTAGGGTACGCTATACCCGATTAACTTTTGATCAAGTAGTATCTGATACTTGAACTTGTTCATCAATTATATGAAAGTAATCAAAATTATATGCTTGTACAAAGATTTGAACCATGGCTTCTTATATTTATTGTTATATGTTTAACCACGTGAGCTAGATTAAGAATTTGTTATATTTGTTGTAAATTTTATTTTTATTTTTATTTTAACACAACTTGCAATTTAAACTTTAATGAAACATTGTTGGCCAAAAAAATAGTTTACTGAATAATAATAATAATAATAATAATAATAATAATAATAATAATAATAATAATAATAATAATAATAATTTATTTTTAAGATAATAAGATTTTAAAATTTTAGACATAAAGTACTAAAATTAAATTAATAGAAATTTCATAATATGTTAAGATACAATTCTTAAGATATTGATAATTTAACATATATGACATTTTATTATAATGTAAATCTTAATATATATATATATATATATATATATATATAGTATATTATGTTTATTATTTTATTTGTAACTCATTATAATAAATTAAAAAAACATTTTTTTGACTAAAAAAGTAGTTAAGAAGGTCAATATCTATTTAATCATCCAATATTATGATTATTAATTGATCAAGTTAAACTAAATTACATGAATACATCATAAGAGATTAAATGTTTGAAATTAAAAACAAGAGTATATTCTAAAAGCATGATAAGAAATTGGAATGAAAAATGTCTGAAATTAAAACTATAATATGCTATGAGAGATTGTTTAATTTATTCTATATTACATGGTAAGAGATTATTAAAATGTAACATACAAATCATTATGATAAGATAAACATATTAATAATCTATTTTATATAATTAAGAGCTTGTATAGTTGATTATATATCACATGATAAGATATTATTTTTAAAGTTATAATAACATACAAATCATTATAATAAGGCGTTATTTATTAACTATATTATGTATTTTATTTGCTATCAAAAAAACTATTCCAAATTGAGTACTAATTTTTTTTCATACTCGCATTAACATAATAATATTAGATTAACATAATAATATTAGATAAACACCAATTGATTGAATATCTAATTAAAATGTTAAATAATAGATATTACTAAATTAATTAATATAATGCTAGTTATTTAAATATAATTAATAATAATATTAACAAAGTATAAAAAATAAATTTTATTAAAATTACCACTTACATAGTAATACAACTATAATATATTATTAAATTACACTTTAATTTACTATTAGAATTATTATTTTTATCCACACTTTAATTTTACATTTAATAGATAATAAATAAATTATTTTTAATAAATACTTAATTCTATCAAATAATACTTACACACTAAGTGATTACGTAATTTATTCTTAAAAAATTATTATAATATAATATACAAATCATTATTATAAGATACCAGATTAGTTTATTCATGTATAAGATTATTATAATATAATAAATAATTAATTATCACTAGCTTGATTTTTTAATGTCTTTTGTTTTAAGGCTAAAAATAAAATTACCACTATAATTTTCTCTTTTAATTATACCCAAGTATAAAAAATTGTACTTGTATTGTTTAATTTAATTACTTAACTTTTTCTAATCTTAGAAACTTGAATTTTAATTTTAAGATTAGATTCTTTTTAATCTAAATTTAATATCTTTCTATACTTGAAACTTTAAGAAAATATAGTTTAAATTTAATTTTATTAAAAATATTTTTAATGTGTTGCACAAAATATCAAATTAAAAGTTTCAAACAAATATTGAAATTATATAATTTTTATATATTTGATTTATTATTATATTAAAATTAAAATTTTATTATAAATAAAAATAATAAAATGTTAAAATGATTTTTATAATAAAATCAAATATCAAATTAATAATATATTTATTATTATACATGCAATAAGGATAATTTTAAAGATTATTTGATATCATATATTATGGTATTTTAAATTAATTTAATTTAATTACAAAGATTCAATATTTATTATGCTGGTAATATATAATTGATAAAATTGTATAATAAATAATAATTGTTTTCAAAATTTTAAACTTTTTAATTAAAAAAGTGTATCAATTATTTATTTATTTTTAAATAATAATTATATAAATATAATTCGAGTTTTTCCGGGTTATAAATTCGGTTTTTTTCGGTTTTCGGTTCGGGTCGGTCTCGATTTCGGATCGTATCAGGCTTGGGTTATGTCGGTTCGGGTTGTGTCGGGTTCGAGTTTTTTCGGTTTCGAGCTTTTTCGGTTTCGAGCTTTTTCAATTTCGGGCTTTTTTGGTTACGGGCCTTTGACTTTTTTGGTCAATTTGGGCTGGTCCCGGTTCGGTCTTGGGCGGATTCGGGCGGGTTTTCGGGCTCGGGCCAATTTTTGCAAACTCTAACCACAACCACATTTTCAACCTTAACCCAATATCGAACAACCTTTTGAACTCTTGGTTCATGCTTTGCACCTCCCTTGATTCCAACACCATTTATAGCCTAGAACTGAAGGAAATTGAAACAAACACGCAGCGAAATTTAAATCATTCGGCCTCCACCAGGATCGATTCGGAGGGTTGCCTGATTAGGGTTTCGAGATTTTACCTAACGTTTTCTTTGACTTTCTGTCGTTGGTCAAGTCACAAGCAACAACTTTTCGTTCCTGCCTCTATGGTATCCACACGAATGGATCTCACGACTCTTGAACGTCTCACGATCAGAAGCCTTAAAGAGCATTTTTGATTCCTTATAATCGAATTGCTAGCTTCGATTAAAAGAATACCTTTTTCTGTTTTTTTTATTATGCGGCTATGTTTTAGAAAACATCCTTTTATAGGCAGTAAATTTTACCTTAAAATTTATTGCCAAACAGAACTCTAATCCTACTTAGAATAGGATTAACTATATCCTTAATCCAATTCAGAATAGGATTAGATATATCCTTAATCCAATTCAGAATAAGATTAATTAAGCTCCTCATTGATCCGTTCTAAGTGTGCGACCCAATAGGTTCTCAAAACAATGGCAATGACAAAATTGTCACAGGCAATGAGCGGTATCTAGCAACACATCATTGCTACCCATGTAATGAGAATGTCAATGACTTGACATAACCTTACTCGTGATAGATGTTACCGTGTAGTCTAATCCCTTTATCCTTTGATGTCTTGATTAGACACAAGTCATGGAATGTGTCACACTTGTATAGTCTAATCAGCGTTTCTTGATTCATGAGTAGACTAATTAAACAAATAAAGTCAATATCTCATATTGACTTATTCGAGCACGGCCATGCATTTCTTAGTCTCACTCTATCAAAGGGCCCAAGACATCGCTCTTGTTATATAAGAGGGATAAATCCTATCTTGATCACTCAACATCCCTCTACATAGATCAAGGCATACCCAATTACTACCTTTATAGTCCATCCTGTTACGAATGACATCTAGTAGTATTACAGTATGCAATTCTCTATGTTGGGATCTCTGATGATCTCAAGTCAAAGGATCACATACACCATCATCACTATGAGAATCGGTTATGACACTCATATAACAATCCATGTAGCGTTCTCATGGAGGGTCGATCCAGTACATAGTTCTCTAACATGTACCTATGTGATGACTTGATATCCTATATCCATTACAATGGTCATCAGTCAACCACATACTAGTCTTATCGTACATTGTTATCCTTGTTCACAATAATACTTGACTAGGGATATTTTAAGAATAGTGTGTTATTACTATTCTAAGGACATTATCATATAAGATTACATTACGCAGTTATAAGACAAATATAATAATGAGCTATAATAAAATGTCATGATACATAAAAATGCCAAAGTCAATCATCTAATGAATGGTTCTAAGGGCATAATCCAACAAGAACTACCCTATGCTTCAACCCTCCTTTTGGTCTCTTGCATTTTCTCTTCTCTTCAACAGCTCGGTTTGCACCAAAATGGAAGCACCTTGATTGAGCACTGACTTAACAAGCATGAAGCTCTTCATCATCACCAAATCCTAACCGAAAAGACCTTAAATCAACACCCTCAACAATGCATTTCAGCCTCCTTATCAACTTGCTCTTGAGCCCATAAACCTAGCCTTGAAAACGAGTTGATCAGCCTCCTCTGTTACTGCCATAGTAGATGCCCAAATACACCACCTGAGCAACCTCAATGTCTTTGCTTCTTGGTGTTGCTCCACCCTGCAAATGGTCATGCCAGCCTCACCACTTCCTCACCTCTGCACTACCCTTGGAAATGCTCATTCACAGCCACCGATAACCTTTATTCTAGCTAAAGCCGTCCAATGTAAATGCCCAACATCTCCCTTGGCAACCTTGAAGTGGAGTTGAATGCCCTTCCTTTACTATTCTCTACTTTTGCCACGAGCTGCTCTTCAATTTCTTCCTCCACCAATTTCTAACCAAGCCTGATGCTTCTTTACCTTTCCTTTCTTCTTTTTCTTTTTCTAGCACCTTCCCCTTCCTTTCGTCCTCTTCTAGCATTGACCCAACTCCCTAGCAAAACCAAAATAACATTGATCTTCCTCCTTGTTGCACCAGTTTCTCTCCTCTCTTCCCCAATCCTCCCTCATTCCTCCAGTCACTGCAACTCCTCTAGTTTGCAAGAATCGGTCTCCCCGATTCTTCTCTCCTTTTAGTTTTTTTTCTTTTCTTCCTTTTTTTTAAATCCCATAACTGTGGGAAAAAGAGTGAAGTCGATTGGCTTCTTCAAGAAGCCAATCGGTTTCAAGACCTTTTTTATGTATATTATTATTTGTTTAATATTAGTTTATATATATTTGAAATATTTATTTATATTCACATAAATATAATGTCTAACATATAGCTATGCATAATAACTTACTTACTTTAGATTTAATAAGTCTATTAAATTCACAATTTAAATGAATTTTCCACTTATATGCATCTACTACGCAAAATTAAATAAATTTTAAATTCAAGAAAATGCTTGAGTATAAGTTAGGTTATTTAACCTAAGTTCGGAGTAATTGAATTCTTCAAAATCACCTTATTTAATTTCTCCAAATTATAATTTCCCATGCTTAACTAATTTGCTTTATAATTCTCATACTTCAAGATAATTTCCCTATTATGAAATCCAATTTCCAATAACTCCTTAATTCACTTACCAAGTGTAGAAAATTCGCAATTGTCACAACCAGCGTATGAACTAATAGACATGCTAGGTAAATAGGCACTTGTGTGCTAAGGCTAGGTAGATGATGATTGAGACCCTGAGGCAGAGCTAGCTGATGTGTGATGTGCAAGCCACACAGGTGATCGAGACATGCGCGCGCGCGAGTAAGACTAGCGCAACATCTTGAGTGATGCATACGTGTACGCGAGAGGTAGCATAACATCTTATTAAATGGATGTGCACGTACAAGAAAGACCAGGTTTTCATGTTGCCTAATGGTTGTGCATGCGATGCATATACAAATACAAACGCGAGTAAAGAGTCCCTATGCGCACAAGACTTTGCTGAGGACTGTGTGATAGAAGTCACTCTCGTATAAGACACTTCCTGATGAGTTTCGATAAGAATGGAATATTGGATCAAGAGTTGGGATGATTCTAAGACACTACCAAAGGATCCTAGTTGCTTGTGGTCTCTTGGCACTGAAGTATAAGTTGTCTTACAAAAGTGCCTTTGGACAGATGGCTTAGTGTGAATAAACCCTTAGATAGTGAGGACACTACCAAACAGACGTGTGCTAGAGTATTCTGTTGAGCTTGGTCTCTACTATTGAGTAATTCAATAGCTATCGGGATACCTAGTTGGCTACGGATGTTAGTTGTATATTTGTAAACACATATATATATATATTATTAAGAAAAGCTGAAAACATGAACTGTAAGCTAAGAGTACTTGTGTGAGTCCAGGGGCAGATATTGTCTAGTTCTTTATTTACAAAGAGCAAAGGTTGAGATTGTGATTGGAAGCAGTCTTTTAAAGTTGTTGTGTATTGTGTGCTTATGATTTTTATTATCTATGTTAGTGTTGTTGCGTTGTTAAATGAGTGTGAGACTGATTAGGTAGGGAACCTAGTGCCATCCTGAAGGCGAATTTACGAAAAAAATTTGACCCTATAATAAGTTGGTATCAAAGCTCAAGTTTGGATCGCTGGAACACTAAGTAAACAAGTTGGAATCTTGGAGGAGTTGGTTGGTACGCCAACCCCTAATGCGGCATCCCTAACAAATCAAGTTGTGCTCCATTTTGATATGATCACTGGCCCTTAATAGATTGTAACCAACCATCAGAAAAATCCTCCTGTGCACTTAACTTATCTTCTAGAGTGAGTCCAATTGATGGTAGATTAGTTTAGGGAGATTACCTAGCATCGAGGCAGATGTTGGAAGGTAAAAGAAGGCTTCTACAAGGCTTTCTAGTGATAGAATCGATGATGCCTAATCTTCAAAGCTTAAAGCCTCGAAACCTAAGCAATTCAATGGGATTCAAAAAATAACAAGGAATTGGAGAATTTCATCTAAGACATGGAGTAGTGCTTCAAGGCTGCTCATCTGGTGGAAAATGACCAAGTGTCCATAACTAGCATGTACCTTGTGGGTAATGCTAAACTTTGGTGGCGAACTAGGTTGGATGATGAGTTGAGTACTAGACACAAGGAGATTTAAACATGGGATGTCTTGAAAAAAGAATTTCAAGATCAATTCCTTCCATTAAATACAGCATGGTTGGCTCAAGAGTCACTAAAGAAATTATGGCACACGAGTTCTATTTGCAAATACGTGAAAGAGTTCAGTTCATTAATGTTGGAAATCAACATATCAGAGGAAGATTGAGTTTTTAATTTCCTCTCCAAGTTGTAGCATTAGGCCTCGAGTTAAGAAGGTTGAAGGTGTCAACTTACCTTTAGCCATTGCTACTACGAATAGCTTGAACGACTTCAAGTTTGGGTTTTTTCCATCCAATACTGACAGGAAGAAGTCTAAGGATGATAGAAAACAAAACCAGAGGCATAGGAAAGAAGGTAAACATGACAAGAAAATGGATGGTGAAACTTCGAAGGCCAAGGAAACTGATTAATCCCAAGGCAAAAAGAACTCCAATTGTTTTCTTTGCAACAACCCTCACCGTGTGAAAGACTATCCCAATTGGGAAAAATTATCGACCCTTATTATGCAAGATGATTCCAAGAATGAGGCAGCAGGTGCCAATCCTCTATTGAATCCGTTACAGCTCTTGATGCTATTTATATTGATAGACTAAGCTCATGCAAGTGGCTTATGTATGTGAAGGTGTTGGTGAACGGGAAGCTTGTGAGTGCTATGTTTGACACAAGAGCGATTAACAACTTTATCTCCCAATGAGTTGTGGAAAGCCTCGAATTAACCATCTCCAATAGTTCTAGTCAAATGAAAGAAATAAATTTAGGTGTGCAACCTATCCTAGGGATCACAACCACCTCTTTGAGGGTGGGCATTTGGGAACAAGAATGCAACTTTCTGGTTCTAATGCTCGATGACTTCGAATTAATACTTGGTATAGAGTTTTTCGTGAAGGCGAAGGCAGCACCTACACTTGAGTGGCTTGATGATCAGCAATAAATGTAGCTTAAGTTTTGTGTCAAACGATTTTGGTGGGCAAACAGAGAAGCCCTTGTTGTAGTCGGCTTCCTAAGTTAAGGCCAGTGTAAAGTGGGGTGAGTTAACTATACTTATTACCTTTGTGGAGATTAAGGGAGACAAAGTAGTCAAGGTGCCTGACTGTGTTTCTAAAGTGCTCAAGGACTTTAATGATGTGATGCCACTTGAGTTACCTAACGTATTGCCTTTTAGAAGGAACACTGATCATCGAATTGAGTTAAAACCAGTGCAAAACCCCCCAGTAAAGGCCCTTTATCAGATGTCATCCTTGAGCTTACTAAGCTGCACAAGCAATTGGATTAGTTGTTGGAGGTTGGGTTTTTGCAACTATCAAAGGCCCCATATGGTGCTCTTGTTTTGTTTGAAAGGAAACAAGACATGTTTCTTTGCATGTGTATAGACTATCATGTATTCAAGAAAGTCATGGTCAAAAACAAGTACCTCATACCAAATATGGTAGCTTTGCTCGACAATTTGAGTAAGGATAGGTTCTTCACCAAGCTTGACTTGAGTTCTAGGTATTGACTAATCTGTATAGCCCCCGAGGATGAGGTAAAGACCACTATGGTAACAAGGTATGGGACTTTCAAGTTTCTTGTAATGCCTTTTGGCCTTACTACAACCCCTGATACTTTTTATAACCTGATGAACAATATCTTATACGAGTATTTGGATAGCTTTGTGGTGGTGTACCTTGATGATATATTGATATATAGTGAGATGCTTGAGGAGCATATTATACACTTGTAGAAGGTATTCTCTAAGCTAAGAGAGAATGCTCTTTATGTCAAAAGGGAGAAGTGTGAATTCGCTAGGGAAGACATCTTGTTCCTAGGGAACAAGATCAACAAAGGGAAGATCTACATGGATGAGCAGAAGGTCCAAGGGATAGTTCAGTAGACTGCCTTAATAACTATGATTGAGTTAAGATCGTTTTTGGTCTCTCAAATTACTATAGACAATTTATAGAAGGGGTACTCGATGAAAGTCAACCCACTCACCAATTTGCTTAAGAACATGAGGTGGGAGTAATATGAAGATTACCAAGTTGCCTTTGATCAAGTAGAGGCTACTGTTAGGGGTATAATCGAGCCGAGCTGGTACAGTGGGGTGCTCGAGCTTAACTTAGAAACTTGCTACTCGATATTCGACTCGAGCTTGATCGAGTATTAATTTTTGAGCTCAAGATAAAAATCAAGCTACTCAAGCTCGCTCGATTGTGCTTATTTATCTAAGCTTGATTCTTGTTCTCAAACTCGAGCTCGAATTTTTTTATAATATATAAATATTTTGTATCAATTAAATATAATAAAATATAATATTTTTTTAAATAATAATAACAACAATACAACAATAAATTTCAGAATACTTTGTTAATGAAAAGCCAAACATGTTAGATAGCAAAGAATGGTCGGCCCTAACATTTTGCTACAAAAAATCAATAAGTACTAGTATTATTTTAGTTTAATTGTCATTATATCTAGTTTCAAATGTTGTTGAACATATGAATTCAATGGTGAAAAAGAAAGAATCAAGGATCAATGGTCATGAAGATATCTAGTATTAGGAGTGAGTAAAAAATAGTGGACTAGTAGTAATTAGTGCCTTGCAAATTTTGAGTTTGTGTTTTGTTCATGTGATTTACAAACTAGAAAATGAACAATCTCTCATTATGACAAAACAGAATCCTCTCAATCATATGATAAATGAAGAAATTATAAGAAAACTGTAAAATAAACATTCAGAGGAGAACAAATTTAATATTAACCCCTAGATTCCTCCATTGCTTTAGCCTTTTCTTGCATACCACTTGAAGATTGACCTATCCATAATGTCTCATAATGGATGAAATGTAATAGTAAGCTTAACTTTTAAGATCTTGTTAAGCCTCCTTGAGCCAACAATACAGAAATGTGAAAGAGATAATCTATGTCAAGTAATAGAATGATGATCTCAGAGCAATGCAAGAACAAGTAAGAGATTTCAACAGCACGAAATACAACTCAGTTAAGAAAACAAGCAGTATTGAGAATGCACAATAAACTCACATTCTAAAGAAAGGTTTTATAAACAATTATATGCATAACCATTTAGCTTAGATTTTATGGAACAAACTTTTTTTTTATTTTGATAAAAATTATAAACAATTTTTCTTTCGTAATTCCAAAAAAAGAAAAACTAAAAAAAATTGAAACCTAAGTAGATAACTAGATGTAAACTTTAAGTAATCACTAATCAACAACACAAACAAACAAATCTAAGATATGAATAACGTTGTTTATTCTTACTAAGCATGGGATGGCAAGGGCAAACTGCAAGGAAAGGCTACTGGCAATCTGGGCACTCATGAGACAGAGGGATTTGGGTGCACAGATGTCGAACATGAGGTGGTGCTTGGACCTGGATGTGATAGTAGTGGTACTGGACTTGAGAGAAAAGGGGAGATGGTTGGATCTGGGTTGGAACTTAAGAGGTAAGGATACGGCAAGGAAAATGAAATACGGATTGAATAGTGAGTGATTAGGGTTTGTAAAATTTTAAAGGTTAAGGGTAAATATGTAATTTTATATTAAAAATAAGAAAAGATCGATTAGGCTCGCGAGCTATTCGATTCGGTTATTTTAGTGCTCGAACTTAGCTTACTCAATAGCTCGAGTAACTTAAGTTTGAGCTCAGCTCTATAAAAATTGAGTTGAATTCGAGTTTTCCTTTAGTCGAGCTCGAGTAGCTTGCGAGCATCGGTGTATCATTTACACCCCTAGCTGCTGTGATCTCAGAGCCAATCTTGAGACTTTCAAGCTTTGAGATACCATTCGAGTTACACACTGATGCTTCTAATAGAGCTATCGGAAGGGTATTGGTCCAAGATGGATATCTCATTATGTTTGAGAGTCAAAAGTTGAATAAACAACAATATTCTACCCATGAAAAGTAAATGACTGCAGTTGTTCACTGTTTACAAGTACGAAAGCACTACCTGTTGGGCAAACGGTTTACCATTGTATTAGATAACATGGCCAATAGATACTTTACTAACAAGAAAAAGTTATCTCCTAAGAAGCTAGGTGGCAGAGTTCCTAGCCAAATTTGATATTTTTTTGCTACACCGTCCTAAAAGCTAGAATTGTGTGGTGAATACCTTGAGTAGGAAGGAGGTACAAACCTTTGTTGCTTCATTATATTTGAATTATATTGACTTTATTAACAAAATCAAGTAGGTAATCAAAACAAATGCTACTTACTGCCAAATCAAACAAGAAGTTTGGGAAGGCTTGGTTCAGAAATATCAAGTCAAGGACAATCTGTTGTATGGCATATTGCTAATCCCTAAGGTTGGGGGTTTAAGGCGCAACTTGATGAAAGGGTCACATGACCCATAATGAGCAAGACATCTTGGTGCGAAAAGGATGCTTGCCTTGCTTTCTAAACATTATTTTTGGCCAAAAAAGGAAAAGGATATGGAGATGTATGTCTATACTTGTCTAATGTGTCAACTAAAAAAAAACCGAGAGGAAGAAGCAAGTTGGGCTGCTTCAATCGCTGCCAATACCTAATAGACCATGGGAATCAATATCTATGGATTTTATTGTTGGATTGCTAGCAGTGGATGGAATGGGTTCCATCTTGTTAGTAGTCGATCACTTATTGAAGTATGTTGTGTTCATGGCTGCGCCTAATGCATGCACAACTAAGACAGGGACTGAGTTGTTTCCCAAGCATGCGGTGAAGATGCTTGTGATACCAAGTGATATCATTAGCGATCGAGATGTGCTGTTCATAAGTAAGGTTTGGACTTACTTATTTTAGTCGACAAGTTTAGAATTGTTCGTGACAGTAAACCACCCATAAACGAATGGCTAAATGGAATGGGTGAACGCTTTGTTAGAGAAGTACCTACAACATTATGTGACTGCAAGCCAGCAAAATTAGGCAAGTTAATTTGATATAGCCCAATTTTGTTATAATATGCATAAGCTTTCTGCAACGGGTTTGAGCCATTTAGAGCTAGCTATTAGGCATCAACCCTTGACACCTGTGAAAGTAGCTAAGCAACACTAGAAAGGGAGTTGCCCAATAGCGTATAAATTGGCTTGTGACTGATATAAGTTGATAGAACAAGCACTAGATAGCTTGGCCAAGGCACAGCAGAGGATGGTTAAGTATGCAAATAGGAATCAAAGAGCTTTGGAATTTCAAGAAGGTGATAAAGTTCACTTCAAATTAACCCCACAAATCTAGAAAAAGGTCACCAATAGAAGGTACCATAAAGGTCTTGTCCAAAAGTTTGATGGTTCTTTCAAGATTTTGAAAAGGGTAGGTAATGTGGCCTACCAGCTCGAGCTGCCTGAAAGGATAAAGATCCATCTTATTTTCCATGTGAGCTTCCTTAACCCTTATCACGAGGATAATGTTAGAAAATTTCAAAATATAAAGTGAAAAGACTGATTAAATGTTGTTTAATCAACGTACAAGTAAAACTAGTGTTTGGTATGACTCCGGGTGGAGTAAAATCATGTTAAAATGATTTTTACTAATTTTATAGGGCAGTCAACTGCCCATATAGGGCAGTCAACTGCCCTTGCGCAGTGAACATTCTGTTCGGAAAATGCTCTTGGGCAGTCAGATGCCCTGGGAGGGCAGTCGGATGCCCCGGGATGGCAGTCAACTGCCCAAATAGGGCAGTCAACTGCCTATACAAGGTGAATACTCGGATTCTAAGTTACTTTAAGGCAGTCGACTGCCATATGAAGGCAGTCGACTGCCCTCCTGGAAGTTGTATACTGTTTCAAAAATACACTAGGGCAGTCGGATGCTATTTTCGGGCATCCAACTTCCTTGCCTGGAAATCCAAGGGCAGTCAACTGCCTTTTATGGCAGTCAACTGCTCTAGTGCAAAATGAATTATAACGACTAGTTTTCTTTGAATAAGTGCAACCTCATTCAAAGGGTAATCTTTCACTACATAATGGTTAAAGGACATAACCATTGAATTTAAGAGGTGTGAACAATCTGAAATATGTGTTTGTTTAAATGAAACAACACAATTGAAAGGTTGTGACATTCAAATCAAAGGTAACATCTCTTGAAATTATCTCTATAAAAGAGATGACAATGTTCATTTAAGAAGATACAGAACAACAGAAAAAATAGAACGAAAAATATTCTGATTTCTTTTTCTCTCCCAATCTCAAAATAGAAAACAAGTCTCTTAGACATTGTTTGCTGCAGAAAACTTTGGCTAAGACATAATACTTTTGTATTTGTCTAAAGTGTTTAGTGGTTTAATATTACAAGTGCAAGGTAATATTAAACAAGTTGACTTCATTGTATCCTGAGGCTATTTCCATAATCCCTGTTGCATACCATAACTGGTGGGGGTGAAATAAGTCTTAAGGAAAGTGGCATTATAGCAGCACGCCTTGAAGTCTTTCTCTGCATTTAGTTCGTGACTGTTCGTGATCAAAGAAGTTCAATTCCAGAAGTTAAAGTCCAAGAAGAAGTTCAAGTTTTTATCTTCATAGTACCCCAAAAAGGCAAGAGTTGTAATCCCATATTTGTTTTTGTTCAACAATCTTAAGACTTATTTTCAGAAACCATGAAGATGGAAACGTTGAAAGAATTGGCATTTAACTTCCAAAAGTTGGAGAGGTTCGATGGAGGGAACTTCCTAAGGTGGCAACAGAAGATGAAGATTTTACTTACATCCCTCAATGTGCTCTATGTACTCACAACACCAAGACCAGAAGAAAAAGAAGATGACACAAATGAGGAAGTGCATCAAAGACAAAAGTGGGACAACGATGACTACACTTGTAGAGGATGCATCCTAAATGGTATGTCTGATTCTTTATTTGATACTTACATCACAATCAATACATCAAAAGAGTTATGGGAAAAGCTGGATGCAAGATACATGAAGGAAGACGCAACTAGCAAAAAGTTCCTAGTAACAAGTTGGAACATTTTTAGAATGAATGATTCCAGACCTATTATGGAACAGTTTGCTGAGATTGAAGTCATCCTTAACAAGTTTAAGCAGTATTCAATGAACATGGATGAGTCAATCATAGTGTCCTCTATAATTGACAAACTTCCAGCATCATGGAAGGATATCAAGAGAACCTTGAAACACAAAAAGGAAGAAATCACTCTTGATTACCTTGCAAACTATCTTCGGATTGAAGAGCAATATCGCAAGGAGAATGACAAAGAAAAGGAGAAGGAGACTAACATCTCCAAAGTCCATGTGGTGGAAGATACTGTTTCCAACAAAAAATCCACAAAGAAGAAGAAAGAACTTTCCACCAAAGGCAAGAAAATCAAGAAGAAAGGTGCATGTTTCCATTGTGGAAAACCAGGGCACTTCAAAAGGGATTGCTATGTCTTCAAAAAGAAGAAAGAAGCATCCAATGCAACCAAGGACAACTTTGTTGCTGTGATTTCTGAAATCAATGTCATTGAAGACAAAGAAGCATGGTGGATAGATTCTGGTGCTACAAAACATGTGTGCACAAACAAGGCTATGTTCAAAACTTTCAAAGAGGAAGTAGATGGCAATGTGCTCTACATGGGGAATTCTTCTTCAACTGAAATCAAAGGCAAGGGGACCATAGATTTAAACTTCACTTCTGGAAAAATATTGACTTTAACCAATGTTTTCTATGTTCCAGAAGTTAGGAAGAATCTAGTGTCTGTTAGTTTACTCAATAAGTTTGGGTTCAAAGTTATCTTTGAGGGGGATAAGTGTATACTATCCAAGAGTGGAACTTTTGTGGGAAAGGGATATGCCAATGAAGGCATGTTTAAACTTAATGTATCTCATTTCAATATCAATAATAAGAAGAATGATTCAGCTTATATTGTGGATTCCTTTGATTTATGGCATAGTAGATTAGGACATATAAACTATGATAAAGTAATCATGATGTCTAAATCTAATATGGTTCCATATGTAGTTAGAAGTGATGAAAAATGTAGAACTTGCATGCTAACTAAAATAACAAAGAAACCTTTTTCCAAGGTAGAAAGAAATTCTAAATTGTTAGAATTAGTGCATAGTGATGTAGGAGACTTACATGGAACCCCATCAATAGGAGGAAAGAAATATTATGTGACATTCATAGATGATTTCTCTAAATATTGTTATGTCTACTTAATGCATTCTAAGGATGAATCATTAGATAAGTTTAAAGCTTATAAAAATGAAGTAGAATTACATTGTAATGTTAAGATTAAAACCTTAAAAACTGACAGGGGAGGAGAATACTATGATCCAACATATTTTGAAACTATTGGCATTGTTCATGAAATTACAGCACCATATAGTCCCCAATCTAATGGTGTGGCTGAAAGGAAAAATAGAACATTAATCGAAATGGTTAATGCTATGTTATCCTATTCAGGATTAGGACAAGGATTTTGGGGGGAAGCAATGTTGACTGCATGTCACATTCTTAATAGAGTTCCTATCAAAAGGAACAATATTATCCCATATGAATTATGGAAGAAAAGGAAACCCAACTTGAGTTACCTTAAGGTATGGGGTTGTAGAGCAATTGTAAGAATTCCTGAACCTAAAAGAAAGAAATTAGGTGAGAAGGGAATTGAGTGCATCTTTATTGGTTATGCACAAAATAGTAAGGCATATAGATTTTTGGTTGTTGAACCAAATAATTCAATATCAATTAATACGGTTATTGAATCAAGAGATGCATTGTTTGACGAGGGAAGGTTCAAACTGATTCCTTTACAAAAAGAAGTTGCTCAAACTAATTCTAAGGAATTAGAAAATTCCACCATAATTGAAGAACAAAACCTTGTACCAAGAACAAGCAAAAGAGCAAGAAAAGCTAAGACTTATGGTTCAGATTTTCACATGTTTCTTGTGGAGGGATCAAGAGAAACCATAAGCAATCACATTGAATATTGTTTCAATATTGAATCTGATCCAAAATCATTTGAAGAGGCTATGAAGTCTCAAGATGTAGCTTTTTGGAAAGAAGCTATAAATGATGAGATGGATTCAATTATGGGGAACAATACTTGGATCTTAGTAGATTTACCTCCAGGTTGCAAACCAATTGGTTGCAAGTGGATTTTCAAAAAGAAAATGAAAGTGGATGGTACTATAGACAAGTTTAAGGCTAGACTTGTTGCTAAGGGATTTACACAAAAACATGGAATCGATTATTTCGATACATATGCACCAGTAGCAAGAATTGCTACAATAAGAATGCTAATAGCATTGGCCTCAATTTATAAATTGGAAATTCACCAAATGGATGTCAAAACAGCATTTTTATATGGTGAATTGGATGAGGAGGTGTATATAGAACAACCTAAAGGGTTTGTTGTTCCTGGACAAGAAAGGAAAGTGTGTAAATTAATGAAGTCCTTGTATGGACTTAAGCAAGTACCTAAGCAATGGCATCAAAAGTTTGATGAAGTACTCCTAGCAAACGGATACATTATAAATGAATCCGATAAATGTGTCTATAGTAAGATCATAAATGGAAAAGGTGTCATCATATGTTTATATGTAGATGACATGTTAATTTTTGGTACAGACTTGGAACAAGTTGAAAATACCAAGAAGTTTTTATCGAAAAACTTTTCCATGAAAGACATGGGTGTTGCAGATGTGATTTTGGGAATAAGAATTCATAAAAGAGAAAACAACTTAATCTTATCCCAATCACATTATATTGAGAATATTCTCAAAAGGTTTAACCACTATGAACGTACAACGGTTGCAACACCATATGATCCAAATTTGAAATTGAATTCAAATAAGGATAAACCAATTGCACAACTTGAATATGCAAGAGTGATTGGTTGTTTGATGTATGCCATGACATGCACAAGACCGGATATTGCTTTTGCTGTTGGAAAGCTTAGTAGATATACAAGCAATCCAGGTAACATGCATTGGAATGCCATTTCTAGAGTATTAAGTTACTTGAAGAAAACTATCAATTATGGCATTGCTTATAGTGGTGAACCTTCTGTTTTAGAAGGTTACACAGATGCAAGTTGGATAAATAACATGGAGGATTATTCATCCACTAGTGGATGGATATTCATGTTTGGTGGGGGTGCAGTTTCTTGGGGATCTAAGAAACAAACTTGTATTTCTGATTCTACTATGGCTTCAGAATTTGTGGCATTAGCTTCGGCAAGTAAGGAGGCTGAGTGGTTGAGAAACTTACTCTATGAAATTCCTTTATGGCCTAAACCAATGTCACCTATATCAATACATTGTGATAGTGAAGCTACACTATCAAAGGCTTATAGCCAAGTATATAATGGGAAATCTAGACATATTGGTCTAAGGCACAGCTATGTTAGACAATTGATTAAAGATGGGGTGATCACCATTAACTTTGTCAAGTCAAGTGAAAACTTGGCGGATCCATTGACAAAAGGTCTCACAAGAGAGATAGTGTCTAGAACTTCCAAGGGGATGGGACTAAAACCCATTTGAATTAGTCACACATAATGGAAACTCAACTCAACGCTTAATTGGACATTAAGTCTTGAGTTCAATGAGATCAAGTACATTATCTGAATGTGGCTACAAGTATTATGCTGTTATACATCTCAAAGGTTATGAATACTTGAAATCATATGAAAATAAAGAGGTTGAGTTGTTACTCTTAATGAACCCATAACACGTAAGTATAAGTGTTGGAATGCTCATATGATTGCATTTCTGATGAGTTCACCTATATGAGTGGAAGTGGTGCCGCTTCTAGGAGCTTAGGGTTTAGCTCTTAAGCACTCATGAAATGATACAAGACACATGGCCAGTATAAGTGTCGAAGTTCTACTAAATGACTTTGGACAAATTTTTGAAGTCTCATGTGAGATTTAGTCATTAGTTAATCATCATAGAACCGTTGGTTCAAGACTTAGTCTACCATACCGTTCTGATTAACTGAAAGTATTTTTTCTCTAAGGTGATGGTTCAAGACCTAGTTCACCATCATTTTATGCATGAGGATTCCTCAAGTATTAGACTTGTTTTATTTTGAAATTGGTGGGGGATTGTTAGAAAATTTCAAAATATAAAGTGAAAAGACTGATTAAATGTTGTTTAATCAACGTACAAGTAAAACTAGTGTTTGGTATGACTCCGGGTGAAGTAAAATCATGTTAAAATGATTTTTACTAATTTTATAGGGCAGTCAACTGCCCTTGCGCAGTGAACATTCTGTTCGGAAAATGCTCTTGGGCAGTCAGATGCCCTGGGAGGGCAGTCGGATGCCCCGGGATGGCAGTCAACTGCCCAAATAGGGCAGTCAACTGCCTATACAAGGTGAATACTCAGATTCTAAGTTACTTTAAGACAGTCGACTGCCATATGAAGGCAGTCGACTGCCCTCCTGGAAGTTGTATACTGTTTCAAAAATACACTAGGGCAATCGGATGCTATTTTCGGGCATCCAACTTCCTTGCCTGGAAATCCAAGGGCAGTCAACTGCCTTTTATGGCAGTCAACTGCTCTAGTGCAAAATGAATTATAACGACTAGTTTTCTTTGAATAAGTGCAACCTCATTCAAAGGGTAATCTTTCACTACATAATGGTTAAAGGACATAACCATTGAATTTAAGAGGTGTGAACAATCTGAAATATGTGTTTGTTTAAATGAAACAACACAATTGAAAGGTTGTGACATTCAAATCAAAGGTAACATCTCTTGAAATTATCTCTATAAAAGAGATGACAATGTTCATTTAAGAAGATACAGAACAACAGAAAAAATAGAACGAAAAATATTCTGATTTCTTTTTCTCTCCCAATCTCAAAATAGAAAACAAGTCTCTTAGACATTGTTTGCTGCAGAAAACTTTGGCTAAGACATAATACTTTTGTATTTGTCTAAAGTGTTTAGTGGTTTAATATTACAAGTGCAAGGTAATATTAAACAAGTTGACTTCATTGTATCCTGAGGCTATTTCCATAATCCCTGTTGCATACCATAACTGGTGGGGGTGAAATAAGTCTTAAGGAAAGTGGCATTATAGCAGCACGCCTTGAAGTCTTTCTCTGCATTTAGTTCGTGACTGTTCGTGATCAAAGAAGTTCAATTCCAGAAGTTAAAGTCCAAGAAGAAGTTCAAGTTTTTATCTTCATAGTACCCCAAAAAGGCAAGAGTTGTAATCCCATATTTGTTTTTGTTCAACAGATAAGGCCCGTCAGCAAGTAAAAAGAGCCTCACCAATGGTAAGAAAAGAATTAAGAAGAAGTTGGTTAAGATTCTTAACCATAGGAGTAAGGGAGCTAGTCGTGAGAACAAACAAACTGATTACTTGGTGCAATGGAAAGGGGGCATTAAGGAGAATGCTACTTGGGAAAGAGATGTTACGTTGTGAGAGTATGAAGATTTGATTAAGGCACATTGGAAGACCAATTCGACAAGGATGTCGGCTCCATCAAGTCGGGAAGGGTCTGTTACACCCCTTGTAATCGAGATTGATCGAGGCTTGCATGCAAGCTAGCATGGGCAAGGCAGACTATGCTTGGGCAGTGGCATGGTAGGATCATAGTTAGGGTTGTGCATGGCATGGGCGGATGTCTAGCATTCTAGACACAGAAGTAAAGGTGGCAAACGGGTTGGTTCGATCGGGTTCAGTCTGGGTTATATTCGGGTTCGAGTTTTTTCGGTTTCGATTTTTTTCGATTTCGATTTTTTTCGATCTTGGGTTTTTTTATTTCTAACACTTTTGGTTTCGGGTTTTTTCGGTTTTGGATATTTTCAGGTTTAGTTATTTGCGGTTTCAATCCGGTTTCGGGTCAGTCCGATTTTAATCAAGCGGGCTTAGCAAGCTTAGTCAAATTATTTTAAAATTTTATAAATTATAAATATTTTATAATTTTGAATGTAATAATTAATTTAATTTTATGTAGCTAAATAAAATATAATAGAAATGCTAAATTAAAGTTAAAATTTAATAAATATTTATATAAATATAAATTTTTACATTTTAATGTTTTTATTACTTGACAGTTATTATTTATTTTTTAATTTCTTGTGATATTCACATTTGTTATAAAATATATAATTATATATTAATAATTCTATAAAAATTTATTTTTTAAGTGAGCCAAATATATATATATATATATATATATATATATATATAGTAAAACTAAAAGAAAGTGAAAATCCAAAAGTATTAGCTATACAAACAAATAACTAACAAATTATAAATAAATCACACTAAACAATTAAACATTTATATAAATGGTTTTATACTCTTAACAATAACTTATTGGGTTATTGTATTTTTTGGGTCAACATTGGGCCATTGGAATTTAGATACTCTTAGTTCAATAAATTTTTTTTTACTTTGTTTTATTAGCTTTTTTCATATTTATATTATGTTGTTAATAAAATTTTAAATTTTTAAGAATTTTTTTTACATTTATTTTGTCTTTTAAATATCAATATATTAGTAATTAAATTAAATCTAACTGCATAACTAGTTAACTAATTGTTCAATTATAATGTTGAATAAAATTATAGTATACATTAAAAAAATACTTAATATTACGAATAATTGGTCAATTAATTACCTCAATTTGATATTTATTTTGTTTTTGGTTTGTACATAAATCATAATATAACATTATTATATTAAATATAATTGTACTTGTACACATTAATTAATTAAATATCTCATTAAAAATTTAGAACGTTAAATTAAACAAGTTATATACACCAATTGACATTATATTGTAAATAATAACATTTGATATAATCATATCATATACAGTTATACACCAATTTAGTATTAATTTTTTCATGTTTACATTAACATAATAATATTAGATATACACCAATTGATCGAATATCTATTTAAAATATTAAATAGTAGGTATTACTAAATTAATTAATATAATGCTAGTTATTTAAATATAATTAATAATAATATTAATAAAGTATAAAAACAAATTTTATTAACATTACCACTTACACAGTAATACTACTCTAATATATTATTAAATTACACTTTAATTTACTATTAGAATTATTATTTTTATCCACACTTTAATTTTACATTTAATAGATAATAAATAAATTATTTTTAATAAATACTTAATTCTATCAAAATAATACCTACACACTAAGAGATTACATAATTTATTCTTAAAAGATTATTATAATATAATATACAAATCATTATTATAAGATACCAAATTGGTTTGTTCATGTATAAGATTATTATAATATAATAAATAATTAATTACCACTAGCTTGATTTATAATTTTCTCTTTCAATGATGTCTAAGCTTATAAAAAAAATTGTACTTTTATTATTTAATTTAATTACTTAACTTTTTCTAATCTTAAAAACTTGAATTTTAATTTTAAGATTAGGTTTTTTTAATCTAAATTCAATATCTTTCTATACCTAAAACTTTAAGAAAATATAGTCTAAATTTAATTTTATTAAAAATATTTTTAGTATGTTGCACAAACTATCAAATTCAAAGTTTCAAACAAATATTGAAATTATATAATTTTTTTATATATTTGATTTATTATTGTATTAAAATTAAAATTTTATTAGAAAATAAAAATAATAAAATGTTAAAATGATTTTTATAATACAATCAAATGTTAAATTAATAATATATTTATTATTATAAATGCAATAAGTATAATATTAAAAATTATTTGATATCATATATTATGGTGTTTTAAATTAATTTAATTTATTTTAATTAAAAAGATTCAATATTTATTTTGCTAGTAATACATAATTGATAAAATTGTATAATAAATCATAATTGTTTTCAAAATTTTAAACTTTTTAATTAAAAAAGTGTATCAATTATTTATTTATTTTTAAATAATAATTATATAATTATAATTCGAGTTTTCTCAAGTTATAAATTCGGTTTTTTATGGGTTTCGAATAAGATCGATTTCGGTTTCAGATCGTATCGGGCTCGGGTTATGTCATGTTCGGGTATTTTCGATTTTGGAATTTTTTGGTTACGGGCCTTTAACTTTTTTGGTCAATTTAGGCTAGTTTCGGTTCAGTCTCGGCCGGATTTTTGGGCTTGAATCAATTTTTGCCACCTCTACACACAAGGTAGGTGTCACGGGCATCGAGCTCCTTACATCGAAACCGCGACGCCGTGCCGGCACCAAGGCTACTCTTAGCCAAGGCTACTCTTAGCCATGATCAGCCTTTCGCTCGTCCCTACTTAGACTAATCTCGTGGTTTTCTTTACCAACATGCTTAAGGGTTATTCATGAACCCATCTTATGGGAGGAATCCAACTCCAATCACGCGCCCAAGCACAATGGTCCGCTCAAGGTATCAAGCCTGTCTCAAGTGCTAGCATGCACACGAGCCTCCGAGCCTCATCACATTTGCCCCATGTATAGGCATTCTACCCCCAAGTCTTTTTAAAGATATCCCATTGTGTCTAAACATGGCGAGAACCCGACACCATGTCCGCACGCACTTCCCGCAGCTCGTATGCGTGGAACCCGAAGGCATTATTCGATGACTGGCACGCAACCAGCCAAGTACCTCACTAGGTACATTAGCATCAGCCAAGGATGCCCTCGTCTCGATTGCGTCTCAGGGTCACACCCCAATTAGCCTGTTGTTGGCTCATTCCGACAAGATGGACACCCTTCATCATGCCCACATGCTATCAAGCACTCGAGTGTGCGGCCCAGCTTCCCCACACTCGCTATCGGTCCACAAAGTCTAACAGCTTGCCTGCCTGCTAGACGTCTCGATCCCACAAACTCGTTGCCCACATCCCTATGGGGAGAGGGAGCCTATAGATTAACCACCGATCTCAACTCGCTACGCGATACGAGGCCCGCTGGTCTCGAACCGTCCTTGAGTTACCAATGCCCGAGGAGACACCGTGCCACGCTCGTGACCCGACGATGCCCGCACACCTGAGCACCACGTGTGCTTAGGGTAGCTCGCTTCAGGCTAGCAAGCCCCCGCCCGCTTGCTAGCCAAGGGGGTGGTGGAGAGCTGACACACTTCATCCCCCTATAAAGAGCTAAAGAGCTATTGCTGCTATGCTACTAGTAACCGTTCATATGTCTGAAACAGGGACACTTTTCTCCCCAGGTCACTCCAAGGCCTATCTCAGCCAACTTGCTACACAACGATCCTTCCTTGAACCCATGTGATGCTAGGAAATAATTGGTTGCTCCACCATCCCACTCTAAGGCTTCCGCGCACGGCTTACCTGAAAGCGCCCCACCAGGCAGTCTGCTCCAGGGTCATCAACCAGGCCTCGTCTGCTGCTTCTTATCAGGGTTGTCATGGTGGCACCAAGCTCATTGGGGCCAGACCATGACAGTAGGCATGCGCATGACCAGTGCATGAGTTGATGGACGCGCTGGGCAGATGGGCACTTGGTGTGCCAAGGCTAGGTGGATAATGACAGAGACCCTGAGGCAAAGCTAGCTAATGCGTGATGTGCGAGCCACGCGGGCATGCAGGACATGCGCATGCACGCATAAGACCAACGCAGCATATGCAGGACATGCGCGCAAGAGGCAGCAAAGCATCTTGCCTGATGGATGCGCCTGTACGCGGAAGACCAAGACCGCAAGTTGCCTGATGGTTGCGCGCGCAATGCATATGCAAACGCGGAAAAAGGTGAAAAATCTGTGTGTGCAGGACTTTGCTGAGGACTATGCGATAGAAGCCATTCCTGTACAGGGAACTTCCTGATGAGTTTCGATATGAGCGGGATGTTGGATCGAGAGTTGGGATGATTCTAATACTCTACCGAAAGACCCTTGTTGATTGCGGATTCTTGGCACTGAAGTATAAGCTGGCGTGCTACAGTGCCTCTAGACAGATGGCTACGTGCGAATAAACCCTTGGACAGTGAAGACACTGCCAGACGTGCTAGAGTAGTTGTTTCAAGCTTGGTCCTTACGATTTGTACGAGTCCCGCAGCAAACATTGTACAGTTGCCTTAATAATAAAAGTAGAGGTTGAGACCATCAATCTCATAGTTAGTGTGTATTGTGCAGCTGTGATTTTTATTATCTGCGTTAGTGCTGCTCCATTGTTGAATGAATGCGCTGCTGACAGGTGGAGAACTTAGTGCCATCACGGGGGAAATTTGCGATAAAAATTTAACCCGTGACACCGAATGACCTTGAACCATTGTTCACCTACCCAACTCCGAACAAAAGATTTACGCACTCGCCTTTGACCCAATACTCGAGGCTTTAGCTTTTATCCCCAAGTATTATAATTTTCACAGGGGCTAATTTAACCGAATTTCAATTAAATCATTCGGTTTCCAAGCAAATTTCTAATAACACAATGAAATTAAGGGGCAGTAATAAATTGTTGAGACAAGACATTCTTGAGGTTGATACTGTTAAGAGCCAACTAAGATCACATCACAACTGGAATAAAGACGCTTACATCATTCACAACTAATACGATCAGATAGGGAATAAGGGGGGCACCAAGAAAACAGTAACATAACTTATGGCTTCCGAGGAGGTGAACTACTTCCACTACTGTTGCCGCTGCTGCTTCTTCCCAATGGCCTGCACATGAAAAAGCATCCCTTGACATCACATACTGGAAACCACAATAAGGCAACACTGATAAATTCAAAGTAACATCATGAGGCCATCTGCAGAGAACTTCTCAAGAACAAGTCCGTCTGTTTTACTGACTAGATAAAAGTTGAAGAATATGTTGATTGATCAAAACTTTCCAACTTGTTTCTATTATGCATCTCTGCGGCTTCCTACCAATGTCCTTGCACAGAGTATTCAAATTCACGTACTAGCCTCTGTAAATTCCATGGCTGGCACCCAAAGTGTATGTTTCGAGATCATTCGTGGTTAAAATTCTTCATGACTTAAGTTTTAATGCTGGCAACTTATCACATGCATATGGCCCCACCACTTCCCCAGAAGAATTCAGAAGTCCTAGCATCCACTCTTCAGTAAAATTATCGCTTTGCACAAAGCATATATTATGAATTACTTGGAAAACAATAAATCAATGTTATATTAGAAAATTCAAAGAAACATTTCCAGTGCTATACACACACGCACACACATAATAAAGAAAGAGATTTCCTCATGCAAGCACAGCCTAGTCTACATGAATACAAAGCATCAATCACAAATGAAATAATAACAAATAATTTAAGAAAAAAGAAACCATCTTGCAAAGAAATAAAAATTTCATTTTAAGAGCAAATTGTTTAGTAACAAAATGAATAAAATAAATAAATAAAATACCTTCTAGGACTGCGACTCCTTGAAATCCTCCTTGTTACCTGTCATAATTGAAGAAAGAAAAGCCCAGATATCAAACAGCTAGTAAATAAGGTAGTCCTGAACCAAAAATAATAAATGCAAACCTTCCGTTGACTGGGTGATCCGGAATAGGATGATGACCTCCCACGTCTTGCTGCTGGTCCTCTGCCTCTGTTTTAAAGATAAAATAAAGAAGTAAGATCCCAGTGGTGGAAAAACAAGATTACAAA
The DNA here is from genome assembly GCA_032173925.1 of Heritiera fomes. Classification (NCBI taxonomy): domain Eukaryota; kingdom Viridiplantae; phylum Streptophyta; class Magnoliopsida; order Malvales; family Malvaceae; genus Heritiera; species Heritiera fomes. Next base: position 8,835,229 of record JAPDPM010000012.1, on the reverse strand, counting down.
CAAACAGTAAATCTCATGTGTTTCATTAACAGGCATACTTTCTTCTTAATCTACTCATTCTAGCTTTCTTATTATATAAAAAAAATAATAATAAAAAAGGCCCAAAAAGAAGGAAATATATCACTACTACGTACATTTCTGACCCCAAATACATCATATTCTGGTCCATTCTCATACTCCCAAGTCCATAGGGGCATAGAAAAGCATGAAAGGCACCAGCACAAGCTCAAACTCACTCATTCAAATTAGTGAATCAAATTACTAGTAATTTCAGCACATATATAAATAAATTTAATAAACTTCTCTAATTATTGCCACTTTTCTAGGGAATATTTGGCATATTGCAGGAAAATAGAGAGATGATGAAAAAGAAGACAGATTGTTTAAAGTAAATGCATCCGATAAAAGGTTTGCGGTATTAAAAGTATTACCTCCTAGGTGAGATCGACCTTGAACGAGAACGAGCAGGTCGACGAATTGGAGAACGGCTCCGTCTACTCCTAAAGGGAGACCTTCTTGGAGGACTACGGGCTCGTCTAGGAGGAGAACTGTAATAAAACATAATAGTATAAGACCCAGATTACATGAAATTATTGTTGAACTAATTTGTCTACTTTCATCCACACTTCATACAACAAAAGATCAACACCAAAGTATCACTTATAACAGCCAACAACATAAATAAGACATACCATGAATAACAATTCTAACCTTTTACATTATAGTATTATTGAGTCACCAGAGTCAGTAAGATCTTATGCATTTATTTATTTGTTCACAAGTTGCAACCAGTTCACTTGTAACTTACGGTAAAAAAATTTAAGCCTTACGAAAATAGCTAAAATGTATTATTACCGGCGCCTTGGAGGTGGAGAGCGTCTTCGGATTGGACTACCACGCATCCTCCGAGGAGAGGTCCTGTGAAGATTAAATGGGTCAAATTCTTTCAAAACCAGCTTAATAATTAAACGAGCTATTAGCCTACTATAACTATCAAACCTTGCTGGAGATCTAAGCCGTCTTGGAGGAGATGATGGAGAACGACCTCTAACAGGAGAGGCAGGTCGGCGCCTGGGAGGAGTTTCAGCACGGCGATAAGGAGATTCTACACGACGACGAACAGGAGAATCTACTCGCCGACGTGGAGACCCTGGTGGCCGTCTAGGAGATCCACCTCTTCGACCCACCGGCGATCTCCTTCGTGGTGAAGGTAGGGGTTTCCGTTGAGGAGAAGCTGATATCCATCAGTTAACAAGTTGAATAACATGCAAGTAATTAAATATACAAAGCAAAGCATAAATTAGACAGAAACTATACTACGTTAAACATACGTTCCCGTGGTCGTTTTGGCCCATCCCTCTCAATATCAGCACCAGCAGTTTCAGGTTTCGGAGCATCTCTCTTAGTAGCAGCTGCAATTGGCTTTGGTGGTGGGGAAACTTTTGGTCGTGGTGGAAGTGTAAACTTCGCTCTCACAACATTGCCATCAATCTGGGCCTACATTAAAGCAACAAATAACATCATTCTTGCAAAATACTCTCTCTAAATACTACAAGGAATTTTACTTTGGCATCTTAGCAAAACCTACACCATCCATGTACAGTAGAGCCTTTTCAGCATCTGCTCTCGTCTTGAATTCAACATAGCCATATCCTCTTGGAAGATTAAGCTGTTAAGGTTAAATATGTCAGATAATAATAATAATAATAATAATAATAATAATAATATTCAACACCAAGAGATGAGCATGACTAATAGAAGCTTACAGCACGATCCATTGCCAAATCCACATTTACAACTTCTCCAAAATTACCTACAAAGAGGGAGATGAAGACAATTATGATCAGCATTGAAATGTTGAAGCGTCTAATTTGTTTAAAAATATAAAGGAAGCAAATATTCATCCAAGAAAAAAGTAAGCAAATTCATAAGCATTTCAAAACTAGCAAACCATCATCTAAATTATATACAATTGTACAATCCCATTTAACATATAAATATAGCAGGCATGGAGATCAAATGAATGCATAGAATAAGAATCCCAAGACACATAAGATTGTCTGCAAGGTCAAAGTCTAAGTACCACCCCCTTTCTGTTGCCAACCTTGCTAAAACCATAATATAAATTTAATAATCTTGAACTAAGGCAAAGACAAATTAATAGTCTCAAGCCCCTAATGAAATGACTTAAATGAACTCTTCCTTAGAAACATCAATCCTGAAAAAGAAGCTACTTTTGTCACCCGAAGGTCTCGCACAAAACCAATGTGAAACCCTACACAGGTTTGTGGGGTACCAATTTGGCAATCCCAGTAGACCTTTTAAACTGATCATACTCAGCCAGTTTTTATATCTTTAGAACCTCCTAATACTTGGATGCATATTTCATAATAGTTTTCCAAAACTACTTATGGGATTAAAGACAGGATAAAGTTTCTAGAACACGAGGACAACCTCAAAGGACATTATAAAACCCTATAGAAAAAAAATGTAATTCAAAAACATTAATTGCAGAAGCAAACATAGCGTATATACAATAATTCTCAAAACTTCTTCTAGAAAAAAAATGAATCTTGTGTAACTCCATAATATAACTGTGCAAATATCATGCCTAATAATTATTAAGGACCATATTCTTTGGGAGATTAAAAAAAAAAACCATAGATTGTAATATTAGAAACAAGATCTACATACAAAACAGTCAAGACAAGACTTACAACGTCCTCGTAAATTGACAAGGTTCTGTCAATTAATTAAGAGTTCATTAATAGTTGTCAGTATCATGACATGAAGTACTTAAAATGCCAATCATTCAATGAAAGTGTTACATGCCATAGTTTCTCAAGTGCCTCAACTCTCAAGAAGCATTAACTATTCTAAGTCAGCATTTATACTATTCAAAGGTTAAAAGGTAAGCGCATACCAAATATTTCTCTTAGATGGCCTTCATTGACATTCCTGCTCAGTGAGTCAACATAAAGAACTAGAGACTCGCGGATAGGAGAAGCCTTCCTGAAATCAACGCCAAGAACAACATAAGTACTTGAGCATAAACTTAATCCTTTTCAATTACTGTATTTTTTTTCTCTTTTTTTTTTCCTAAACATTATCATACCGTGAACCTCCTTACCAAACTATGAAGTTAAGCACAATGCATGTTTGCATATATTGCATGTAAGACATCCAACCAACTCAGTTTCACTGGCAGAATTTTCTCATGATTGAAGAAAACAGAAAGAAATAAATAATTCCCCGTCCTGGAAACTAAAGAAGAAAACACAACGAAAAAAATCCATCCTTTGTTTCCTAAGAAAATAACTACAATTTAAATAACCGTTATCCTGTAAGAAGAATAACTAAAATAAAAACTGCTTCGTAAAAGAATAATTGATTCTCTCTACTACTAGAAATTCAGATCCACTAACTTAAAACAGATTAAAAACAAGTTTCTTTTCTAACAATGTGTCATTTTCTAAATCATGTATTAAAAACCTTTAAAACATCCATTCCCTGGTATTTAATCATACAGAACATATGCAATAAATACATAATAAAGTAAAGGTTACACAAAAAATTAAACTGAGCATGGAAGTGAATCTGTACTGAACATAGTTTTACCGTGGAGGTGGAGATGCTTTTTTAGATTGTGGAGGAGGGGAATGACCTCGCCTAGATTCATCAGCCGGACTGTGTCAGGGAAAGAAAAGACAACTCCGATACAAATATTAATTAAACTTCAAAAAGACAATTACCACATGCACCAAAAAAATAAAGGTGAGAGGGACAGTTACAGTATCTTAAACTTGAAACACCAATATCGATAAAGAGGATGGCATTCCCAATTGCAGAAGACACTGGATATAAGAATCTAAGTTCTCGCTCGTTAAATTGACTGCATTGCCACCTCTCAACTCATAATTTTAAACCGACTCTAGTACATCATACACATATTTAGATTTTAACTCAAGCAGCAGCCAAGATGACAGAATTTACACTTCCTACTAATCCAAGTAAGAATAAATCAATGAAGTTCAATTATCGCATACGGTAAGTTTTGAAATAGAATTCCATGAGTCTAGTTTCCAAGTACTTATTATTGGGTAAAACAAGCATTTTTGACAAAAATAAAATGTACCAACTTCAAGACTATCAACACAGGAAGGAATAATTGATATCCCTAAGATTCCAAATAGGGTTCTGTTTGGTTGTTACTTCACTTTTTTTTTCTATTTGCTCCTTCTTCCTAAGAATTACAAAACAATCAAAAGCAAATGGTAGGAACCAAAATTGATCAATTAAAAATGCACTACTACCTAAAATGTAACACAATTCTAACATAATTGTTCCACATAAAAGTAAAACCACCGGCTTTGATTCTCCAATTTTTTTCTTATATTGAAATAAGAAAAAGTAAAACAGCACCTAATCAATTTAAAATTGAATTCTTTGGTTTCTTTTTGCTACTAACAAAATGTATTTTTATGAAAATTTTCAAAAATAATAATTTATTAAATCCTAATGAACAGTTTGTAGAATATCAAAAATCTAAAGAGAGAAGAAAAAGTGTGACCTTCGACGCTGAGAAGGAGGGCTGCGACTTCGAGAGCTAGCGCTACGAGAAGGAGAGGAGGAGGAGAAGGATCTGGACCGGGAGCGAGAGCTAGACGGTGAAACAGATCTGGACCGGGAGACAGATCGAGAGCGGGAGCTGGACTTGGAGTCTGAACCGGAGTAAGAACGGGAACGAGACCTGGACCGAGACCGAGAACGGGAAGATGAACCGGAGCCGGAGATGGAGGGCGAGCGACGCCCTCTCGTCGGTTTCGCCATTGGGGAACCACAGAGAAAGGAACAGTCAAACTCGAAACCCTAGATAAACCCTAGGGAGTGGGTGAGTATGGACTTCCGTAATTTTTCTAGACAGTGAGTGTGCGATTTATCTGTATCTAAGCTCTTTGGTTCACTGAAAATAGTTTAAAAAAAAATTCTTTGTATTTTTTTATTTTTAGTGGGCAGAAAATAGATTGATTAACACAAAAATTGATTTTTGTTAATTAAAAATTAGGAAATTTTTTTAAAAAATTGTCTGACCTTTGAAAAGAAGAGACATTTTCCAAAAAATAAAAATAGTTATAGGTTATTCATAAAGCTCATGAGTATAATTTTACTCAAGTTAAACTTTCAATATGATATTTTTGTAACTTTGAATTAATTTAACCTTACATAAAA